>OX454264.1:5094085-6294085 GCA_949715065.1 Periphyllus acericola | reverse complement strand
GCTAAATCTATAGATTACGATTATTTTTGGCTAATATTTCTTGGTATTCTATCATGTCCAAATTATTGTTTTCTTGAATATTTTTTACATGAATAAGTTAATAACTAAAAACCATTTATAATTTATATTTTAAATAAGATGTTAAAATTGTATTTTTCCTAAAAATAAAAACTATCACAATTTTCTGTGTAATTGTCTTGCAAAGTAATGGCAAAACAGAACTGTTGTTCAATACATGTATATTGTGAGTACTACCAGTAAACAGTGTATTAACATTTAAAATTCTTAATTTTATATTGCTTATCTTCAGTAAAAATATTTAGTAATAAAATATAATGTACATTGCAACCTTATAAATTTAGTATATAGTATAAAAATAGTGTTAGAAAGATTACCATTTGAACATTTATTGAATGATATTCCTTAGATTTTACATATATATATATATATATATTCAATTTTTTCATTTTGATTCAAATTTAATAAATTATTCAAAGGAGGTATAATTGCTACATGAGTAGAATCAATACATCCAATAACTCCAGGAAATCCAATTTCTCTATAGAAAAACTTTAATATTGAACATATTATTAAACAATTATTAAAAATATTCGAAATAAAAAAATAAAAATGATTTCAGTCAGCTCATTTGAGATACTAAGAAACTTTACCAATTTGTCAAATACTTCTGGCTGGTTTAGTGCCTCCACATCCTTGCTTAAACACTGGGATACAGATGGTAGTGGGTAAACTGACACTTAGAGACAAATATGATCCAGGAGCCAACAAATTCAAAGTAGGTCACTAGAATCTTATTATTTATTAATATAGAGAAAAATTAATTATAATTACACAATTATAAAGAGGAAAATGAATTGGGGAGTAAAGGATCATTTATTCACTAACTTTTATATTTAAATCAATAGAGACTGGCAGATTTTTGAAACTGCGTGTGATTATAAAACTTCAATTATATATCTTACAACGTATTTAAGCCTGAAATTGTTCACGAACAGCCAATCTGATACAATAAACGGATCCTAAATTATAACTTTTCTTCACATTTTACATATATTAATTACATGTTCATTGCATTAACATTAAAAACTGCACATAACAATGCCATTTCTTCAAAATTAGCTATTGAAATTGAAGAAACTCAATAAATAACAAATTAATACAGTCTATGGAGCAATTTACAAAAAGCAAATGACAAATCTATGAGATTTGAGAAATTGAAAATATTCTGTTATATTTTCAACTAATTTAAAAATTTATATCACATTTCATACATTATCATGCGACAAGAGTATATCACTGTCTTATATCCAGTGGACAAACAGTCAAATGTTTTTCTTTGGACTGAAGTCACATATCTTTTCAAGAATACCAAATATTTATTTCCATTCAATAAAATTGTTATCGTATACAACAACAAAGATTGTCACAAGTTCAAGAATCGGCAACCAGATAGCTGGCATTGTTCTACTCACTGGAAATATACCAACACCAACTTCCATTAGTTTACTAAAGGGGAGTAGAACATAATTTAAAATGTATTGTATCTGTTTGAATTAATTGTATTTATCTTAGATATAGCAAATTGTCTATCATAATAAGATGAACAGTTAACATTTTAAAATACCAGTGCAATTATAGTTTTATGTAATTCTGATTATAAATATTAAATATTACATCTGAGCATTAATTAGAAATTAAATTCACCTAACACAAAAATACTCTCTCGATAACTCAGAATTGTATACCAAATAAACTAATAAAATTATCTGAAAATTAAATTGTCATAAGTACGAAAGTGATGTCAAAACAGTGGCTAATCATTATAAACTCTTGAGACAATATTTTAAATAAAGAATTTCTACTGTGGAAACAAAGATGAATAGCCGTAGATAAACTCCTTTGCACTTTTATCAATGCAATAAGTTGTTGTTATGAGTCATTGTTCCCTAGAGTACACCAAAAAAATTTAAAATTGGCACTGTTGTCCCTTACAGTTATCTGCAGTGTAGAACAGAGCTTTTCAACACAGAAACGTTTAAAGTCATACATGTGGAATTTGACAGAGGAAATTGACTAGATTGACTAAACGGATTGGCTTATCTAAGTATCCATAGAGAAATACCAATACAAACTAATGAGGCGATTGATATTTTTTCAGACAGTAAGAGAAAGTTTAATGTTTTTAAAAATGATCTAAATTATATTTTAACATTTATTTTTTTATTTATACAAATAACATATGACTAAGTTAGATTAATTTCAGACTTCAATAGACATTATATTATGATATATCAATTAAAAATATAACAATAAATAATGAATACTGTTAAATTTTACAACATTTATTCTGTAGTTCAGATCATAAAATTTGTTAATTTAAAAATTAAAGCCCCCTCCTCAAAATTCCGGTCTAAGTATGCCACTGCCAACATCACCAAAGCCTTATAATTATCAAGCCAGACTCAATTATTTAGGGACATTAATTTATACAAATAAAAAATTATGGACTGGACCAAAAGAAAGTAATGATCTTTTTGAAGTACGGAGAACAAGTTATTTATTTTCATCAAGAATAATGATAAAAAATGTTATATCAAACAAGCAAATATTATTCTTAGAATTATTATTATTAAAAATATTTTCCTATAACCAGGGTTTGGTAGTTAAATGTTTAAAATATTTTACATTGATTAAGTGTAACATTTATGTGTTATACTTTATCTATATAAAAATAAATGTACAAAACTCAGATGAAACCACCTAACAAAATTAATTTGGTATTTGTATTGTATAAAACTTTTTATCTCTATGAGTTAGTCATACGGATTTAAATTATTATTGTCTGACTTTCAGAAATTAAATGGGTTCCTTTTAATTAATATTTTGAATAATCATTTGAAAAAGTACAACATTACACATGGTGTGGTTGACATGTTAAACAATTAATTAAGAAAATGGTAACAAGAAAACAATTGCTAAGTGGCCAAATAATGGTGCCGTTACCCAAGACTAAATAACAAGATTATTGTCAAATCAACGCATTCTTTCTTTAATAATAGGTACCATGGTTTAGAGTATTTGAATAATTTCAATTACCTGATCACAATGGAAGGTGTATTCGAAGTGCTGATAAATCCGAAGGAGCGGCGACACAGGGTAGTAAAAAATGTAACGTTCAGTTAACTGAAACAAAAAAAAAAAAATCAACAATTCGATAAGAATGCGCAAAAAGATTTGAACGGGCGACAATTTAAATCGTTTTAAGTTATGGGCGAGGTTATAGCAGAATGGAAAATCAGTGGACGTCAACGGAAAAATACGGAGACAGACGTGGTGTAGTACGCGCGGCGGGATTTCAGTGACAAACAGCGATCGAAATCTCAGTCGACGAGCAAACAACGGACCGTAGGCAATTCGTAATTTTCATTATTGAGAGGTAACGCGGTAAAAACGGACAACGCTTCTATGTTTGTGGTGCGCAAACGAAGGGAAAACGAGTAGGATCAACAGACCAAACGCGGTGCCGCTCGTACCAGCACACCGCTACGACTTACGTTCGAGCACTGAAATTCTGTATCGGGCACCGGCGGCGGTTCCACGCCCGTATACCACGGCCAGGTGCTAATCGGCGATTTTAACCGTGACTTTTGTTGCTTTGGGAAAGCGAATATTAAAGCGAAGCATTTAATGCGATGTGTTCTGTATACAGCGTTACAGCGATACGTGATCGGTGATAGTCACGACTCCGATTCGAATCGCTGATAAAGTGGTATCTTGAGTACCCCCGTCTAACGCGTGTACCTGTATCGCAACAATAATATTTTTCCACGAAGCAATAATGGTTATTGTTCCGAAAAATACCGACGAGAACGGTGTACGATCAGCTTGTGCGACGGACGTTGGTCGCACTGGTCGCGACCCTGAGCCCGGTGTGCGGCGGAGGCAACTCGATGGCGTCTGCAGCGTGCGTCGATGGCGCGGAAACGGAGCGGAGGTGTGGGGAAGGTTGCACAATATGGCCGCGTAGAAGAGTGTGGTGACCGGTGGTGTTACCAGTGACGGTGTTGATGGAGGGCCACGGCAGTGTAGGTACGGACTACGGAGGTAGATCAGGAGTGCGCGGCGGCGTTGGTCCTTGGTGGTGTGGTGACGGTCGACGTGGAAGTTGGAATGCAAGGCTGAAAGCACTGTAACGTGAACTCGCCACCTTGTTGACGGACGGTGATTCTACTCACCTCCGCAATGCTCAGTGATCAGCGGTAGCGATTTCGGCCTACGGTGTAGGTGCACAGTTAAATGCCCATTAATGAGCGGGTGGTGGTGGAGGTACAAACGGCCGATAACCGAACGGTTTTAGTACTGTCATTGATTATAAATACTATATATAGTATGTTATAGCAGCGTTTCCCAAACTTTTTCTCTGCCGGACCCCTTCGAGATAATAAAAATGATCGCGGACCCCTTAATAAAAATTAAAATTAAAAACAATAATAAATAATAATACTTAATTTATTGCTTTATTTTATGAACTAAATTCACATATATTTATGATAAAAAATTGAATTAATAAACAAAATGTATAAATAGAGATATTATTCGTATAATAAATAATTAATTCAATGTGATAGATGGTATTGTTTTTTTGATACTAAATCTTGTAGTTTAGGATCTATATTAGAAAGTTGAATGCGTAAATTATTTGAATCTATATTTAATCGATTTCTATATTTATTTTTAGTATACACATAAGTAGAAAATCCTTTTTCACAGAGATAAGTTGTTGAAAAAAGTATCAATGGTCTTATTGCTGCTTCCGAAATTTCTGGATAGTCTTGTCTTAAACTCAACCAAAAGGAAGACAAAGAAGATTCCTTGAAAATTCTTCTTAAACTAGAATTGCTGGATATATCGATTAATTGATTTTCTTGTGTTGTTGTTAAACCAGTTATTTCGAGTACATCTGCATTAAAAGGTTCTACTACCCAATTTTGTCAGGAACTGGAAAATATTTTCGAAATGAGCATTTCAAAATTTAAAGGTGTTCAATAATTATATCTTTTAACTTCATCTGATGATTCTAAAAATGCATAAAGATTTGGAAAGTGGTAACAATTGTTTTGAAGTGAACATTTTCTCCATAACTCAATTTTTTTTAACATGGCTTCAAATTCAGTGGCGTACATACAGGGGGGGAGTTCGGGTTCAAACCCCCCGAGGACCAAAAAAAAAAAAATTTGATATAATTGATGAATTTCTTATTATTAATCATCCGTGTATACACGGACAAATAATAATATTAATAATATTAATTAATAATATTAATAATAATAATAATAAACGTCATAATAATATGACTATTGAGTATTTGAGTAAGCACTATACTTTACCAACAACGAAAAATGATTTCATAACGAAATTATGGTTGCCGTATATCAATCAAAATAGACACTTGATCGTACATAGTTAATTGCATATTAATATTGTCATTATCTAGAATTCTAGACCGACTCGGTCGGAGGAAAAACCGATTACGTTATAATCGTTGAATTTCTCATGAGCGACAATAATACGGTGAAATGGATTCTATTTTTATAGCACTATCGTAAATGACCATGTTAAAATATTTAATTATGAATTATAATTTCGTTCATTTTGTTCTATTCTGCCGTTGGAGAAGTTTTTATGTCAACAACTATTCTTTGAACTCCTTAAACCATAGGTATTTAGTTAAGATTAATTTGAATTTATAACATTAAAATTGTTTATTAACAAAACATTAAACGTTTAAAATATTAAAATGAATTATAAATACACAAGACTGATCGAGTTAATGATTTTTTTTTTAACTCAGTTAAATTAATTTTCATACACATATAGTATATATTGTATTTTTAAGTACATAAGTTACCTATCTAATAAGTAATAAAATAAGTAATAAATAATAATAAATACCTAAAAATAATAAATAAGTATTATATATTTTAGTTGTCTTTCAAACAGATATTATTTTTATTATAATCACAATTATTATTATCACATCATTATCATTATCATTCGATTTCGATATATTTTAGGTTTTGAAGTTAAAGAAAACAATATTTATGAGGGATTCTCATCGGTTTTTTTTAAAATTTTAATTATTAAAAAAGTTACAGTCATTTCAAAAATGAAAAAAAAAAGGTTTTTGTGTCTTTTATATCTAGATGTATATTTAGAATAATATAAAACGCCGATGAGAATCCCTCCTAAATGTTATCCTCTATCAATTTCATAATAAGTGTTTTTACACTAAAACCATTTTTTAATAGCTTTTTGTATGTTTTGCGTAAACATGTTTACGCCGTTGGATTTAATTTTTCATTGCTAGCATGTGCTACCACCTGCATGCCGTGGTGACAGCAGCCGCGATTTCGCCCCACTACGCCAAAACGCCCAAAACTAACAAAACAACGTCTCGCGCGCTCGCGGTCGGTTATCAACGACGACCGACGTTTCCAGGAACAGATTATGAACTAATAATAATATAGACAATACCTACATAGTAGATATTTCAAAATAATAAAATCGGCATTGACAAACCAACCTTCTGGATAACTCTTTCGATTTGTATTCAATAATTTTTATAACAGTGCATGTAAATCTTAATAATAATATTATGCTTCTCGTCAATATAAAAGACTAATACTGAGGAATATCATCAGACCTTGGAGTTTCGCCCTTTTTAATTACATTTCTGGAAGAAAAAAACAGCCTAAAAAAAATTGATTTAGTCAAAATTTGAATTTCGTGAGGTGATGGTGAAGTGCATTTGTTCCTATTTTTTCTCTTAGTCATTTACTTATAATATATATTTATACTTAGGAATTTAGTAGGTAGGCGAATAGTTGATGTAGCCTATATTTTCGAACAAATAAAAAACAGTCGCCATAGTGGTGGTAGCAATTGTTCATTTTTGGATATAGAAACGGATATATTTCAAGTTTTAAATTTAAATGTCAAGTTTGTAATATTGAAAGTATTATTCATTCTGAAAATCCAAAATGATCGATAGATTTGCTATGTTACCACGAAAATGGGATTTTATACTTTAGTTTGTATTTTTTTTTTACATAAAATATGTATATACATTTTTTGATTTTTTTCTTCTATCTACTTAAAAGTTTAATATACCTAGGTAATTGTATGTGCATATAATAATCAAATACATTTCTGTTCTGTTCGACGTTCATAATACATATTATTTAAAGTTTTAATTATTATTATTACTATTATTATTCCTAAAATTCCTATTTCCTAAACATACGTACTTCTGAACACTGAATAAATGACATACATAAAGTTTGAATATTTAGCATAATAATTGTCACATTAAAAATAATGAGTAAGTAGAAAAAATTTTTTTTATTATGTTGCTGTTCAATTTATATTGCTATATTTTGTAAACCCCCCCCCCCCGAAATTTTATTCTGTGTACGTGCCTGATACCAATAATAAATATCTAATGTATCTAAAAAAAGAAATAATGATTTATTTTATGTAAAATTAAGTAGGTAAAGTAAATAATGATTGTAAATAGGAAGTAGGACTACCTACTAGTAGGGAACCTCGGTAATATAATAAGTCATTATAATTGATGTGTTCAATTTGAATGCATTTCCTATCATTTGTATATGGACAAACTTGTGTTAAATTTTCAATTCTTAGCTATGAAAAAAAAAAAAAATACAATTTTCACTACAAAATAATTTGCAAATATTCGTGATATTGACAAGTTTTGTCAATATTTGAACTTCAAACGGATATGAAAAAAAACTGTGCTTATGTATTTTGATAATTTTTGATCACTTGTAGATAAACTTATGTGAAACCTTATATAAGATTTTCAAGTATTTTAACTCAGCCAAAAAATGTTTGACATTTATAAAAAAAAACAAAAAAAAACGAATATTTCAAATGCCTATAAATAGCTAAAAGATTAACGAAATATTTTGAAAAAAAAAATTATTTAAAGAAAATGTCAACTAGTGGAAGTTTCATGTTTCTACGACTTTACTAGTATACTTTTGAATAAAAACAAATATCAAAAATCGTTTGAGGATAAATTATTGTTTTACGTAATTTGTAAAAGTTTAAATTTCAAGCATTCATAAAAATTTGGTATTCGTTTAGTATGTGACCTATCGAGCGAAAATCGAGTTTAGTATGTGATCCACCAAGACGATTATCTAATATGTATCTATAATGTTATATATAGACGGTCAGTCAGCCTACCTATATGATATTACTAAGTATATTTGATAATATTTTTATTATGAATAAAGTGGAACCTTTTTAAATCGAGTGAATATCCAATGTTGTAAATATATGAAAACGCTCAAAAAAATTTGATTGGTTGGTATTAGATTTTTTTTTGATAGAGGTAGACAATCTTGTGTTATATTTTCAAATCTTAGATTTAAAAAGAAAAATTTTTAAGAAATTCTAACTTAAAATAATTCGCACATTTTCTTGATTTTGTAAATACATAAAACAAAACCGTATATTATAATAATTAATAGGTCATAGGTGATAGGTATGACGTAGGTACATGTCACATGTGTGATGTATGTTGTGTACTTATGTTCTTCATTATTTTAGGACTAGTTGGTGCATAGGTGAGGTCATTTTATCTAATATCTTTTTAATAATAAAAATAATTTGACAACCATCAAAATTATGAAATAATGATAAAATATTCGCAACCCAGTTTTCGATTAAGTCAATTAAATGTTGAAATGGAACCTATTTGTTGTAATAATATTTACATAAATTTAATTTTAAATATAATATTATTGAACTGGTCAAATTTATATCCTACCGGTTATTCGATAGAAATAAATAAGATAGTAAATATAATATATATGTACCATTTATTTTAATACAATCATATTAATTCATAGCACACTTGAAGGAAGAAGGATTGTAGATATATCCTACTTTTTCAACCAAATTAGAAATACCAAACATAATTTAGCATATGGCTGTTCTTTTATTAATACAGAATTCCAATCGGAATATACAAGAGGGTATAAATCAGGTTTTACATTTAAATGTAAAATGTGTGATGAAACCAGTTTAATATGTTTGGAAAAAAGACGAAGCAGACAATAATTACATATTAATTAACAAAGCAGTAGTTAGTGGAAGTTTATCTGTTGGTATGCATAGAATACATTTATTATATATCCTGTATTTCCGATGCAGTTATTTTTCAAAATTTTTTTTTCGTGTTCATAAAAGCTAACAAATTGGTGTTTTGCGGAGAAATGTGTTTTTGAGAAAAATGATTAAAAATATTGTATCAGTAAGAATGACTAACTGCATGTGTTCCGTTTGAATGTGCTATGTTGTATAAGTATTAAGTCATCATTATTTAATTTTTATTCATTCGGAATATTTTATTTATAACTCAAAAAGTAATAATGTGTTAAACATGATTTAAAATATATTTTAATAATGATTTTATAATCTATAGGTTGGTGAATACAAATAGGTAAACAGTAGCTATACATCTTAGTTAGGTAGGCGCAGGCCGCGGATATTAAAAATATTGCAACAGAGTACTATGTGTACTATGTACGTATGCACGTGTATGTTTCATATCTACGCGCTGTGTATACGGGTATACGACGAAGGTTCATGAATTAATAATTTGAGCTCCCGAACTAGCGCGCTCGACGGACCGGTCCTCGGTCGCCGACTACGAATAATAGGCGTGTCATCGAAGGCGCACGCGTGCTTGCGCATCGCGAAAACACCTAACAGCGCGTTCTATCGGTCGTTGTATACGTTTCACTTTCGGTGTAGCGTCCTCTTAAATTTAAAATTTTTTTCCAATTGAAAATCGAAATTGAAAATTTTCTTTTAAACCGATTACAATTCTGATATTAAAAATCAATATCAATTTTTTTCAATTTCAATTTTAATTTTGAATATCGTTATCATACATTTCAGAATTTGATTTCGATTTTGATATTTCAAAAGAATTTTAACGATTTTTATCGATATTCAAAATCGATTTCGAAATCGATTTCAAGCCCTGCAATTTTTATATTTTTAGCTCACTCAAACTGAAAACATGGCTAAATTAAATATGTAAGTAAATTGACAAAGTGCATTCATACAGTCGAAGTTCGAGTTGTGCCTATCTGTTTTGATTGGTTTCAATATTATTCTTATTATTTCTCCATCAAGGCTAGCACTCATATCTTAGTCGTCTAGATCAGCGGTTCCCAACCCATGGGCCGCGGCCCACTTGTGGGCCGCGAGCAGCATGGTACTGGGCCGCGAGTCATAGGTATAATATTAAATATTATATATTATAAGTTTATGAAAACGTAAATAGGTATGCTATGGGTGGGCCTCAAATATTTTTTTACAAAATTAGTGGTCCGCGAAACTAAAAAGGTTGGGAACCGCTGGTCTAGATAATATTGTTCATGACGTCGGCGATAAATCTGTAAGTCTATACTAATTGGTGATTTCTATCATTTCAAAAACCAAAAATAAAGGATGATAGATATGATGTCATGGGAAAACATGTGGCTCTAAAAATGAAGGACATAAAAGATAACAATCAAAAATTGTTCGCTGAAAAAATAATAAATGAAGCTCTATTTATGGCGGAAACAGGTCAGTTAACCATGTTACATTCCATAACATCTTCTATGCAAATACCACCGCTATCAATTATTCAATATCAGCAATCAAACAACGGGTATAATAATCAAATAACAGATGTTCGTAATAACTTTGATACTCATATTAATGTACAAGAACATGGCTCTTCTGATGATAATTCTAATCATTCTATATCAACTTATATTTCAAATTACAGCGATTTTTAATGTTAGGTGCATTTGATTATTATTATTAAATTCATGTATTTAATAAATTTAATTATAATAATGTAAGACATAATTTGTTTTTAAATAAATATAATATAATTTTATTAGACATACCTTCAAATATTGTGTTTTTAGCACCTTGTAAATAGCATTGCACATTTCAGGAACTATGTAACTTAGAGCCTGTGGTGAAATTAGAGTAGAATATTTTAGGTCTTCATAACTTCTTCCGGTTGCGAGGAATCTCAATGTAGCCGTTAATCTTTCATGTGGTGTTATACTTTCTCTCATTATGGTATTTTGTTTTTTAATTAAAGGTGTTACTAGGGACAACATACCAAAGCCAACATACCAATGATACCCAAACCAACTGAAGGAGAAATTCATATGATTGTTAATTCTAATCGTGGTAGATGTTCAAATTGTTATTTCGAAATGGTTCAACAAGGTGGAAGGGAACACGCACAAAAAATTACACGTAAAGTACTAACGAAGTGTCCAGGCTCTTCTAAACACCTCTGTTTGGATTGTTTTTTCAAATTGCATTCAACAAAAAAAATATAATTTATAATTATATATTATATAATAATAATAATATTTATAATATATTTATGTTGGATTTATTGATATTTTAACTGCAAAACCTTAAAGTGTATAATATGAATACAAGTTGTATAACTTTTTTAAAAATATATTTATGTTTGATTTATTAATATTTTAACTAAAAATCTTTAAGTGTATACTGTAGTATAATATTAATACAAGTTGTATAATTTTTTTTTTTTTGATAATTACATTTTTATTTTAAAAAAACATTGAATTTGAGCGCTATTTTTTGTATTCAGTTTGAAATATTCTACTTTTTCTATTCCATTAAACGAATTGAGCATCAGAAATGGTTCTCAGTGACGTTACGAATTATCGCACCGGACGAAATCCATTTTCTTGTTATAAATAAAAACTTGTGGTAAATAAAAAAACAAATTTTCATTTCAAATTAATATTGTTATATCCGAATTATCGTTATAACTGATATCGTTATATCCGACCAAAATTAATGCACATGATAATATAAAACCAAACAAATACATAGCTGAGAATCGTTTTATCCGGAATATCATAATATAGAACCCGAGGCAACTTGTTGACGTTGGTGTCTTCACAAGGGTGCCGCGCTGTCGACTATTGTCTTGTTATGATATAATCATTTTTATCTTAAAAAAACGGTCTCCAGTTTGATCAACAGCGCCATTAGATAGCCTCAGTTCCAAAACGGCGACGTGAGTTGAAAAAGTTAGTACATATAGGTAATAGGATATTCATGAATAATTTAATTCTTCAAATTAATTTTTGAGGTACAGATTTTATTAATTTTAATATGTCTTATAATACTGTAATAAACTAATAAACAATTATACTCACTCTGAATGGTTATCTACATGCATCTGCTCATCAGACCATGATGGTTCAACCTCTCCAGGAAGATATTCAGTAGGGTCTATTTGTGAATCAAACTCGAAATCGGCACTACTAGGATATTGTTCATATTGACCATCGTCTTCATACTCTTCTTCATCCATTAAATTGTGCTCTTCTTCATCATCTTCTATGATATTGTTTTCTTCCTCTTCTTCATCCATTATTTCATCGTCTTGACCTTCATCATCCTCATCATCAATATAAGATTCGATATCATCATCCGAATTGTCGGTAGTTGAATTATAACTTTGATGTAACTGATTATTATTCTGAGGTACATTGGGGGCAGCTGATATCGTTTTATTTGAAACATAGCGAATGACTGGTAAAGAGGAGGTAAGTAGTAATAATATAGGGCTTCTGACCATGGTTTTTCAGTTTTTATTTTTCGAGGTAGTTTTCCCGCGACAAATTAACGAAATTTAGCTTCTTTTCCAATCGTGTTTTTAGCTTCTCTTTTTATTTCAAATTTTTTATTCTCCGAGGTAGTTTCACTGCGGTAAATTTATGAATTTTAGCCTCTTTTTCAATTATGATTTTGGCTTCTCTTATTTATTTCCAAGGTAGTTTCGCTGCGGTAAATTTACGAAATTTAGCCTCTTTTTCAATCGTGTTTTAGCTTTTTTTTTTTTCAAATTTTTTATTTGCCGAGGTAGTTTCACTGCGGTAAATTTATTAACTTTACCTTATTTTTTATATAATTTAACAATTTTATATTATTTTACTTCTGACGATAGCTACCTGGATTATACTCTTATACAGTTTTGTAATATTTGTAAAAATAATACATTTTCAGCAATTTGTTTAATTGGTAGATATTTTTTACTACGGTAAAATTATTTTTTAGTTAACTAGATGTCGTTTGTAAATAATATAACTTTTTAAATATATCTATACATTTTTATTTTTTTATAAATATTTATTACTTTAGAATAAGTTCATCAGTCAGTATGCTGTTACTAGTCAACAAATAATTTACTTATGGTTTTTAAATTATATTTTATTTTTTTACAAGTCATGTTTTCTTCTAATACTGTTGTTAGTGTCGATTTTAAAAATATATATGTAAAAAAATTTATATTATTAAAATATAATTTAGAGAACAAAACTGAAACTATTAGGAAGTCTACAAGGATTTCAAAACCACCAATACGTTTTCACGATGAATTTGGTTATTAACATTTTTTAATTATTTTCTACAATATATTATTAAAAAATAATGAGCTTAACAGTGGTATGTAAATCAATTTTCAGTATTCAGCCTTATAATAATAAAAAAAAAATTCAATTGGATTTTTAGTTGATTATCAAATTACAATTGTTATTCTACTCGAGTGTGAATTAACAAAACAGACTTTGAAATTAGATGAAGAAAAATGGAATCACATAATGGCTGAATCTAATTTTAATATGATTCTTAATAAACTTTATACTCATTCTAAACGAACTGTACTAACCGATGATATTTTTTATTCAATTAATGCAAATAATGAAACTATTACATTACGAGTCGATAACAACCGTATAACATTATCTCGCTACAATTTATCACGATTAAAACAATTACAATATTGTGTTAATGCATGTATTCTTACAAAACAAAAACAGTTGAATTTGTATCAAACATGTTTGGATTTAGTATTATCATTAATCAAACAAGATATTACAGATTTACCAGTATCGTGTCAAAAGAAAGAATTAGTAAATGCATATGTTCAAAATTATGAATTCAATTTAAGTAATGTGCGCTGTGAAGATAAATATTTTATTCTTGAATTACAACAGTTTCACTGTGAAAAAATTTCAGATATGGTATTAAAAGAAATATACAAATAATATGTTTCGATTGAGTTTTTTCATTATCCAATTGAGACGATTAACTTTTACCAATAAAACTTTAAAGAAATGAATAATTGTTAAATGCATGCGTTCAAAATTATTAATTTAACCTTAGTTATGATTTACGTTGTGCAAATTAATATTTTATTTTTTAATTGTAATATTTCAATGACGATTATTGTTAGACATGTTTTTTAAAATATTTACGTGTTATATCACTTGTTTTTTATATTATAATTTCGATTTTTCAATAATATTAATTATTATTAATATGTTAAGTATGTTTATTAGTATAAGTATGTTATCAATATAATAAAAAAATAAAATGTTAATAGTACTTTTTTATTTTTCAAACAATTAATTAAAAATATTCTACATCAATCAATCATAATTTATCATTTTTTCGCTTTGTTACTTTTCTTTCCGGGTCAGAAGTGAATCTTCCTGTTATTATTTCAATCAAATTAGTAAATTCATTTGTAATATTCACATCTCTAGAATTGTCATTTGATGTATATACTTTAATTGAGCAGTTTGAATGTTTCCACCTAATAATACAAAATTATTATTATAACTGATATTGTTTAATAATAAAACGTATCATAGGAGTTTAAATAGAAATATGATAATGGAAATGATCACAAATTATTTACAAATATGAAGTCATAATATACAAATTGAAACAGATTAATTTTGTTTAGAAATGATTTAACTATATATTTATTACCTGTCATTAACCGATATATCTTTTATGTCTTTCATTTTATAATGTTGCAATACCCAATAGTCCTTTCCATTATTTACCGGACATTTAAACGTGAAATTATATCCATCCTGTTTTACAGTCATTGAGTTCTCTTTTTCATCAAATACACTCGTATTTTCATTTTCAATGAATTTTTCAATTTTGTCCATATAAGATTTCATCTAAAAAAAGAAAAAATGGATTAGAAAAACATATTTTATTAAAGTTTTTTTAAAACGTACCTTCAATGGTTTAATTTTTTTTGCTGGTGATAATGATTTCGATGGTTGTGTTTTTCTTTTTTTTATGACCTTAGATTTACTTTTTGAAGTTTTACTTTTCTCGTCAGTTTCTGTATACTTAAATAATAAAAACAAAATAATAAAAAAATAGTTTTTATTTTTTAAGTAGGTATACTTACATCACTAGAATCATCCTCTGTTACTGCAGTATATTTCTTTATATTTTCCATTTTTTTTTTTTAAATTAATTATTATTTAAACGAATGATTAAAAGTACAACAATGTATAATTTAAAATTAAAATAGCACTATTATAGAAATAACACCAAGTATATATAGTATATTCAATACTCTTTTATAGCAATAGAGAGAGAGAAACAACTTTTATTAAAGCGTAGTTAATAGTTATCAAAAGTTTTGACCTTAAAGAAGTGGTGTGATTTAAATCAGATATATAAAAGTAAAAACAGTATTTAAACCTTTCAATAGAATTATATAAGCAAAAAAATACAATAATATGTTAATTACGTATTAGTTAAAAATATAATGAAATATAAATTAATATATAAAATATAATGAAGGAAAAAATAGTACTTTTATTATAATTAACGTAAAATATTATATTGCAAATTATTCCTATTAAAAGTTATCATCTAATATGATTTGATATAACAAATTAAAATCAATAATCTTATTATAATAGTTCAACCTTCACGATTTATGCTGAATTCTAAAAATCGATAAATATGCAAATTGTTATGCGGCTTATGTAATTTGATTACCGAATTTATTATTAATAGTTTTTTATTAAAAGGAAATAATGATAATATTAATATTAATTATTTTTATAATGATTCAACACAATTTAAAAAAATTAAATTTTATCGCATCTTACGATTTACAATTCAATATACATTAGACTAAATTAAAAAAAGTTTTCAATAATTGCCTGCTATTTCTATACGTCTTGGGTGAACTTTGCACATAGCTCGTTGTTCCACTCGTCTTTTCATTATCAACTTAGATATCATATTCATTAAATCCCCCAGTATTCCACCGAAAAACGCAATATTACCGAAACTGACGCTTGCCCCGTTGTTCGGCCGAGCGCTTCAATTGATAGTTATGTATTAAAACGTAAAGGCATAAATATAAATTCAATATCATAAATTAAATTAGTGTTTGAATAGTAATTCAGTATTTTGTTTAGTTGTTTGAAGTTTTTTAAAACAGAAGTTTCATGCTAATTATTTGAATATATTTTCAAGAAAAGTCACAAATATGTAAGCATAAATATATAAATTTTAAATTATTTTAATTGAGCTCGTATCAAATTTATTTTGTGTCTTGTATACTAACATAATAAGCTTTGTAAGTTTATAAATTAACATTACTTCAGTTTTAACTTAGTTTATTGTTTCATTATTAGATTATTGTTTTTTAATATAAATATAAATATATTTTTATTATTTGAAGAATGGGTAATTTTATATGCTATATATATATATTTTTCAGGGAAAATAGATCACCTAAAATTGTTATAGCAGACTTTGAATTTTTTAACTATAGAAGGAATGATATTATATTAATATCAGGTGCTTTTACAAGTTGCAATGAAATTAATGATATAAATCAAAAAATCTATAAACTACAAGGAAAACCGCTTATAATTACTCCAGAAGGTGGAACAATGATAATGAACGATTACATAAAAGAAAAAACAAAATATTTCTTACATAATGCATTTAAAAATCAACCTGAACGGCTCGATATTATTTTAAAAGAACTAGAAAATTCTATGAGAAATGATTTAGTTTCTAACTTAACCAGTCAATTTTTAAAAAAATGTTTTAATTATAATACACTAGTATTATGGAATGGTAGTACAGATAAACGTATATTATTAAGACTAGGTATTAATTGTAATATGTTAAATTTAACTGCTTATGATGAATATAATGATAAAATATTTTATTTAAAGTTAATAGATTATAATAATAATAGTTTAATATTTGTACATAAATAAGGATATGTTAAAAAAAATGGAAGGTTATTAACACTGCTTGAAACTCATAATTTAATTTGTAGTAATAATCATAATATAGTATGTATGCATGAACCTGTTAACGATGTGAAAATAACAAAATGTATTATTAATTTTATTTTATCTATTGACAAAAATATTTTTAAAATAAAATAAAATGTTTTATATTTAAACCAAATAGTAGCTTCTTTTATATTTTTCAGATTTATTATGGATCAAAATATGTTGAATAATATAAATAAATCGAAGATTAATCGTTTAAATTTAGTTGGCAATGGCTTAATTGAAATTCAAAGATTTAAAAAAACCTCTAAGACTTTTTTCATAAAAAACGAAGAAGAATCTTTTGATTTTAATTTATTTTTTAAATATTGTAAGAAACTAGTTATTAATAAGTTAAAAGAAATTGTAGAAAAAAGTACTTTAAAATTTAATATTTATATAGAATGTACATATGAAAATTTTTTAACACACGATATTCAAGACATTACGTTTAAAACTACAAATGTTTTTGCACATTCACACTCAAATTTTTCTGTTTTACTAAATAATATGTTTAATAAAATTTTAAAAGAAGAGTCAGAATTCATAACTAAAGGAAGTGGTTGGAATTTAAATAGGATAGATGGACTACAGTTAAGAATTAATATTGTAAATCCTTTAAGAGGATTAAGTTATATACCTTTACCAAAACATATAGAAAATAAGAAGGCGATTATAAATGTTCAAAATAAAGATGATAAATGTTTTAAATTTCAATTTTGTCTAAATACGACAATCATCGTGATAAATATATATATTCCACAAAATATTTTAATTTTCTCGAAAAAAAATCTAAATTAAACTTTAACTGTGTTGATTTTCCAACACCTGTTAAACAGGTAAAAATTTTTGAACGAATCAATAATGTTTCAGTTAATATTTTTAGTTTAGACGGCGAAGGATTTGTTTACCCAATATATTTAATTGAGAGTGAAAAATCATTACATTTTGATTTGTTTTTATTTGAAGATGGTATTAGATCACATTACTGTTATATTAAAAATTTTTCTAGGCTCGTACGTAGTCAGAGAACACGGTGTAAATCAAAATTAATAATTTGTAAAAGGTGTTTCACAGTTTTTAATAATAAACCATGCAAAAATAAACTATGGGGTGAACATGGATTAAAAGAACATAAAAAAATGTGTGATAAAAATAAAATAGGAAGGTCTGTTATGTTTGAAAATGGTGATCAGGACTTTATCAAGTTTCAAAACTATAAAAGAACACAAAGAATACCAATTGTAATATAATATGCAGATTTCGAATGTTTGTTAAAGAAAATAAAGAATAAAAAAAAATCTAAAAATACTAAAACTAAAACCAAAATTACACATATACATAAGCCAATGAGTTATGGATATTATGTTAAAATAGATTATACTATTATACCAAAATATTTTATAAAAAAGTTTAAAATCTCTAAATCATTAACAATTTATAGAGGTAAAAATTCGGCGAAACATTTTATAAAAACTATGATTGATCTTGGAATTAAAATATGTAGTCTGTATAAAATTAATATCCCAATAAAAAAATTAACTAACGAAGAGGAATCGCGATTTCAAAGTGCTCAGTTTTGCGAGTGTTGTTTAAAAGATTTTAAAAAAAATAATTTAATAAAATGTCGCGACCATGATCATTTCACGGGAAATTTTAGATCCGTCTTGTGCATATATTGTAATTTTGAAATGTCCAATGTCTCATTTGTTCCAATATATTTTCATAATTTAACCTACGATAGTCATTTTATTGTTCGTGAGCTCGGGTGCGATGAAAAAAATATTGATGTAATCCCAAATTCAAATGAAAAATATATATCATTTAGTAAATCAATTTCATCAAATTTTAAAATTAAATTTGTGGACACTTACCGTTTTTTATCAGATTCGTTAGATTCTTTAGCTAAAAATCTAGCTGAGGATCCCACAAGATTTAGAGAAACGTTAAAAGTATTTTCCTCAAATAATTTAGATTTGGTTATACGTAAAGGAGTTTTTCCTTATGAATATATCGATGATTGGAATAAACTAAATGAAACTACTTTACCTCCAAAAAATAAATTTTATAATTCATTAAAAGATGAGCAAATTAGCGACCAAGATTATATTCATGCTCAAAATGTTTGGAAAATGTTTGACTTAAAAACATTAGGTGACTATAGTGATTTATACTTAGCAACCGATGTAAGTATTTTAACTGATGTGTTTGAAAATTTTCGTGATATTTGTTTAAGAACGCTTAAATTAGATGCATCGCATTATTTAATAATCCCCGGTCTAGGTATGGATTGTATGCTTAAACATACAAAAATTGAGTTAGAACGTTTAAAAGATTATGATATGCAACTAATGTTAGAGCGTGGTATTCGAGGAGGAATTTGTCAGTCTGTAAAAAGATATGTTAAGGCAAATATACCTAATGTTCAAGGTCTTAATTATAATAGTACTAAACCTAATACTTGGATAACTTACCTAGACTGCGTGAATCTTTATGGAAAATCCAAGCTTAGTGAATTACCTTACCAAAATTTCGAGTGGTATAATGATTTAACATTAGACGTAACTAAAATTGAAAATGATGCTGAGTATGGATATATATTGGAAGTGGATACTGACTATTCTAAATATTTACATACATTTCATAATGATTTTCCATTTTTATTTAATTATTAACAACGCTAACTCCTAAGACTAATTATGTTGTACATTATAAAAATTTAAAACAGGCAATTGCTAACGGTATAAATGTAATCAAAGTTCATAAAATTATTCGTTTTAAACAATCCACATGGCTAGCACCATACATTGAATTATGTACGGGTATGAGGGTTGGATCTAAAAGTGAGTTTGAACGGCAGTTTTGGAAATTAATGGTTAATAGTGTTTTTGGAAAGTGTATGGAAAATATAAGAAAGCGTGTATCAATTAAATTAATTTCTAGTGAAAAAAAAGCACAGAAATACATGATTAAACCTACTTTTAAAGATAGAACAATATATTCTAAAAACTTAATGGCAGTTCATTTGTTTAATGAAAAAATGAAATTTGATAAACCTCTTTACGTAGGGTTTACTATTTTAGATATTTCAAAAACTTTCATGTATGATTTCCATTATAATATTATGAAGAAAAAATATGAACATAATTTAAATATTGTTTATTCGGATACAGATTCTTTAGTTTATGAAATAAACACAAATAATTTTTTTGACGATCTAAAAAATGAGTTATTACCTTACTTCGATACTTCTAATTTTCCTAAAAATCATTTTTGTTTCAATGAAAGTCGAAAAAACCAGCCAGGATTTTTTAAAGATGAATTAAAAGGCGAGATTTTGTTAGAATTCATAGCTCTACGTCCTAAATTATACTCTTATCGAGTTGCTAATAAAGAAATAAATAAAGCAAAAGGTGTTAAAAAATATATAATTAAAAAACATTTAAAATTCGATGAATACTTAAATGTTTTAAATGCGCTCATATTGATAATAAAGTAAAAGGAAAATCTGTTTATCGTGATATGAATTTAATTCAATCGCACAACCATTACGTGTATTCAAAAACTATAAACAAAAAGGTTTTAAACGGTGACGATGGTAAGACATATATAATGAGAGATGGAATTAATACATTAGCGTATGGTCATTATAAATTAAGCTCTTAATATATTCAATACATTATAATTAGTATAGTATTCAAAAAATAAAAGTAAAATTGTCATTTTAATAAATTTCTTTAATCAATATAATTATAAAAAAATTAAATTGTTTAATTATGTTATTTAAATCATTTTTTATTTGATAAGTACCTAATTTAATGTGCATGTATAGTGTTCGAACTTTAAATAATAATAAATTATTATTTTTAACTATTAATATATATTTTGTCTTTCAATTGTTTTGTTTAATTATTATTGATTGTTAATAATAATGTTTATATTTATATTTTTGTATATATTTTTTATGTACAATAAATTCTATTTATTGTTAATTTATAAGTTTACTTTTTTTAATATATATATATAAAAAAAATATTAATGTTTAAATACGTCACATATAGTGCGTATAATTACTGTGTATTTATTTATGTGAATTATTGTTTTTTTTTTAGTTCAGTATGTTTTCATGTAACGACATTATTACTATACCCACTATTTTGGATGATTTTGCAAACCATCAACATGCTATTAGGAATTTATTAAAATCTTTATCACCATTTCGAGGAACTGAAATTAATGTTAGTCAAGTTGTGGAGTTTTATCCTCATATAGTAGTTGATTCAGAACTAAACAGAATGAAAGACCCATGCGGAAATTTATTTTGCGTGAGACTGTCAATACGGGATGCTCAAACAACTGAATCTGCTGGTTGGTGTTCATATCACTGCTACAAAACTCATTCTGATGATTCCAACAATCGTGGTTATGAATCATACACTGTACATAGATTTGAATCAAGTATAAGCTATCGAAATTGGTTTAAAAAAGAACATTGTTACAATTGCAAACGGTATTTAGCAAGAGGGGTGTACGTATTCAAACCAAAAGATATTTTTCGTATCAATGAAAACGGTTTACAAAGCGTAGAGGAACATTTTCCTATAGCTAATCAGTATAGGGTTTATTGGTCTAAATGTTTTTTAGAGCGTGTTGCACATTTTTAAAATGAGATTATAAATATATTTTATTTGTACATCTATTTATCATCAATGTTCATAATTAAAAATTATACATGGTGTGTGAACTATTTTAAACACAAATGTTTACTAAAATATTACTATACAATTTGTAACCTAAAATAAACTTAACATGTACGTAAAAAATAAAAATAAAAATTAACATGAAATGTTATCTGTGAGAGTTGGATAGTAATGATATTTTTTATATATTTAAGTTTATAGAGTAACCCTTACCTTTTATTTAATCCTATCATATTTAATTTTTTACTACACGCCTTAACCCACTAGACTACATGTTCACGAAATATTACATAAAGTATTTACACATATAATTTGTTTAGTATAATTTAATATTTTATTTTTATATTACATTTTATACAAGAATTGCAATGTATTATCCGACAACATCATACGATTTTTCTGATTTACAATTACAAACATGATTATTTTTAACATTCTCTATAAACTGGTTTCCTTTATATAATAATACAAATAAACAATTTGGGTTCGACTTAGAATGTTCAAACCATGTATCACCACTTTCTTGCATCCAGTTTTTTAAAATCAAACCACAAAAGAAGCATTGTACCATATCTTGTGTTCCTGTATACTTAAAACCGCATTCAGCAAGCGAATATTTATCTTTTAATAAATTTGATGGACACGATTCATATGTTTTAAGTCTTGATAAGAAACTAGAATATTCCGGGTATACTGGATATGGATTATTTCGTACTAAATATAGTAATGATGGAAAATCTTTAGAATATTTTAATATGTTCATGTTTATACTCGTAGTAAAAATATTTTTATAAAAAAATAGAATTAATATTTTATGAAAAAAAATAAATAATTGTGACTCTACTCGAAATAAAAAACAACTTCACCGAACAATGATTCGCAAGCAACTGATAATATACATTGAAAATATGAATAAGGTTGATTTTTTTTTTATTAGCACTCTACAATCGACTACTATACAATATGTCGGCTGACGATTGTGAACTTTGAGACATTATGATTCATACAAAATGTACATACAACAATAAAATTGTCTAAGGACTTTATCAATTGATTTTTCATGAATATTAATTTTATCTGTGTGTAAATTATATTGAACACTAAGACCTAATGTTATATCACAGAAGTGTGTGATGTAACATAAATAATATCATGTTACACAAAACAGTGTGTTTACACTAAAGGTTTTTTATTAAACACATACAATTTTTACACTTTTAATTTATAACATATACAGTTTAACATTTATATAAGTTTTTTTACTTCTCTGTTAAGAGGTACATATTCTATAATACGATCATGAATTAAAAGACAATAAGCACTAACACCTTCTAGATTTTCCATAGATTCAATTTGTATACTAACGTCAACAGTTGAAGCTGTACCTGAATCATTTTGTTTCGACGTATCTATTACAGCAATTGGTGCTATTGTTTCGAAATCAGCTGGACTCAATACCGGTTTACCATTATCTTTTCCATAATATGATTCTTGAAATGATGTATACATATTATATAACTCTGCATATTTTTTTTAGTGAAATCTAAATTTAAATTATCATACGGATAAATAACAGAGTTCAAAATAACTTTTATATTAACTAATTTACAATGATCAAAAACACTTGGATCTTTTACAATATTGTTTTTTCGATTCTTTTGCAAACCTATTACAACAAACCGTGGTTTTTCTAATTTTGATGCAGTTTTTAAATTCCAAACTATATTTTTAGATTTACCGAGTTCAGGATATTCATAAGTTTCATACGATCTGAACGGAATAAATAAACTTTTCCCCTTTTCTACAATTTTCAATAATTTTAGTCGTTCAGAATCATCTACACTTATATGTGGAATTTTCCAAATTACTTTATCTAGAGTGACAATACCTGTAGTTGTAGTTGCGTTATCGATTTTGCTGTGTAAACAAGCTAAATCAGTATTACTTCTTGTTAGTATTAATTCTATTCGAGAATTTACTAAAAATTTTTTAAAATCTTCAAAAAAACCTAGCCAATACTTTAATGGTATACAGACACTAAATTCTCCTGCTTCATTAACAATACTTTTATTGTCTAAATCCCATCCAGCATTCTGATAGCAATGATAATTATTTAACGTACATGTCAAATATCCTTTTAATGAACTTGTTATTCCTAAAACCCGAGTTCCATCAATTTCTACACCGTTAATTTCTAATCTAACCTGATCGAAAATAAACGATAAACCTTTATTGGACAATTTCACAGTTTTCGGATCTGCTATTTTTCCTTCGATTAAAAGGAAACTTTCATGTAGATAAGGATAAACATCTGTTTGCTGAACTCCAATTCGTATTTCATCATTATTTTTAAACGAGTTAGTATATGGAATATATGAATGATATTCAACTTTATTTATTTTCGATTCTGTAATAAAATCTGATTCAATATCTAAAATACTGCTTTCAGGCATTTTATTTTAATTGAAATCCTAACCGTTTTAAAATTTGTTTGCTTTTACGAGTTAGTTTTATATTTACAGGTTTTCTTTTAGATACTTTTGATTGTGACTCTATTAAATGACTAATCGGTTTAATCGATTGTAACTGCTTTATATTCTTAAATATTAACCCCATATTTAAGTTTTACAACACCTAATGTGCAACACAACTGTTATTCTTTCATTAAAGTTATGAATGGGATTATTTTCTTGATCAACTAAATTAATATTTATAGTATTCAGAACTTCAGTATTGAGTTTATAATATATTAAATTAGCCGGTGACTCAATTATTTTAGCACCAGACCTCGCTCGAGGAAAAAATTCATATATCGAGTGAGATTGAAGACCATTATCGTATGAACCATTTGCGACATTACACAACACTTTTATAGAGTTAACAGCATTTATATCAATATTTTTCGTTGATCTAAAACTTGATAAACCTCCGTTGCCATATTTTTTTTTTTTAAATCCTAATAGACTTGCTAGACTGTTTTCGATTGTAAAATCTATCGGATAATTACAACTCATTATACATTTCATTCGGGTAATATCGGTATTCATGGTAAAATCTATAGGATCATACGTTTTGTATACATTTGTTACACTGTTTAAACGTTCATTATCTTCATGAATTTGATTGCAAATATATTGTGTAATATCTTCAATTTCGTAACAGCCAAAGGGGAGTTGAATATCTAAATTACGTTCGTTCACAATAATACGAATATTGTTATTTGTCTCATTCACGTTCGGAAACGTATTATATGTATGTAGGCATAATAATGCGATTTCTGAATCATTGTATACATTTATTGCTGGAAAATAAGTCGATGATAAAGATGTCATTTTCCCCGACATGCTTACAGTAATTGATTCATTCATTTCCCTGTTATTTAAGATCTAATAGGTCTAATATGTAATATGACCGTTACTTGAACGTTAGAGTTTTTAATAGAATTATTTTCCTGATCTACTAAATCAATTTTAATATTTTTAATAACTGCTGTTTTAAGTTTATAATATATTAAATTAAATCTCTGTTGTGTAAAACATTCATAAATCGAATTTGATTGTTTCCCATTATCAAATGAGCCTTTAACTATATTACACATGGCTTTTATAGAATTAACAGCAATTGGTATATAATCAATTTTATCTGATTCATAGTATCGATTTTTATCTTGTAGGACTTCATATAATTCATTTTTAAATCCTAATGTTTTGGCTATACTGTTTTTACGTTTGAAATCTATTACACAATTAGATTCCATAAAACATGTCGTACGCGAAGCTGAAAGCGTTAGACTAAAACTAATGCTATCTCTAGTGGTTTTAGAAATGTATTTACTAATATCTTCAATAGTGTAAGTGCCGTGAGGAATTTTTAAACTATCAGTGTAAGTTTTAGTTATAACTTTAAAATCGTCATTTGTTTCATTTACAAGAATTTTTTCAGAATCATTCATAAGAATAGTTTCGGATGTTTTTAAACACACAAGAGCAATTTCAGAACCACCGTTTACATTTATTACCGGAGAATAAGTCGATGTTATTGAGGTACCATTCCCTGATATCCTTAATGTGATTGATTCATCCATTGTAAAAAATTAATACATAAATGTCCACAGATATATGTATTGTATTTTTGATAATTTGAATAATTGTACAATATATTCAAATCTTTAAAATAATTTTGAAGTTCAACCGGAGGTGTAAGATCACCAAACGGGTCAAAATATATAACTTTATCTCCATGTTAATCTCAATGTTGACACACAAGTTTTAAAAAATCTATCAAGACACGGACCATTATTACCAGATAGTATTCGTGGAATATTGGTTGGACCTTCAGGATCAGGAAAAACAAATGTTATGTTTAATCTTATAACTAATAGAAATGGATTAAAATTTGAAAATATTTATTTATACTCTAAAACACTCGACGGTTGGTTATAACAAGATTTAAAGATGATCTATGGCAGGCCGACCTAATGGATATGCAATACACTCTAAAAAAAATAATGGATTTAAATATATTCTTATTGTTATAGATACCTTTACAAAGTATGTGTGGGTGCAAGCTTTAAAAAATAAAAGCGCAAAAGATGTTACATTAGGTATGCGTAAAATATTAAAATTAAATCAGCCTAAGTTATTGCAAACAGATAATGGAACTGAATTTTATAATAAAGAGTTTCAAATTCTTATGAAACAGTTTAATATCAAACACTACTCAACATACACTAGTATAAAAGCTGGAATGGTCGAACGCGTTATAAGGACATTAAAAAATAAAATCTATAAACATTTTACAGCAACAGGTTCTTGGAATTGGTATAATTCAATATCAAAATTGATAGACAGTTATAATAATTCATTTCACACTACAATTAAATGCACACCTCACGAAGCTCGAACAAAATCAATAAAATTTAAATTTAATCACGAAAAACCTAGAAATTCGAAGTTTAAAATAAATGACAATGTTAGGATTTCAAAGTACAAACATGCTTTTGCTAAGGGTTATACACCGAATTGGACTACAGAAGTTTTTCAAATTGCAAATGTATTACCAACAAATCCGATAACATATAGATTAAAAGATTTAGCAAATAATATAATAGTAGGTTGTTTTTATGAACAAGAAATTCAAAAGACCAAATTTCCGAACACGTTTCTCATTGAACGTGTTATAAAAAAAAATAAAAATAAAATCCTGGTTAAATGGTTAGGTTTCGACTCAAGTCATAACTCTTATATTAAATCTAAAGATATTTCAAAATAAAATGTTTATTAATTTGAAAAAATATGTAGCTAATAATATGGTTTAAAAATAATGTAAATTTTATAAACATACCGAGGTAAAACTACCTCGGAAATAAATAAGAGAAGCCAAAATCATAATTGAAAAAGAGGCTAAAATTCATAAATTTACCGCAGTGAAACTACCTCGGAGAATAAAAAATTTGAAATAAAAAGAGAAGCTAAAAACACGATTGGAAAAGAAGCTAAATTTCGTTAATTTGTCGGGGGAAAACTACCTCGAAAAATAAAAACTGAAAAACCATGGTCAGAAGCCCTATATTATTACTACTGAGGTAACTCAAATCCGAATTGTTCTGCACAATTTAATATTAAGCCTTGCATATCTTTTCTTTTTTGACAGTTCTTAGATACTTCATCAGGATTGAACCAATTTTCCAAATGTGTAATTGGGAAAGTATAATCCACAATTGGATTCTAAAATTAAAAATGTTACATTTAGTCTAGTTATATATGATATTCAAATAAATTAAACTTGCCTCGAAAAACTTTTCGAAATAATGCATCACAAAGAGAGCACAATCACAAAAATTGTACTGCTGAGGTACTTTAATTACACCTCCTTTCATAATGTTTTTAGAAAAGTCTCTTGTAGAATTATTATGTTTAGCCTGATATTCTTCATGTAACCAACCACGTATTGTAGCTGTAACCCTGGCTCGGTTAGGACCACCAGAAAATGAATCGAATACTAATATACAAGGCCTGTAAAAAGAAGTTAAACTATAGTAATTTAGAAAATTAGTTAAGCAATTAAAAAAATTACTGTTTAATTTGTTTTTGTCTATCCAATATTTTTTTGACGTCACTGTGATAACTAGTGCCCAATTTTTCTGTGTAGTTAATCTAAATATGTTCAAAAAAAAATCAGATTAATGTAAAAAATAATTTGTATAAAAATTTAAACATGTAAATAATTTTTTATAATTTAGAGTACATTTTTTAAACCTAATGATGGTTTTTATAATCAAAACCAGTCTTAAATATTTGTACATATTAGACAAAAATACTCCAGGAAATACATTAATACATTATTATTATTATTAATACATTTTTAGATTTTGAGTGAAACCATGAGTTTTCCAGAAGGGTTACTCCAATCATCACAATCACAGCAGGTTTTGAAAAATTACGAATTTTTAATAGTTTTAATTATATTGTCTATAAAAAATCAATAATTAGATAACACCTGAAGGGGTAAGTGTACAGTGAATTTAAAAGCAACTAATATTGTTAAGTAAAGTAATAGTACAGAAAATAACATTAAAATGAAAAATATAAATCAATTATTTGAATTATAAATATTTTTAATTTAGAACAAGAGTAAAAAAAAAATCAAAATTATTAATTTGGCGGCACAACTGACTATTAGTAAAATAATTATTTTTAGACTTAGGTATAGCCAAAGGAGAGTTTTGTCTAGAATTTAAAGATGGTATTTTAAGATAAATTTTATGTAATAATTCATAACAGTCAATAACACTGTTAAACAAAATTAGCAACAAATAATAATTTTCTGGTCTTATCCAACTTTAAACCCGCGAACATTTTAATGTCCTCAGTGCTTTGGTAAACTAAGTTAATTTTAAAGGCGTAAAAAAATTGGAAACTTTTTCTGGACCTTCTCTAGTTTATAAATCAAATACAATTAATGAGGATTCCATAATGCAGTACCAAATTCAAGTACAGATCTAACAATACAGTAATTTTTGACACAAAGGATCACTGAAATTGTGGCAGGTACGTTTGATTAACGTAAGCCAATGAAGTTGGTATATCAATTGGTACTTGTCATTCGATTTTATCAGATGAATTGGGTATGAAAAGAGTGTCCGCAAAATTAGTGCCAAAATTGTTAATCGAGGAGCGAATGGAACATCGCATTGAAGTGTGCTTGGAACTAAAAAATCGGGTTTCTAATCACCCAAATTTTATAAAATCAATAATTACGGGTGATGAAACATGGGTGTATGGATATGATCCCGAAACCAAAGTTCAGTCATCGCAATGGAAGACCGCAAATTCACCTCGTCCAAAAAAATGTCGACAGGTCCGGTTAAACATTAAAGCAATGCTCGTTGTTTTTTTGGTTTAGTCCATTATGAGTTTGTACCTACAGGTCAGACAGTTAATCAAGTGTTTTATAAACAAGTACAAGAAAGATTAAGAGAAAAAGTATGCCGTAAAAGGCCAGAAGCGTGGAAATCAAAATCGTGGTTTTTGCACCATGATAATGCACCAGCGCATTTAGCACTTTCCATTAGGGAATTTTTGGCATCTAAAATATACAAGTGGTACCTCACCCTCCATATTCACATAATTTAGCTCCATGTGATTTTTTTTTGTTTCCGAGACTAAAAAGTACCCTCAAGGCCAGAGATTTGAAGACGTTAATGAAACTATCCAGAACGCGACACAAGAGCTAAAGGCTATAACTATGGCATTCAAAGGTATTTCAAAAAGTGGCAAGACCGTTGGGATCATTGTATCGAAGCTAAAGGACACTATTTTGAAGGTGATCCATTTAAATAAATTGTAAGTTTGAAATATAATTTTTAATAAATTTTGTCTGGGTATTTATTGAACACACCTAATAATCTCCTGGTAATTTCCATGTTTTTTTAAAATAAATTTCAATTAAAATTAGGTACATTTCTATAGCACTATTTGTTACCATTATTTAATTAAAACATTTTTAGCATTTTTGCCATTTGGTATAGAATTGATATTTGAAAGTTGGTAACAAAAAAAAAACTCATTGAAAAACATTGAAGTAAATAAATTTGTAATAGTTAGTCTACAAATCAGCCTAACATAAATTATATATATATATACTAAACCTAATTCTGGAATGAATTTAATTCATTCAATATTCTTAAACTTTATTCTTTCCAATGTATTGTTCTAACTTGAAATAAAAACCCACAAGTCAATGAGTGTACAACACAAAAATCATAAGCTACGAATCTACCATAAACTTATAAATATTAGCTACTACTACCATCAACTGAATTAAGATCTGTGATATTAATGGGCGACATTTTACATATCTTAAACAAATTTATTTATTGTTTACTAAGTAAATTAATAGTTAACAAACTATTTCTTCAGCTTCAAATCAATTGATCTTAAACCATCACAATTAAAAGTAGTAGTTATTAACTAATATTGATATATAATATGTTCAAAATACATACATAATAGAACCAAAGATCTTCAGTATTCCCATCAGCTTCATCAAGTTCTGGAGGATCACATGCATATTTAAAATTTCGATCTAAAAGTAGTAAGATTTTTATATACTAAATGACATTCAAATTATATTATTTTATAATTTTATTTATCTATCACAAAGATAATAATAAAATTAATTTTAAAATAGTCTATTGCTTCGTAAAAGTTTCGAGTATTCTGTATCATAGTTTAAGGTAAAAATAAAAATAATACCATATCATTTAATTTAAAATAGTGAGGAGATTGTTAAAAATTGAAATTGGCCAAATCTGTACGGAACAATTACAAAAAAAAATTAATTTAATGAATAATTACCTTTCTTCCCTATTTTATTAAAAAATTATTAGAAAAAAATTGTCTTAGTACCGAAGACTTTATCAAAACAAATAAAATGGTTTTTTTCTTTAAATGAAGCAAACCTAATCATTCACCAAATAAAAATTTCCTAAGATTCAGAATAAACAACAATTACATAAAAGAAGAAAAGGATGAAATATTCAAACGAGTTACATGTCCAACAAATTTTTGTTTCAGTCAAACAATTTTTTTTAGATACTTTACACCATGATTGTCAATCATTTTTATAGCATTACTGTTCGAAAAATACCAGTATTACAATACAGGAAGTGTAGTTTAGTAATTCTTAACTCCACAAATTACAAAAAAAAAGAAATCCCCAGCTATTTTCTCTGTAAAAAAATTTTTAATGTAAAAACAAGAAAATGAAACAGATACATCATGACCACATTTGAGATGTTCACATCCCTTAACATTGAGCAGAAAAAAAATTGTTTTTGTGAACCCCATAAAATATTAATAAATAAGACATAATCAAAAATATATTGATAAATTAATTTATTTTTATGAATTGGAAATAAAATAAAATCTCCTAATTTGATCCAAAAAAATGTTTATATTATATATACACAAGAAAATTTACCGGCTTAACTAGCTAAAAGGACCTTGTCCCCAGAGCTAAAAGAAAACTTTCTTTGTTTTTATTCTTTCTAAAGTAGTGCAAAATAAAAAAGAAAATAAGAAAATAAGAAAAAGAAGTTTTTTAAATTAGGGTCCAGACAAAGTAAATTTAGATTAAAACAATTGTTTTGGTATAATCAAGTTTTCAAGAAGTCAAATTTTGTAACTTATTTAAAATAAATATACGTATATATATACATAACACTACATTTTTGAACCCAAGCTTGATTTCTAATTACCAATAAGATCATCATTTTCAGTTGGTTCTTGTGCAGGAGTTCCATCCCAATAAACTGGACCATCGAGGTATGGAAAACAAATTATTACCATATACCAATGATAACTACAAAAAAATTATTTTATAATAATTGAGTAGAACAATTAAATCAAATGCTTACTTTTCATTTACAGGTATAACAATAAAATCTTTTTCAAATATATTGACATTCTTGGTCCATTTTCTAACTCTCTGAAATCTTGTATATGAGTTTGTACAGTCATCTGCGAGTCCTTTATTTGATAATGAAGTATAAAAATATGTACTGAATACATATGTACGGTTATAGTCCTCAGTAGATAGCATATTCGCATACCAATAACTGCAATACAAAAAAGTTTTAACCACATTATTTATATTAGTTTCAATTAGGGTCTGGATTTATATGTTACTGCATATTGTAACTGAGTATAATATGCAATCAAACGAGAGTAAAATGATAGACGATACATTGAACATACGTTCATAGGAAAAAGTTTTTTTTCACAAATTTGAGAATATTTCATTGGTTATGGAATATTTAGCAAATTTTGGAATATTTTGTCAATTGTGAGAAAAAAAGTGATTATTTATTATAATTTTAATAGAGGTAGCTAAAAAAATCTTTTTTTTTGGGACCATTTACTATAGCAAATGGATTTACCAATTACTATTACTTTAACACGCGATGACAGTACTTTAAGGTATAGCCATGTCTAACCATGGTAGTTAACCTGTAATGTTGTCTGTCATTCTTACACAATGATGAGAACATTGTATTTGCTTATTAAATATTAAAATTTTCAGAATCCAAATATTTTGTTTAATGTTTTCAAAAATTTAACAAAATAAAAAAACTCATGTCATTTAAAATATCTTTCAATTTAATAATTAAAACACATATTTTTTACATAATTTATTATATTTTTCTAATTTTTAAGAGAATAAAAAGAGAATATTTTTTTAGAGAATATAAGCATCATATTTTAGGCATTTTTAGAGAATATCAATCCAGACCTTCGTTATAATTTATGAAGTCTGAATTCAAATGCACTTACGTCAGGTGAAATTCAAGAAGTTTATCATTTAAAAATTCTTCCGCGGAAAGCATGCCATAATCCACAACCTTTAACTCTACTCTTTTATCAGAATAAGTTTTGCTAAACATTCTACAAACAAACAAAAAATAAAAATCACAAATTTATCAATAAAAATAATGATTAAAAAATTATGAAATTAAAAGGATTATTAACTTACACAGTATTTAGCAAATCATCTTCAATACATTTTTTATTTACTGATTGTGATTTTTTCTAAAAATGAAATTTCAAATAAAAACAATTACTATTTAATTTAGTAGTTTTACAGCTATTATAGTTGATTATTATTCATAATTCACAACGTCATATTTATATAGTATAATGAAATGAATAACTCAGGGGCAAGCGTTACTTTATTACAACATGTGATAAAGAAGTATAGAATAATGGTTAGTATTGGAGTGAAAGGTAACTTATAATAAGATTTCTAATTACAATTTATAAACAATAATAAACAATATGAAAAATGTTATTCAGTATCCTGAAAGGAATTACTAATTTGATATTATTACAACATATTTATTTTAATATTTTTAATTATGAGATTTTAGGACCCCTGAGGGCTGTTATAGTTTGACTATTATTATAACAATCAACTACTAAGCGATGCCCTTCATGCAATTATTAATTAAAATATTTATCATTACAAGATCAAGTTTGATCCAAAGAAAAATTTACAACTATCGAAATTTACAAGAAAAAAAAAAATATCCACAAATATAGCAAATATTATTGCAGATAATAGAAAAATGAATAGGCAACGCCAATAAACATAACAAAGTTAGCTGCGTTTTTTAATGTGAAAGAAAGAAAGGTGTGTTTCTCGCTCTGCAATGAAGTTTAATAATAGGGTCTACAATTCACCACGTTTTGTTATATGTAGATTCCTATAGTCAATTTCTGTTTTTGCATATTTTATAAATTAGATAAAAATATTTTTGGAATTGTGTTCAGATTCACAATATTAACTATTTAAATGTTTGTATTTTTATTATTAACTATTTATAAATTCTACATTCACCATATTAATTAACCCTGGTTATACTCTTCCTCCAAAAGTTTTTTGAGCACTAATTTTTGTCGCCAATGCCTATTGACACTTAAACGTTTAGATAACTTGGCTCAATTTGAAGTAAATAATTATCATTTAAATTTGTATATGATAAAATGATCTTAAATAATTTAATTGACATACCGGTAAACTAATCACTTTCTTACTAGTTACAGATGAATTAACTGAAACTAAAGTAGTACATTTAGAGGTTGTTGGCTGTTGGTTTCCAATTATTTGCTTGTTTACAGGTTGAATTTTTTTAACTGCAGCCATAGTAGAATGTTGGACATTAGATACATTGGGTTTTATATAATTTTGCTTAGTAGTCTGTTGTATGTTTGAAGATGTATTATTCTTTTGTATTTTTGAAGATGTATTAATCTCTTGTATTTTTGGAGATGCATTAATTTGTTTATTATTAGTTGATGGTCTATTGATAGTTTTAGCTATTGATTGTTTAGAAGTACACGGTTGTTGGCTCACTTGCTGTGGTTGAATTTGATTGGTAGATTTATTTTTGGTGTCCAAACTAATGAAAAAAATTGAAAAGTAGGAGGAAAACATATTTGACTATTATTAAAACATTTGAAATTGATAAAAAATATAAGAATGTATTAATAATATTGTAACTTACACATTATTAAGGTTAGGTGGGTTTGATTTTGAATTAGTCAGCAGGACATCTTTAGTTTCAGAAATACTAAACAATGGTAATGAAATATAAATAACTAGTAAGATATTTGGGTACAGTAAAAAAGAAATCTACCTGTCATTATGAAAACTCTGAAAAAATTCTGAATTCTGACTTACAAAAGTATCAATCTGTTCTCGTGTGCAATTCTGAGAAAAAAAAGATTTGATTATGTTCAAAATTAATTCTTTATAAGTATATAATAATATTAATAAAATGATTTTTAATTTTGTAACCAACCTTTCTTATAGCCAAGTTAATAGAATAAATCATTTTGTTCACCAACTCAGGGCTTTCAATCTTAATTGATTCTCGCCTTGTGTGAAATACTAGAAAATCACTGAAAAACAAAATGTAAATTGTTAAAATAAATTAACTATTAAGGGGAGGAGGCCATACCCACATGTGTTATCTCAGTCTCACCAACATATTACATACCAAATTTGTGGTCAGTTGTTGAAATATAGTGTTGTGAGCTTTAATATAAGAAACTAACCTATTGCCAAATATTAAGTAAAGAATATTATCTAAGTTTTTTTTGTCGGCTTTTTACGATATTTTAATTTTTGAATGAGTAATCATTATATGTTAAAATTTAAAAAACTCATAACTCACTTAAAAATTAAAATATTGGTGAAAACAAAGATTATGTTCTTTACCTTATGTTTTTTTTTATAATAGGTCAGTTTACTCTAATATTAAATATAACAACACAAGATTCGAACTACTGAACATAAATTTGATATGTTGTATGTTTGTAAGACATAGACAATACATGAGGGAGTATCCTCTAAGAGGGTGGTATCCTCTTAAATCAAGAAATTGATTAAAATTTCAACTTTGGATGTACATAATATTTTCTTACCAACTAAGTCCTTAAATACAATGTAAATCACCAAATATTTGAAAACCGAACATTATAAAACAAAAAAATTACTTTGTAGGCTTTGTGTCATCTTTTCTTGGATAGCCAATATGGTCAACCTTTAATTTACCATCAGAGGAAAGTTGATATTCTTTTTCAATCCCGTTTGGTATTTGATACGACTCTGAATCTAAATTAGTTGATTCCTTAGAAGTCAGTCGACTTGCTAATTCTTGAGGAACTTTGGTCATAGAACTTGACGCTGGGTTAGGTGAGTTAAATAAATTAACACGATCCACTTTTCTTTCTTTTTTTTTTGGAATTTCGGTAGAATTTTTTTTAATTTTTGCTGGCCTACTAAACAAACCATTAATATTATAAATTTAAAAATATAATAATAATTGATGTATTATAAAATTACTTATTTATATTTGGATTTAATGCAATTCTTTTTATAGTATTTTTAGATTCATTTAAATCATTGCATTTTGTCTAAAAAAAAAAAAAAAATCAAGTTTATTATATATATTATATATTATGATAACTTTAATATTTTAAATGGATACTCAGGTATCACATATTTTTTTTAAATGTATACAAATTATATTTATAATAATATTATATATAAAACACTTACTTCTTGATTATTAAGTGGTACCATTGAAACAGATGGAGATACTTGCACACCTAAGATATGAATTAATCATTTTGAATATTTAATGTGTTAAAATAATTTCAATATTGATATCATACCTTGTGGTACTCGGTTATTAGTAGTAACTGGAGATGTAGGTACAGCATTAGAATTTAATAGAGCAGGAGTTATTGATATATCTGGATAATTAACCAAAAACGGTGGCATAGGCAAAATTGATGGTGTACATCTAAATTTAAAAATAAATTACATAGAATAAGCAAATGTGAAAAATATTGGTAAATATCTTTTTAGCTCTCTATTTCACAAGTACACATATTAAGGTATTTTAATATACTCATGAATAAAACTAAAAACACGGATATTAAATCAATATTAATCAATAAATTAATATTAAAATCAATATTAAATCAATTTTATTATTTGATTTATTTAATAAGTATTTGAAATTATAACAACTAACCCAAATTATATTATAATACTTATCAGTAGGGTTTGAATTTGAAAGCAATTCACTGCTTTGTTTAGATAAAGATAGAAAAACAATTCTAATTTACAAAAATGTTTCATTTCTATGCTAGAGGGAACAATTAATTTTTGTTTTTTTTTATGTGTTGTGTTAAATTATCTGTTAATCACAATAACTGTATAATAAAATCGATAAGACCACACAAGAACAACATGGAGTGGATGTTAAGTTTAAAATAGCATGTAACGACTAGAAAAAACTCATATTCTGTTATTTACAGTCAATAAAATAACAACAATAATAACATTAAACATAAAAAAATTATTTATTATTTATATCACTCCTATTATGTTGGTGAACATGAAATAAAAGAGGCACTACAGGTATATTGCAGGGCTTGAAATCGAAATAAAATTTTTCGATTTCAATTTTAATTTCGCTTATCGATATCGGTCTTTTTCGATTTTAATTTTAATTTTGCTTATCGATATCGGTGTTTTTCGATTTCAATTTTAATTTTGCTTATCGATATCAGAGTTTTTCGATTTTAATTTCGATTTTAATTTCGATTTTAATTTCGATTTTAAATCACTATTACATTTTTGTGACTTTATTATTGCTATATTTTCTATTTATGTTTTGGTTTCATATATAATTAGTGATAATTACTATAATAGATACCTAGATAGTCAGTTATTATAAATATAAAATTAAACAAATAAGACAATGTTATGAAACGTAAATTTATAAAATATAAATAAGTATTCCCAAAACTATTTCAACTCAAGATTCTTACTGTCACAGTGAGAGAAATTAGGAAATACGTGGAAGCCGATTATGGATAAAAGTATACCATAATATAATATATATATAGTAATAACACTGATAACTAACAAGTCATAATAATATAAATACCGAAATAATAACATTTCTGTAAACGAAATACTGCCACGCGCTGTTTGTTAATTGTACCAGGAAATTATATTCTAATAAGATGGATACTTCGTATATTAGACATTATTCTTGGTAATAATAATAAAAATACTATAACATACCTAATGGCTAATGGTAAATAATAAATACAAATTATAGTTGGGCTCATATTGTTAAATATAAAATTTTTTTCCAATTGAAAATCGAAATTGAAAATTTTCTTTTAAACCGATTACAATTTTGATATTAAAAATCGATATCAATTTTTTTCAATTTCAATTTTAATTTTGAATATCGTTATCATACATTTCAGATTTTGATTTCGATTTTGAAATTTCAAAAGAATTTTAACGATTTTTATCGATATTCAAAATCGATTTCGAAATCGATTTCAAGCCCTGGTATATTGAATACTACTATTATGTTTTTTTGAGAGAAAACCAATTGAATCACGAAAATGATGTATAAATGCGTTCTTACTTATCGGCCGATGGCTCCATGTCAACTTCAATGTCGAATTGCCAACACTCACCAATGCCGGGTGTGACTGAGCTCGAGATTTTCGGTAACTGGAAGCTTATATTGTAATCAGTGAATAATTCCAACGCTTGATCAACTGGGATCACAATCCGATTACTTGAACTGGCTGAACCTTCGTCGCATGGCCAGTACATAGTAAAAAGTTGTTAACAAAATTGTCGGTATCACTTCTGTGAACTGAAAACAATCAAAACGATGCATAGGACGTGTTACAGTTATGGTAGCAATATGACGACGACGACGACAGCAAAAACAGTCTAGGGGCAGCGGCTAACTTACCAGATAAATTTCGGCGCTGCTCATATTACGATTTGAAGCATGTCCGGCACGACGGACATGTTATATCACGCGATGTAACACGATGATGATCAAGGATGATAACGAGCGAGCAGTCGGATAAGGCGGACGGAAAAAGCAACAGCGACGGCGTCCAACTGAGGGCCAGGCTTTATTGTAAGGTGCAGTAGGACACTAATTGTGCATTAAGAAATATAAAATGTGCAGTTGACTTATCGAATATGCGCACTTGAGAAATACATAGAAAATTATTTTGCCGAAGGTATTCAAAATAATACATGTATTATCTTATTACGTGAAATCAAAGGCTAGTCGCGGTCACACATGAAAGACTGTTATCGTGCGAGAGAGGCTTTTACGTGTCGTCAGTCGTCATCGGCGTCGAACGTGTTGAAAATAGACGTCAACAGCAGACGCGTCCAGTTTTGAATATTTTATTCGTGCAGTTGTAAAAAATACTTACAATAAAGCCTGCTGAGGGCCCGAGTGGTGTCGTCGGAGCAACGGAAAACGTGCGCCAACCGAGCGGTCCGGACGCGCTGACGGGCTACTCTCGACGACGACGACGACGACGACGTTATACGCTATAGCGCTCGTTATCACTGGCCGCAAAAAAGTCGCCGCGGTATCTGCATGTCACGTGACGCTAGAGCTGGACGTACACGGTTAGTTAGACCCATAGATATATACTAATACTAGATAGCCGTCGCCCGTCTTCGAATACACCACTACAAAATGAGCTGAAACACGACGCCATACGCAAACAAGACACTCTGTAAACAAACGTTATCAATATTAGACTATTATCAATATGATACAATTATTTTCATTATATTATTATTATATAAAAATGAGAATTCTCCGTCTTATAATTAAGTAATAAGTTTTATATCAATCAAATATAAGGTTCAAGCCTAAATAATAATTTAATTTACCAGCGATAATTTAATATATTTTATTTGAACAATATTTCATATTGTCGGTGTCCAATAGGTGATAATTTAGTCCATGTATCTGATAACGTTTGTTTATCTAGTGTCTTCTTTGCGAAATTCGTACCACGTGATAAACGTGACCACGGACTGCAACTATATATAGTGCGGTACTCTATTTCCGACGAGTACAACAGCGCAATTGCACCGGTGCGCGATGCAATCATCAGCGGTTATCATTGTTTCTTAGCCCTCCGTACACATGTATATGAACGTATTATTATTATAGACGGATCGTGCGTAAATAAAAATAAATAAATAAAAAACTTTTACGATATAATTCGTAGCTATAATGTGTCATATTTATGTTACTCGATACAAAGTTACCCGACACGTGCCGTTCAATACTATGGATAACAATGGCCTCGTCGTGCACAACGAAACAAGTGGGTACTTTTACCAATGTGCACGCTGACGGTTTTATTTTTATACATACGAGTTATATTATCGTACGAGCATTTAAATAATTTCGGGGACATTTGAGAAAATGTAATTCTTTGACCATTTAGCGTTTGGTAGAACATATGATTTTGTAAACAATTACATTTAAAATCTATCTTCTGATCCATCTATAATTAACACAAGGAAATGCTTACATAATACGATGTAAAATTCGAAAGAAATTAAACCGACAAAACCAAATTAATATTTTGCTGCAATATTTATTATAAACACCCATTCATAAAATAACATAAACCAGATCATCCCATACTCTTTCATTAACACGTTGACGGACAGTCACTGCTATAGCAGTCATACTAATTTAAGTCGTAACAGTATGATGACTGCTATAGCAGTTATACATTGACAAGTCGTAAAATGGCATAACTGTTAAAGCAGTCATGTTTATTATGTGTTTATAGTATTAAGATAAGTTTAATGTCCATTTACGACTTACAGTTTGGTCAGGCAAAATATTTGGTGAAGTCTAAAAATAGTTTTTCCATTTTATCATTTGTGTGTATAGTTATATACATATAGTGTATGATATTATTATGTTATCTGTTTAATTATTTTGTCGACTAATACATCGTGTACGTATTCACATTAGTATGTCTTCAGACGTAGACAAAATATTATTATTTCCTTGTGTTATTTTTATAATTATTTTATTTACACTATGGAAACACATAAAAAATATAATGACGAAAATATTCGTGAGATTTTGGACGAATCAAACAGTGATTCTTCTGATACAGGTAATTATAATAATATTTGTATATCAGAATGTCAACTATACTCTGTTTTAAATAGTATAATAATACATTGTATAATAGCCATGTATTTTATTTGCTTAATTGTGCTATAGGGTGGTCAAGAAAAACATACTTTTTGAGTTGTCGGGAATGTTATAAAAAAAAAATAAGAAAAAATACGTCTTGGAGGTGCAAAGATTGTCCATCAAATCCTCCATTATGTCCAGGACCATGCTTTTCTAATCACCACTTATAAGTTACATAACTAATAATTATTATTCTATAAATGTTTACATTATAACATTATTCAGTATACATATTCTTTTATATTAATAATTATAAAATAGACTGTATAGTCAATAATACTCGTCAAAGTTATTTTAATTATATTTTACAACTTTACATTTGTATTTTAATTGTTATAATAAAACGGATTTACCCGAATTGCTTAGTTATTTTTATATCTATATATATATATACTAAAAACACAACAGAAATATAAATTTATTTTTGTTATAGCAGTTATATGACCATACGAGTAGAAAAAAAGTCACTGATGGGCTTCAACTGCTATAGCAGTTACAATTTTTTCTATTTTCGTTGTTTTCGTTGTTTTATTTAAAAAAGAAAAGCTCTGACTCATTTTTTATTTCAAGCAATTACTAATGAGATATAAGATTGATGATGAAATTACAGCCAAGTGTATGACTGCTATAGCAGTCATGTCCGTCAATGTGTTAATCAAATAATATTCTAAATGTTCTGTAAGTAAAAAAGTAAACAATTCTCATTTGTACATTCTTTTGGTTTTTTTTTTTGCATCGATGCCTATAATATTACAATACTGATTTTGGACAAGGACAGTGTAAACAATTCATATTGTTTTCATATGGAAACAATGAAACGTATAGGTTGACCAGAATTTAAAATAGTGGATGTCATTATACGGAGTAAAGAGGAGCTGAGGCGGGAGCGCTAACCAATCACGACTCGGTAGACATCGTAAGGGGGAATCTTTATCAACAATGTTTTATTGTTATTCTTGATAAACGACGAGGGACTGGGGCAGAAATGAAAAGAATATTGGTGTCAATAAATAAAACTTTGTCCCACCTCAGATTTTAGGTTTCGGCGCCACTGTCAACGCACACACGATCCGAACGGTTGTCGATATCCTGGTCACGATCTGCCGAATCTGAACGTTTAAAAAGTAATTTATTGCCAATCATTATAAACACGGGTCCAAAGATTTACACTATACCGATTTATGATCATTATAAAATTCAAGATGACCTGAACAGATTTTGTGATTGGTGCCAATTAAATGGGTTAAAACTGAACACTGCTAAGTGTTTCAAAATATCCTTATCTCGTTCAAGATCCAAATTAATTAATGACTATCATCTCTTTGAAAACCACATTGAGGATATTAGTATCAATAAAGATCTTGGGGTAGTTTTTAAAACTGATCTATCATTCAAGTCACATGTCGATAATATCTGTACGAAGTCCTTAAGAACTCTTGGCTTCTTAATTAGGAATACCAAAGAATTTAAGAACGAACAGTGTCTAAAAACATTATATATTTCTTTAGTTAGACCTACGTTGGAATACTGTTCAATTATTTGGAATCCCTCACAAGTCGGCTTGATAGAATCGCTTGAGCGTGTTCAAAGAAGATTTTTACGTTTAATCGCATATAAGAGACGTTTAGTTTCCAATCGATATTCTGTTATAATATATATCTCAAAAACTTAAATATGTATAAAAGGGTGATAATCATAGGTCGGATGAGATGCAGAGATCGTATTGCTTTTATTATTAACATATATATAAAAAAAACAAGAATTCAAAATCGTATACAGGTACTTAGTTAATAAATTCTTGAGTTTCAATAATGGGTTGTCTTTGACAGGAAATATCGTCGTTATTTCCTTTGGATGGACAAAAAGTCATAAAAATGTAATACAAAGTTTTCCATGTATATCAGTTACTGGCTCTAACAAAACAATTGAGAGTTATTTCAACAAAAAAAACATTATGAGCGTTTGAATTTGGACCAAACGATAAAAATCATCTTGTAGTAATTGATGCCATAACTCGCAAACATCTCTAACATTTCTAAATCCACCATATCGATAACGTGTATTTTAATGCTGAAATGGCATTACGTGTAGCGGAAACTGTTTGCACCATTATCGTAAGGACTCGTGAAAATGATGTTCATGGTGGCAGCACAATACCAGTTGTTTTTGAATTCCCGCTCTTAGTGATTTTGATTTTCAGTTTTTCGTTCGTGATTTCAAAATATTGGTTCAATAGTTGGCAACATCTTACTGGTACCACCTATGACCTAAAATCTTTTGTCTCCATTTTTCTCGTACGCGTACGTTCCCGCCTTCCAGGATGAAAAAATAAACTACGCATAACTTTCTCTTTTCGGACGCAGCCGACACGTCTTTTCAGTTCTTCACTGTAAAATTATTATTTTCCAAACGTGTTAGCGTTTTATTTTGCTCATCTTTCTTCGTGTCGCATCGATTTTGTGTTTGTACGGATAACTTGTATTCGCTCTTTACAAAGGTTTTGATCGAGTCGAGTGTTCAGATAACGTATAATTCCAGTAAGTACTCAAGTCTTATATTTTTAATGGTTAACGTTGTATACAATATATTTTAACCTTAGCGTTCATTGTTGACTTATTATTCAACGTAAATATGGTAAATGGTAATACCTAGTGTAAAAAAAAACATTCATCAACGATTAAACATCATGTTCGAAGTACCTAAAGCTATAACATCTTATGGGTCTCCTTTTTGTGAAATCAAATCTAATAAAATATACGTTTTTCGGAATCCATTTTGTACATATTAATCAGTATAGTCTGTAAAATTAATTAACGAATAACTGACGTAAATACCTTTTTGTTATTCTTTGAGATTTGAATTAATGTAATGAAAGAAATAAAAAGAAAAAAATTTTCTTTTGTAGATTACGGAAAGTATGTCTGAGCTAAAAACATTTTTTTATATCAAAAATCAGACTCTAAGTATTTATATACAAATTCCTTATGGTATATTACTCATATAAGTTATTTTAATTTATGCCAGACCTTGTGTCATAGGTGCACAATATTTGATTTCTAGAACTAAATTGTAATTTAAATATATCTCTAATCCATCTTAACATAAATTATTATACTCTAAAACCATTAAAGAAAAATTAAATGTATAGCACTATCTTATTAAGAAATATCACAAAGAATTGTACAGTCACTTTTGTACATTTTGTATTATTAATTTATTAATAATAAATGATTAATATTTCCCTATAATTGTTACAAATACAATAGTTATGTAGGTTATATTTATGTTTGGAAGTACTTTTTTTTATTCCTAATCTCCTTGAAAATATATTTTAACAAAGGAAACATTTTAAATACAACCAAAACTCCATCCTGGAAAAATTTTGATATGATAAATTATAAATGAAATATATTTTATTTAGAATCAGCCCATGTCAAAACTTTAAATAAATAAGAGAAAATTATCAATCTTGTGTAACATTGTATGTGGTTATATAGTTTAAAATGTAGGTATCGATAAAAGTAATATCTTATCCATAATAGTATTTTGCCAAACTAATACAATTTTTATATTTTTAGCTCACTCAAACTGAAAACATGGCTAAATTAAATATGTAAGTAAATTGACAAAGTGCATTCATACAGTCGAAGTTCGAGTTGTGCCTATCTGTTATTTTTCTTTTTAGGTCATTCATAAATACATTTAAATTGTCCGAGTTTATTAATTCAATGTGTTTAATCCAATATCGTTTAGTGTCATCTAAGAGGTTCCATTGGTCTGTGCGTGCTCATAGGATTGGACTCAATGTTATATGTAAAAGTAATTTAAAATGCAGTTATTTAATACATCTTAATTTATATTTTGTACATATCTAAGCATAAATTTCACACATATGACTGTATTTAATTTTATAATTACTTCTTAATGATACATGTAATTTATTTTACAATCATATTAAAATGATAGATGATTTTTATATTATATTTCAAGTATTTATTCTATTTTTTTTAATTTTTTACCATTTTCAACATACATTTATCATTTTAATTACAAGATTTACATAATTTAACTTAATCTTTAATTGATAGTATTCTTTGCCCAGTTATCATAACATTTCTTTTTCTCTTTAGGTCATTCATAAATACATGTTGATTGTCCGAGTTTATTCATTCAATTTGTTTCAACCAACATCATCGTGTGTCATCTAAGAGGATCCATTGGCCTGTATGTGCTCATAGGATAGGACTCAATTTGATATGTAAAAGTAATTTAAAATGCAGATATTTAATACATCTTAATTTATATTTTGTACATATCTAATCCTACATTTCACACATATGACTGTATTTAATTACAAAATTAATTGTTAATGATACATGTTACCTATTTTACAATGATATTAAAATGATAGATGAGTTTTATATTATATTTCAAGTATTAATTTTATTTTTTTATTTTTTCCAAATTTTTAACATACATTTACCAATTTAAATTACAAGATTTACATAATTTAACATAATCTTTATATTGATAGTAAAAATTCCCCGTTATAATGACATTTCTTTTTCTTTTTAGGTCATTCATAAATACATGTTGATTGTCAGAGTTAATTATTTCAATGTGTTTAATCCAACATCGTTGAGTGTCATCTAAGGGGATCCATTGGCCTGTATGTGCTCATAGGATAGGACTCAATTTGATATGTAAAAGTAATTTAAAATGCTGTTATTTAATACATCATAATTTATTTCGTGTACATATCTAAGCATACATTTCACACATATGACTGTATTTAATTACATGAATAGTTGGTAAAGATACATGTAACCTATTTTACAATCATATTAAAATGATAGATGAGTTTTATATTACATTTCAAGTATTAATTTAATTTTTTTTAATTTTTTACCACTTTTAACATACATTTATCATTTTAATTACAAGATTTACATAATTTAACTTAATCTTTAATTGATAGTATAATTTTACATATTATAATGACATTTCTTTTTATTTTTAGGTCATTCATAAATACATTGATAGTATACTTTGCCCTGTTATCATATCATTTCTTTTTCTCTTTAGGTCATTCATAAATTCATGCTGATTGTCAGAGTTTATAAATTAAATTTGTATCATCCAACATCATCGTGTGTCAACTAAGAGGATCCATTGGCCTGTTTGTGCTCATAGGATAGGACTCAATTTGATATGTAAAAGTAATTTAAAATGCTGTTATTTAATACATCATAATTTATATTTTGTAAATATCTAAGCATACATTTCACACAGATGACTTTATTTAATTACATGAATAATTGGTAAAGATACATGTTACCTATTTGACAATGATATTAAAATGATAGATGAGTTTTATATTATATTTCAAGTATTAATTTTATTTTTTTTAATTTTTTCCAAATTTTTAACATACATTTACCAATTTAAATTACAAGATTTACATAATTTAACATAATCTTTATATTGATAGTAAAAATTCCCCGTTATAATGACATTTCTTTTTCTTTTTAGGTCATTCATAAATACATGTTGATTGTCAGAGTTAATTATTTCAATGTGTTTAATCCAACATCGTTGAGTGTCATCTAAGAGGTTCCATTGGTCTGTGCGTGCTCATAGGATTGGACTCAATGTAATATGTAAAAGTAATTTAAAATGCAGTTATTTAATACATCATAATTTATATTTTGTACATATCTAAGCATACATTTCACACAGATGACTGTATTTAATTATATAATTACTTGTTAATGATACATGTAATTTATTTTACAATCATATTAAAATGACAAATGATTTTTATATTATATTTCAAGTATTTATTCTATTTTTTTTAATTTTTTACCATTTTTAACATAAATTTATCAGTTTAATTACAAGATTTACATAATTTAACTTAATCTTTAATTGATAGTTTACTTTACCCTGTTATTATGACAATTCTTTTTCTTTTTAGGTCATTCATAAATACATGTAGATTGTCCGAGTTTATTCATTCAATTTGTTTCAACCAACATCATCGTGTGTCATCTAAGAGGATCCATTGTCCTATATGTGCTCATAGGATAGGACTCAATTTGATATGTAAAAGTAATTTAAAATGCTGTTATTTAATACATCATAATTTATTTCTTGTACATATCTAAGCATACATTTCACACATATGACTGTATTTAATTACATAATACTTGTTAATGATACATGTAACCTATTTTACAATGATATTAAAATGAAGATGAGTTTTATATTATATTTCAAGTATTAATTTTATTTTTTTAAATTTTTTACCACTTTTAACATACATTTATCATTTTAGTTACAACATTTACATAATTTAACTTAATCTTTAATTGATAGTATAATTTTACATATTATAATGACATTTCTTTTTCTTTTTAGGTCATTCATATATACATTGATAGTATACTTTGCCCTGTTATCATAACATTTCTTTTTCTCTTTATGTCAATCATAAATACATGTGGACTGCCCAAGCTTATTCATTCAATTTGTTTCAACCAACATTATCGTGTGTCATCTAAGAGTTTCCATTGGCCTGTGCGTGCTCATAGGATTGGACTCAATGTTATATGTAAAAGTAATTTAAAATGCAGTTATTTAATACATCTTAATTTATATTTTTTTTTACATATATAATCTTACATTTCACACATATGACTGTATTTAATTACATAATTAATTGTTAATGATACATGTTACCTATTTCACAATGATATTAAAATGATAGATGAGTTTTATATTATTTTACAAGTATTTATTTTCTTTTTAGTGATTCTTTACCATTTTTAACATACGTTCATCAATTTTAATTACAAGATTTACTAAATTTAACCTAATCTATATATTGATATTATACTATGCCCTGTTATAATGACATTTCTTTTTTTTTTAGATTATTCATAAATACATGTTAATTGTCCGGGTAAATTAATTCATTTTGTTTCAACCAACATCATCGTGTGTCATCTAAGAGGTTCCATTGGTCTGTGCATGTTCATAGGATAGGACTCAATTTGATATGTAAAAGTAATTTAAATGCTGTTATTTAATACATCATAATTTATATTTTGTACATATCTAAGCATACATTTCACACAGATGACTGTATTTAATTACATGAATAATTGGTAAAGATACATGTTACCTATTTGACAATGATATTAAAATGATAGATGAGTTTTATATTATATTTCAAGTATTAATTCTATTTTTTTAATTTTTTACCATTTATAACATAAATTTATCAGTTTAATTACAAGATTTACATAATTTAACTTAATCTTTAATTGATAGTTTACTTTACCCTGTTATTATGACAATTCTTTTTCTTTTTAGGTCATTCATAAATACATGTAGATTGTCCGAGTTTATTCATTCAATTTGTTTCAACCAACATCATCGTGTGTCATCTAAGAGGATCCATTGTCCTATATGTGCTCATAGGATAGGACTCAATTTGATATGTAAAAGTAATTTAAAATGCTGTTATTTAATACATCATAATTTATTTCTTGTACATATCTAAGCATACATTTCACACATATGACTGTATTTAATTACATAATACTTGTTAATGATACATGTAACCTATTTTACAATGATATTAAAATGAAGATGAGTTTTATATTATATTTCAAGTATTAATTTTATTTTTTTAAATTTTTTACCACTTTTAACATACATTTATCATTTTAGTTACAACATTTACATAATTTAACTTAATCTTTAATTGATAGTATAATTTTACATATTATAATGACATTTCTTTTTCTTTTTAGGTCATTCATAAATACATGTAAATTGTCCGAGTTTATTAATTCAATTTGTTTCAACCAACATCATCGTGTGTCATCTAAGAGGTTCCTTTGGCCTGTGCGTGCTCATAGGATTGGACTCAATTTGATATGTAAAAGTAATTTAAAATGCAGTTATTTTATACATCTTAATTTATATTTTGTACATATTTAAGCATAAATTTCACACATATGACTGTATTTAATTATATAATTACTTGTTAATGATACATGTAATTTATTTTAAAATCATATTAAAATGACAGATGATTTTTATATTATATTTCAAGTATTTATTCTATTTTTTTTAATTTTTTACCATTTTTAACATAAATTTATCAGTTTAATTACAAGATTTACATAATTTAACTTAATCTTTAATTGATAGTATAATTTTACATATTATAATGACATTTCTTTTTATTTTTAGGTCATTCATAAATACATTGATAGTATACTTTGCCCTGTTATCATATCATTTCTTTTTCTCTTTAGGTCATTCATAAATTCATGCTGATTGTCAGAATTTATAAATTAAATTTGTATCATCCAACATCATCGTGTGTCATCTAAGAGGTTTCTTTGACCTGTGCGTGCTCATAGGATAGGACTCAATTTGATATGTAAAAGTAATTTAAATGCTGTTATTTAATACATCATAATTTATATTTTGTACATATATAAGCATACATTTCACACAGATGACTGTATTTAATTATATAATTACTTGTTAATGATACATGTAATTTATTTTACAATCATATTAAAATGGCAGATGATTTTTATATTTCATTTCAAGTATTTATTCTATTTTTTTTAATTTTTTACCACTTTTAACATACATTTATCATTTTAGTTACAAGATTTACATAATTTAACTTAATCTTTTATTGATAGTATAATTTTACATATTATAATGACATTTCTTTTTCTTTTTAGGTCATTCATAAATACATGTAAATTGTCCGAGTTTATTCATTCAATTTGTTTCAACCAACATCATCGTGTGTCATCTAAGAGGATCCATTGTCCTGTATATGCTCATAGGATAGGACTCAATTTGATATGTAAAAGTAATTTAAAATGCTGTTATTTAATACATCATAATTTATTTCTTGTACATATATAAGCATACATTTCACACATATGACTGTATTTAATTACATAACAACTTGTTAATGATACATGTTACTTATTATACAATCATACTAAAATGATAGATGAATTTTATATAACTCACTTTTATCAATTTTAATTTCAATATTTACATAATTTAACATTTTCTTTGTATTGATAGTATACTTTGCACTTTTATAATGACAGATGAGTTTTACATTATATATCAAGTATTTATTTTATTTTTTTAATTTTTTTAATATTTTTAACATACATTTATCAATTTTAATTACAAGATGTACATAATTTAACATCATCTTTGTATTGATAATATACTTTGCACTGTTATAATGACATTTAATTTTCATTTTAGATCATTCATAAATAAATGTTGATTGTCAGAGGTAATTAATTCAATGTGTTTCATCCAACATCGTTGAGTGTCATCTAAGATGTTCCATTGACCTTAACATGCCCTTAAGATTGGACTCAATTCGATATGTAAAAGTAATTTAAAATGCAGTGATTTAATACATCTTAATTTATATTTTGTACATATCTAAGCATACATTTCACACATATGTCTGTATTTAATTACATAATTACTTGTTAATGATACATGTTATTTATTTTTCAATCATATTAAAATGATAGATGAGTATTATATTATTTTACAAGTATTTATATTCTTTTTAGTGATTCTTTACCATTTTTAACATACGTTCGTCAATTTTAATTACAAGATTTTCATAGTTTAACCTTATCTCTATGATTATCTGACATTAGAGACACTTAGAGGCTTTACATTTAAAATTTACAATTTATACAATTTTTAAGTCTCGGCACCAGTGCCGCCTGATACGTCTGGTTGGATTTTCGGGTAGTGTTGGTATGGCAAGGTCCCTGATAAGCTGGTTGTGGTTGGATTGAAGTTTTGCGTGCAATAGTTTGTAGTTGTTGTTACATTGTTGCATTTTTATTACTTTTTAATTGTATTTCTTTATGAAGTGTCCCTGTAGTTTCTACAATGTTTGTTATTTTGTTTATCCACAGTAGTATTAGATTATGAGAAATTTACAGCTTACATTATACTTTAGTATGTTACCAACATTTGCTATTTTCAAAAAAGTATCATTTTGTCTGCGTGAATTGAAAAATGGATGAAATACTGTTGTTGATTGGAGCAATAACTTACGAGAGTCATGTGCATTGATACTAGAAAATATACAAATCATATCGTTCCTGTTTAATTAATTTCATTACCTATAATATGCCAAGTGGATGGCAGTACAATAACCAACAATACTGGCATACATAAAATTGTCATATTTCTAGTATTCAAATTATATTAGACACCGCGTTAAAAGATAAATCACAAGATATGAGTTATGTGTATGAAAACAGTAAACTAAAGTATTAATACTTTAATCAAATATATTTTTAAGGATACAAAAAACCGTAAATTATATAAATATATTTTTTTTTACTTTGCATATTTTGTTAATTGTTCTTATAAAATTCACATGAGTATTATGTATAGTTTTTGTTGCATTAGATACACATTTTCATCAATACTCTTAAACCATATTATTTTCTTTTTTTTAGGTTTTACCACCAGTTGGTTAAATTCCACGGAGGAAATCTTATGATCATGAAGATTTTCTGAACATGGTTAACACATGTCCCAATGAACAAGTAACTAATTTAAAATGAATCATTTTCAATGTTAATTTTATTTTATATTATTTTATTTATTTTAGATTATTAAAGGGAAACACGGTATATATACCCTAAATAGTACGCATAATGATCCTCTTCTAGTTTGTGACTATAAGAAAATTACTGAACTGCTATTTTATCAAGCTCCGGAAGCATTTGATTATGCCGCCCTTGAAAGAAAGTATTGGAAAAATATTAATTATAAATCGAGTGTTTATGGTGCAGATGTCTCAGGATCGGTCACATATCCTGATGTTAATGTATGTTTTAAATTCTTTAAATACCTTTTAACTTACATGTTCAATTTCTTCTTCATTTAAGGCATGGAATATTAGCAGGTTGGGTACAATATTAGACCATGTAAATAAAGATGACAAGTTGACAATCGAAGGAGTGAATACTCCATATCTATATTTTGGAATGTGGAAAGCAATATTTCCTTGGCACACCGAAAATATAGATTGGTATAGCATAAACTACTTAAACTATGGATTTCCAAAGACATGGTATACCTGTTAAAATTTTTATTTTACAACTTGGTGATTTTTATCATGTTATGTATATTATTTTAGGTACGTAATCCCCCCTAGCTAAGGTCATCGATTTCAAAAGCTTGTTAATAGTATATATGATACCAAATCTTGCTCTTTCTTTCTGAGACACAAAATGGTTATTATATCACCTTCAGTTTTAAAATCACAAAGCATATTGACCAATAAAGTAATTTATTCATTAAATCATAATTGTAAAAAAATAATTGTTCTACCTATGTACTAGGTTCTATTAATATTCATAAAATTATACACAAAGTTAAATAATTTATTTTTATTTCAGATTACTCAGGAGAATAGGGAATTCATGATTACATTCCCATTCTCATATCATATGGGATTCAATCATGTATTCAATATTGCTGAGTCGATAAATTTTGCATTGAGTAGATGGGTCGAATACGGAAAAAGAACGTCACTTTGTAGTTGTTCTAAAAATTAAATTTCGTTCAGCATGGATACATATGTGAAAACTTATCAACCAGAAAGTATCAATTGTGGCGTGATGGCAAAGATATAGGATACCATCCTTAAAATCCTAAATATTTTTAACCTGAACCTGCGTCATAGCACTATTATAGACTGCTATCAAAGGTATCTCCAATTTTCGTGCAAATTTCTAGCTCCAGATTACATGTAACTATTTTATGATAATACTTGTATTTCTAAATCATTCATTATCTTGTCTTTACTCTTTACAGATTCAATGATTTTTTGTCATACTGTTACCAAGAAATTGAGTTCTGTCGTGTTCAGAATAGAAGCCTACTACCTTACATGTTTAACTAGGCCTCATATTATTATATCCAAGACCTATGTGCAGTGGTTGTATATGCCAGCATAAATACTGATTTTATTTAAAAGTTTGAATAATTGGATGTATGCCAATGAAGCAAATGTGCTGAGTTTATTTTGTTATTACATATATTTTAGGCCAGCAGAATGGCACAACCTGAAACTGAGTCATTAAGTTAGGTTGAATTATGTATGTGTTAGACCACCCAAGGGCCAAGACTCTCTAATTTTGTTTTTTTTTATTATATATCCAAGAGGAGGGAGATCACGAAATAGATTTAGTCCAAGTATTATCAGAGATGTTGATAAGGCATTAGCTTGCCCATCAACAGATGAAAGGAATAAGATCCAAAAACAAGAATCCAAAGATAAAACAGAATCAGCTAAGGATAATGAAACTATTAAAGACCCAGTCATAAATAAAAAACAGCTAAAAATTCTAAATTGGAAGAAAAATCTTCTCAAAAAAACAATGAAGATTTGAAAAAAAGGCGATAAAAAAAAGATGACTCTACTTCACGTAGTAAAATAGCAGTTAAATGGAATCCCGATATTTTGGAGGCAAAAGATAATAAGACATTTGTTAAAGTATCAACTGCATTAAATAAATCAAAAAGAGGTGCTGCAAGTAGTACACAGCTAGAGTTAGAGCTAGAGAAGAAATATTCAAAAAAGATTACGGTTGATAAAGATGCAAAACCAGGATTGGATATTCCACACGTGTAAGTTGATAAATATTTGATCATGTAAATATATTTAATTATAGAAAAATGATTTTATACTTTTCATTGACTTAGGAATTATAAAATGGAACCACTAGGTAATAATGCACTTGTGGTCCCTGATGATATCTTAAGTGTGTCCTATGGAAATGCACACAATAATATATATTCTATAACTTTTGATGCAAAAGTAAATATATCTTAATTTATTCATTTAACTTGAAATTAGGAGACCATATAATAGTATATGTTACTAATGTTTTTTACTGTTTATAAGTATTCCTAATATGTACTAATATATCCGAGGAGGATTGATTTTTTTTAAGTACTATATAACTTGAATACATTTATCATGATATTTTTATTTAACATTTATATGTAATATAATAATTATTAATGTATGTACTATGTAGGTATGTATATTGTATTAAAATTTTTAAAAAAGTATAATGTAATAAATAAAGTAGACTTTAGTAGAATAAAAGAACTATTTTTTAAAGAAATCAGATATATTTGATTGTTTTTTAATGTTTGACCTATCTGTGATGTTTTAAATAACGTTTAGCGCGGAAAAAATCTCGTCTCCAATTTCTTGTTGTTCTTGAATGTACTTACGTACAACCTGTAAACTATCTAATGCCTGGGCAAGAGTAGTTTTAGGCAAAGCCAATTCACCATCGTCATCAATATCCGACTCCTCCCCACTGGACTCGTTAGGTATTTCTTGGAATTTTAAATCGTTCAGTATTTCATTATCAGTAGGATAGTATGTTGTTATAACACCAGAGTCCACCTCAACAAAATGTTGGAATTCAACTGTATTAGTCTCAGGAAAAAGCTGCTGATATCGATCCCACTCAATTGGGTTTTCTTCTTCGACTGGTTTTTGTTTATAATAAATAATAATATACATTCTTGGTTATTTGACCTTCCAGTTATCGAAGTGTGTACATTGTACATATTTTATAGTATAAATTCGAGTTATAAGCTAAAATTCAACTAAAATTACTTCGACTTATCGAGAAATTCGAGTTAGCGAAATTCGAATTATCGAGAAAATTTATCACACATATCATATATTGGGAGCCAGGGGCCGAGGCATTCCTTTGAGTTATGGAAAATTCGACTTATAGAGGTTCGAGTTATCAAGGTTTAATTGTATATATATATATATATATATATATATATTGTTTTTGTGCCTGTTAGATAATTTTTGGATTTATTTTATGATTAAAAAACCTTACTGTGGTGTATGTACCAACAATATCAATATTTATCAAACATTGTAAAACAGAATAGTACCAATGAAGCAAATGAGCTTAGGTAGCACATTGTTGGTTAATATTTAAGGCAGCCGACGGACGAGACCGGAAAGTGTACGTTTCTCTGACATAAAATGGTTATTATATCACCTTCTATGTTAAAATCACGTAGCACAAATAAAGTAATTTTATTCATTAATTCATAATTTTAAAAATTATTTGTTCTCCCTATATACTGGGATTTTTTAATATTAATAAAATAAAGCACGAGTTAAAATTATTTATAATTTTTTTCAGATTACCAAGTACAATGGTGAATTCATGATTACTAAAGACCGGATTTATATGAAAATGCATATATGTATTGGAATAAGCTTTTTGAAATCTGATGAGAATTGTGCCCGATTTAGATCATTCTTATTAAAATAACACTAATTGCATTTTGCATATTTTGCATATTTCAACGTTTTTACCAATTAAATGCATATTTAATGAATATTTGTAGTTTTATAGCGCATATTACCTATTTATAGCATATATATTTATTTTTCGTCGTCTTCCTAACCTAACGCAACTTCTGATAATCCAGTGCAATAAGGTAAAATATGAATTCAATTTTTGTTTTCACTTTTTATTGATGCGGGCTAATATTTTATAGACCGAAGATAAAGATTGTTAAATGGCGAACTTAGTGAAGATGACAAAATACTTTTTTATATATTTAAAACCTTTTTATACCTTTTTTAATACTTAATTAGTTAATACTTTTTTTTAAATAGTTTTAAATAAAATGTTTTCAATTCAATTTTAAGTGCATATTTTGTAGCATATTACAGCATTTTTAGAAGCATAATTTGAGGATTTTTTGTGCATATAAATCCGGTCCCTAATGATTACATTCCCATTCCCGACTCGTATGGGATTCCACCATAGTATTAATATGGCAGAGTCTGTTAATTTATCATTGAATTGATGGTCGGAATATGGCAAGAGAATGTTGCTTTGCAGTTGTGATGAAAACAAACTATAATAAAGCATGGGTACATTTGTAAAACCAAACCAACCAGAAAGGTAAATAGTTCATACTAAATCAATGATTAAGTGTACCTTGTACGAGCTCAATTAACTACAATATTTTCGAATATAATGACAATGGTTAATTTTTTTAAATTATTATATTTGAAATAATATTTAGTACCATAAATATGTGTTGACCATTAAGCAATGATTTATAAATTAAAACCAATTTTAGAGTGTAATAACGGACTACGTAATATATTGTGCATCAAAAGAATCTGTAGACTAAATAACAAGAACAATGGCAAACGAATTAGGACCACTTGGCATACTATACTGTTAGGAATATTCCCAGGTTTGTTATAAAATATAGATGACTATTATACTATATTATAACACAGCAAATTATATTTGTAAACCATATGTAAAATAAATTAATATATTGTGTTTTACAGAACTTAATGATATAGCTGATATTTTTTTTGTAGCGACTATTCACAAATGGTTAATCGTCTGAATTTGTACGTGGACGGAGGATTTATGACTAGATAAGTTTTCAATACCTTATCTCAATCTCAACATTTATTTTAATGAAATTGTCATGAAATACCAATTTTTAGTGTTTTTTTTTCGAAGTATAAACCTCTAACAGACATTGTATTCATTTTTTTCATTGTCCTATATTATGACCCCCACAAGGTATATTCTTTATGGTATGCTACAGATATTTAAATATCTACGATTCAATTAGCATTTTTTACATGATTTTAGAAGAATCGAGTGATGTAGATATTATTATTATTTTCGATTGTATTATAATGAATTATACAAAGTCGTTATTACAAAAATACATTATGTACAGAAGATAGGAGGTTATATAATAAAATAAATAATAGAAACTTAATACAATTCTGTAAATGATATGATAGGAGAAAGAAGTTTTAGAATTCTAGTGTCATTAAAATTGATTATCTCAAATAAAAATATAGTTTAAAGTCTTAAAGAGAAGAATTCCAAGTAAAACGGACAGATTTCAATTTCTAGAAATGTTTTGTTCAAACTGCTTTTAACAAAAAAAAAATTATTTTAACCATGTGATATGGGTGAGTGCTAGGGCTCAAATGTTTATGAAATTGCATATTTGTTCTATTAATATTTGTATCCAGGTCTGCATTACACTCCAGTGTAATGCAGACCTGGATACAAATTCTCATTCTACTGAGTCAATTAATACTATTTTATTTTTTCATTTCTTTCCATATTTTTTAGTTTTATAATTTAAATACATTATAACAGAACCAAATATAGGCCCAAACAACATACATTCAGTCCAACTGTAGATGTTTACCAGTCAACTAAATTAGAATCATGTGAATTATCTTTTTTTGAATCAATTTAAGTAATCAATGATACTAGAGAAACCATCAGAATAGCTAGTGAAAAATTAGAAACAGAAATTTATAACGCAATTAATACTCCAACAAAATGCGATATTACTATGAAAAAAATTAGAGATATACAACAGTATAGAGAGAAGAAATGAACATTTCTAGTATGTTTTAATAAGTTCCAAAAAATACATTAATTTTGTTTTTAATAACACAAGGATTGTGATGATTTCTGCAGGGAAACATAATGTATATGACATATTAACACTTCTAGTTAATTTAATGTAATTTTAGCCCCGTTTTCACACTAATTTATTATAAACTTATATGTAGCTGTCAGTTTTTCAAAATAAAACCACAGGACTAATCAAGAAATACCCGTTTTTTTCATTACGAAAATTATAACCTAGGACAGAAATAAAAGCTTTAAACTTTTATGTTAGAAAAATATACCATTTCGCTTTAAAATATAATTGTTTTCATGTATCTTTTAGCATTTTTTTGTGTACAAAATTATCAAATAAATTTATCATGTAGCTTAAATATTGTTTTCATATAATTTGATCTGCCGCTAGTTATATCGAACAACATTATTTTATTTGCTCGAATTACAAAGACTTGAAATGTTTTGTCAGACTCCACTGTGAAAGTGAGTACCATTTTGTAAGTTTTAAAGCATAATTTTTAATATTTTGTTTTGAGTAAAACTTTCTCTATGTTCGATAAAAATGCGATATTACTATGAAAAAAAATTAAAGATTTAGTAATTATACATCGTAAAAAAAAATATTATCACAAATTAACATTTCTAACACATTAATTTTGCCGCCTAGATTGTACCAATAATTAATTTAATTTTGGATCTCGATAACATTGACAACCACTTGTGCATTTTTATTATTAATTTACCGATGGCCAATATATTGTAATAATAAAAATATACGTCTTCGAGCTCATCAACGAATAAAGTGAGGCACAACCGAAAATGAATTGATATGATAGTGGTGAGCGAAATATGTAGTATATAAAATAATAAGACCATGGCTCAGTATCTGTCCCAGAGGAAAATAACAAAATTGACATGATAAATTAATAAGGACTATGAATATAATTACAAGTATTTACAACTAATGGTTTTTTTTTTAGTTAATTTTTTTTATATATTTTTTTTTAGATATATATAATATATATTTTTTAAGAAACTCCCTCGTTCTTACGAGGTACTTAAACTTAAAAGGCTTCGATAGTAAAAAAATCTACGTTTTCAGCCATAGATCTGCCAAGATAATACTTGCTGGTGCTTCTATCAACATGTAATACATTCATATATAATTTAAACGACGTCACTGTGTGTGCGGACCAACGAGCTTCTTGTTGACATCACCTGACACCTCTTCAATATTTTAACCTTCTTTTTTTTTTTAAAAAAAAATTATCGAAAAACGATCGGGAAGGATCGTACATACATAATATTCTATTTGCGTGGAATGAATCCAGAAAAATCAGATGATGATTCGTACGGGAGACATCACGCGGAATGTATCATCGGATAGACCCGGTCAAAACGAATATCAACCAGACTCAAAAGCAACCATAAACAACATAGAGTATATATGTAAACGGATAGACCGTGAACCATACAATCAGTACATGGGCAATGGTCGCACGGCGTTACCGGAACGATACACACCCAATTATATGATAAAGTTATGTAAGTTATATATTATATAAACTTATATTTTTATATATTTTTTTTTATTATTATTATTAATTTTAAATCCTCGGATTTTCGACAAGTATTTTCATTATACTGTATAATCGCAATGTAAAACAAAATATTACGTAAGTACTGAAAATAATGTAAAACAAATATTTAAAATGCGTATACTAAATTTATGGTTTTATTTACAATTATATAAATGTACAATTTGCGGTATTCAGATACTTCATAAAAATATTCATTGGTAATCCTTACATCAAAATATCGGGCCAACCCAGAAAAAAATGTACAGCTACGCCGCTAGCCGCTGGCCGTTACTTAACAGTAGATTAAACGGTAATAATGAGCAACTTGAATAGTGATGTGATTATTGGCTATCGCGCGACAATCCCGCTACTCGAACGAACGGTAAATGCTTTTAAAATAGCATTTATAGTGGGCAAAAGTATAATAAAGCAAAATTACTCGAGAGCTTCATATACGGGTTCCATATCGAATCCCGTTATAGAGCTCTGAGAAGAGATGATAATTTTTGTCGGTATGTTCAAATAAATTATAACAGTAACGCAATCTACCTACGTTACTTATCCGATGAATGCGGGCCTAATTCTGGAACGTCACAATTGTTTTCATGCTTATCCTATACTCATGGCCATATCATGTAGACATGGATATTGTTCACATTTCACAATACATAATTAGTCTTCGAGCGAAATTATTTAATAGTTATTTGTTTTTTTTTTAATTGTAATTTGTAATTCATTACTGCGATTTTGAGTAATTTGTAATTTGTAATTAATTCCTTTTTTATATGAAATATGAATTGTAACATCAAACACTGAAAATTATTTAAACTATTTTGAATGTTATAAAGTGTTCGGTTAAATTAAATTTTTGAATTTTTGGTATGTACGAGTATATTATCAGAATTCATTAATGATGAGTTAATAATAAAATAAATAATGTGAGAACACGTAATTTTAAGATTTAAAAAAATTAATTATGTTTGAATTTATATATATATATATAATACATTCAGAATTCAAAAGAATATATTTATAAGAAATTATACTATGTGTCCGGTGTGCAGCGTACAAAGCTGATTAATTGCAAAATAATACATTGATAACGTACAGGATATGAAACAGTTTCTTGAAAATTAAATTTGCATAAATTTTCATTTTTTTTTTAATTTTAAATTATTTAAAATTACATTTATATGGCCCAATTCCTGTAAAAAGAACATTATAAGTAAAAATTTTAATATATAAAAAACTGGAAATATTTCAGTTTTACAATATTTGTATACCAAACAGTTGTGAAATTTAAAAGTAATTTAAATTAAGTTATAATCACGCTTAATTGATTTTTAAATTTATGTTCTACTAAGATTTATATTATACATGAGATAGGTTTTGATACATTAGGTGAAAGTACTGTGATAAACTGTTCTCGCCTGATCCTCGGTTCAAACAAGAAAAAAAAAGGTTTTGATACATTGCAATAAAAAAACAAATTTAATGTAATTCAACTTGCATTCTTCTATACTGTAATTTTTAAATAATTTAAAAATCCTTCACACAATGTTCATAAATATTATATGATCATACCAAATTATAATATACATTATTATTCGGTTAGGTAAATAATTATTATACACTAATAGATTTTTTACTCATGAGCATCATTTTCGTTTATGTTTTTATATGGAGGTCGTTGTGCAGTGTATGATTTGAAACAAAAAAAGGGGCATTTGTGATTTTGCGGAATGAAATATTTTGAATCGTTTGAATTTTGTTGGTGTTTGATTTTTTGGCTGCCCCCCTCGGTTGAAGTCCGTAAGTCCATATTGGTTTTAGAAGAAATTTGTAAATTATTAATTTTGTTTTCAAATTTGTGAATTTATTTGTAAAGAGTGTTTTGATCATACGGGAGCGTGTATTGAGAAGTAGCCTTTTTGTTTTAAATGTTTATTCCAGGTTAATCATTTGTCGAGGTGAAGCCCTAAATGTCTAACCGTGTCAGATAGTGGGATAGGGGTATTATTTATAAAAACATTTGGACACTGACAATAAATTAGTTATATTTTTTCGACACTATAAATTTCCTAGGAATAATTTATATGGCAATACAACGTTTGCCGGGTTAGCTAGTATTTATAAACAATATATATATTATATATCATGTATAGGCTAATGTAGTCATTCAAATTTTAAAATATACAGTAATGTCAGACTAAATCTTTATTATATTTCTAATTTATAAATTAATTCTAATTAATAAATTAATGAAAAAAACATATTTGTCTAGAATCCAACCAACTTTTCCTTAATATTATATCAAATATATATAATAAAATAGTATTCATCATTTTGCCCTATGTAATTGCAGTTTTTAAAGATTTAACTTAAGTTTGTAAATAATTATTTGTGGAATTCTTCATCAACGTTGTTATAAAATATAAATAGGTAATCGTTTAATATCAATAAGACAGAAGAGATGGTAAATCTTACTTCTATTGTAGTAGTTGTCGTTCATCAAGATTCTAGATTCTAGAACAAATATTTGATTCTATTTTCCTATGTCACTTTTGAGTAATTCCCTATGTTTTTCGACAACTTAATAAAAAATAATTTCAAAAATCGTTTAAATTATCTTTAAATTCTTAGATAGTCATTTGGTAAGAATGTCACTTATCTACCCAACATTGGAGTCTCAACCGTTTTTTTTTATTGATAAATTATATAAAATTTATACTTGCATAATATGTACAATAATTTATTTACAAATTACAATAACAAAGATAATAGATAAGTTGGCCCAGTAGTGACTCCCGGCAAGTTGATTTGGTGGACTTGAGTAAGTCCGTAGACCAACATCTTAACCGTCTTTTGTACGGATATATTATAGTGATACATATTGTATCTTTTTTTCGTTTTAGCTTCAAGATTACGTAGATTTAATACAATTTGTAATTTATAACGCGGCGTATATTACGTAATTTAGTGCATATGTGTGGTTAGACAATATGGATATAAAGTGTACAGAGGAAAACGATATCGATAAATACCGAATATCCCACCTATATAACTATAAGTCGTTTTCTCATTCCCTGCGCCAAAAAAATCAATATTCTAATTATTTTAAACTTTTCATACACAGTTCGAAATTTGAATGATTCTGAAGGTACTGGTTTAAATGTGAACTATGTTACATCAAAAATTCCAAAATAATTTACTGCATAATTATCTGACAAAAATAAATGGATTACCTTTTTGTAAAACAAAAGATGATATCGCCAAAGGGTACTCCTTAAGAATTATCAACAAAAAATCTATGCATTCAAAAATATATTCTTATAATACACATATATTTTCCATAAATCAGAATTTGAACAAATGTATAAGTAATTAAACATAAAAATAGCTGAGCAGTGAGCACTATTAAAAAATCATCTAGTATACAAACATAATACAGCGCATAGTTCAATACTTTTAGTGCTATAAAACCCGAGGCTTGCTCATAATGAACGATAATAAAATCAACAGTAGATTATGCAAAAGCAAACGGTAGTAAATAGGTACCTATTGAATTGCAGCGCTAAGAAGAAAACGGTAAACTGAGTTGTCAATGGTATATTCAAAGAGGGGAGGCGATTGGGTTGACTGCCCCCTGTAGTAAATTTCAAGTACTGTTACATTTTTGAAAAAAAAAAATAATTTAAAACGTTAGAACGTTATTCGTGCCGAACTTTTAATCATATTTATATATTTTAGTTAGAACGCTTAGTGTTATAAATTACTTATCAAATGTTATGCGACCATCAAATTATTTTAAGGCTAACTAGGTCACGGGCAGTGACGATCATAACGGTTACAAAGTGCGTTGTGCAAGGTCCCGGTCGATTCGTGTGTCGCCGTCGTCGGCAGTAGTCACGGTAAAGTGGTGAGTGGACTTTAATTTTGTCACTAATCCATCCTACCTATTCAGTGTTATATTTCGGTCACTTGGATTTTCGTTCAGTAACTAGAATTCATAGTGCTTATTCCATAACAAAAACCCGAAATATCCAACCTCTTCAAAATGAACACACTTAATATTAACTAGTGAAAGTAAAAAAAAGAGAAAAGTCTTACCTTTTTGCGACCGGACTAATTTCTCTACGAAAACCAATTTGGTATGGTTTGGACGGTCAGTGTTGAGATGTGGTTGTATTTACACATAGATATAAAATAAGATATTATTTAGAAATTATAATATTAGGTTTATAAGAATAATACAACTGGGTAAAATGTAAATGATACATGGATATTTACCGGTCAATAAATAATTATTTATTATCTTACAAGGAAAATGTCGATCGTAATCGTTTGCGACGGCCTGTCTTTCTAGTGCGATGGGTCCCCCGTCCAACCTATCCCGTGATCGAGTAAGGTGGAAAGGTCGACCGAGTCGTGTTGTTTGTGTCCCGTCGTGTCGGATCGTAAGATAGTCTGCGCGACTCACTGTAATGCTCATACTTTGCACTTGCAATTACTACGGGCCGTGTCAAAGTGATTTATGTCTTTGATTTATATGTTTAGGAATATGTGAAAAGTTTGATATGAATTATATCAGATATTTAATTTGATTAATTTGTTTAGTATAATTTTATATATAAGTGTGGAATATATTTATTTCGTTATGAATTTATGATGTATGATTTTTATTTTGTTTGTTAATTATATCAATTTGTCTTAAACATTAAATATTTCTGGATACACCACGTTAAGTGTCTCGCCTTCTGGGGCCATCACAAATAGATTTTGTTTGCATGTGACACGTGACAGAGCTACGTACAATTGACCATGGGAAAAACACTGGATGGTTATGTCTAAACCTGCAACGTTTAATCTTTGACCTTGTGCCTTATCAGTAGTCATTGCAAAGCTTAATTTCACGGGAAATTGGAGCCGTTTGAACTGGAATGGCAAATTGGTTGGTATCATTGGTATTCTAGGAATCAAGACCATTTCCCCAGCTCCACAGCCAGTAAGGATAATACACTCAAGCAGACAGTTTTTTAAAGACTTTATTTATAATCTCGTACCGTTGCATAATTTTGGTGGACTTAAGTTACGAAGTAAAATTATAGGAAAACCTACTTTTAGAATTAATTTGTGAGGTGGGGTCCCTGAAGGAGATAAAGAATTTAAAAATTCAGTTGGATAATGTATCCCCTCCTCTGCATCTAAAACAGTGTCAACGGAATAGTAAACTTTTGTTGGTGCATTGCATTTTAACAGTATCATGTCATTTATTTTATTGACTTGATCGTTAGTTGATGACAATATTGCTCTTTCTTGAAACCAACTTGACGTTTTAGTCGAAATATTAGGTAAATCTGGGTAAACATTTTCAATTAGGTCCAGAAAATTATACATCAAAAAACAAAGTTCAGACAGATCAATTTTACCATTTCTAGTCAGTGACTGACCATTACCAACACGGAGTAAAGCATCAGCAAAAGTTTTATTTCCTTGGTGAGATGATAATATTCTCATATTAGTTTTCAGTTTCAATTTAGTTATGTCTGGCCAAATGTAAGATCTCTTTAATGATGCGTTGACTTCATCAGCTCTCGTTCCTCTTACTACAACTGGCAAGATTTGACGAAAATCTCCAGAAAATAAGACTGTACAGCCACCCATTAATGTATTTTTATTACGTAAGTCCCGCAAGGTTCTATCCAATGCCTCAACCGAGCTTTTGTGGGACATGGATGCTTCTCCCAAACAATGAACACACAATCCCGCATCAATTGAGCAGTGTTGCTTTGTTTGGATATATGTATTACAGACACTTGATGTGTCATCGTAGGACATTTTTAGCGGGATCTTGAAAGTGGTATGCGCAGTTCGACCACCTTCTAAAAGCGTAGCTGAAATTCCAGATGAAGCCACAGCAAGAGCGATTTTTCTGTCTGTTCTTATTTTGGCGAGCAATAAATTAATGTGTTATTTGTATACTGAAATAACTCAGTTATTATGTTTCTACAAACAAAACTAAGATTACGCCATATAACCGATAAGTTGAGTGAAAAGTAATAAATAAGTAAAAAGCGGAAAAACAATGCAAAAAATAAGTGTCTGATACCGTGGTTCGAACTCGAGACGCTGTCTTTGAAATCTTATAAAAGTGACACTGCGCAAGAGAAATCTGTGCACGGGGCGATAATTTTATGCTTAAGTATATCCGGATGTGGGGAACAAATAATTTTTTTATTTTAATTAATTTTTGTATTTTATTAATTAAGTTATACGAATAAATTGTATATTAAAACCTTCCCTGAATCTAGACCTATTGATTAGTGAAAATTGTACTAAAATCCGTTGGGTACTTTTTGAATTACGTTTATAAGCGTACATACAAAAAAGGGGGTTCTATTTTATATAGTAGTATAGAAGATGTACCGTTAAAGTTTGTTAACATATTATTATTATCTAAAAAAAAGCATTTTCTATGTTCTCGAAAAAAAGATTCGGACAAAAATATTTTTGAAATGACAATGAAAAGAAAATTATGAAAAATCTTATATTAAATTTTCAAAATTGAAGGTTTTATACTTTTATGCATTTTTACTACAAAAATGTTACAAAATTGTACTTTTTTTGAAATTATACTCAATTTAATTTCATTAACCAGTTATATGTGCAGAAGACATGAATAAGGAACTTTGTACCACATTTTTAAGACTTTTTCGATTAAAAATTATTTAATGGACATTTTACGAAAAAACTAAGAAAACATAAAACATTTTCAAAAATCTATAAATGGTTCAAGAAAATTCGAAATCTTTTGGTTATTATTACTAAAAAATCTATAGCAAACAATGATTACATTACAATATCATGTATCTTAAATTATAATTTTTTTAGTTGCGATGAAAAAAAAAAATCGATTTTGTCGAAAATCGGTATACCGTATAGTTTGCTGGTTTTTTATAATTGTTATCGTCTGATTTTATCAGTTATTCGGAAAACTGTTTATAAATTAAAAAAATAACCCAACTAATTACCAACTAGACACAGTCTTATCACTAATCTCCGATGATCACAGAAATTTTACTCGTCGAAACTCGAAATCTTGTACACGGAAAAAAATAAAAACACACTATCACAAGTCACGATAAAACCAATACATTGCTCGTACCAATCCGAGTCTACAAAATAAATAATTATACCTACCTAGCTTAAATATTATAGCCAAATGTGAATAATTCCAATGTATTGTTAAAATAAAACGATTATAATTATTAATTATATTACAATATTGCTCAAGCGACACACCAATAGGCGTGTAAAAACATTTTTGAACTAAGTGATGTACATATAGAGATAAACATTTAAATTTTTTAACGTATGTAACTTTGGAAATTTGATGTTATGGGATTTAATTTTTGAATCTTCTCAATTACATTGATATAAAATGGCAGGGCCGTATGATAAGGCTGTTTAGGGCGGCACATTTTAACATCGAGTACAACAGTAGAAAGTATAGGATGCCACCAAATATCACCGTATCACCCACCGGTTAACCTATTATGCACGTCTGTTGGGAAATTCGTTGTGCGTGACGCAGTGTTGTCGTGGAGGTGTCCTTGCCTGCCCTTGCGGGGATATAGTCGGGTCTGGTGCAACTAGCGTGATACCACAAAATCAATCGGAACAACATCATGCTCTTGTTATCACTAAATTTTATATTGTTGTAAGCAGTAAGCACGAACACATCTAGGTCGGTATACACATATCCGTTCAGTTTTCGTTCGGTCCGTTCCGTGTCCGACGTTTTAAATTTGTTTACTTGTTATCAAATGACCATATTTACACATGGCCGTTCAGTATACGTTCCATATCCGTGCCGCCCATTCCGTGTCCGGCGTTTTAAATTTGTTTACTTGTTATCAAATGAGCATGTTTACACAAGCCCGTTAAGTATTCGGTCAGTATCCGAACCGTCCGATTCCGTATTTTTAAATTTATCGGAGACAATGTTTTGGGGAATTTCACTGATACGGAGACAGAAAACACCCAAAGTCTTGTTTCTTTTTTGTTGTTTCTTCTTCTTCTTCATCTACTAACAACGCAAGTACAGCTAGATCTTCTATATCTATATCATCTAAGTACTCTGCCATTTTTTCACTCAAATATTTGAAGATAAAAAGTAAGACAATTAATCATTTTAAAAATTAGAAAAAAATATTAAAATACAAACAACGTGAGTACAAATGTGAATTTCATACTGACGTACATTGGTGCACTGAAGATGGTATACAAAAACTCATAATAACTTGTTAATGATACATGTAACTTATTTTACAATCATATCAAAATGATAGATGAGTTTTATAATATTTTACAATTATTTATTTTCTTTTTAGTGATTATTTACCATTTTTAACATAAGTTCATCAATTTTAATTACAAGATTTTCATAATTTAACCTAATCTTTGTATTAATAGTATACTTTGCCCTGTTATATTGACATTTATTTTTCCCTTTAGGTCATTCATAAATACATCTTGATTGTCCGGGTAAATTAATTCAATTTGTTTCAACCAACAGCATCGTATGTCATCTAAGAGGTTGCATTGGTGTGTGATGTTCATAGGATTGGACTAAATTTGATTTGTAAAAGTTATTTAAAATGCAGTAATTTAATACATCATTATTTATATTTTTTACATATCTAAGCATACATTTCACACATATGACTGTATTTAATTACACAATTACTTGTTAATGATACATGTATCCTATTTTACAATTATATTAAAATTATAGATGAGTTTCATATTATATTACAAGTATTTATTTTATTTTTATTAATTTTCTACCATTTTTAACATACATTTATCAATTTTAATTACAAGATTTACATAATTTAACGTAATCTTTATACTAATAGTATACTTTGCACTTTTAAAATAATATTTATTTTTCTCTTTTGGTCATTCATAAATACATCTTGATTGTCCGAGTTTATTAATTCAATTTGTTTCAACCAACATCATCGTGTGTCATCTAAGAGGTTCCATTACTTTGTGCGTGCTCATAGGATTGGACTCAATTTGATATGTAAAAGTAATTTAAAATCCAGTTATTTTATACATCTTTATTTATATTTTGTACATATCTAAGCATACATTTCACACATATGACTGTATTTAATTACACAATTACTTGTTAATGATACATGTAATTTATTTTACAATCATATAAAAATGATAGATGAGTTTTATATTTTTTTACAAGTATTTATTTTCTTTTTAGTGATTCTTGACCATTTTTAACATACGTTCATCAATTTTAATTACAAGATTTACATAATTTAACCTGATGTTTATATTGATAGTATATTTTGCCCTGTTATCATAACATTTCTTTTTCTTTTTAAGTCATTCATTAATACAAGTGGACTGCTTGAGCTTATTTATTCAATTTGTTTCAACCAACATCATCGTGTGTCATCTAAGAGGTTCCATTGGCCTGTGCGTGCTCATAGGAGCATTTTTTGATAGCAAACTTTGCACTGTTATAATTATATTTCTTTTTCTTTTTAGGTCATTCATAAATACATGTTGATTGTCCGAGTTTATTAATTCAATTTGTTTCAACCAACATCATCGTGTGTCATCTAAGAGGTTCCATTGGCCTGTGCGTGCTCATAGGATTGGACTCAATTTGATATGTAAAAGTAATTTAAAATGCTGTTATTTAATACATCTTAATTTATATTTTGTACATATCTAAGCATAAATTTCACACATATTTCTGTAATTAATTACATAATAACTTGTTAATGATACATGTAACTTATTTTACAATCATATAAAAATGATAGTTGAGTTTTATGTTATATTTCTAGTATTTATTTTATTTTTTTAAATTCTTTACCATTTTTAACACACATTTATTAATTTTAATTACAATACTTATATAATTTAACATTATCTTGGTATTGATAGTATACTTTGCACTGTTATAATGACAGATGAGTTTTACATTATATAAAAAGTATTTGTTTATTTTATTAATTTTTTACCATTTTTGACATACATTTATCAATTTTAATTACAAGATTTACATAATTTAACATAATCTTTGTATTGATAGCAAACTTTGCACTATTATAATGACATTTCTTTTTCTTTTTAGGTCATTCATAAATACATGTTGATTGTCAGAGTTAATTAATTCAATGTGTTTCATCCAGCATCGTTGAGTGTCATCTCAGATGTTCCATTGACCTGGGCATACTCATTGGATTGGAATCAATTCGATATGTAAAAGTAATTTAAAATGCTGTTATTTAATACATCTTTATTTATATTTTGTACATATCTAAGCATAAATTTCACACATATAACTGTATTTAATTATATAATAACTTGTTAATGATACATGTTACATATTTTACAATCATATAAAAATGATAGTTGAGTTTTATATTATATTTCAAGTATTAATTTTATTTTTTTAAATTTTTTCCCATTTTTAACATACATTTATCAATATTAATTACAAGATTTACATAATTTAACATAATCTTTATATTAATAGTATACTTTGCCCAGTTATCATAACATTTCTTTTTCTCTTTAGGTCATTCATAAATACATGATGATTGTCCGAGTTTATTAATTCAATTTGTTTCAACCATCAACATTTTTAGGTCATTCATAAATACATGTTGAATGTCAGAGTTAATTAATTCAATGTGTTTAATCCAACATCGTTAAGTGTCATCTAAGAGGTTCCATTGGTCTGTGCGTGCTCATAGGATTGGACCCAATGTAATATGTAAAAGTAATTAAAAATTAAGTTATTTAATACATCTTAATTTATATTTTGTACATATCTAAGCATACATTTCACACATATGACTGTATTGAATAACATAAATAATTGTTAATGATACATGTTATCTATTTTACAATGATATTAAAATGATAGATGAGTTTTATATTATATTTCAATTATTTATTCTATTTTTTTTTAATTTTTTACCATTTTTAACATACATTTATCATTTTAATTACAAGATTTACATTATTTAACATAATCTTTATATTGATAGTATACTTTGCCTTGTTATAATGACATTTCTTTTTCTTTTTAGGTCTTTCATAAATACATGTTGATTGTCAGAGTTAATTAATTCAATGTGTTTCATCCAGCATCGTTGAGTGTCATCTCAGATGTTCCATTGACCTGGGCATACTCATTGGATTGGAATCAATTCGATATGTAAAAGTAATTTAAAATGCTGTTATTTAATACATCTTTATTTATATTTTGTACATATCTAAGCATAAATTTCACACATATAACTGTATTTAATTATATAATAACTTGTTAATGATACATGTTACATATTTTACAATCATATAAAAATGATAGTTGAGTTTTATATTATATTTCAAGTATTAATTTTATTTTTTTAAATTTTTTCCCATTTTTAACATACATTTATCAATATTAATTACAAGATTTACATAATTTAACATAATCTTTATATTAATAGTATACTTTGCCCAGTTATCATAACATTTATTTTTCTCTTTAGGTCATTCATAAATACATGATGATTGTCCGAGTTTATTAATTCAATTTGTTTCAACCATCAACATTTTTAGGTCATTCATAAATACATGTTGAATGTCAGAGTTAATTAATTCAATGTGTTTAATCCAACATCGTTAAGTGTCATCTAAGAGGTTCCATTGGTCTGTGCGTGCTCATAGGATTGGACCCAATGTAATATGTAAAAGTAATTAAAAATTAAGTTATTTAATACATCTTAATTTATATTTTGTACATATCTAAGCATAAATTTCACACATATTACTGTAATTAATTACATAATAACTTGTTAATGATACATGTAACTTATTTTACAATCATATTAAAATGATAGTTGAGTTTTATGTTATATTTCTAGTATTTATTTTATTTTTTTAAATTCTATACCATTTTTAACACACATTTATTAATTTTAATTACAATACTTATATAATTTAACATTATCTTTGTATTGATAGTATACTTTGCACTGTTATAATGACAGATGAGTTTTACATTATATAAAATGTATTTGTTTATTTTTTTTAATTTTTTACCATTTTTAACATACATTTATCAATTTTAATTACAAGATTTACATAATTTAACATAATCTTTGTATTGATAGCAAACTTTGCACTATTATAATGACATTTCTTTTTCTTTTTAGGTCATTCATAAATACATGTTGATTGTCAGAGTTAATTAATTCAATGTGTTTCATCCAGCATCGTTGAGTGTCATCTCAGATGTTCCATTGACCTGGGCATACTCATTGGATTGGAATCAATTCGATATGTAAAAGTAATTTAAAATGCTGTTATTTAATACATCTTTATTTATATTTTGTACATATCTAAGCATACATTTCACACATATGACTGTATTTAATTACATAATTACTTGTTAATGATACATGTAACTTATTTTACAATCATATTAAAATTATAGATGAGTTTCATATTATATTTCAAGTATTTTTTTTTTTTTTTTAAATTTTTTATCATTTTTCACACACATTTATCAATTTTAATTACAAGATTTACATAATTTAACATAATCTTTGTATTTATAGTATACTTTGCACTGTTATAACGATATTTCTTTTTCTTTTTAGGTCATTCATAAATACAAGTAAATTGTCCGAGTTTATTAATTCAATTTGTTTCAACCAACATCATCGTGTGTCATCTAAGAGGTTCCATTGGCCTGTGCGTGCTCATAGGATTGGACTCAATTTGATATGTAAAAGTAATTTAAAATGCTGTTATTTAATACATCTTAATTTATATTTTGTACATATCTAAGCATACATTTCACACATATTACTGTAATTAATTACATAATAACTTGTTAATGATACAATTAACTTATTTTACATTCATATTGAAATTAAAGATGAGTATTATATTATATTTCAATTATTTTTTTTATTTTTTTTTAATTTTTTATCATTTTTCACACACATATATCAATTTTAATTACAAGATTTACATAATTTAACATAATCTTTAATTGATAGTATACTTTGCCCTGTTATCATAACATTTCTTTTTCTCTTTAGGTTATTCATAAATACATGTTGATTGTCAGAGTTAATTAATTACATGTGTTTCATCCAGCATCGTTAAGTGTCATCTCAGATGTTCCATTGACCTGAGCATGCTCATAATATTGGACTCAATTTGATATGGAAAAGTAATTTAAAATGCAGTTATTTAATACATCTTAATATATATTATGTAAATATCTAAGCATACATTGCACACATATGACTTTATTTTATTACATTATTACTTGTAAATGATACATGTTACTTATTTTACAATCATATTAAAATGATAGATGAGTTTTATATTATATTTCAAGTATTTATTTTATTTTTTTAATTTTTTACCATTTTTAACACACATTTATCACTTTTAATTACAAGATTTACATAATTTAACATAATCTTTGTATTGATAGTATACATTGCACTGTTATAATGACAGATGTGTTTTACATTATATATCAAGTATTAATTTTATTTTTTTTAATTTTTTACCATTTATAACACACATTTATCAATTTTAATTACAAAATTTAGATAATTTAACATAATCTTTGTATTGATAGTATACTTTGCACTGTTATAATGACATTTCAATTTCTTTTTAGGTCATTCATAAATACATGTTTATTGTCAGATTTAATTAATTCAATTTGTTTCAACCAACATCATTGTGTGTCATCTAAGAGTTTCCATTAGTCTGTGCATGTTCATAGGATAGGACTCAACTTGATATGTAAAAGTAATTTAAAATGCAGTTATTTAATACATCATAATTTATATTTTGTACATATCTAAGCATACATTTCACACATATGACTGTATTTAATAACATAAATAATTGTTAATGATACATGTTATCTATTTTACAATGATATTAAAATGATAGATGAGTTTTATATTATATTTTAATTATTTATTCTATTTTTTTTTAATTTTTTACCATTTTTAACATACATTTATCATTTTAATTACAAGATTTACATAATTTAACTTAATCTTTAATTGATAGTATAATTTTACATATTATAATGACATTTCTTTTTCTTTTTAGGTCATTCATAAATACATGTAAATTGTCCGAGTTTATTAATTCAATTTGTTTCAACCAACATCATCGTGTGTCATCTAAGAGGTTCCATTGGTCTGTGCGTGCTCATAGGATTGGACTCAATGTAATTTGTAAAAGTAATTTAAAATGCAGTTATATAATACACCTTAATTTATATCTTGTACATATCTAAGCATACATTTCACACATATGACTGTATTTAAAAACATAATTAATTGTTAATGATACATTTTACCTATTTTACAATGATATTAAAATGATAGATGAGTTTAATATTATATTTCAATTATTTTTTTTATTTTTTTTTAATTTTTTATCATTTTTCACACACATATATCAATTTTAATTACAAGATTTACATAATTTAACATAATCTTTAATTGATAGTATACTTTGCCCTGTTATCATAACATTTCTTTTTCTCTTTAGGTTATTCATAAATACATGTTGAATGTCAGAGTTAATTAATTCAATGTGATTAATCCAACATCGTTAAGTGTCATCTAAGAGGTTCCATTGGTCTGTGCGTGCTCATAGGATTGGACCCAATGTAATATGTAAAAGTAATTAAAAATTAAGTTATTTAATACATCTTAATTTATATTTTGTACATATCTAAGCATAAATTTCACACATATTACTGTAATTAATTACATAATAACTTGTTAATGATACATGTAACTTATTTTACAATCATATTAAAATGATAGTTGAGTTTTATGTTATATTTCTAGTATTTATTTTATTTTTTTAAATTCTTTACCATTTTTAACACACATTTATTAATTTTAATTACAATACTTATATAATTTAACATTATATTTGTATTGATAGTATACTTTGCACTGTTATAATGACAGATGAGTTTTACATTATATAAAAAGTATTTGTTTATTTTTTTTTATTTTTTACCATTTTTAACATACATTTATCAATTTTAATTACAAGATTTACATAATTTAACATAATCTTTGTATTGATAGCAAACTTTGCACTATTATAATGACATTTCTTTTTCTTTTTAGGTCATTCATAAATACATGTTGATTGTCAGAGTTAATTAATTCAATGTGTTTCATCCAGCATCGTTGAGTGTCATCTCAGATGTTCCATTGACCTGGGCATACTCATTGGATTGGAATCAATTCGATATGTAAAAGTAATTTAAAATGCTGTTATTTAATACATCTTTATTTATATTTTGTACATATCTAAGCATAAATTTCACACATATAACTGTATTTAATTATATAATAACTTGTTAATGATACATGTTACATATTTTACAATCATATAAAAATGATAGTTGAGTTTTATATTATATTTCAAGTATTAATTTTATTTTTTTAAATTTTTTCCCATTTTTAACATACATTTATCAATATTAATTACAAGATTTACATAATTTAACATAATCTTTATATTAATAGTATACTTTGCCCAGTTATCATAACATTTCTTTTTCTCTTTAGGTCATTCATAAATACATGATGATTGTCCGAGTTTATTAATTCAATTTGTTTCAACCATCAACATTTTTAGGTCATTCATAAATACATGTTGAATGTCAGAGTTAATTAATTCAATGTGTTTAATCCAACATCGTTAAGTGTCATCTAAGAGGTTCCATTGGTCTGTGCGTGCTCATAGGATTGGACCCAATGTAATATGTAAAAGTAATTAAAAATTAAGTTATTTAATACATCTTAATTTATATTTTGTACATATCTAAGCATACATTTCACACATATGACTGTATTGAATAACATAAATAATTGTTAATGATACATGTTATCTATTTTACAATGATATTAAAATGATAGATGAGTTTTATATTATATTTCAATTATTTATTCTATTTTTTTTTAATTTTTTACCATTTTTAACATACATTTATCATTTTAATTACAAGATTTACATTATTTAACATAATCTTTATATTGATAGTATACTTTGCCTTGTTATAATGACATTTCTTTTTCTTTTTAGGTCTTTCATAAATACATGTTGATTGTCAGAGTTAATTAATTCAATGTGTTTCATCCAGCATCGTTGAGTGTCATCTCAGATGTTCCATTGACCTGGGCATACTCATTGGATTGGAATCAATTCGATATGTAAAAGTAATTTAAAATGCTGTTATTTAATACATCTTTATTTATATTTTGTACATATCTAAGCATAAATTTCACACATATAACTGTATTTAATTATATAATAACTTGTTAATGATACATGTTACATATTTTACAATCATATAAAAATGATAGTTGAGTTTTATATTATATTTCAAGTATTAATTTTATTTTTTTAAATTTTTTCCCATTTTTAACATACATTTATCAATATTAATTACAAGATTTACATAATTTAACATAATCTTTATATTAATAGTATACTTTGCCCAGTTATCATAACATTTATTTTTCTCTTTAGGTCATTCATAAATACATGATGATTGTCCGAGTTTATTAATTCAATTTGTTTCAACCATCAACATTTTTAGGTCATTCATAAATACATGTTGAATGTCAGAGTTAATTAATTCAATGTGTTTAATCCAACATCGTTAAGTGTCATCTAAGAGGTTCCATTGGTCTGTGCGTGCTCATAGGATTGGACCCAATGTAATATGTAAAAGTAATTAAAAATTAAGTTATTTAATACATCTTAATTTATATTTTGTACATATCTAAGCATAAATTTCACACATATTACTGTAATTAATTACATAATAACTTGTTAATGATACATGTAACTTATTTTACAATCATATTAAAATGATAGTTGAGTTTTATGTTATATTTCTAGTATTTATTTTATTTTTTTAAATTCTATACCATTTTTAACACACATTTATTAATTTTAATTACAATACTTATATAATTTAACATTATCTTTGTATTGATAGTATACTTTGCACTGTTATAATGACAGATGAGTTTTACATTATATAAAATGTATTTGTTTATTTTTTTTAATTTTTTACCATTTTTAACATACATTTATCAATTTTAATTACAAGATTTACATAATTTAACATAATCTTTGTATTGATAGCAAACTTTGCACTATTATAATGACATTTCTTTTTCTTTTTAGGTCATTCATAAATACATGTTGATTGTCAGAGTTAATTAATTCAATGTGTTTCATCCAGCATCGTTGAGTGTCATCTCAGATGTTCCATTGACCTGGGCATACTCATTGGATTGGAATCAATTCGATATGTAAAAGTAATTTAAAATGCTGTTATTTAATACATCTTTATTTATATTTTGTACATATCTAAGCATACATTTCACACATATGACTGTATTTAATTACATAATTACTTGTTAATGATACATGTAACTTATTTTACAATCATATTAAAATTATAGATGAGTTTCATATTATATTTCAAGTATTTTTTTTTTTTTTTTAAATTTTTTATCATTTTTCACACACATTTATCAATTTTAATTACAAGATTTACATAATTTAACATAATCTTTGTATTTATAGTATACTTTGCACTGTTATAACGATATTTCTTTTTCTTTTTAGGTCATTCATAAATACAAGTAAATTGTCCGAGTTTATTAATTCAATTTGTTTCAACCAACATCATCGTGTGTCATCTAAGAGGTTCCATTGGCCTGTGCGTGCTCATAGGATTGGACTCAATTTGATATGTAAAAGTAATTTAAAATGCTGTTATTTAATACATCTTAATTTATATTTTGTACATATCTAAGCATACATTTCACACATATTACTGTAATTAATTACATAATAACTTGTTAATGATACAATTAACTTATTTTACATTCATATTGAAATTAAAGATGAGTATTATATTATATTTCAATTATTTTTTTTATTTTTTTTTAATTTTTTATCATTTTTCACACACATATATCAATTTTAATTACAAGATTTACATAATTTAACATAATCTTTAATTGATAGTATACTTTGCCCTGTTATCATAACATTTCTTTTTCTCTTTAGGTTATTCATAAATACATGTTGATTGTCAGAGTTAATTAATTACATGTGTTTCATCCAGCATCGTTAAGTGTCATCTCAGATGTTCCATTGACCTGAGCATGCTCATAATATTGGACTCAATTTGATATGGAAAAGTAATTTAAAATGCAGTTATTTAATACATCTTAATATATATTATGTAAATATCTAAGCATACATTGCACACATATGACTTTATTTTATTACATTATTACTTGTAAATGATACATGTTACTTATTTTACAATCATATTAAAATGATAGATGAGTTTTATATTATATTTCAAGTATTTATTTTATTTTTTTAATTTTTTACCATTTTTAACACACATTTATCACTTTTAATTACAAGATTTACATAATTTAACATAATCTTTGTATTGATAGTATACATTGCACTGTTATAATGACAGATGTGTTTTACATTATATATCAAGTATTAATTTTATTTTTTTTAATTTTTTACCATTTATAACACACATTTATCAATTTTAATTACAAAATTTAGATAATTTAACATAATCTTTGTATTGATAGTATACTTTGCACTGTTATAATGACATTTCAATTTCTTTTTAGGTCATTCATAAATACATGTTTATTGTCAGATTTAATTAATTCAATTTGTTTCAACCAACATCATTGTGTGTCATCTAAGAGTTTCCATTAGTCTGTGCATGTTCATAGGATAGGACTCAACTTGATATGTAAAAGTAATTTAAAATGCAGTTATTTAATACATCATAATTTATATTTTGTACATATCTAAGCATACATTTCACACATATGACTGTATTTAATAACATAAATAATTGTTAATGATACATGTTATCTATTTTACAATGATATTAAAATGATAGATGAGTTTTATATTATATTTTAATTATTTATTCTATTTTTTTTTAATTTTTTACCATTTTTAACATACATTTATCATTTTAATTACAAGATTTACATAATTTAACTTAATCTTTAATTGATAGTATAATTTTACATATTATAATGACATTTCTTTTTCTTTTTAGGTCATTCATAAATACATGTAAATTGTCCGAGTTTATTAATTCAATTTGTTTCAACCAACATCATCGTGTGTCATCTAAGAGGTTCCATTGGTCTGTGCGTGCTCATAGGATTGGACTCAATGTAATTTGTAAAAGTAATTTAAAATGCAGTTATATAATACACCTTAATTTATATCTTGTACATATCTAAGCATACATTTCACACATATGACTGTATTTAAAAACATAATTAATTGTTAATGATACATTTTACCTATTTTACAATGATATTAAAATGATAGATGAGTTTAATATTATATTTCAATTATTTTTTTTATTTTTTTTTAATTTTTTATCATTTTTCACACACATATATCAATTTTAATTACAAGATTTACATAATTTAACATAATCTTTAATTGATAGTATACTTTGCCCTGTTATCATAACATTTCTTTTTCTCTTTAGGTTATTCATAAATACATGTTGAATGTCAGAGTTAATTAATTCAATGTGATTAATCCAACATCGTTAAGTGTCATCTAAGAGGTTCCATTGGTCTGTGCGTGCTCATAGGATTGGACCCAATGTAATATGTAAAAGTAATTAAAAATTAAGTTATTTAATACATCTTAATTTATATTTTGTACATATCTAAGCATAAATTTCACACATATTACTGTAATTAATTACATAATAACTTGTTAATGATACATGTAACTTATTTTACAATCATATTAAAATGATAGTTGAGTTTTATGTTATATTTCTAGTATTTATTTTATTTTTTTAAATTCTTTACCATTTTTAACACACATTTATTAATTTTAATTACAATACTTATATAATTTAACATTATATTTGTATTGATAGTATACTTTGCACTGTTATAATGACAGATGAGTTTTACATTATATAAAAAGTATTTGTTTATTTTTTTTTATTTTTTACCATTTTTAACATACATTTATCAATTTTAATTACAAGATTTACATAATTTAACATAATCTTTGTATTGATAGCAAACTTTGCACTATTATAATGACATTTCTTTTTCTTTTTAGGTCATTCATAAATACATGTTGATTGTCAGAGTTAATTAATTCAATGTGTTTCATCCAGCATCGTTGAGTGTCATCTCAGATGTTCCATTGACCTGGGCATACTCATAGGATTGGACTCAATTCGATATGTAAAAGTAATTTAAAATGCAGTTATTTAATACAACCTTATTTATATTTTGTACATATCTAAGGATACACACATATGACTGTATTTAATTACATAATTTCTTGTTAATGATACATGTTACTTATTTTACAATCATATTAAAATGATAGATGAGTTTGATGTTATATTTCTAGTATTTATTTTATTTTTTTTAATTTTTTACCATTTTTAACATACATTTATCTTTTTTAATTACAAGATTTACATAATTTAACTTAATCATTAATTGATAGTATACTTTGCCCTGTTATCATAACATTTCTTTTTCTTTTTAGGTCATTCATAAATACATGTTGATTGTCCGAGTTTATTTATTCAATTTGTTTCAACCAACATCATCGTGTGTCATGTAGGAGGTTCCATTTGTGTGTGATGTTCATAGGATTGGACTCAATTTGATATGTAAAAGTAATTTAAAATGCAGTTATTTAATACATCTTAATTTATATTTTGTACATATCTAAGCATACATTTCACACATATGACTTTATTTTATTACATAATTACTTGTAAATGATACATGTTACTTATTTTACAATCATATTAAAATGATAGATCAGTTTTATATTATATTTCAAGTATTTTTTTTATTTTTTTATTTTTTATCATTTTTAACAAACATTTATTTGTTTTAATTACAATATTTATATAATTTAACATTATCTTTGTATTGATAGTATACTTTGCACTGTTATAATGACAGATGAGATTTACATTATATATCAAGTATTTATTTTATTTTTTTTAATTTTTTACCACTTATAACACACATTTATCAATTTTAATTACAAAATTTAGATAATTTAACATAATCTTTGTATTGATAGTATACTTTGCACTGTTATAGTGACATTTCAATTTCTTTTTAGGTCATTCATAAATACATGTTTATTGTCAGATTTAATTAATTCAATTTGTTTCAACCAACATCATTGTGTGTCATCTAAGAGATTCCATTAGTCTGTGCATGTTCATAGGCTAGGACTCAACTTGATATGTAAAAGTAATTTAAAATGCAGTTATTTAATACATCATAATTTATATTTTGTACATATCTAAGCATACATTTCACACATATGACTGTATTTAATAACATAAATAATTGTTAATGATACATGTTATCTATTTTACAATGATATTAATATGATAGATGAGTTTTATATTATATTTCTAGTATTTATTTTATTTTTTTTAATTTTTTACCATTTTTAACATACATTTATCTTTTTTAATTACAAGATTTACATAATTTAACTTAATATTTAATTGATAGTATAATTTTACATATAATAATGACATTTCTTTTTCTTTTTAGGTCATTCATAAATACATGTAAATTGTCCGAGTTTATTTATTCAATTTGTTTCAACCAACATCATCGTGTGTCATCTAGGAGGTTCCATTGGTGTGTGATGTTCATAGGATTGGACTCAATTTGATATGGAAAAGTAATTTAAAATGCAGTTATTTAATACATCTTTAAATATATTATGTAAATATCTAAGCATACATTGCACACATATGACTTTATTTTATTACATTATTACTTGTAAATGATACATGTTACTTATTTTACAATCATATTAAAATGATAGATGAGTTTTATATTATATTTCAAGTATTTATTTTATTTTATTTTATTTTTTACCATTTTTAACACACATTTATCAATTTTAATTACAAGATTTACATAATTTAACATAATCTTTGTATTGATAGTATACTTTGCACTGTTATAATGACAGATGTGTTTTACATTATATATCAAGTATTAATTAATTTATTTTAATTTTTTACCATTTTTAACATACATTTATCAATTTTAATTACAAAATTTACATAATTTAACATAATCTTTGTATTGATAGCATACTTTGCACTGTTATAATGACATTTCAATTTCTTTTTAGGTCATTCATAAATACATGTTTATTGTCAGATTTAATTAATTCAATTTGTTTCAACCAACATCATCGTGTGTCATCTAAGAGGTTCCATTGGTCTGTGCGTGCTCATAGGATTGGACCCAATGTAATATGTAAAAGTAATTAAAAATTAAGTTATTTAATACATCTTAATTTATATTTTGTACATATCTAAGCATAAATTTCACACATATTACTGTAATTAATTACATAATAACTTGTTAATGATACATGTAACTTATTTTACAATCATATTAAAATGATAGTTGAGTTTTATGTTATATTTCTAGTATTTATTTTATTTTTTTAAATTCTTTACCATTTTTAACACACATTTATTAATTTTAATTACAATACTTATATAATTTAACATTATATTTGTATTGATAGTATACTTTGCACTGTTATAATGACAGATGAGTTTTACATTATATAAAAAGTATTTGTTTATTTTTTTTTATTTTTTACCATTTTTAACATACATTTATCAATTTTAATTACAAGATTTACATAATTTAACATAATCTTTGTATTGATAGCAAACTTTGCACTATTATAATGACATTTCTTTTTCTTTTTAGGTCATTCATAAATACATGTTGATTGTCAGAGTTAATTAATTCAATGTGTTTCATCCAGCATCGTTGAGTGTCATCTCAGATGTTCCATTGACCTGGGCATACTCATAGGATTGGACTCAATTCGATATGTAAAAGTAATTTAAAATGCAGTTATTTAATACAACCTTATTTATATTTTGTACATATCTAAGGATACACACATATGACTGTATTTAATTACATAATTTCTTGTTAATGATACATGTTACTTATTTTACAATCATATTAAAATGATAGATGAGTTTGATGTTATATTTCTAGTATTTATTTTATTTTTTTTAATTTTTTACCATTTTTAACATACATTTATCTTTTTTAATTACAAGATTTACATAATTTAACTTAATCATTAATTGATAGTATACTTTGCCCTGTTATCATAACATTTCTTTTTCTTTTTAGGTCATTCATAAATACATGTTGATTGTCCGAGTTTATTTATTCAATTTGTTTCAACCAACATCATCGTGTGTCATGTAGGAGGTTCCATTTGTGTGTGATGTTCATAGGATTGGACTCAATTTGATATGTAAAAGTAATTTAAAATGCAGTTATTTAATACATCTTAATTTATATTTTGTACATATCTAAGCATACATTTCACACATATGACTTTATTTTATTACATAATTACTTGTAAATGATACATGTTACTTATTTTACAATCATATTAAAATGATAGATCAGTTTTATATTATATTTCAAGTATTTTTTTTATTTTTTTATTTTTTATCATTTTTAACAAACATTTATTTGTTTTAATTACAATATTTATATAATTTAACATTATCTTTGTATTGATAGTATACTTTGCACTGTTATAATGACAGATGAGATTTACATTATATATCAAGTATTTATTTTATTTTTTTTAATTTTTTACCACTTATAACACACATTTATCAATTTTAATTACAAAATTTAGATAATTTAACATAATCTTTGTATTGATAGTATACTTTGCACTGTTATAGTGACATTTCAATTTCTTTTTAGGTCATTCATAAATACATGTTTATTGTCAGATTTAATTAATTCAATTTGTTTCAACCAACATCATTGTGTGTCATCTAAGAGATTCCATTAGTCTGTGCATGTTCATAGGCTAGGACTCAACTTGATATGTAAAAGTAATTTAAAATGCAGTTATTTAATACATCATAATTTATATTTTGTACATATCTAAGCATACATTTCACACATATGACTGTATTTAATAACATAAATAATTGTTAATGATACATGTTATCTATTTTACAATGATATTAATATGATAGATGAGTTTTATATTATATTTCTAGTATTTATTTTATTTTTTTTAATTTTTTACCATTTTTAACATACATTTATCTTTTTTAATTACAAGATTTACATAATTTAACTTAATATTTAATTGATAGTATAATTTTACATATAATAATGACATTTCTTTTTCTTTTTAGGTCATTCATAAATACATGTAAATTGTCCGAGTTTATTTATTCAATTTGTTTCAACCAACATCATCGTGTGTCATCTAGGAGGTTCCATTGGTGTGTGATGTTCATAGGATTGGACTCAATTTGATATGGAAAAGTAATTTAAAATGCAGTTATTTAATACATCTTTAAATATATTATGTAAATATCTAAGCATACATTGCACACATATGACTTTATTTTATTACATTATTACTTGTAAATGATACATGTTACTTATTTTACAATCATATTAAAATGATAGATGAGTTTTATATTATATTTCAAGTATTTATTTTATTTTATTTTATTTTTTACCATTTTTAACACACATTTATCAATTTTAATTACAAGATTTACATAATTTAACATAATCTTTGTATTGATAGTATACTTTGCACTGTTATAATGACAGATGTGTTTTACATTATATATCAAGTATTAATTAATTTATTTTAATTTTTTACCATTTTTAACATACATTTATCAATTTTAATTACAAAATTTACATAATTTAACATAATCTTTGTATTGATAGCATACTTTGCACTGTTATAATGACATTTCAATTTCTTTTTAGGTCATTCATAAATACATGTTTATTGTCAGATTTAATTAATTCAATTTGTTTCAACCAACATCATCGTGTGTCATCTAAGAGGTTCCATTGGTCTGTGCGTGCTCATAGGATTGGACTCAATGTAATTTGTAAAAGTAATTTAAAATGCAGTTATATAATACACCTTAATTTATATCTTGTACATATCTAAGCATACATTTCACACATATGACTGTATTTAAAAACATAATTAATTGTTAATGATACATTTTACCTATTTTACAATGATATTAAAATGATAGATGAGTTTAATATTATATTTCAAGTATTTATTTTATTTTCTTAAATTTTTTACCATTTTTAACATACATTTATCATTTTAATTACAAGATTTACATTATTTAACATAATCTTTATATTGATAGTATACTTTGCCTTGTTATAATGACATTTCTTTTTCTTTTTAGGTCTTTCATAAATACATGTTGATTGTCAGAGTTAATTAATTCAATGTGTTTCATCCAGCATCATTGAGTGTCATCTCAGATGTTCCATTGACCTGGGCATACTCATTGGATTGGAATCAATTCGATATGTAAAAGTAATTTAAAATGCTGTTATTTAATACATCTTTATTTATATTTTGTACATATCTAAGCATAAATTTCACACATATAACTGTATTTAATTATATAATAACTTGTTAATGATACATGTTACATATTTTACAATCATATAAAAATGATAGTTGAGTTTTATATTATATAAAAAGTATTTGTTTATTTTTTTAATTTTTTACCATTTTTGACATACATTTATCAATTTTAATTACAAGATTTACATAATTTAACATAATCTTTGTATTGATAGCAAACTTTGCACTGTTATAATGACATTTCAATTTCTTTTTAGGTCATTCATAAATACATGTTTATTGTCAGATTTAATTAATTCAATTTGTTTCAACCAACATCATTGTGTGTCATCTCAGATGTTCCATTGACCTGGGCATACTCATTGGATTGGAATCAATTCGATATGTAAAAGTAATTTTATATGCTGTTATTTAATACATCTTTATTTATATTTTGTACATATCTAAGCATAAATTTCACACATATAACTGTATTTAATTATATAATAACTTGTTATTGATACATGTTCCTTTTTTACAATCATATAAAAATGATAGTTGAGTTTTATATTATATTTCAAGTATTAATTTTATTTTTTAAAATTTTTTCCCATTTTTAACATACATTTATCAATATTAATTACAAGATTTACATAATTTAACATAATCTTTATATTAATAGTATACTTTGCCCAGTTATCATAACATTTCTTTTTCTCTTTAGGTCATTCATAAATACATGATGATTGTCCGAGTTTATTAATTCAATTTGTTTCAACCATCAAACTTTTTAGGTCATTCATAAATACATGTTGAATGTCAGAGTTAATTAATTCAATGTGATTAATCCAACATCGTTAAGTGTCATCTAAGAGGTTCCATTGGTCTGTGCGTGCTCATAGGATTGGACCCAATGTAATATGTAAAAGTAATTAAAAATTAAGTTATTTAATACATCTTAATTTATATTTTGTACATATCTAAGCATAAATTTCACACATATTACTGTAATTAATTACATAATAACTTGTTAATGATACATGTAACTTATTTTACAATCATATTAAAATGATAGTTGAGTTTTATGTTATATTTCTAGTATTTATTTTATTTTTTTAAATTCTTTACCATTTTTAACACACATTTATTAATTTTAATTACAATACTTATATAATTTAACATTATATTTGTATTGATAGTATACTTTGCACTGTTATAATGACAGATGAGTTTTACATTATATAAAAAGTATTTGTTTATTTTTTTTTATTTTTTACCATTTTTAACATACATTTATCAATTTTAATTACAAGATTTACATAATTTAACATAATCTTTGTATTGATAGCAAACTTTGCACTATTATAATGACATTTCTTTTTCTTTTTAGGTCATTCATAAATACATGTTGATTGTCAGAGTTAATTAATTCAATGTGTTTCATCCAGCATCGTTGAGTGTCATCTCAGATGTTCCATTGACCTGGGCATACTCATTGGATTGGACTCAATTCGATATGTAAAAGTAATTTAAAATGCTGTTATTTAATACATCTTTATTTATATTTTGTACATATCTAAGCATACATTTCACACATATGACTGTATTTAATTACATTATTAATTGTTAATGATACATGTAACTTATTTTACAATCATATTAAAATTATAGATGAGTTTCATATTATATTTCAAGTATTTTTTTTATTTTTTTAAATTTTTATCATTTTTCACACACATTTATCAATTTTAATTACAAGATTTACATAATTTAACATAATCTTTGTATTTATAGTATCCTTTGCACTGTTATAACGATATTTCTTTTTCTTTTTAGGTCATTCATAAATACAAGTAAATTGTCCGAGTTTATTAATTCAATTTGTTTCAACCAACATCATCGTGTGTCATCTAAGAGGTTCCATTGGCCTGTGCGTGCTCATAGGATTGGACTCAATTTGATATGTAAAAGTAATTTAAAATGCTGTTATTTAATACATCTTAATTTATATTTTGTACATATCTAAGCATACATTTCACACATATTACTGTAATTAATTACATAATAACTTGTTAATGATACAATTAACTTATTTTACAATCATATTAAAATTAAAGATGAGTTTTATATTATATTTCAAGTATTTTTTTTATTTTTTTTTAATTCTTCACCATTATTAACACACATTTATCAATTTTAATTACAAGATTTACATAATTTAACATTATCTTTGTATTGATAGTACACTTTGCACTGTTATAATGACAGATGTGTTTTACATTATATATCAAGTATTAATTAATTTATTTTAATTTTTTACCATTTTTAACATACATTTATCAATTTTAATTACAAAATTTACATTATTTAACATAATCTTTGTATTGATAGCATACTTTGCACTGTTATAATGACATTTCTTTTTCTTTTTAGGTCATTCATAAATACATGTATATTGTCAGATTTAATTAATTCAATTTGTTTCAACCAACATCATTGTGTGTCATCTAAGAGATTCCATTAGTCTGTGCATGTTCATAGGATAGGACTCAACTTGATATGTAAAAGTAATTTAAAATGCAGTTATTTAATACATCATAATTTATATTTTGTACATATCTAAGCATACATTTCACACATATGACTGTATTTAATAACATAAATAATTGTTAATGATACATGTTATCTATTTTACAATGATATTAAAATGATAGATGAGTTTTATATTATATTTCAATTATTTATTCTATTTTTTTTAATTTTTTACCATTTTTAACATACATTTATCTTTTTTAATTACAAGATTTACATAATTTAACTTAATCTTTAATTGATAGTATAATTTTACATATTATAATGACATTTCTTTTTCTTTTTAGGTCATTCATAAATACATGTAAATTGTCCGAGTTTATTCATTCAATTTGTTTCAACCAACATCATCGTGTGTCATCTAAGAGGTTCCATTGGCCTGTGCGTGCTCATAGGATTGGACTCAATTTGATATGGAAAAGTTATTTAAAATGCAGTTATTTAATACATCTTAATATATATTATGTAAATATCTAAGCATACATTGCAAACATATGACTTTATTTTATTACATTATTACTTGTAAATGATACATGTTACTTATTTTACAATCATATTAAAATGATAGATGAGTTTAATATTATATTTCAAGTATTTATTTTATTTTCTTAAATTTTTTACCATTTTTAACATACATTTATCATTTTAATTACAAGATTTACATTATTTAACATAATCTTTATATTGATAGTATACTTTGCCTTGTTATAATGACATTTCTTTTTCTTTTTAGGTCTTTCATAAATACATGTTGATTGTCAGAGTTAATTAATTCAATGTGTTTCATCCAGCATCGTTGAGTGTCATCTCAGATGTTCCATTGACCTGGGCATACTCATTGGATTGGAATCAATTCGATATGTAAAAGTAATTTAAAATGCTGTTATTTAATACATCTTTATTTATATTTTGTACATATCTAAGCATAAATTTCACACATATAACTGTATTTAATTATATAATAACTTGTTAATGATACATGTTACATATTTTACAATCATATAAAAATGATAGTTGAGTTTTATATTATATAAAAAGTATTTGTTTATTTTTTTAATTTTTTACCATTTTTGACATACATTTATCAATTTTAATTACAAGATTTACATAATTTAACATAATCTTTGTATTGATAGCAAACTTTGCACTGTTATAATGACATTTCAATTTCTTTTTAGGTCATTCATAAATACATGTTTATTGTCAGATTTAATTAATTCAATTTGTTTCAACCAACATCATTGTGTGTCATCTCAGATGTTCCATTGACCTGGGCATACTCATTGGATTGGAATCAATTCGATATGTAAAAGTAATTTTAAATGCTGTTATTTAATACATCTTTATTTATATTTTGTACATATCTAAGCATAAATTTCACACATATAACTGTATTTAATTATATAATAACTTGTTATTGATACATGTTCCTTTTTTACAATCATATAAAAATGATAGTTGAGTTTTATATTATATTTCAAGTATTAATTTTATTTTTTAAAATTTTTTCCCATTTTTAACATACATTTATCAATATTAATTACAAGATTTACATAATTTAACATAATCTTTATATTAATAGTATACTTTGCCCAGTTATCATAACATTTCTTTTTCTCTTTAGGTCATTCATAAATACATGATGATTGTCCGAGTTTATTAATTCAATTTGTTTCAACCATCAAACTTTTTAGGTCATTCATAAATACATGTTGAATGTCAGAGTTAATTAATTCAATGTGATTAATCCAACATCGTTAAGTGTCATCTAAGAGGTTCCATTGGTCTGTGCGTGCTCATAGGATTGGACCCAATGTAATATGTAAAAGTAATTAAAAATTAAGTTATTTAATACATCTTAATTTATATTTTGTACATATCTAAGCATAAATTTCACACATATTACTGTAATTATTTACATAATAACTTGTTAATGATACATGTAACTTATTTTACAATCATATTAAAATGATAGTTGAGTTTTATGTTATATTTCTAGTATTTATTTTATTTTTTTAAATTCTTTACCATTTTTAACACACATTTATTAATTTTAATTACAATACTTATATAATTTAACATTATATTTGTATTGATAGTATACTTTGCACTGTTATAATGACAGATGAGTTTTACATTATATAAAAAGTATTTGTTTATTTTTTTTTATTTTTTACCATTTTTAACATACATTTATCAATTTTAATTACAAGATTTACATAATTTAACATAATCTTTGTATTGATAGCAAACTTTGCACTATTATAATGACATTTCTTTTTCTTTTTAGGTCATTCATAAATACATGTTGATTGTCAGAGTTAATTAATTCAATGTGTTTCATCCAGCATCGTTGAGTGTCATCTCAGATGTTCCATTGACCTGGGCATACTCATTGGATTGGACTCAATTCGATATGTAAAAGTAATTTAAAATGCTGTTATTTAATACATCTTTATTTATATTTTGTACATATCTAAGCATACATTTCACACATATGACTGTATTTAATTACATTATTAATTGTTAATGATACATGTAACTTATTTTACAATCATATTAAAATTATAGATGAGTTTCATATTATATTTCAAGTATTTTTTTTATTTTTTTAAATTTTTATCATTTTTCACACACATTTATCAATTTTAATTACAAGATTTACATAATTTAACATAATCTTTGTATTTATAGTATCCTTTGCACTGTTATAACGATATTTCTTTTTCTTTTTAGGTCATTCATAAATACAAGTAAATTGTCCGAGTTTATTAATTCAATTTGTTTCAACCAACATCATCGTGTGTCATCTAAGAGGTTCCATTGGCCTGTGCGTGCTCATAGGATTGGACTCAATTTGATATGTAAAAGTAATTTAAAATGCTGTTATTTAATACATCTTAATTTATATTTTGTACATATCTAAGCATACATTTCACACATATTACTGTAATTAATTACATAATAACTTGTTAATGATACAATTAACTTATTTTACAATCATATTAAAATTAAAGATGAGTTTTATATTATATTTCAAGTATTTTTTTTATTTTTTTTTAATTCTTCACCATTATTAACACACATTTATCAATTTTAATTACAAGATTTACATAATTTAACATTATCTTTGTATTGATAGTACACTTTGCACTGTTATAATGACAGATGTGTTTTACATTATATATCAAGTATTAATTAATTTATTTTAATTTTTTACCATTTTTAACATACATTTATCAATTTTAATTACAAAATTTACATTATTTAACATAATCTTTGTATTGATAGCATACTTTGCACTGTTATAATGACATTTCTTTTTCTTTTTAGGTCATTCATAAATACATGTATATTGTCAGATTTAATTAATTCAATTTGTTTCAACCAACATCATTGTGTGTCATCTAAGAGATTCCATTAGTCTGTGCATGTTCATAGGATAGGACTCAACTTGATATGTAAAAGTAATTTAAAATGCAGTTATTTAATACATCATAATTTATATTTTGTACATATCTAAGCATACATTTCACACATATGACTGTATTTAATAACATAAATAATTGTTAATGATACATGTTATCTATTTTACAATGATATTAAAATGATAGATGAGTTTTATATTATATTTCAATTATTTATTCTATTTTTTTTAATTTTTTACCATTTTTAACATACATTTATCTTTTTTAATTACAAGATTTACATAATTTAACTTAATCTTTAATTGATAGTATAATTTTACATATTATAATGACATTTCTTTTTCTTTTTAGGTCATTCATAAATACATGTAAATTGTCCGAGTTTATTCATTCAATTTGTTTCAACCAACATCATCGTGTGTCATCTAAGAGGTTCCATTGGCCTGTGCGTGCTCATAGGATTGGACTCAATTTGATATGGAAAAGTTATTTAAAATGCAGTTATTTAATACATCTTAATATATATTATGTAAATATCTAAGCATACATTGCAAACATATGACTTTATTTTATTACATTATTACTTGTAAATGATACATGTTACTTATTTTACAATCATATTAAAATGATAGATGAGTTTTATATTATATTTCAAGTATTTATTTTATTTTTTTTAATTTTTTACCATTTTTAACACACATTCATCAATTTTAATTACAAGATTTACATAATTTAACATAATCTTTGTATTGATAGTATACTTTGCACTGTTATAATGACAGATGTGTTTTACATTATATATCAAGTATAAATTAATTTATTTTATTTTTTACCATTTTTAACATACATTTATCAATTTTAATTACAAAATTTACATAATTTAACATAATCATTGTATTGATAGCATACTTTGCACTGTTATAATGACATTTCAATTTCTTTTTAGGTCATTCATAAATACATGTTTATTGTCAGATTTAATAAATTCAATTTGTTTCAACCAACATCATTGTGTGTCATCTAAGAGATTCCATTAGTCTGTGCATGTTCATAGGCTAGGACTCAACTTGATATGTAAAAGTAATTTAAAATGCAGTTATTTAATACATCATAATTTATATTTTGTACATATCTAAGGATACATTTCACACATATGACTGTATTTAATAACATAAATAATTGTCAATGATACATTTTATCTATTTTACAATGATATTAATATGATAGATGAGTTTTATATTATATTTCTAGTATTTATTTTATTTTTTTTAATTTTTTACCATTTTTAACATACATTTGTCTTTTTTAATTACAAGATTTACATAATTTAACTTTATCTTTAATTGATAGTATAATTTTACATATTATAATGACATTTCTTTTTCTTTTTAGGTCATTCATAAATACATGTAAATTGTCCGAGTTTATTTATTCAATTTGTTTCAACCAACATCATCGTGTGTCATCTAGGAGGTTCCATTGGTGTGTGATGTTCATAGGATTGGACTCAATTTGATATGGAAAAGTAATTTAAAATGCAGTTATTTAATACATCTTTAAATATATTATGTAAATATCTAAGCATACATTGCACACATATGACTTTATTTTATTATATTATTACTTGTAAATGATACATGTTACTTATTTTACAATCATATTAAAATTATAGATGAGTTTTATATTATATTTCAAGTATTTATTTTATTTTTTTTAATTTTTTACCATTTTTAACACACATTTATCAATTTTAATTACAAGATTTACATAATTTAACATAATCTTTGTATTGATAGTATACTTTGCACTGTTATAATGACAGATGTGTTTTACATTATATATCAAGTATTAATTAATTTATTTTAATTTTTTACCATTTTTAACATACATTTATCAATTTTAATTACAAAATTTACATAATTTAACATAATCTTTGTATTGATAGCATACTTTGCACTGTTATAATGACATTTCAATTTCTTTTTAGGTCATTCATAAATACATGTTTATTGTCAGATTTAATTAATTCAATTTGTTTCAATCAACATCATCGTGTGTCATCTAAGAGGTTCCATTAGTCTGTGCATGTTCATAGGATAGGACTCAACTTGATATGTAAAAGTAATTTAAAATGCAGTTATTTAATACATCATAATTTATATTTTGTACATATCTAAGCATACATTTCACACATATGACTGTATTTAATAACATAAATAATTGTTGATGATACATGTTACTTATTTTACAATGATATTAAAATGATAGATGAGTTTTATATTATATTTCAATTATTTATTCTATTTTTTTTAATTTTTTACCATTTTTAACATACATTTATCATTTTAATTACAAGATTTACATAATTTAACTTAATCTTTAATTGATAGTATAATTTTACATATTATAATGACATTTCTTTTTCTTTTTAGGTCATTCATAAATACATGTAAATTGTCCGAGTTTATTCATTCAATTTGTTTCAACCAACATCATCGTGTGTCATCTAAGAGGTTCCATTGGCCTGTGCGTGCTCAAAGGAGCAATTTTTGATAGCAAACTTTGCACTGTTATAATGACATTTCATTTTCTTTTTAGATCATTCTTAAATACATGTTGATAGTCAGAGTTAAGTAATTCAATGTCATTCATCCAGCATCGTTGAATGTCATCTAAGATGTTCCATTGACCTGAGCATGCTCATAGGATTGGACTCAATTCGATATGTAAAAGTAATTTAAAATGCAGTTATTTAATACAACCTTATTTATATTTTGTACATATCTAAGGATACACACATATGACTGTATTTAATTACATAATTTCTTGTTAATGATACATGTTACTTATTTTACAATCATATTAAAATGATAGATGAGTTTGATGTTATATTTCTAGTATTTATTTTATTTTTTTTAATTTTTTACCATTTTTAACATACATTTATCTTTTTTAATTACAAGATTTACATAATTTAACTTAATCATTAATTGATAGTATACTTTGCCTTGTTATAATGACATTTCTTTTTCTTTTTAGGTCATTCATAAATACATGTTTATTGTCAGATTTAATTAATTCAATTTGTTTCAACCAACATCATTGTGTGTCATCTCAGATGTTCCATTGACCTGGGCATACTCATTGGATTGGAATCAATTCGATATGTAAAAGTAATTTTAAATGCTGTTATTTAATACATCTTTATTTATATTTTGTACATATCTAAGCATAAATTTCACACATATAACTGTATTTAATTATATAATAACTTGTTATTGATACATGTTCCTTTTTTACAATCATATAAAAATGATAGTTGAGTTTTATATTATATTTCAAGTATTAATTTTATTTTTTAAAATTTTTTCCCATTTTTAACATACACTTATCAATATTAATTACAAGATTTACATAATTTAACATAATCTTTATATTAATAGTATACTTTGCCCAGTTATCATAACATTTCTTTTTCTCTTTAGGTCATTCATAAATACATGATGATTGTCCGAGTTTATTAATTCAATTTGTTTCAACCATCAAACTTTTTAGGTCATTCATAAATACATGTTGAATGTCAGAGTTAATTAATTCAATGTGATTAATCCAACATCGTTAAGTGTCATCTAAGAGGTTCCATTGGTCTGTGCGTGCTCATAGGATTGGACCCAATGTAATATGTAAAAGTAATTAAAAACTAGGTTATTTAATACATCTTAATTTTATTTTGTACATATCTAAGCATAAATTTCACACATATTACTGTAATTAATTACATAATAACTTGTTAATGATACATGTAACTTATTTTACAATCATATTAAAATGATAGTTGAGTTTTATGTTATATTTCTAGTATTTATTTTATTTTTTTAAATTCTTTACCATTTTTAACACACATTTATTAATTTTAATTACAATACTTATATAATTTAACATTATATTTGTATTGATAGTATACTTTGCACTGTTATAATGACAGATGAGTTTTACATTATATAAAAAGTATTTGTTTATTTTTTTTTATTTTTTACCATTTTTAACATACATTTATCAATTTTAATTACAAGATTTACATAATTTAACATAATCTTTGTATTGATAGCAAACTTTGCACTATTATAATGACATTTCTTTTTCTTTTTAGGTCATTCATAAATACATGTTGATTGTCAGAGTTAATTAATTCAATGTGTTTCATCCAGCATCGTTGAGTGTCATCTCAGATGTTCCATTGACCTGGGCATACTCATTGGATTGGACTCAATTCGATATGTAAAAGTAATTTAAAATGCTGTTATTTAATACATCTTTATTTATATTTTGTACATATCTAAGCATACATTTCACACATATGACTGTATTTAATTACATAATTAATTGTTAATGATACATGTAACATATTTTACAATCATATTAAAATTATAGATGAGTTTCATATTATATTTCAAGTATTTTTTTTATTTTTTTAAATTTTTATCATTTTTCACACACATTTATCAATTTTAATTACAAGATTTACATAATTTAACATAATCTTTGTATTTATAGTATACTTTGCACTGTTATAACGATATTTCTTTTTCTTTTTAGGTCATTCATAAATACAAGTAAATTGTCCGAGTTTATTAATTCAATTTGTTTCAACCAACATCATCGTGTGTCATCTAAGAGGTTCCATTGGCCTGTGCGTGCTCATAGGATTGGACTCAATTTGATATGTAAAAGTAATTTAAAATGCTGTTATTTAATACATCTTAATTTATATTTTGTACATATCTAAGCATACATTTCACACATATGACTTTATTTTATTACATAATTACTTGTAAATGATACATGTTACTTATTTTACAATCATATTAAAATGATAGATCAGTTTTATATTATATTTCAAGTATTTTTTTTATTTTTTTTATTTTTTATCATTTTTAACACACATTTATTTGTTTTAATTACAATATTTATATAATTTAACATTATCTTTGTATTGATAGTATACTTTGCACTGTTATAATGACAGATGAGATTTACATTATATATCAAGTATTTATTTTATTTTTTTTAATTTTTTACCACTTATAACACACATTTATCAATTTTAATTACAAAATTTAGATAATTTAACATAATCTTTGTATTGATAGTATACTTTGCACTGTTATAATGACATTTCAATTTCTTTTTAGGTCATTCATAAATACATGTTTATTGTCAGATTTAATTAATTCAATTTGTTTCAACCAACATCATTGTGTGTCATCTAAGAGATTCCATTAGTCTGTGCATGTTCATAGGCTAGGACTCAACTTGATATGTAAAAGTAATTTAAAATGCAGTTATTTAATACATCATAATTTATATTTTGTACATATCTAAGCATACATTTCACACATATGACTGTATTTAATAACATAAATAATTGTTAATGATACATTTTACCTATTTTACAATGATATTAAAATGATAGATGAGTTTAATATTATATTTCAAGTATTTATTTTATTTTCTTAAATTTTTTACCATTTTTAACATACATTTATCATTTTAATTACAAGATTTACATTATTTAACATAATCTTTATATTGATAGTATACTTTGCCTTGTTATAATGACATTTCTTTTTCTTTTTAGGTCTTTCATAAATACATGTTGATTGTCAGAGTTAATTAATTCAATGTGTTTCATCCAGCATCGTTGAGTGTCATCTCAGATGTTCCATTGACCTGGGCATACTCATTGGATTGGAATCAATTCGATATGTAAAAGTAATTTAAAATGCTGTTATTTAATACATCTTTATTTATATTTTGTACATATCTAAGCATAAATTTCACACATATAACTGTATTTAATTATATAATAACTTGTTAATGATACATGTTACATATTTTACAATCATATAAAAATGATAGTTGAGTTTTATATTATATAAAAAGTATTTGTTTATTTTTTTAATTTTTTACCATTTTTGACATACATTTATCAATTTTAATTACAAGATTTACATAATTTAACATAATCTTTGTATTGATAGCAAACTTTGCACTGTTATAATGACATTTCAATTTCTTTTTAGGTCATTCATAAATACATGTTTATTGTCAGATTTAATTAATTCAATTTGTTTCAACCAACATCATTGTGTGTCATCTCAGATGTTCCATTGACCTGGGCATACTCATTGGATTGGAATCAATTCGATATGTAAAAGTAATTTTAAATGCTGTTATTTAATACATCTTTATTTATATTTTGTACATATCTAAGCATAAATTTCACACATATAACTGTATTTAATTATATAATAACTTGTTATTGATACATGTTCCTTTTTTACAATCATATAAAAATGATAGTTGAGTTTTATATTATATTTCAAGTATTAATTTTATTTTTTAAAATTTTTTCCCATTTTTAACATACATTTATCAATATTAATTACAAGATTTACATAATTTAACATAATCTTTATATTAATAGTATACTTTGCCCAGTTATCATAACATTTCTTTTTCTCTTTAGGTCATTCATAAATACATGATGATTGTCCGAGTTTATTAATTCAATTTGTTTCAACCATCAAACTTTTTAGGTCATTCATAAATACATGTTGAATGTCAGAGTTAATTAATTCAATGTGATTAATCCAACATCGTTAAGTGTCATCTAAGAGGTTCCATTGGTCTGTGCGTGCTCATAGGATTGGACCCAATGTAATATGTAAAAGTAATTAAAAACTAGGTTATTTAATACATCTTAATTTATATTTTGTACATATCTAAGCATAAATTTCACACATATTACTGTAATTAATTACATAATAACTTGTTAATGATACATGTAACTTATTTTACAATCATATTAAAATGATAGTTGAGTTTTATGTTATATTTCTAGTATTTATTTTATTTTTTTAAATTCTTTACCATTTTTAACACACATTTATTAATTTTAATTACAATACTTATATAATTTAACATTATATTTGTATTGATAGTATACTTTGCACTGTTATAATGACAGATGAGTTTTACATTATATAAAAAGTATTTGTTTATTTTTTTTTATTTTTTACCATTTTTAACATACATTTATCAATTTTAATTACAAGATTTACATAATTTAACATAATCTTTGTATTGATAGCAAACTTTGCACTGTTATAATGACATTTCTTTTTCTTTTTAGGTCATTCATAAATACATGTTGATTGTCAGAGTTAATTAATTCAATGTGTTTCATCCAGCATCGTTGAGTGTCATCTCAGATGTTCCATTGACCTGGGCATACTCATTGGATTGGACTCAATTCGATATGTAAAAGTAATTTAAAATGCTGTTATTTAATACATCTTTATTTATATTTTGTACATATCTAAGCATACATTTCACACATATGACTGTATTTAATTACATAATTAATTGTTAATGATACATGTAACTTATTTTACAATCATATTAAAATTATAGATGAGTTTCATATTATATTTCAAGTATTTTTTTTATTTTTTTAAATTTTTATCATTTTTCACACACATTTATCAATTTTAATTACAAGATTTACATAATTTAACATAATCTTTGTATTTATAGTATACTTTGCACTGTTATAACGATATTTCTTTTTCTTTTTAGGTCATTCATAAATACAAGTAAATTGTCCGAGTTTATTAATTCAATTTGTTTCAACCAACATCATCGTGTGTCATCTAAGAGGTTCCATTGGCCTGTGCGTGCTCATAGGATTGGACTCAATTTGATATGTAAAAGTAATTTAAAATGCTGTTATTTAATACATCTTAATTTATATTTTGTACATATCTACGCATACATTTCACACATATTACTGTAATTAATTACATAATAACTTGTTAATGATACAATTAACTTATTTTACAATCATATTAAAATTAAAGATGAGTTTTATATTATATTTCAAGTATTTTTTTTATTTTTTTTTAATTTTTTATCATTTTTCACACACATATATCAATTTTAATTACAAGATTTACATAATTTAACATAATCTTTAATTGATAGTATACTTTGCCCTGTTATCATAACATTTCTTTTTCTCTTTAGGTTATTCATAAATACATGTTGATTGTCAGAGTTAATTAATTACATGTGTTTCATCCAGCATCGTTAACTGTCATCTCAGATATTCCATTGACCTGAGCATGCTCATAATATTGGACTCAATTCGATATGTAAAAGTAATTTAAAATGCAGTTATTTAATACATCTTTATTTATATTTTGTACATATCTAAGCATACATTTCACACATATGACTGTATTTAATTACATAATTACTTGTTAATGATACATCTAACTTATTTTACAATCATATTAAAATGATAGATGAGATTTATGTTATATTTCTAGTATTTTTTTTATTTTTTTTAATTCTTTACCATTATTAACACACATTTATCAATTTTAATTACAAGATTTACATAATTTAACATTATCTTTGTATTGATAGTACACTTTGCACTGTTATAATGACAGATGTGTTTTACATTATATATCAAGTATTAATTAATTTATTTTAATTTTTTACCATTTTTAACATACATTTATCAATTTTAATTACAAAATTTACATAATTTAACATAATCTTTGTATTGATAGCATACTTTGCACTGTTATAATGACATTTCTTTTTCTTTTTAGGTCATTCATAAATACATGTATATTGTCAGATTTAATTAATTCAATTTGTTTCAACCAACATCATTGTGTGTCATCTAAGAGATTCCATTAGTCTGTGCATGTCCATAGGATAGGACTCAACTTGATATGTAAAAGTAATTTAAAATGCAGTTATTTAATACATCATAATTTATATTTTGTACATATCTAAGCATACATTTCACACATATGACTGTATTTAATAACATAAATAATTGTTAATGATACATGTTATCTATTTTACAATGATATTAAAATGATAGATGAGTTTTATATTATATTTCAATTATTTATTCTATTTTTTTTAATTTTTTACCATTTTTAACATACATATATCTTTTTTAAATACAAGATTTACATAATTTAACTTAATCTTTAATTGATAGTATAATTTTACATATTATAATGACATTTCATTTTCTTTTTAGATCATTCTTAAATACATGTTGATAGTCAGAGTTAAGTAATTCAATGTCTTTCATCCAGCATCGTTGAATGTCATCTAAGATGTTCCATTGACCTGAGCATGCTCATAGGATTGGACTCAATTCGATATGTAAAAGTAATTTAAAATGCAGTTATTTAATACAACCTTATTTATATTTTGTACATATCTAAGGATACACACATATGACTGTATTTAATTACATAATTTCTTGTTAATGATACATGTTACTTATTTTACAATCATATTAAAATGATAGATGAGTTTGATGTTATATTTCTAGTATTTATTTTATTTTTTTTAATTTTTTACCATTTTTAACATACATTTATCTTTTTTAATTACAAGATTTACATAATTTAACTTAATCATTAATTGATAGTATACTTTGCCCTGTTATCATAACATTTCTTTTTCTTTTTAGGTCATTCATAAATACATGTTGATTGTCCGAGTTTATTTATTCAATTTGTTTCAACCAACATCATCGTGTGTCATGTAGGAGGTTCCATTTGTGTGTGATGTTCATAGGATTGGACTCAATTTGATATGTAAAAGTAATTTAAAATGCAGTTATTTAATACATCTTAATTTATATTTTGTACATATCTAAGCATACATTTCACACATATGACTTTATTTTATTACATAATTACTTGTAAATGATACATGTTACTTATTTTACAATCATATTAAAATGATAGATCAGTTTTATATTATATTTCAAGTATTTTTTTTATTTTTTTTATTTTTTATCATTTTTAACACACATTTATTTGTTTTAATTACAATATTTATATAATTTAACATTATCTTTGTATTGATAGTATACTTCGCACTGTTATAATGACAGATGAGATTTACATTATATATCAAGTATTTATTTTATTTTTTTTAATTTTTTACCACTTATAACACACATTTATCAATTATAATTACAAAATTTAGATAATTTAACATAATCTTTGTATTGATAGTATACTTTGCACTGTTATAATGACATTTCAATTTCTTTTTAGGTCATTCATAAATACATGTTTATTGTCAGATTTAATTAATTCAATTTGTTTCAACCAACATCATTGTGTGTCATCTAAGAGATTCCATTAGTCTGTGCATGTTCATAGGCTAGGACTCAACTTGATATGTAAAAGTAATTTAAAATGCAGTTATTTAATACATCATAATTTATATTTTGTACATATCTAAGCATACATTTCACACATATGACTGTATTTAATAACATAAATAATTGTTAATGATACATGTTATCTATTTTACAATGATATTAATATGATAGATGAGTTTTATATTATATTTCTAGTATTTATTTTATTTTTTTTAATTTTTTACCATTTTTAACATACATTTATCTTTTTTAATTACAAGATTTACATAATTTAACTTTATCTTTAATTGATAGTATAATTTTACATATTATAATGACATTTCTTTTTCTTTTTAGGTCATTCATAAATACATGTAAATTGTCCGAGTTTATTTATTCAATTTGTTTCAACCAACATCATCGTGTGTCATCTAGGAGGTTCCATTGGTGTGTGATGTTCATAGGATTGGACTCAATTTGATATGGAAAAGTAATTTAAAATGCAGTTATTTAATACATCTTTAAATATATTATGTAAATATCTAAGCATACATTGCACACATATGACTTTATTTTATTACATTATTACTTGTAAATGATACATGTTACTTATTTTACAATCATATTAAAATGATAGATGAGTTTTATATTATATTTCAAGTATTTATTTTATTTTTTTTAATTTTTTACCATTTTTAACACACATTTATCAATTTTAATTACAAGATTTACATAATTTAACATAATCTTTGTATTGATAGTATACTTTGCACTGTTATAATGACAGATGTGTTTTACATTATATATCAAGTATTAATTAATTTATTTTAATTTTTTACCATTTTTAACATACATTTATCAATTTTAATTACAAAATTTACATAATTTAACATAATCTTTGTATTGATAGCATACTTTGCACTGTTATAATGACATTTCAATTTCTTTTTAGATCATTCATAAATACATGTAAATTGTCCGAGTTTATTCATTCAATTTGTTTCAACCAACATCATCGTGTGTCATCTAAGAGGTTCCATTGGCCTGTGCGTGCTCAAAGGAGCAATTTTTGATAGCAAACTTTGCACTGTTATAATGACATTTCATTTTCTTTTTAGATCATTCTTAAATACATGTTGATAGTCAGAGTTAAGTAATTCAATGTCTTTCATCCAGCATCGTTGAATGTCATCTAAGATGTTCCATTGACCTGAGCATGCTCAAAGGATTGGACTCAATTCGATATGTAAAAGTAATTTAAAATGCAGTTATTTAATACAACCTTATTTATATTTTGTACATATCTAAGGATACACACATATGACTGTATTTAATTACATAATTTCTTGTTAATGATACATGTTACTTATTTTACAATCATATTAAAATGATAGATGAGTTTGATGTTATATTTCTAGTATTTATTTTATTTTTTTTAATTTTTTACCATTTTTAACATACATTTATCTTTTTTAATTACAAGATTTACATAATTTAACTTAATCATTAATTGATAGTATACTTTGCCCTGTTATCATAACATTTCTTTTTCTTTTTAGGTCATTCATAAATACATGTTGATTGTCCGAGTTTATTTATTCAATTTGTTTCAACCAACATCATCGTGTGTCATGTAGGAGGTTCCATTTGTGTGTGATGTTCATAGGATTGGACTCAATTTGATATGTAAAAGTAATTTAAAATGCAAATATTTAATACATCTTAATTTATATTTTGTACATATCTAAGCATACATTTCACACATATGACTTTATTTTATTACATAATTACTTGTAAATGATACATGTTACTTATTTTACAATCATATTAAAATGATAGATCAGTTTTATATTATATTTCAAGTATTTTTTTTATTTTTTTTATTTTTTATCATTTTTAACACACATTTATTTGTTTTAATTACAATATTTATATAATTTAACATTATCTTTGTATTGATAGTATACTTTGCACTGTTATAATGACAGATGAGATTTACATTATATATCAAGTATTTATTTTATTTTTTTTAATTTTTTACCACTTATAACACACATTTATCAATTTTAATTACAAAATTTAGATAATTTAACATAATCTTTGTATTGATAGTATACTTTGCACTGTTATAATGACATTTCAATTTCTTTTTAGGGCATTCATAGATACATGTTTATTGTCAGATTTAATTAATTCAATTTGTTTCAACCAACATCATCGTGTGTCATCTAAGAGGTTCCATTAGTCTGTGCATGTTCATAGGCTAGGACTCAACTTGATATGTAAAAGTAATTTAAAATGCAGTTTTTTAATACATCATAATTTATATTTTGTACATATCTAAGCATACATTTCACACATATGACTGTATTTAATAACATAAATAATTGTTGATGATACATGTTACTTATTTTACAATGATATTAAAATGATAGATGAGTTTTATATTATATTTCAATTATTTATTCTATTTTTTTTAATTTTTTACCATTTTTAACATACATTTATCATTTTAATTACAAGATTTACATAATTTAACTTAATCTTTAATTGATAGTATAATTTTACATATTATAATGACATTTCTTTTTCTTTTTAGGTCATTCATAATTACATGTAAATTGTCCGAGTTTATTCATTCAATTTGTTTCAACCAACATCATCGTGTGTCATCTAAGAGGTTCCATTAGTCTGTGCATGTTCATAGGCTAGGACTCAACTTGATATGTAAAAGTAATTTAAAATGCAGTTTTTTAATACATCATAATTTATATTTTGTACATATCTAAGCATACATTTCACACATATGACTGTATTTAATAACATAAATAATTGTTGATGATACATGTTACTTATTTTACAATGATATTAAAATGATAGATGAGTTTTATATTATATTTCAATTATTTATTCTATTTTTTTTAATTTTTTACCATTTTTAACATACATTTATCATTTTAATTACAAGATTTACATAATTTAACTTAATCTTTAATTGATAGTATAATTTTACATATTATAATGACATTTCTTTTTCTTTTTAGGTCATTCATAAATACATGTAAATTGTCCGAGTTTATTCATTCAATTTGTTTCAACCAACATCATCGTGTGTCATCTAAGAGGTTCCATTGGCCTGTGCGTGCTCAAAGGAGCAATTTTTGATAGCAAACTTTGCACTGTTATAATGACATTTCATTTTCTTTTTAGATCATTCTTAAATACATGTTGATAGTCAGAGTTAAGTAATTCAATGTCTTTCATCCAGCATCGTTGAATGTCATCTAAGATGTTCCATTGACCTGAGCATGCTCATAGGATTGGACTCAATTCGATATGTAAAAGTAATTTAAAATGCAGTTATTTAATACAACCTTATTTATATTTTGTACATATCTAAGGATACACACATATGACTGTATTTAATTACATAATTTCTTGTTAATGATACATGTTACTTATTTTACAATCATATTAAAATGATAGATGAGTTTGATGTTATATTTCTAGTATTTATTTTATTTTTTTTAATTTTTTACCATTTTTAACATACATTTATCTTTTTTAATTACAAGATATACATAATTTAACTTAATCATTAATTGATAGTATACTTTGCCCTGTTATCATAACATTTCTTTTTCTTTTTAGGTCATTCATAAATACATGTTGATTGTCCGAGTTTATTTATTCAATTTGTTTCAACCAACATCATCGTGTGTCATGTAGGAGGTTCCATTTGTGTGTGATGTTCATAGGATTGGACTCAATTTGATATGTAAAAGTAATTTAAAATGCAGTTATTTAATACATCTTAATTTATATTTTGTACATATCTAAGCATACATTTCACACATATGACTTTATTTTATTACATAATTACTTGTAAATGATACATGTTACTTATTTTACAATCATATTAAAATGATAGATCAGTTTTATATTATATTTCAAGTATTTTTTTTATTTTTTTTATTTTTTATCATTTTTAACACACATTTATTTGTTTTAATTACAATATTTATATAATTTAACATTATCTTTGTATTGATAGTATACTTTGCACTGTTATAATGACAGATGAGATTTACATTATATATCAAGTATTTATTTTATTTTTTTTAATTTTTTACCACTTATAACACACATTTATCAATTTTAATTACAAAATTTAGATAATTTAACATAATCTTTGTATTGATAGTATACTTTGCACTGTTATAATGACATTTCAATTTCTTTTTAGGGCATTCATAGATACATGTTTATTGTCAGATTTAATTAATTCAATTTGTTTCAACCAACAACATCGTGTGTCATCTAAGAGGTTCCATTAGTCTGTGCATGTTCATAGGCTAGGACTCAACTTGATATGTAAAAGTAATTTAAAATGCAGTTATTTAATACATCATAATTTATATTTTGTACATATCTAAGCATACATTTCACACATATGACTGTATTTAATAACATTAATAATTGTTAATGATACATGTTATCTATTTTACAATGATATTAAAATGATAGATGAGTTTTATATTATATTTCTAGTATTTATTTTATTTTTTTTAATTTTTTACCATTTTTAACATACATTTATCTTTTTTAATTACAAGATTTACATAATTTAACTTAATCTTTAATTGATAGTATAATTTTACATATTATAATGACATTTCTTTTTCTTTTTAGGTCATTCATAAAAACATGTAAATTGTCCGAGTTTATTTATTCAATTTGTTTCAACCAACATCATCGTGTATTCTAGGAGGTTCCATTGGTGTATGATGTTCATAGGATTGGACTCAATTTGATATGGAAAAGTAATTTAAAATGCAGTTATTTAATACATCTTTATATATATTATGTAAATATCTAAGCATACATTGCACACATATGACTTTATTTTATTACATTATTACTTGTAAATGATACATGTTACTTATTTTACAATCATATTAAAATGATAGATGAGTTTTATATTATATTTCAAGTATTTATTTTATTTTTTTTAATTTTTTACCATTTTTAACACACATTTATCAATTTTAATTACAAGATTTACATAATTTAACATAATCTTTGTATTGATAGTATACTTTGCACTGTTATAATGACAGATGTGTTTTACATTATATATCAAGTATTAATTAATTTATTTTAATATTTTACCATTTTTAACATACATTTATCAATTTTAATTACAAAATTTACATAATTTAACATAATCTTTGTATTGATAGCATACTTTGCACTGTTATAATGACATTTCAATTTCTTTTTAGGTCATTCATAAATACATGTTTATTGTCAGATTTAATTAATTCAATTTGTTTCAACCAACATCATTGTGTGTCATCTAAGAGATTCCATTAGTCTGTGCATGTTCATAGGATAGGACTCAACTTGATATGTAAAAGTAATTTAAAATGCAAATATTTAATACATCATAATTTATATTTTGTACATATCTAAGCATACATTTCACACATATGACTGTATTTAATAACATAAATAATTGTTAATGATACATGTTATCTATTTTACAATGATATTAAAATGATAGATGAGTTTTATATTATATTTCAATTATTTATTCTATTTTTTTTAATTTTTTACCATTTTTAACATACATTTATCATTTTAATTACAAGATTTACATAATTCAACTTAATCTTTAATTGATAGTATAATTTTACATATTATAATGACATTTCTTTTTCTTTTTAGGTCATTCATAAATACATGTAAATTGTCCGAGTTTATTCATTCAATTTGTTTCAACCAACATCATCGTGTGTCATCTAAGAGGTTCCATTGGCCTGTGCGTGCTCAAAGGAGCAATTTTTGATAGCAAACTTTGCACTGTTATAATGACATTTCATTTTCTTTTTAGGTCATTCATAAATACATGTTGATTGTCCGAGTTTATTTATTCAATTTGTTTCAACCAACATCATCGTGTGTCATGTAGGAGGTTCCATTTGTGTGTGATGTTCATAGGATTGGACTCAATTTGATATGTAAAAGTAATTTAAAATGCAGTTATTTAATACATCTTAATTTATATTTTGTACATATCTAAGCATACATTTCACACATATGACTTTATTTTATTACATAATTACTTGTAAATGATACATGTTACTTATTTTACAATCATATTAAAATGATAGATCAGTTTTATATTATATTTCAAGTATTTTTTTTATTTTTTTTATTTTTTATCATTTTTAACACACATTTATTTGTTTTAATTACAATATTTATATAATTTAACATTATCTTTGTATTGATAGTATACTTTGCACTGTTATAATGACAGATGAGATTTACATTATATATCAAGTATTTATTTTATTTTTTTTAATTTTTTACCACTTATAACACACATTTATCAATTTTAATTACAAAATTTAGATAATTTAACATAATCTTTGTATTGATAGTATACTTTGCACTGTTATAATGACATTTCAATTTCTTTTTAGGGCATTCATAGATACATGTTTATTGTCAGATTTAATTAATTCAATTTGTTTCAACCAACAACATCGTGTGTCATCTAAGAGGTTCCATTAGTCTGTGCATGTTCATAGGCTAGGACTCAACTTGATATGTAAAAGTAATTTAAAATGCAGTTATTTAATACATCATAATTTATATTTTGTACATATCTAAGCATACATTTCACACATATGACTGTATTTAATAACATTAATAATTGTTAATGATACATGTTATCTATTTTACAATGATATTAAAATGATAGATGAGTTTTATATTATATTTCTAGTATTTATTTTATTTTTTTTAATTTTTTACCATTTTTAACATACATTTATCTTTTTTAATTACAAGATTTACATAATTTAACTTAATCTTTAATTGATAGTATAATTTTACATATTATAATGACATTTCTTTTTCTTTTTAGGTCATTCATAAATACATGTAAATTGTCCGAGTTTATTTATTCAATTTGTTTCAACCAACATCATCGTGTATCATCTAGGAGGTTCCATTGGTGTATGATGTTCATAGGATTGGACTCAATTTGATATGGAAAAGTAATTTAAAATGCAGTTATTTAATACATCTTTATATATATTATGTAAATATCTAAGCATACATTGCACACATATGACTTTATTTTATTACATTATTACTTGTAAATGATACATGTTACTTATTTTACAATCATATTAAAATGATAGATGAGTTTTATATTATATTTCAAGTATTTATTTTATTTTTTTTAATTTTTTACCATTTTTAACACACATTTATCAATTTTAATTACAAGATTTACATAATTTAACATAATCTTTGTATTGATAGTATACTTTGCACTGTTATAATGACAGATGTGTTTTACATTATATATCAAGTATTAATTAATTTATTTTAATATTTTACCATTTTTAACATACATTTATCAATTTTAATTACAAAATTTACATAATTTAACATAATCTTTGTATTGATAGCATACTTTGCACTGTTATAATGACATTTCAATTTCTTTTTAGGTCATTCATAAATACATGTTTATTGTCAGATTTAATTAATTCAATTTGTTTCAACCAACATCATTGTGTGTCATCTAAGAGATTCCATTAGTCTGTGCATGTTCATAGGATAGGACTCAACTTGATATGTAAAAGTAATTTAAAATGCAAATATTTAATACATCATAATTTATATTTTGTACATATCTAAGCATACATTTCACACATATGACTGTATTTAATAACATAAATAATTGTTAATGATACATGTTATCTATTTTACAATGATATTAAAATGATAGATGAGTTTTATATTATATTTCAATTATTTATTCTATTTTTTTTAATTTTTTACCATTTTTAACATACATTTATCATTTTAATTACAAGATTTACATAATTCAACTTAATCTTTAATTGATAGTATAATTTTACATATTATAATGACATTTCTTTTTCTTTTTAGGTCATTCATAAATACATGTAAATTGTCCGAGTTTATTCATTCAATTTGTTTCAACCAACATCATCGTGTGTCATCTAAGAGGTTCCATTGGCCTGTGCGTGCTCAAAGGAGCAATTTTTGATAGCAAACTTTGCACTGTTATAATGACATTTCATTTTCTTTTTAGGTCATTCATAAATACATGTTGATTGTCCGAGTTTATTTATTCAATTTGTTTCAACCAACATCATCGTGTGTCATGTAGGAGGTTCCATTTGTGTGTGATGTTCATAGGATTGGACTCAATTTGATATGTAAAAGTAATTTAAAATGCAGTTATTTAATACATCTTAATTTATATTTTGTACATATCTAAGCATACATTTCACACATATGACTTTATTTTATTACATAATTACTTGTAAATGATACATGTTACTTATTTTACAATCATATTAAAATGATAGATCAGTTTTATATTATATTTCAAGTATTTTTTTTATTTTTTTTATTTTTTATCATTTTTAACACACATTTATTTGTTTTAATTACAATATTTATATAATTTAACATTATCTTTGTATTGATAGTATACTTTGCACTGTTATAATGACAGATGAGATTTACATTATATATCAAGTATTTATTTTATTTTTTTTAATTTTTTACCACTTATAACACACATTTATCAATTTTAATTACAAAATTTAGATAATTTAACATAATCTTTGTATTGATAGTATACTTTGCACTGTTATAATGACATTTCAATTTCTTTTTAGGGCATTCATAGATACATGTTTATTGTCAGATTTAATTAATTCAATTTGTTTCAACCAACAACATCGTGTGTCATCTAAGAGGTTCCATTAGTCTGTGCATGTTCATAGGCTAGGACTCAACTTGATATGTAAAAGTAATTTAAAATGCAGTTATTTAATACATCATAATTTATATTTTGTACATATCTAAGCATACATTTCACACATATGACTGTATTTAATAACATTAATAATTGTTAATGATACATGTTATCTATTTTACAATGATATTAAAATGATAGATGAGTTTTATATTATATTTCTAGTATTTATTTTATTTTTTTTAATTTTTTACCATTTTTAACATACATTTATCTTTTTTAATTACAAGATTTACATAATTTAACTTAATCTTTAATTGATAGTATAATTTTACATATTATAATGACATTTCTTTTTCTTTTTAGGTCATTCATAAATACATGTAAATTGTCCGAGTTTATTTATTCAATTTGTTTCAACCAACATCATCGTGTATCATCTAGGAGGTTCCATTGGTGTATGATGTTCATAGGATTGGACTCAATTTGATATGGAAAAGTAATTTAAAATGCAGTTATTTAATACATCTTTATATATATTATGTAAATATCTAAGCATACATTGCACACATATGACTTTATTTTATTACATTATTACTTGTAAATGATACATGTTACTTATTTTACAATCATATTAAAATGATAGATGAGTTTTATATTATATTTCAAGTATTTATTTTATTTTTTTTAATTTTTTACCATTTTTAACACACATTTATCAATTTTAATTACAAGATTTACATAATTTAACATAATCTTTGTATTGATAGTATACTTTGCACTGTTATAATGACAGATGTGTTTTACATTATATATCAAGTATTAATTAATTTATTTTAATTTTTTACCATTTTTAACATACATTTATCAATTTTAATTACAAAATTTACATAATTTAACATAATCTTTGTATTGATAGCATACTTTGCACTGTTATAATGACATTTCAATTTCTTTTTAGGTCATTCATAAATACATGTTTATTGTCAGATTTAATTAATTCAATTTGTTTCAACCAACATCATTGTGTGTCATCTAAGAGATTCCATTAGTCTGTGCATGTTCATAGGATAGGACTCAACTTGATATGTAAAAGTAATTTAAAATGCAAATATTTAATACATCATAATTTATATTTTGTACATATCTAAGCATACATTTCACACATATGACTGTATTTAATAACATAAATAATTGTTAATGATACATGTTATCTATTTTACAATGATATTAAAATGATAGATGAGTTTTATATTATATTTCAATTATTTATTCTATTTTTTTTAATTTTTTACCATTTTTAACATACATTTATCATTTTAATTACAAGATTTACATAATTCAACTTAATCTTTAATTGATAGTATAATTTTACATATTATAATGACATTTCTTTTTCTTTTTAGGTCATTCATAAATACATGTAAATTGTCCGAGTTTATTCATTCAATTTGTTTCAACCAACATCATCGTGTGTCATCTAAGAGGTTCCATTGGCTTGTGCGTGCTCAAAGGAGCAATTTTTGATAGCAAACTTTGCACTGTTATAATGACATTTCATTTTCTTTTTAGGTCATTCATAAATACATGTTGATTGTCCGAGTTTATTTATTCAATTTGTTTCAACCAACATCATCGTGTGTCATGTAGGAGGTTCCATTTGTGTGTGATGTTCATAGGATTGGACTCAATTTGATATGTAAAAGTAATTTAAAATGCAGTTATTTAATACATCTTAATTTATATTTTGTACATATCTAAGCATACATTTCACACATATGACTTTATTTTATTACATAATTACTTGTAAATGATACATGTTACTTATTTTACAATCATATTAAAATGATAGATGAGTTTTATATTATATTTCAAGTATTTTTTTTATTTTTTTTATTTTTTATCATTTTTAACACACATCTATTTGTTTTAATTACAATATTTATATAATTTAACATTATCTTTGTATTGATAGTATACTTTGCACTGTTATAATGACAGATGAGATTTACATTATATATCAAGTATTTATTTTATTTTTTTTAATTTTTTACCACTTATAACACACATTTATCAATTTTAATTACAAAATTTAGATAATTTAACATAATCTTTGTATTGATAGTATACTTTGCACTGTTATAATGACATTTCAATTTCTTTTTAGGGCATTCATAGATACATGTTTATTGTCAGATTTAATTAATTCAATTTGTTTCAACCAACAACATCGTGTGTCTTCTAAGAGGTTCCATTAGTCTGTGCATGTTCATAGGCTAGGACTCAACTTGATATGTAAAAGTAATTTAAAATGCAGTTATTTAATACATCATAATTTATATTTTGTACATATCTAAGCATACATTTCACACATATGACTGTATTTAATAACATTAATAATTGTTAATGATACATGATATCTATTTTACAATGATATTAAAATGATAGATGAGTTTTATATTATATTTCTAGTATTTATTTTATTTTTTTTAATTTTTTACCATTTTTAACATACATTTATCTTTTTTAATTACAAGATTTACATAATTTAACTTAATCTTTAATTGATAGTATAATTTTACATATTATAATGACATTTCTTTTTCTTTTTAGGTCATTCATAAATACATGTAAATTGTCCGAGTTTATTTATTCAATTTGTTTCAACCAACATCATCGTGTATCATCTAGGAGGTTCCATTGGTGTATGATGTTCATAGGATTGGACTCAATTTGATATGGAAAAGTAATTTAAAATGCAGTTATTTAATACATCTTTATATATATTATGTAAATATCTAAGCATACATTGCACACATATGACTTTATTTTATTACATTATTACTTGTAAATGATACATGTTACTTATTTTACAATCATATTAAAATGATAGATGAGTTTTATATTATATTTCAAGTATTTATTTTATTTTTTTTAATTTTTTACCATTTTTAACACACATTTATCAATTTTAATTACAAGATTTACATAATTTAACATAATCTTTGTATTGATAGTATACTTTGCACTGTTATAATGACAGATGTGTTTTACATTATATATCAAGTATTAATTAATTTATTTTAATTTTTTACCATTTTTAACATACATTTATCAATATTTATTACAAAATTTACATAATTTAACATAATCTTTGTATTGATAGCATACTTTGCACTGTTATAATGACATTTCAATTTCTTTTTAGGTCATTCATAAATACATGTTTATTGTCAGATTTAATTAATTCAATTTGTTTCAACCAACATCATCGTGTGTCATCTAAGAGGTTCCATTAGTCTGTGCATGTTCATAGGATAGGACTCAACTTGATATGTAAAAGTAATTTAAAATGCAGTTATTTAATACATCATAATTTATATTTTGTACATATCTAAGCATACATTTCACACATATGACTGTATTTAATAACATAAATAATTGTTGATGATACATGTTACTTATTTTACAATGATATTAAAATGATAGATGAGTTTTATATTATATTTCAATTATTTATTCTATTTTTTTTAATTTTTTACCATTTTTAACATACATTTATCATTTTAATTACAAGATTTACATAATTTAACTTAATCTTTAATTGATAGTATAATTTTACATATTATAATGACATTTCTTTTTCTTTTTAGGTCATTCATAAATACATGTAAATTGTCCGAGTTTATTCATTCAATTTGTTTCAACCAACATCATCGTGTGTCATCTAAGAGGTTCCATTGGCCTGTGCGTGCTCAAAGGAGCAATTTTTGATAGCAAACTTTGCACTGTTATAATGACATTTCATTTTCTTTTTAGATCATTCTTAAATACATGTTGATAGTCAGAGTTAAGTAATTCAATGTCTTTCATCCAGCATCGTTGAATGTCATCTAAGATGTTCCATTGACCTGAGCATGCTCATAGGATTGGACTCAATTCGATATGTAAAAGTAATTTAAAATGCAGTTATTTAATACAACCTTATTTATATTTTGTACATATCTAAGGATACACACATATGACTGTATTTAATTACATAATTTCTTGTTAATGATACATGTTACTTATTTTACAATCATATTAAAATGATAGATGAGTTTGATGTTATATTTCTAGTATTTATTTTATTTTTTTTAATTTTTTACCATTTTTAACATACATTTATCTTTTTTAATTACAAGATTTACATAATTTAACTTAATCATTAATTGATAGTATACTTTGCCCTGTTATAATGACAGATGAGATTTACATTATATATCAAGTATTTATTTTATTTTTTTTAATTTTTTACCACTTATAACACACATTTATCAATTTTAATTACAAAATTTAGATAATTTAACATAATCTTTGTATTGATAGTATACTTTGCACTGTTATAATGACATTTCAATTTCTTTTTAGGGCATTCATAGATACATGTTTATTGTCAGATTTAATTAATTCAATTTGTTTCAACCAACAACATCGTGTGTCTTCTAAGAGGTTCCATTAGTCTGTGCATGTTCATAGGCTAGGACTCAACTTGATATGTAAAAGTAATTTAAAATGCAGTTATTTAATACATCATAATTTATATTTTGTACATATCTAAGCATACATTTCACACATATGACTGTATTTAATAACATTAATAATTGTTAATGATACATGTTATCTATTTTACAATGATATTAAAATGATAGATGAGTTTTATATTATATTTCTAGTATTTATTTTATTTTTTTTAATTTTTTACCATTTTTAACATACATTTATCTTTTTTAATTACAAGATTTACATAATTTAACTTAATCTTTAATTGATAGTATAATTTTACATATTATAATGACATTTCTTTTTCTTTTTAGGTCATTCATAAATACATGTAAATTGTCCGAGTTTATTTATTCAATTTGTTTCAACCAACATCATCGTGTATCATCTAGGAGGTTCTATTGGTGTATGATGTTCATAGGATTGGACTCAATTTGATATGGAAAAGTAATTTAAAATGCAGTTATTTAATACATCTTTATGTATATTATGTAAATATCTAAGCATACATTGCACACATATGACTTTATTTTATTACATTATTACTTGTAAATGATACATGTTACTTATTTTACAATCATATTAAAATGATAGATGAGTTTTATATTATATTTCAAGTATTTATTTTATTTTTTTTAATTTTTTACCATTTTTAACACACATTTATCAATTTTAATTACAAGATTTACATAATTTAACATAATCTTTGTATTGATAGTATACTTTGCACTGTTATAATGACAGATGTGTTTTACATTATATATCAAGTATTAATTAATTTATTTTAATTTTTTACCATTTTTAACATACATTTATCAATATTTATTACAAAATTTACATAATTTAACATAATCTTTGTATTGATAGCATACTTTGCACTGTTATAATGACATTTCAATTTCTTTTTAGGTCATTCATAAATACATGTTTATTGTCAGATTTAATTAATTCAATTTGTTTCAACCAACATCATCGTGTGTCATCTAAGAGGTTCCATTAGTCTGTGCATGTTCATAGGATAGGACTCAACTTGATATGTAAAAGTAATTTAAAATGCAGTTATTTAATACATCATAATTTATATTTTGTACATATCTAAGCATACATTTCACACATATGACTGTATTTAATAACATAAATAATTGTTGATGATACATGTTACTTATTTTACAATGATATTAAAATGATAGATGAGTTTTATATTATATTTCAATTATTTATTCTATTTTTTTTAATTTTTTACCATTTTTAACATACATTTATCATTTTAATTACAAGATTTACATAATTTAACTTAATCTTTAATTGATAGTATAATTTTACATATTATAATGACATTTCTTTTTCTTTTTAGGTCATTCATAAATACATGTAAATTGTCCGAGTTTATTCATTCAATTTGTTTCAACCAACATCATCGTGTGTCATCTAAGAGGTTCCATTGGCCTGTGCGTGCTCAAAGGAGCAATTTTTGATAGCAAACTTTGCACTGTTATAATGACATTTCATTTTCTTTTTAGATCATTCTTAAATACATGTTGATAGTCAGAGTTAAGTAATTCAATGTCTTTCATCCAGCATCGTTGAATGTCATCTAAGATGTTCCATTGACCTGAGCATGCTCATAGGATTGGACTCAATTCGATATGTAAAAGTAATTTAAAATGCAGTTATTTAATACAACCTTATTTATATTTTGTACATATCTAAGGATACACACATATGACTGTATTTAATTACATAATTTCTTGTTAATGATACATGTTACTTATTTTACAATCATATTAAAATGATAGATGAGTTTGATGTTATATTTCTAGTATTTATTTTATTTTTTTTTATTTTTTACCATTTTTAACATACATTTATCTTTTTTAATTACAAGATTTACATAATTTAACTTAATCATTAATTGATAGTATACTTTGCCCTGTTATAATGACAGATGAGATTTACATTATATATCAAGTATTTATTTTATTTTTTTTAATTTTTTACCACTTATAACACACATTTATCAATTTTAATTACAAAATTTAGATAATTTAACATAATCTTTGTATTGATAGTATACTTTGCACTGTTATAATGACATTTCAATTTCTTTTTAGGGCATTCATAGATACATGTTTATTGTCAGATTTAATTAATTCAATTTGTTTCAACCAACAACATCGTGTGTCTTCTAAGAGGTTCCATTAGTCTGTGCATGTTCATAGGCTAGGACTCAACTTGATATGTAAAAGTAATTTAAAATGCAGTTATTTAATACATCATAATTTATATTTTGTACATATCTAAGCATACATTTCACACATATGACTGTATTTAATAACATTAATAATTGTTAATGATACATGTTATCTATTTTACAATGATATTAAAATGATAGATGAGTTTTATATTATATTTCTAGTATTTATTTTATTTTTTTTAATTTTTTACCATTTTTAACATACATTTATCTTTTTTAATTACAAGATTTACATAATTTAACTTAATCTTTAATTGATAGTATAATTTTACATATTATAATGACATTTCTTTTTCTTTTTAGGTCATTCATAAATACATGTAAATTGTCCGAGTTTATTTATTCAATTTGTTTCAACCAACATCATCGTGTATCATCTAGGAGGTTCTATTGGTGTATGATGTTCATAGGATTGGACTCAATTTGATATGGAAAAGTAATTTAAAATGCAGTTATTTAATACATCTTTATGTATATTATGTAAATATCTAAGCATACATTGCACACATATGACTTTATTTTATTACATTATTACTTGTAAATGATACATGTTACTTATTTTACAATCATATTAAAATGATAGATGAGTTTTATATTATATTTCAAGTATTTATTTTATTTTTTTTAATTTTTTACCATTTTTAACACACATTTATCAATTTTAATTACAAGATTTACATAATTTAACATAATCTTTGTATTGATAGTATACTTTGCACTGTTATAATGACAGATGTGTTTTACATTATATATCAAGTATTAATTAATTTATTTTAATTTTTTACCATTTTTAACATACATTTATCAATATTTATTACAAAATTTACATAATTTAACATAATCTTTGTATTGATAGCATACTTTGCACTGTTATAATGACATTTCAATTTCTTTTTAGGTCATTCATAAATACATGTTTATTGTCAGATTTAATTAATTCAATTTGTTTCAACCAACATCATCGTGTGTCATCTAAGAGGTTCCATTAGTCTGTGCATGTTCATAGGATAGGACTCAACTTGATATGTAAAAGTAATTTAAAATGCAGTTATTTAATACATCATAATTTATATTTTGTACATATCTAAGCATACATTTCACACATATGACTGTATTTAATAACATAAATAATTGTTGATGATACATGTTACTTATTTTACAATGATATTAAAATGATAGATGAGTTTTATATTATATTTCAATTATTTATTCTATTTTTTTTAATTTTTTACCATTTTTAACATACATTTATCATTTTAATTACAAGATTTACATAATTTAACTTAATCTTTAATTGATAGTATAATTTTACATATTATAATGACATTTCTTTTTCTTTTTAGGTCATTCATAAATACATGTAAATTGTCCGAGTTTATTCATTCAATTTGTTTCAACCAACATCATCGTGTGTCATCTAAGAGGTTCCATTGGCCTGTGCGTGCTCAAAGGAGCAATTTTTGATAGCAAACTTTGCACTGTTATAATGACATTTCATTTTCTTTTTAGATCATTCTTAAATACATGTTGATAGTCAGAGTTAAGTAATTCAATGTCTTTCATCCAGCATCGTTGAATGTCATCTAAGATGTTCCATTGACCTGAGCATGCTCATAGGATTGGACTCAATTCGATATGTAAAAGTAATTTAAAATGCAGTTATTTAATACAACCTTATTTATATTTTGTACATATCTAAGGATACACACATATGACTGTATTTAATTACATAATTTCTTGTTAATGATACATGTTACTTATTTTACAATCATATTAAAATGATAGATGAGTTTGATGTTATATTTCTAGTATTTATTTTATTTTTTTTTATTTTTTACCATTTTTAACATACATTTATCTTTTTTAATTACAAGATTTACATAATTTAACTTAATCATTAATTGATAGTATACTTTGCCCTGTTATCATAACATTTCTTTTTCTTTTTAGGTCATTCATAAATACATGTTGATTGTCCGAGTTTATTTATTCAATTTGTTTCAACCAACATCATCGTGTGTCATGTAGGAGGTTCCATTTGTGTGTGATGTTCATAGGATTGGACTCAATTTGATATGTAAAAGTAATTTAAAATGCAGTTATTTAATACATCTTAATTTATATTTTGTACATATCTAAGCATACATTTCACACATATGACTTTATTTTATTACATAATTACTTGTAAATGATACATGTTACTTATTTTACAATCATATTAAAATGATAGATCAGTTTTATATTATATTTCAAGTATTTTTTTTATTTTTTTTATTTTTTATCATTTTTAACACACATTTATTTGTTTTAATTACAATATTTATATAATTTAACATTATCTTTATATTGATAGTATACTTTGCACTGTTATAATGACAGATGAGATTTACATTATATATCAAGTATTTATTTTATTTTTTTTAATTTTTTACCACTTATAACACACATTTATCAATTTTAATTACAAAATTTAGATAATTTAACATAATCTTTGTATTGATAGTATACTTTGCACTGTTATAATGACATTTCAAATTCTTTTTAGGGCATTCATAGATACATGTTTATTGTCAGATTTAATTAATTCAATTTGTTTCAACCAACAACATCGTGTGTCATCTAAGAGGTTCCATTAGTCTGTGCATGTTCATAGGCTAGGACTCAACTTGATATGTAAAAGTAATTTAAAATGCAGTTATTTAATACATCATAATTTATATTTTGTACATATCTAAGCATACATTTCACACATATGACTGTATTTAATAACATAAATAATTGTTAATGATACATGTTATCTATTTTACAATGATATTAAAATGATAGATGAGTTTTATATTATATTTCTAGTATTTATTTTATTTTTTTTAATTTTTTACCATTTTTAACATACATTTATCTTTTTTAATTACAAGATTTACATAATTTAACTTAATCTTTAATTGATAGTATAATTTTACATATTATAATGACATTTCTTTTTCTTTTTAGGTCATTCATAAATACATGTAAATTGTCCGAGTTTATTTATTCAATTTGTTTCAACCAACATCATCGTGTGTCATCTAGGAGGTTCCATTGGTGTGTGATGTTCATAGGATTGGACTCAATTTGATATGGAAAAGTAATTTAAAATGCAGTTATTTAATACATCTTTATATATATTATGTAAATATCTAAGCATACATTGCACACATATGACTTTATTTTATTACATTATTACTTGTAAATGATACATGTTACTTATTTTACAATCATATTAAAATGATAGATGAGTTTTATATTATATTTCAAGTATTTATTTTATTTTTTTTAATTTTTTACCATTTTTAACACACATTTATCAATTTTAATTACAAGATTTACATAATTTAACATAATCTTTGTATTGATAGTATACTTTGCACTGTTATAATGACAGATGTGTTTTACATTATATATCAAGTATTAATTAATTTATATTAATTTTTTACCATTTTTAACATACATTTATCAATTTTAATTACAAAATTTACATAATTTAACATAATCTTTGTATTGATAGCATACTTTGCACTGTTATAATGACATTTCAATTTCTTTTTAGGTCATTCATAAATACATGTTTATTGTCAGATTTAATTAATTCAATTTGTTTCAACCAACATCATTGTGTGTCATCTAAGAGATTCCATTAGTCTGTGCATGTTCATAGGATAGGACTCAACTTGATATGTAAAAGTAATTTAAAATGCAAATATTTAATACATCATAATTTATATTTTGTACATATCTAAGCATACATTTCACACATATGACTGTATTTAATAACATAAATAATTGTTAATGATACATGTTATCTATTTTACAATGATATTAAAATGATAGATGAGTTTTATATTATATTTCAATTATTTATTCTTTTTTTTTTAATTTTTTACCATTTTTAACATACATTTATCATTTTAATTACAAGATTTACATAATTTAACTTAATCTTTAATTGATAGTATAATTTTACATATTATAATGACATTTCTTTTTCTTTTTAGGTCATTCATAAATACATGTAAATTGTCCGAGTTTATTCATTCAATTTGTTTCAACCAACATCATCGTGTGTCATCTAAGAGGTTCCATTGGCCTGTGCGTGCTCAAAGGAGCAATTTTTGATAGCAAACTTTGCACTGTTATAATGACATTTCATTTTCTTTTTAGATCATTCTTAAATACATGTTGATAGTCAGAGTTAAGTAATTCAATGTCTTTCATCCAGCATCGTTGAATGTCATCTAAGATGTTCCATTGACCTGAGCATGCTCATAGGATTGGACTCAATTCGATATGTAAAAGTAATTTAAAATGCAGTTATTTAATACAACCTTATTTATATTTTGTACATATCTAAGGATACACACATATGACTGTATTTAATTACATAATTTCTTGTTAATGATACATGTTACTTATTTTACAATCATATTAAAATGATAGATGAGTTTGATGTTATATTTCTAGTATTTATTTTATTTTTTTTTATTTTTTACCATTTTTAACATACATTTATCTTTTTTAATTACAAGATTTACATAATTTAACTTAATCATTAATTGATAGTATACTTTGCCCTGTTATCATAACATTTCTTTTTCTTTTTAGGTCATTCATAAATACATGTTGATTGTCCGAGTTTATTTATTCAATTTGTTTCAACCAACATCATCGTGTGTCATGTAGGAGGTTCCATTTGTGTGTGATGTTCATAGGATTGGACTCAATTTGATATGTAAAAGTAATTTAAAATGCAGTTATTTAATACATCTTAATTTATATTTTGTACATATCTAAGCATACATTTCACACATATGACTTTATTTTATTACATAATTACTTGTAAATGATACATGTTACTTATTTTACAATCATATTAAAATGATAGATCAGTTTTATATTATATTTCAAGTATTTTTTTTATTTTTTTTATTTTTTATCATTTTTAACACACATTTATTTGTTTTAATTACAATATTTATATAATTTAACATTATCTTTGTATTGATAGTATACTTTGCACTGTTATAATGACAGATGAGATTTACATTATATATCAAGTATTTATTTTATTTTTTTTAATTTTTTACCACTTATAACACACATTTATCAATTTTAATTACAAAATTTAGATAATTTAACATAATCTTTGTATTGATAGTATACTTTGCACTGTTATAATGACATTTCAAATTCTTTTTAGGGCATTCATAGATACATGTTTATTGTCAGATTTAATTAATTCAATTTGTTTCAACCAACAACATCGTGTGTCATCTAAGAGGTTCCATTAGTCTGTGCATGTTCATAGGCTAGGACTCAACTTGATATGTAAAAGTAATTTAAAATGCAGTTATTTAATACATCATAATTTATATTTTGTACATATCTAAGCATACATTTCACACATATGACTGTATTTAATAACATAAATAATTGTTAATGATACATGTTATCTATTTTACAATGATATTAAAATGATAGATGAGTTTTATATTATATTTCTAGTATTTATTTTATTTTTTTTAATTTTTTACCATTTTTAACATACATTTATCTTTTTTAATTACAAGATTTACATAATTTAACTTAATCTTTAATTGATAGTATAATTTTACATATTATAATGACATTTCTTTTTCTTTTTAGGTCATTCATAAATACATGTAAATTGTCCGAGTTTATTTATTCAATTTGTTTCAACCAACATCATCGTGTGTCATCTAGGAGGTTCCATTGGTGTGTGATGTTCATAGGATTGGACTCAATTTGATATGGAAAAGTAATTTAAAATGCAGTTATTTAATACATCTTTATATATATTATGTAAATATCTAAGCATACATTGCACACATATGACTTTATTTTATTACATTATTACTTGTAAATGATACATGTTACTTATTTTACAATCATATTAAAATGATAGATGAGTTTTATATTATATTTCAAGTATTTATTTTATTTTTTTTAATTTTTTACCATTTTTAACACACATTTATCAATTTTAATTACAAGATTTACATAATTTAACATAATCTTTGTATTGATAGTATACTTTGCACTGTTATAATGACAGATGTGTTTTACATTATATATCAAGTATTAATTAATTTATATTAATTTTTTACCATTTTTAACATACATTTATCAATTTTAATTACAAAATTTACATAATTTAACATAATCTTTGTATTGATAGCATACTTTGCACTGTTATAATGACATTTCAATTTCTTTTTAGGTCATTCATAAATACATGTTTATTGTCAGATTTAATTAATTCAATTTGTTTCAACCAACATCATTGTGTGTCATCTAAGAGATTCCATTAGTCTGTGCATGTTCATAGGATAGGACTCAACTTGATATGTAAAAGTAATTTAAAATGCAAATATTTAATACATCATAATTTATATTTTGTACATATCTAAGCATACATTTCACACATATGACTGTATTTAATAACATAAATAATTGTTAATGATACATGTTATCTATTTTACAATGATATTAAAATGATAGATGAGTTTTATATTATATTTCAATTATTTATTCTATTTTTTTTAATTTTTTACCATTTTTAACATACATTTATCATTTTAATTACAAGATTTACATAATTCAACTTAATCTTTAATTGATAGTATAATTTTATATATTATAATGACATTTCTTTTTCTTTTTAGGTTATTCATAAATACATGTAAATTGTCCGAGTTTATTCATTCAATTTGTTTCAACCAACATCATCGTGTGTCATGTAGGAGGTTCCATTTGTGTGTGATGTTCATAGGATTGGACTCAATTTGATATGTAAAAGTAATTTAAAATGCAGTTATTTAATACATCTTAATTTATATTTTGTACATATCTAAGCATACATTTCACACATATGACTTTATTTTATTACATAATTACTTGTAAATGATACATGTTACTTATTTTACAATCATATTAAAATGATAGATGAGTTTTATATTATATTTCAAGTATTTTTTTTATTTTTTTTATTTTTTATCATTTTTAACACACATTTATTTGTTTTAATTACAATATTTATATAATTTAACATTATCTTTGTATTGATAGTATACTTTGCACTGTTATAATGACAGATGAGATTTACATTATATATCAAGTATTTATTTTATTTTTTTTAATTTTTTACCACTTATAACACACATTTATCAATTTTAATTACAAAATTTAGATAATTTAACATAATCTTTGTATTGATAGTATACTTTGCACTGTTATAATGACATTTCAATTTCTTTTTAGGGCATTCATAGATACATGTTTATTGTCAGATTTAATTAATTCAATTTGTTTCAACCAACAACATCGTGTGTCTTCTAAGAGGTTCCATTAGTCTGTGCATGTTCATAGGCTAGGACTCAACTTGATATGTAAAAGTAATTTAAAATGCAGTTATTTAATACATCATAATTTATATTTTGTACATATCTAAGCATACATTTCACACATATGACTGTATTTAATAACATTAATAATTGTTAATGATACATGTTATCTATTTTACAATGATATTAAAATGATAGATGAGTTTTATATTATATTTCTAGTATTTATTTTATTTTTTTTAATTTTTTACCATTTTTAACATACATTTATCTTTTTTAATTACAAGATTTACATAATTTAACTTAATCTTTAATTGATAGTATAATTTTACATATTATAATGACATTTCTTTTTCTTTTTAGGTCATTCATAAATACATGTAAATTGTCCGAGTTTATTTATTCAATTTGTTTCAACCAACATCATCGTGTATCATCTAGGAGGTTCCATTGGTGTATGATGTTCATAGGATTGGACTCAATTTGATATGGAAAAGTAATTTAAAATGCAGTTATTTAATACATCTTTATATATATTATGTAAATATCTAAGCATACATTGCACACATATGACTTTATTTTATTACATTATTACTTGTAAATGATACATGTTACTTATTTTACAATCATATTAAAATGATAGATGAGTTTTATATTATATTTCAAGTATTTATTTTATTTTTTTTAATTTTTTACCATTTTTAACACACATTTATCAATTTTAATTACAAGATTTACATAATTTAACATAATCTTTGTATTGATAGTATACTTTGCACTGTTATAATGACAGATGTGTTTTACATTATATATCAAGTATTAATTAATTTATTTTAATTTTTTACCATTTTTAACATACATTTATCAATATTTATTACAAAATTTACATAATTTAACATAATCTTTGTATTGATAGCAAACTTTGCACTGTTATAATGACATTTCATTTTCTTTTTAGGTCATTCATAAATACATGTTGATTGTCCGAGTTTATTTATTCAATTTGTTTCAACCAACATCATCGTGTGTCATGTAGGAGGTTCCATTTGTGTGTGATGTTCATAGGATTGGACTCAATTTGATATGTAAAAGTAATTTAAAATGCAGTTATTTAATACATCTTAATTTATATTTTGTACATATCTAAGCATACATTTCACACATATGACTTTATTTTATTACATAATTACTTGTAAATGATACATGTTACTTATTTTACAATCATATTAAAATGATAGATGAGTTTTATATTATATTTCAAGTATTTTTTTTATTTTTTTTATTTTTTATCATTTTTAACACACATTTATTTGTTTTAATTACAATATTTATATAATTTAACATTATCTTTGTATTGATAGTATACTTTGCACTGTTATAATGACAGATGAGATTTACATTATATATCAAGTATTTATTTTATTTTTTTTAATTTTTTACCACTTATAACACACATTTATCAATTTTAATTACAAAATTTAGATAATTTAACATAATCTTTGTATTGATAGTATACTTTGCACTGTTATAATGACATTTCAATTTCTTTTTAGGGCATTCATAGATACATGTTTATTGTCAGATTTAATTAATTCAATTTGTTTCAACCAACAACATCGTGTGTCTTCTAAGAGGTTCCATTAGTCTGTGCATGTTCATAGGCTAGGACTCAACTTGATATGTAAAAGTAATTTAAAATGCAGTTATTTAATACATCATAATTTATATTTTGTACATATCTAAGCATACATTTCACACATATGACTGTATTTAATAACATTAATAATTGTTAATGATACATGATATCTATTTTACAATGATATTAAAATGATAGATGAGTTTTATATTATATTTCTAGTATTTATTTTATTTTTTTTAATTTTTTACCATTTTTAACATACATTTATCTTTTTTAATTACAAGATTTACATAATTTAACTTAATCTTTAATTGATAGTATAATTTTACATATTATAATGACATTTCTTTTTCTTTTTAGGTCATTCATAAATACATGTAAATTGTCCGAGTTTATTTATTCAATTTGTTTCAACCAACATCATCGTGTATCATCTAGGAGGTTCCATTGGTGTATGATGTTCATAGGATTGGACTCAATTTGATATGGAAAAGTAATTTAAAATGCAGTTATTTAATACATCTTTATATATATTATGTAAATATCTAAGCATACATTGCACACATATGACTTTATTTTATTACATTATTACTTGTAAATGATACATGTTACTTATTTTACAATCATATTAAAATGATAGATGAGTTTTATATTATATTTCAAGTATTTATTTTATTTTTTTTAATTTTTTACCATTTTTAACACACATTTATCAATTTTAATTACAAGATTTACATAATTTAACATAATCTTTGTATTGATAGTATACTTTGCACTGTTATAATGACAGATGTGTTTTACATTATATATCAAGTATTAATTAATTTATTTTAATTTTTTACCATTTTTAACATACATTTATCAATATTTATTACAAAATTTACATAATTTAACATAATCTTTGTATTGATAGCATACTTTGCACTGTTATAATGACATTTCAATTTCTTTTTAGGTCATTCATAAATACATGTTTATTGTCAGATTTAATTAATTCAATTTGTTTCAACCAACATCATCGTGTGTCATCTAAGAGGTTCCATTAGTCTGTGCATGTTCATAGGATAGGACTCAACTTGATATGTAAAAGTAATTTAAAATGCAGTTATTTAATACATCATAATTTATATTTTGTACATATCTAAGCATACATTTCACACATATGACTGTATTTAATAACATAAATAATTGTTGATGATACATGTTACTTATTTTACAATGATATTAAAATGATAGATGAGTTTTATATTATATTTCAATTATTTATTCTATTTTTTTTAATTTTTTACCATTTTTAACATACATTTATCATTTTAATTACAAGATTTACATAATTTAACTTAATCTTTAATTGATAGTATAATTTTACATATTATAATGACATTTCTTTTTCTTTTTAGGTCATTCATAAATACATGTAAATTGTCCGAGTTTATTCATTCAATTTGTTTCAACCAACATCATCGTGTGTCATCTAAGAGGTTCCATTGGCCTGTGCGTGCTCAAAGGAGCAATTTTTGATAGCAAACTTTGCACTGTTATAATGACATTTCATTTTCTTTTTAGATCATTCTTAAATACATGTTGATAGTCAGAGTTAAGTAATTCAATGTCTTTCATCCAGCATCGTTGAATGTCATCTAAGATGTTCCATTGACCTGAGCATGCTCATAGGATTGGACTCAATTCGATATGTAAAAGTAATTTAAAATGCAGTTATTTAATACAACCTTATTTATATTTTGTACATATCTAAGGATACACACATATGACTGTATTTAATTACATAATTTCTTGTTAATGATACATGTTACTTATTTTACAATCATATTAAAATGATAGATGAGTTTGATGTTATATTTCTAGTATTTATTTTATTTTTTTTAATTTTTTACCATTTTTAACATACATTTATCTTTTTTAATTACAAGATTTACATAATTTAACTTAATCATTAATTGATAGTATACTTTGCCCTGTTATAATGACAGATGAGATTTACATTATATATCAAGTATTTATTTTATTTTTTTTAATTTTTTACCACTTATAACACACATTTATCAATTTTAATTACAAAATTTAGATAATTTAACATAATCTTTGTATTGATAGTATACTTTGCACTGTTATAATGACATTTCAATTTCTTTTTAGGGCATTCATAGATACATGTTTATTGTCAGATTTAATTAATTCAATTTGTTTCAACCAACAACATCGTGTGTCTTCTAAGAGGTTCCATTAGTCTGTGCATGTTCATAGGCTAGGACTCAACTTGATATGTAAAAGTAATTTAAAATGCAGTTATTTAATACATCATAATTTATATTTTGTACATATCTAAGCATACATTTCACACATATGACTGTATTTAATAACATTAATAATTGTTAATGATACATGTTATCTATTTTACAATGATATTAAAATGATAGATGAGTTTTATATTATATTTCTAGTATTTATTTTATTTTTTTTTATTTTTTACCATTTTTAACATACATTTATCTTTTTTAATTACAAGATTTACATAATTTAACTTAATCTTTAATTGATAGTATAATTTTACATATTATAATGACATTTCTTTTTCTTTTTAGGTCATTCATAAATACATGTAAATTGTCCGAGTTTATTTATTCAATTTGTTTCAACCAACATCATCGTGTATCATCTAGGAGGTTCCATTGGTGTATGATGTTCATAGGATTGGACTCAATTTGATATGGAAAAGTAATTTAAAATGCAGTTATTTAATACATCTTTATGTATATTATGTAAATATCTAAGCATACATTGCACACATATGACTTTATTTTATTACATTATTACTTGTAAATGATACATGTTACTTATTTTACAATCATATTAAAATGATAGATGAGTTTTATATTATATTTCAAGTATTTATTTTATTTTTTTTAATTTTTTACCATTTTTAACACACATTTATCAATTTTAATTACAAGATTTACATAATTTAACATAATCTTTGTATTGATAGTATACTTTGCACTGTTATAATGACAGATGTGTTTTACATTATATATCAAGTATTAATTAATTTATTTTAATTTTTTACCATTTTTAACATACATTTATCAATATTTATTACAAAATTTACATAATTTAACATAATCTTTGTATTGATAGCATACTTTGCACTGTTATAATGACATTTCAATTTCTTTTTAGGTCATTCATAAATACATGTTTATTGTCAGATTTAATTAATTCAATTTGTTTCAACCAACATCATCGTGTGTCATCTAAGAGGTTCCATTAGTCTGTGCATGTTCATAGGATAGGACTCAACTTGATATGTAAAAGTAATTTAAAATGCAGTTATTTAATACATCATAATTTATATTTTGTACATATCTAAGCATACATTTCACACATATGACTGTATTTAATAACATAAATAATTGTTGATGATACATGTTACTTATTTTACAATGATATTAAAATGATAGATGAGTTTTATATTATATTTCAATTATTTATTCTATTTTTTTTAATTTTATACCATTTTTAACATACATTTATCATTTTAATTACAAGATTTACATAATTTAACTTAATCTTTAATTGATAGTATAATTTTACATATTATAATGACATTTCTTTTTCTTTTTAGGTCATTCATAAATACATGTAAATTGTCCGAGTTTATTCATTCAATTTGTTTCAACCAACATCATCGTGTGTCATCTAAGAGGTTCCATTGGCCTGTGCGTGCTCAAAGGAGCAATTTTTGATAGCAAACTTTGCACTGTTATAATGACATTTCATTTTCTTTTTAGATCATTCTTAAATACATGTTGATAGTCAGAGTTAAGTAATTCAATGTCTTTCATCCAGCATCGTTGAATGTCATCTAAGATGTTCCATTGACCTGAGCATGCTCATAGGATTGGACTCAATTCGATATGTAAAAGTAATTTAAAATGCAGTTATTTAATACAACCTTATTTATATTTTGTACATATCTAAGGATACACACATATGACTGTATTTAATTACATAATTTCTTGTTAATGATACATGTTACTTATTTTACAATCATATTAAAATGATAGATGAGTTTGATGTTATATTTCTAGTATTTATTTTATTTTTTTTAATTTTTTACCATTTTTAACATACATTTATCTTTTTTAATTACAAGATTTACATAATTTAACTTAATCATTAATTGATAGTATACTTTGCCCTGTTATCATAACATTTCTTTTTCTTTTTAGGTCATTCATAAATACATGTTGATTGTCCGAGTTTATTTATTCAATTTGTTTCAACCAACATCATCGTGTGTCATGTAGGAGGTTCCATTTGTGTGTGATGTTCATAGGATTGGACTCAATTTGACATGTAAAAGTAATTTAAAATGCAGTTATTTAATACATCTTAATTTATATTTTGTACATATCTAAGCATACATTTCACACATATGACTTTATTTTATTACATAATTACTTGTAAATGATACATGTTACTTATTTTACAATCATATTAAAATGATAGATCAGTTTTATATTATATTTCAAGTATTTTTTTTATTTTTTTTATTTTTTATCATTTTTAACACACATTTATTTGTTTTAATTACAATATTTATATAATTTAACATTATCTTTGTATTGATAGTATACTTTGCACTGTTATAATGACAGATGAGATTTACATTATATATCAAGTATTTATTTTATTTTTTTTAATTTTTTACCACTTATAACACACATTTATCAATTTTAATTACAAAATTTAGATAATTTAACATAATCTTTGTATTGATAGTATACTTTGCACTGTTATAATGACATTTCAAATTCTTTTTAGGGCATTCATAGATACATGTTTATTGTCAGATTTAATTAATTCAATTTGTTTCAACCAACAACATCGTGTGTCATCTAAGAGGTTCCATTAGTCTGTGCATGTTCATAGGCTAGGACTCAACTTGATATGTAAAAGTAATTTAAAATGCAGTTATTTAATACATCATAATTTATATTTTGTACATATCTAAGCATACATTTCACACATATGACTGTATTTAATAACATAAATAATTGTTAATGATACATGTTATCTATTTTACAATGATATTAAAATGATAGATGAGTTTTATATTATATTTCTAGTATTTATTTTATTTTTTTTAATTTTTTACCATTTTTAACATACATTTATCTTTTTTAATTACAAGATTTACATAATTTAACTTAATCTTTAATTGATAGTATAATTTTACATATTATAATGACATTTCTTTTTCTTTTTAGGTCATTCATAAATACATGTAAATTGTCCGAGTTTATTTATTCAATTTGTTTCAACCAACATCATCGTGTGTCATCTAGGAGGTTCCATTGGTGTGTGATGTTCATAGGATTGGACTCAATTTGATATGGAAAAGTAATTTAAAATGCAGTTATTTAATACATCTTTATATATATTATGTAAATATCTAAGCATACATTGCACACATATGACTTTATTTTATTACATTATTACTTGTAAATGATACATGTTACTTATTTTACAATCATATTAAAATGATAGATGAGTTTTATATTATATTTCAAGTATTTATTTTATTTTTTTTAATTTTTTACCATTTTTAACACACATTTATCAATTTTAATTACAAGATTTACATAATTTAACATAATCTTTGTATTGATAGTATACTTTGCACTGTTATAATGACAGATGTGTTTTACATTATATATCAAGTATTAATTAATTTATATTAATTTTTTACCATTTTTAACATACATTTATCAATTTTAATTACAAAATTTACATAATTTAACATAATCTTTGTATTGATAGCATACTTTGCACTGTTATAATGACATTTCAATTTCTTTTTAGGTCATTCATAAATACATGTTTATTGTCAGATTTAATTAATTCAATTTGTTTCAACCAACATCATTGTGTGTCATCTAAGAGATTCCATTAGTCTGTGCATGTTCATAGGATAGGACTCAACTTGATATGTAAAAGTAATTTAAAATGCAAATATTTAATACATCATAATTTATATTTTGTACATATCTAAGCATACATTTCACACATATGACTGTATTTAATAACATAAATAATTGTTAATGATACATGTTATCTATTTTACAATGATATTAAAATGATAGATGAGTTTTATATTATATTTCAATTATTTATTCTATTTTTTTTAATTTTTTACCATTTTTAACATACATTTATCATTTTAATTACAAGATTTACATAATTCAACTTAATCTTTAATTGATAGTATAATTTTATATATTATAATGACATTTCTTTTTCTTTTTAGGTTATTCATAAATACATGTAAATTGTCCGAGTTTATTCATTCAATTTGTTTCAACCAACATCATCGTGTGTCATGTAGGAGGTTCCATTTGTGTGTGATGTTCATAGGATTGGACTCAATTTGATATGTAAAAGTAATTTAAAATGCAGTTATTTAATACATCTTAATTTATATTTTGTACATATCTAAGCATACATTTCACACATATGACTTTATTTTATTACATAATTACTTGTAAATGATACATGTTACTTATTTTACAATCATATTAAAATGATAGATGAGTTTTATATTATATTTCAAGTATTTATTTTATTTTTTTTAATTTTTTACCATTTTTAACACACATTTATCAATTTTAATTACAAGATTTACATAATTTAACATAATCTTTGTATTGATAGTATACTTTGCACTGTTATAATGACAGATGTGTTTTACATTATATATCAAGTATTAATTAATTTATTTTAATTTTTTACCATTTTTAACATACATTTATCAATATTTATTACAAAATTTACATAATTTAACATAATCTTTGTATTGATAGCAAACTTTGCACTGTTATAATGACATTTCATTTTCTTTTTAGGTCATTCATAAATACATGTTGATTGTCCGAGTTTATTTATTCAATTTGTTTCAACCAACATCATCGTGTGTCATGTAGGAGGTTCCATTTGTGTGTGATGTTCATAGGATTGGACTCAATTTGATATGTAAAAGTAATTTAAAATGCAGTTATTTAATACATCTTAATTTATATTTTGTACATATCTAAGCATACATTTCACACATATGACTTTATTTTATTACATAATTACTTGTAAATGATACATGTTACTTATTTTACAATCATATTAAAATGATAGATGAGTTTTATATTATATTTCAAGTATTTTTTTTATTTTTTTTATTTTTTATCATTTTTAACACACATTTATTTGTTTTAATTACAATATTTATATAATTTAACATTATCTTTGTATTGATAGTATACTTTGCACTGTTATAATGACAGATGAGATTTACATTATATATCAAGTATTTATTTTATTTTTTTTAATTTTTTACCACTTATAACACACATTTATCAATTTTAATTACAAAATTTAGATAATTTAACATAATCTTTGTATTGATAGTATACTTTGCACTGTTATAATGACATTTCAATTTCTTTTTAGGGCATTCATAGATACATGTTTATTGTCAGATTTAATTAATTCAATTTGTTTCAACCAACAACATCGTGTGTCTTCTAAGAGGTTCCATTAGTCTGTGCATGTTCATAGGCTAGGACTCAACTTGATATGTAAAAGTAATTTAAAATGCAGTTATTTAATACATCATAATTTATATTTTGTACATATCTAAGCATACATTTCACACATATGACTGTATTTAATAACATTAATAATTGTTAATGATACATGATATCTATTTTACAATGATATTAAAATGATAGATGAGTTTTATATTATATTTCTAGTATTTATTTTATTTTTTTTAATTTTTTACCATTTTTAACATACATTTATCTTTTTTAATTACAAGATTTACATAATTTAACTTAATCTTTAATTGATAGTATAATTTTACATATTATAATGACATTTCTTTTTCTTTTTAGGTCATTCATAAATACATGTAAATTGTCCGAGTTTATTTATTCAATTTGTTTCAACCAACATCATCGTGTATCATCTAGGAGGTTCCATTGGTGTATGATGTTCATAGGATTGGACTCAATTTGATATGGAAAAGTAATTTAAAATGCAGTTATTTAATACATCTTTATATATATTATGTAAATATCTAAGCATACATTGCACACATATGACTTTATTTTATTACATTATTACTTGTAAATGATACATGTTACTTATTTTACAATCATATTAAAATGATAGATGAGTTTTATATTATATTTCAAGTATTTATTTTATTTTTTTTAATTTTTTACCATTTTTAACACACATTTATCAATTTTAATTACAAGATTTACATAATTTAACATAATCTTTGTATTGATAGTATACTTTGCACTGTTATAATGACAGATGTGTTTTACATTATATATCAAGTATTAATTAATTTATTTTAATTTTTTACCATTTTTAACATACATTTATCAATATTTATTACAAAATTTACATAATTTAACATAATCTTTGTATTGATAGCATACTTTGCACTGTTATAATGACATTTCAATTTCTTTTTAGGTCATTCATAAATACATGTTTATTGTCAGATTTAATTAATTCAATTTGTTTCAACCAACATCATCGTGTGTCATCTAAGAGGTTCCATTAGTCTGTGCATGTTCATAGGATAGGACTCAACTTGATATGTAAAAGTAATTTAAAATGCAGTTATTTAATACATCATAATTTATATTTTGTACATATCTAAGCATACATTTCACACATATGACTGTATTTAATAACATAAATAATTGTTGATGATACATGTTACTTATTTTACAATGATATTAAAATGATAGATGAGTTTTATATTATATTTCAATTATTTATTCTATTTTTTTTAATTTTTTACCATTTTTAACATACATTTATCATTTTAATTACAAGATTTACATAATTTAACTTAATCTTTAATTGATAGTATAATTTTACATATTATAATGACATTTCTTTTTCTTTTTAGGTCATTCATAAATACATGTAAATTGTCCGAGTTTATTCATTCAATTTGTTTCAACCAACATCATCGTGTGTCATCTAAGAGGTTCCATTGGCCTGTGCGTGCTCAAAGGAGCAATTTTTGATAGCAAACTTTGCACTGTTATAATGACATTTCATTTTCTTTTTAGATCATTCTTAAATACATGTTGATAGTCAGAGTTAAGTAATTCAATGTCTTTCATCCAGCATCGTTGAATGTCATCTAAGATGTTCCATTGACTTGAGCATGCTCATAGGATTGGACTCAATTCGATATGTAAAAGTAATTTAAAATGCAGTTATTTAATACAACCTTATTTATATTTTGTACATATCTAAGGATACACACATATGACTGTATTTAATTACATAATTTCTTGTTAATGATACATGTTACTTATTTTACAATCATATTAAAATGATAGATGAGTTTGATGTTATATTTCTAGTATTTATTTTATTTTTTTTAATTTTTTACCATTTTTAACATACATTTATCTTTTTTAATTACAAGATTTACATAATTTAACTTAATCATTAATTGATAGTATACTTTGCCCTGTTATAATGACAGATGAGATTTACATTATATATCAAGTATTTATTTTATTTTTTTTAATTTTTTACCACTTATAACACACATTTATCAATTTTAATTACAAAATTTAGATAATTTAACATAATCTTTGTATTGATAGTATACTTTGCACTGTTATAATGACATTTCAATTTCTTTTTAGGGCATTCATAGATACATGTTTATTGTCAGATTTAATTAATTCAATTTGTTTCAACCAACAACATCGTGTGTCTTCTAAGAGGTTCCATTAGTCTGTGCATGTTCATAGGCTAGGACTCAACTTGATATGTAAAAGTAATTTAAAATGCAGTTATTTAATACATCATAATTTATATTTTGTACATATCTAAGCATACATTTCACACATATGACTGTATTTAATAACATTAATAATTGTTAATGATACATGTTATCTATTTTACAATGATATTAAAATGATAGATGAGTTTTATATTATATTTCTAGTATTTATTTTATTTTTTTTAATTTTTTACCATTTTTAACATACATTTATCTTTTTTAATTACAAGATTTACATAATTTAACTTAATCTTTAATTGATAGTATAATTTTACATATTATAATGACATTTCTTTTTCTTTTTAGGTCATTCATAAATACATGTAAATTGTCCGAGTTTATTTATTCAATTTGTTTCAACCAACATCATCGTGTATCATCTAGGAGGTTCCATTGGTGTATGATGTTCATAGGATTGGACTCAATTTGATATGGAAAAGTAATTTAAAATGCAGTTATTTAATACATCTTTATGTATATTATGTAAATATCTAAGCATACATTGCACACATATGACTTTATTTTATTACATTATTACTTGTAAATGATACATGTTACTTATTTTACAATCATATTAAAATGATAGATGAGTTTTATATTATATTTCAAGTATTTATTTTATTTTTTTTAATTTTTTACCATTTTTAACACACATTTATCAATTTTAATTACAAGATTTACATAATTTAACATAATCTTTGTATTGATAGTATACTTTGCACTGTTATAATGACAGATGTGTTTTACATTATATATCAAGTATTAATTAATTTATTTTAATTTTTTACCATTTTTAACATACATTTATCAATATTTATTACAAAATTTACATAATTTAACATAATCTTTGTATTGATAGCATACTTTGCACTGTTATAATGACATTTCAATTTCTTTTTAGGTCATTCATAAATACATGTTTATTGTCAGATTTAATTAATTCAATTTGTTTCAACCAACATCATCGTGTGTCATCTAAGAGGTTCCATTAGTCTGTGCATGTTCATAGGATAGGACTCAACTTGATATGTAAAAGTAATTTAAAATGCAGTTATTTAATACATCATAATTTATATTTTGTACATATCTAAGCATACATTTCACACATATGACTGTATTTAATAACATAAATAATTGTTGATGATACATGTTACTTATTTTACAATGATATTAAAATGATAGATGAGTTTTATATTATATTTCAATTATTTATTCTATTTTTTTTAATTTTATACCATTTTTAACATACATTTATCATTTTAATTACAAGATTTACATAATTTAACTTAATCTTTAATTGATAGTATAATTTTACATATTATAATGACATTTCTTTTTCTTTTTAGGTCATTCATAAATACATGTAAATTGTCCGAGTTTATTCATTCAATTTGTTTCAACCAACATCATCGTGTGTCATCTAAGAGGTTCCATTGGCCTGTGCGTGCTCAAAGGAGCAATTTTTGATAGCAAACTTTGCACTGTTATAATGACATTTCATTTTCTTTTTAGATCATTCTTAAATACATGTTGATAGTCAGAGTTAAGTAATTCAATGTCTTTCATCCAGCATCGTTGAATGTCATCTAAGATGTTCCATTGACCTGAGCATGCTCATAGGATTGGACTCAATTCGATATGTAAAAGTAATTTAAAATGCAGTTATTTAATACAACCTTATTTATATTTTGTACATATCTAAGGATACACACATATGACTGTATTTAATTACATAATTTCTTGTTAATGATACATGTTACTTATTTTACAATCATATTAAAATGATAGATGAGTTTGATGTTATATTTCTAGTATTTATTTTATTTTTTTTAATTTTTTACCATTTTTAACATACATTTATCTTTTTTAATTACAAGATTTACATAATTTAACTTAATCATTAATTGATAGTATACTTTGCCCTGTTATCATAACATTTCTTTTTCTTTTTAGGTCATTCATAAATACATGTTGATTGTCCGAGTTTATTTATTCAATTTGTTTCAACCAACATCATCGTGTGTCATGTAGGAGGTTCCATTTGTGTGTGATGTTCATAGGATTGGACTCAATTTGATATGTAAAAGTAATTTAAAATGCAGTTATTTAATACATCTTAATTTATATTTTGTACATATCTAAGCATACATTTCACACATATGACTTTATTTTATTACATAATTACTTGTAAATGATACATGTTACTTATTTTACAATCATATTAAAATGATAGATCAGTTTTATATTATATTTCAAGTATTTTTTTTATTTTTTTTATTTTTTATCATTTTTAACACACATTTATTTGTTTTAATTACAATATTTATATAATTTAACATTATCTTTGTATTGATAGTATACTTTGCACTGTTATAATGACAGATGAGATTTACATTATATATCAAGTATTTATTTTATTTTTTTTAATTTTTTACCACTTATAACACACATTTATCAATTTTAATTACAAAATTTAGATAATTTAACATAATCTTTGTATTGATAGTATACTTTGCACTGTTATAATGACATTTCAAATTCTTTTTAGGGCATTCATAGATACATGTTTATTGTCAGATTTAATTAATTCAATTTGTTTCAACCAACAACATCGTGTGTCATCTAAGAGGTTCCATTAGTCTGTGCATGTTCATAGGCTAGGACTCAACTTGATATGTAAAAGTAATTTAAAATGCAGTTATTTAATACATCATAATTTATATTTTGTACATATCTAAGCATACATTTCACACATATGACTGTATTTAATAACATAAATAATTGTTAATGATACATGTTATCTATTTTACAATGATATTAAAATGATAGATGAGTTTTATATTATATTTCTAGTATTTATTTTATTTTTTTTAATTTTTTACCATTTTTAACATACATTTATCTTTTTTAATTACAAGATTTACATAATTTAACTTAATCTTTAATTGATAGTATAATTTTACATATTATAATGACATTTCTTTTTCTTTTTAGGTCATTCATAAATACATGTAAATTGTCCGAGTTTATTTATTCAATTTGTTTCAACCAACATCATCGTGTGTCATCTAGGAGGTTCCATTGGTGTGTGATGTTCATAGGATTGGACTCAATTTGATATGGAAAAGTAATTTAAAATGCAGTTATTTAATACATCTTTATATATATTATGTAAATATCTAAGCATACATTGCACACATATGACTTTATTTTATTACATTATTACTTGTAAATGATACATGTTACTTATTTTACAATCATATTAAAATGATAGATGAGTTTTATATTATATTTCAAGTATTTATTTTATTTTTTTTAATTTTTTACCATTTTTAACACACATTTATCAATTTTAATTACAAGATTTACATAATTTAACATAATCTTTGTATTGATAGTATACTTTGCACTGTTATAATGACAGATGTGTTTTACATTATATATCAAGTATTAATTAATTTATATTAATTTTTTACCATTTTTAACATACATTTATCAATTTTAATTACAAAATTTACATAATTTAACATAATCTTTGTATTGATAGCATACTTTGCACTGTTATAATGACATTTCAATTTCTTTTTAGGTCATTCATAAATACATGTTTATTGTCAGATTTAATTAATTCAATTTGTTTCAACCAACATCATTGTGTGTCATCTAAGAGATTCCATTAGTCTGTGCATGTTCATAGGATAGGACTCAACTTGATATGTAAAAGTAATTTAAAATGCAAATATTTAATACATCATAATTTATATTTTGTACATATCTAAGCATACATTTCACACATATGACTGTATTTAATAACATAAATAATTGTTAATGATACATGTTATCTATTTTACAATGATATTAAAATGATAGATGAGTTTTATATTATATTTCAATTATTTATTCTATTTTTTTTAATTTTTTACCATTTTTAACATACATTTATCATTTTAATTACAAGATTTACATAATTCAACTTAATCTTTAATTGATAGTATAATTTTATATATTATAATGACATTTCTTTTTCTTTTTAGGTTATTCATAAATACATGTAAATTGTCCGAGTTTATTCATTCAATTTGTTTCAACCAACATCATCGTGTGTCATGTAGGAGGTTCCATTTGTGTGTGATGTTCATAGGATTGGACTCAATTTGATATGTAAAAGTAATTTAAAATGCAGTTATTTAATACATCTTAATTTATATTTTGTACATATCTAAGCATACATTTCACACATATGACTTTATTTTATTACATAATTACTTGTAAATGATACATGTTACTTATTTTACAATCATATTAAAATGATAGATGAGTTTTATATTATATTACAAGTATTTTTTTTATTTTTTTTATTTTTTATCATTTTTAACACACATTTATTTGTTTTAATTACAATATTTATATAATTTAACATTATCTTTGTATTGATAGTATACTTTGCACTGTTATAATGACAGATGAGATTTACATTATATATCAAGTATTTATTTTATTTTTTTTAATTTTTTACCACTTATAACACACATTTATCAATTTTAATTACAAAATTTAGATAATTTAACATAATCTTTGTATTGATAGTATACTTTGCACTGTTATAATGACATTTCAATTTCTTTTTAGGGCATTCATAGATACATGTTTATTGTCAGATTTAATTAATTCAATTTGTTTCAACCAACAACATCGTGTGTCATCTAAGAGGTTCCATTAGTCTGTGCATGTTCATAGGATAGGACTCAACTTGATATGTAAAAGTAATTTAAAATGCAGTTATTTAATACATCTTAATTTATATTTTGTACATATCTAAGCATACATTTCACACATATGACTGTAATTAATTACATATTAACTTGTTAATGATACATGTAACATATTTTACAATCATATTAAAATGATAGATGAGTTTTATGTTATATTTCTAGTATTTATTTTATTTTTTTAAATTTTTTACCATTTTTAACAAACATTTATCAATTTTAATTACAAGATTTATATAATTTAACATAATCTTTGTATTGATAGTATACTTTGCACTGTTATAATGACAGATGAGTTTTACATTATATAAAAAGTATTTATTTTATTTTTTTTAATTTTTTACCATTTTTAACATACATTTATCAATTTTAATTACAAGATTTACATAATTTAACATAATCTTTGTATTGATAGCAAACTTTGCACTATTATAATGACATTTCTTTTTCTTTTTCGGTCATTCATAAATACATGTTGATTGTCAGAGTTTATTAATTAAATTTGTTTCATCCAACATCATCGTGTGTCATCTAAGAGGTTCCATTGGCATGTGCGTGCTCATAGGATTGGACTCAATTTGATATGTAAAAGTAATTTAAAATGCAGTTATTTAATATATCTTAATATATATTATGTAAATATCTATTCATACATTGCACACATATGACTTTATTTTATTACATAATAACTTGTAAATGATACATGTTACTTATTTTACAATCATATAAAAATGATAGATGAGTTTTATATTATATTTCAAGTATTTATATATTATTTTTTTTAATTTTTTATCATTTTTCACACACATTTATCAATTTTAATTACAAGATTTACATAATTTAACATAATCTTTGTATTGATAGTATACTTTGCACTGTTATAATGACAGATGTGTTTTACATTATATATCAAGTATTAATTAATTTATTTTAATTTTTTACCATTTTTAACATACATTTATCAATTTTAATTACAAAATTTACATAATTTAACATAATCTTTGTATTGATAGCATACTTTGCACTGTTATAATGACATTTCAATTTCTTTTTAGGTCATTCATAAATACATGTTTATTGTCAGATTTAATTAATTCAATTTGTTTCAACCAACATCATCGTGTGTCATCTAAGAGGTTCCATTAGTCTGTGCATGTTCATAGGATAGGACTCAATTTGATATGTAAAAGTAATTTAAAATGCAGTTATTTAATACATCTGAATATATATTATGTAAATATCTAAGCATACATTGCACACATATGACATTATTTTATTACATTATTACTTGTAAATGATACATGTTACTTATTTTACAATCATATTAAAATGATAGATGAGTTTTATATTATATTTCAAGTATTTATTTTATTTTTTTTAATTTTTTACCATTTTTAACACACATTTATCAATTTTAATTACAAGATTTACATAATTTAACATAATCTTTGTATTGATAGTATACTTTGCACTGTTATAATGACAGATGTGTTTTACATTATATATCAAGTATTAATTTATTTATTTTAATTTTTTACCATTTTTAACATACATTTATCAATTTCAATTACAAAATTTACATAATTTAACATAATCTTTGTATTGATAGCATACTTTGCACTGTTATAATGACATTTCAATTTCTTTTTAGGTCATTCATAAATACATGTTTATTGTCAGATTTAATTAATTCAATTTGTTTCAACCAACATCATCGTGTGTCATCTAAGAGGTTCCATTAGTCTGTGCATGTTCATAGGATAGGACTCAATTTGATATGTAAAAGTAATTTAAAATGCAGTTATTTAATACATCTGAATATATATTTTGTACATATCTAAGCATACATTCACACATATGACTGTATTAAATAACATAAATAATTGTTAATGATACATGTTAACTATTTTACAATGATATTAAAATGATAGATGAGTTTTATATTATATTTCAAGTATTAATTTTATTTCTTTAAATTTTTTCCCATTTTTAACATTCATTTATCAATTTAAATTACAAAATTTATATAATTTAACATAATCTTTATATTGAAAGTATACTTTGCCCTGTTATCATAACATTTCTTTTTCTCTTTAGGTCATTTATAATTACATGTTGATTGTCCGAGTTAATTAATCTTTAATTGATAGTATAATTTTACATATTATAATGACATTTCTTTTTCTTTTTAGGTCATACATAAATACATGTAAATTGTCCGAGTTTATTCATTCAATTTGTTTCAACCAACATCATCGTGTGTCATATTAGATGTTCCATTGACCTGAGCATGCTCATAGGATTGGACTCAATTCGATATGTAAAAGTAATTTAAAATGCAGTTATTTAATACATCATAATTTATATTTTGTACATGTCTAAGCATACATTGCACACATATGACTGTATTTAATTACATAATTAATTGTTAATGAAACATGTTACCTATTTTACAATGATATTAAAATGATAGATGAGTTTTATATTATATTTCAAGTATTAATTTTATTTTTTTATTTTTTATCAGTTTTAACACACATTTATTTGTTTTAATTACAATATTTATATAATTTAACATTATCTTTGTATTGATAGTATACTTTGCACTGTTATAATGACAGATGAGATTTACATTATATATCAAGTATTTATTTTATTTTTTTTAATTTTTTACCACTTATAACACACATTTATCAATTTTAATTACAAGATTTACATAATTTAACATAATCTTTATATTGATAGTATACTTTGCACTGTTATAATGACATTTCAATTTCTTTTTAGGTCATTCATAGATACATGTTTATTGTCAGATTTAATTAATTCAATTTGTTTCAACCAACAACATCGTGTGTCATCTAAGAGGTTCCATTAGTCTGTGCATGTTCATAGGATAGGACTCAACTTGATATGTAAAAGTAATTTAAAATGCAGTTATTTAATACATCATAATTTATATTTTGTACATATCTAAGCATACATTTCACACATATGACTGTATTTAATAACATAAATAATTGTTAATGATACATGTTACCTATTTTACAATGATATTAAAATGATAGATGAGTTTTATATTATATTTCAATTATTTATTCTATTTTTTTAAATTTTTTACCATTTTTAACATACATTTATCATTTTAATTACAAGATTTACATAATTTAACTTAATCTTTAATTGATAGTATAATTTTACATATTATAATGACATTTCTTTTTCTTTTTAGGTCATTCATAAATACATGTAAATTGTCCGATTTTATTAATTCAATTTGTTTCAACCAACATCATCGTGTGTCATCTAAGAGGTTCCATTGGCCTGTGCGTGCTCATAGGATTTGACTCAATTTAATATGTAAAAGTAATTTAAAATGCAGTTATTTAATATATCTTTCTATATATTATGTAAATATCTAAGGATACATTGCACACATATGACTTTATTTTTTTACATTATTACTTGTAAATGATACATGTTACTTATTTTACAATCATATTAAAATGATAGATGAGTTTTATATTATATTTCAATTATTTATTCTATTTTTTTAAATTTTTTACCATTTTTAACATACATTTATCATTTTAATTACAAGATTTACATAATTTAACTTAATCTTTAATTGATAGTATAATTTAACATATTATAATGACATTTATTTTTCTTTTTAGGTCATTCATAAATACATGTAAATTGTCCGAGTTTATTAATTCAATTTGTTTCAACCAACATCATCGTGTGTCATCTAAGAGGTTCCATTGGCCTGTGCGTGCTCATAGGATTGGACTCAATTTGATATGGAAAAGTAATTTAAAATGCAGTTATTTAATACATCTTAATATATATTATGTAAATATCTAAGCATACATTGCACACATATGACTTTATTTTATTACATTATTACTTGTAAATGATACATGTTACTTATTTTACAATCATATTAAAATGATAGATGAGTTTTATATTATATTTCAAGTATTTATTTTATTTTTTTTAATTTTTTACCATTTTTAACACACATTTATCAATTTTAATTACAAGATTTACATAATTTAACATAATCTTTGTATTGATAGTATACTTTGCACTGTTATAATGACAGATGTGTTTTACATTATATATCAAGTATTAATTAATTTATTTTAATTTTTTACCATTTTTAACATACATTTATCAATTTTAATTACAAATTTACATAATTTAACATAATCTTTGTATTGATAGCATACTTTGCACTGTTATAATGACATTTCAATTTCTTTTTAGGTCATTCATAAATACATGTTGATTGTCAGAGTTAATTAATTCAATGTGTTTCATCCAACATCGTTGAGTGTCATCTAAGATGTTCAATTGACCTGAGCATGCTCATAGGATTGGACTCAACTTGATATGTAAAAGTAATTTAAAATGCAGTTATTTAATACATCATAATTTATATTTTGTACATATCTAAGCTACATTTCATACATATGACTGTATTTAATAACATAAATAATTGTTAATGATACATGTCACCTATTTTACAATGATATTAAAATGATAGATGAGTTTTATATTATATTTCAATTATTTATTCTATTTTTTTTAATTTTTTACCATTTTTAACATACATTTATCATTTTAATTACAAGATTTACATCATTTAACCTAATCTTTAATTGATAGTATAATTTTACATATTATAATGACATTTCTTTTTCTTTTTAGGTCATTCATAAATACATGTAAATTGTCCGAGTTTATTCATTCAATTTGTTTCAACCAACATCATCGTGTGTCATCTAAAAGGTTCCATTGGCCTGTGCGTGCTCATAGGATTGGACTCAATTTGATATGTAAAAGTAATTTAAAATGCAGTTATTTAATATATCTTTATATATATTATGTAAATATCTAAGCATACATTGCACACATATGACTTTATTTTATTATATAATTACTTGTAAATGATACATGTTACTTATTTTACAATCATATTAAAATGATAGATGAGTTTTATATTATATTTCAAGTATTTATTTTATTTTTTTTAATTTTTTACCATTTTTAACATATATTTATCATTTTAATTACAAGATTTACATAATTTAACATAATCTTTAATTGATAGTATACTTTGCCCTGGTATCATAACATTTCTTATTCTTATTAGGTCATTCATAAATACTTTGATAGTATACTTTGCCCTGTTATCATAACATTTCTTTTTTTCTTTAGGTCATTCATAAATACATGTTGATTGTCAGAGTTTATTAATTAAATTTGTTTCATCCAACATCATCGTGTGTCATCTAAGAGGTTCCATTGGCCTGTGCGTGCTCATAGGATTGGACTCAATTTGATATGTAAAAGTAATTTAAAATGCAGTTATTTAATATATCTTAATATATATTATGTAAATATCTAAGCATACATTGCACACATATGACTTTATTTTATTACATAATAACTTGTAAATGATACATGTTACTTATTTTACAATCATATTAAAATGATAGATGAGTTTTATATTATATTTCAAGTATTTTTTTTATTTTTTTAATTTTTTATTATTTTTAACACACATTTATTTGTTTTAATTACAATATTTATATAATTTAACATTATCTTTGTATTGATAGTATACTTTGCACTGTTATAATGACAGATGAGATTTACATTGTATATCAAGTATTAATTTTATTTTTATTAATTTTTTACCATTTATAACACACATTTATCAATTTTAATTACAAAATTTAGATAATTTAACATAATCTTTGTATTGATAGTATACTTTGCACTATTATCAAAACATTTCTTTTTCTATTTAGGTCATTCATAAATACATGTTGATTGTCAGAGTTTATTAATTAAATTTGTTTCATCCAACATCATCGTGTGTCTTCTAAGAGGATCCATTGGCCTGTATGTGCTCATAGGATAGGACTCAATTTGATATGTAAAAGTAATTTAAAATGCTGTTATTTAATACATCAGAATTTATATTTTGTACATATCTAAGCATACATTCACACATATGACTGTATTTAATAACATAATTAATTGTTAATGATACATCTAACTTATTATACAATCATACTAAAATGATAGATGAGTTTTATATTATATTTCAAGTATTAATTTTATTTTTTTAAATTTTTTCCCATTTTTAACATTCATTTATCAATTTAAATTACAAAATTTATATAATTTAACATAATCTTTATATTGAAAGTATACTTTGCCCTGTTATCATAACATTTCTTTTTCTCTTTAGGTCATTTATAATTACATGTTGATTGTCCGAGTTAATTAATATTTAATTGATAGTATAATTTAACATATTATAATGACATTTCTTTTTCTTTTTAGGTCATTCATAAATACATGTAAATTGTCCGAGTTTATTAATTCAATTTGTTTCAACCAACATCATCGTGTGTCATCTAAGAGGTTCCATTGGCCTGTGCGTGCTCATAGGATTGGACTCAATTTGATATGGAAAAGTAATTTAAAATGCAGTTATTTAATACATCTTAATATATATTATGTAAATATCTAAGCATACATTGCACACATATGACTGTATTTAATTACATAATTAATTGTTAATGATACATGTTACCTATTTTACAATGATATTAAAATGATAGATGAGTTTTATATTATATTTCAAGTATTAATTTTATTTTTTTATTTTTTATCATTTTTAACACACATTTATTTGTTTTAATTACAATATTTATATAATTTAACATTATCTTTGTATTGATAGTATACTTTGCACTGTTATAATGACAGATGAGATTTACATTATATATCAAGTATTTATTTTATTTTTTTTAATTTTTTACCACTTATAACACACATTTATCAATTTTAATTACAAGATTTACATAATTTAACATAATCTTTATATTGATAGTATACTTTGCACTGTTATAATGACAGATGAGATTTACATTAAATATGAAGTATTAATTTTTTTTTTTTTAATTTTTTACCATTTATAACACACATTTATCAATTTTAATTACAAAGTTTACATAATTTAACATAATCTTTATATTGATAGTATACTTTGCACTGTTCTCAATACATTTCTTTTTCTATTTAGGTCATTCATAAATACATGTTGATTGTCAGAGTTTATTAATTAACTTTGTTTCATCCAACATCATCATGTGTCATCTAAGAGGATCCATTGGCCTGTATGTGCTCATAGGATAGGACTCAATTTGATATGTAAAAGTAATTTAAAATGCTGTTATTTAATACATCAGAATTTATATTTTGTACATATCTAAGCATACATTCACACATATGACTGTATTTAATAACATAATTAATTGTTAATGATACATCTAACTTATTATACAATCATACTAAAATGATAGATGAGTTTTATATTATATTTCAAGTATTAATTTTATTTTTTTAAATTTTTTCCCATTTTTAACATTCATTTATCAATTTAAATTACAAAATTTATATAATTTAACATAATCTTTATATTGAAAGTATACTTTGCCCTGTTATCATAACATTTCTTTTTCTCTTTAGGTCATTTATAATTACATGTTGATTGTCCGAGTTAATTAATCTTTAATTGATAGTATAATTTAACATATTATAATGACATTTATTTTTCTTTTTAGGTCATTCATAAATACATGTAAATTGTCCGAGTTTATTCATTCAATTTGTTTCAACCAACATCATCGTGTGTCATCTAAGAGGTTCCATTGGCCTGTGCGTGCTCATAGGATTGGACTCAATTTGATATGTAAAAGTAATTTAAAATGCAGTTATTTAATATATCTTTATATATATAATGTAAATATCTAAGCATACATTGCACACATATGACTTTATTTTATTATATAATTACTTGTAAATGATACATGTTACTTATTTTACAATCATATTACAATGATAGATGAGTTTTATATTATATTTCAAGTATTTTTTTTATTTTTTTTATTTTTTATCATTTTTAACACACATTTATTTGTTTTAATTACAATATTTATATAATTTAACATTATCTTTGTATTGATAGTATACTTTGCACTGTTATAATGACAGATGAGATTTACATTATATATCAAGTATTTATTTTATTTTTTTTAATTTTTAACCACTTATAACACACATTTATCAATTTTAATTACAAAATTTAGATAATTTAACATAATCTTTGTATTGATAGTATACTTTGCACTATTATCAAAACATTTCTTTTTCTATTTAGGTCATTCATAAATACATGTTGATTGTCAGAGTTTATTAATTAAATTTGTTTCATCCAACATCATCGTGTGTCTTCTAAGAGGATCCATTGGCCTGTATGTGCTCATAGGATAGGACTCAATTTGATATGTAAAAGTAATTTAAAATGCTGTTATTTAATACATCAGAATTTATATTTTGTACATATCTAAGCATACATTCACACATATGACTGTATTTAATAACATAATTAATTGTTAATGATACATCTAACTTATTATACAATCATACTAAAATGATAGATGAGTTTTATATTATATTTCAAGTATTAATTTTATTTTTTTAAATTTTTTCCCATTTTTAACATTCATTTATCAATTTAAATTACAAAATTTATATAATTTAACATAATCTTTATATTGAAAGTATACTTTGCCCTGTTATCATAACATTTCTTTTTCTCTTTAGGTCATTTATAATTACATGTTGATTGTCCGAGTTAATTAATATTTAATTGATAGTATAATTTAACATATTATAATGACATTTCTTTTTCTTTTTAGGTCATTCATAAATACATGTAAATTGTCCGAGTTTATTAATTCAATTTGTTTCAACCAACATCATCGTGTGTCATCTAAGAGGTTCCATTGGCCTGTGCGTGCTCATAGGATTGGACTCAATTTGATATGGAAAAGTAATTTAAAATGCAGTTATTTAATACATCTTAATATATATTATGTAAATATCTAAGCATACATTGCACACATATGACTGTATTTAATTACATAATTAATTGTTAATGATACATGTTACCTATTTTACAATGATATTAAAATGATAGATGAGTTTTATATTATATTTCAAGTATTAATTTTATTTTTTTATTTTTTATCATTTTTAACACACATTTATTTGTTTTAATTACAATATTTATATAATTTAACATTATCTTTGTATTGATAGTATACTTTGCACTGTTATAATGACAGATGAGATTTACATTATATATCAAGTATTTATTTTATTTTTTTTAATTTTTTACCACTTATAACACACATTTATCAATTTTAATTACAAGATTTACATAATTTAACATAATCTTTATATTGATAGTATACTTTGCACTGTTATAATGACAGATGAGATTTACATTAAATATGAAGTATTAATTTTTTTTTTTTTAATTTTTTACCATTTATAACACACATTTATCAATTTTAATTACAAAGTTTACATAATTTAACATAATCTTTATATTGATAGTATACTTTGCACTGTTCTCAATACATTTCTTTTTCTATTTAGGTCATTCATAAATACATGTTGATTGTCAGAGTTTATTAATTAACTTTGTTTCATCCAACATCATCATGTGTCATCTAAGAGGATCCATTGGCCTGTATGTGCTCATAGGATAGGACTCAATTTGATATGTAAAAGTAATTTAAAATGCTGTTATTTAATACATCATTATTTATATTTTGTACATATCTAAGCATACATTTCACACATATGACTGTATTTCATTACATAATTAATTGTTAATGATACATGTTACCTATTTTACAATGATATTAAAATGATAGATGAGTTTTATATTATATTTCAAGTATTTATTTTATTTTTTTAAATTTTTTCCCATTTTTAACATTCATTTATCAATTTAAATTACAAGATTTACATAATTTAACATAATCTTTATATTGATAGTATAATTTTACATATTATAATGACATTTCTTTTTCTTTTTAGGTCATTCATAAATACATTGATAGTATACTTAGCACTGTTATCAAAAATTTTCTTTTTCTATTTAGGTCATTCATAAATACATGTTGATTGTCAGAGTTTATTAATTAAATTTGATTCATCCAACATCATCGTGTGTCATCTAAGAGGATCCATTGGCCTGTATGTGCTCATAGGATAGGACTCAATTTGATATGTAAAAGTAATTTAAAATGATGTTATTTAATACATCATTATTTATATTTTGTACATATCTAAGCATACATTTCACACATATGACTGTATTTCATTACATAATTAATTGTTAATGATACATGTTACCTATTTTACAATGATATTAAAATGATAGATGAGTTTTATATTATATTTCAAGTATTAATTTTATTTTTTTAAATTTTTTCCCATTTTTAACATTCATTTATCAATTTAAATTACAAGATTTACATAATTTAACATAATCTTTATATTGATAGTATAATTTTACATATTATAATGACATTTCTTTTTCTTTTTAGGTCATTCATAAATACATTGATAGTATACTTTGCACTGTTATCAAAAATTTTCTTTTTCTATTTAGGTCATTCATAAATACATGTTGATTGTCAGAGTTTATTAATTAACTTTGTTTCATCCAACATCATCATGTGTCATCTAAGAGGATCCATTGGCCTGTATGTGCTCATAGGATAGGACGCAATTTGATATGTAAAAGTAATTTAAAATGCTGTTATTTAATACATCATTATTTATATTTTGTACATATCTAAGCATACATTTCACACATATGACTGTATTTCATTACATAATTAATTGTTAATGATACATGTTACCTATTTTACAATGATATTAAAATGATAGATGAGTTTTATATTATATTTCAAGTATTAATTTTATTTTTTTAAATTTTTTCCCATTTTTTACATTCATTTATCAATTTAAATTACAAGATTTACATAATTTAACTTAATCTTTAATTGATAGTATAATTTTACATATTATAATGACATTTCTTTTTCTTTTTAGGTCATTCATAAATACATGTAAATTGTCCGAGTTTATTCATTCAATTTGTTTCAACCAACATCATCGTGTGTCATCTTAGATGTTCCATTGACCTGAGCATGCTCATAGGATTGGACTCAATTCGATATGTAAAAGTAATTTAAAATGCAGTTATTTAATACATCATAATTTATATTTTGTACATGTCTAAGCATACATTGCACACATATGACTGTATTTAATTACATAATTAATTGTTAATGATACATGTTACCTATTTTACAATGATATTAAAATGATAGATGAGTTTTATATTATATTTCAAGTATTAATTTTATTTTTTTAAATTTTTTCCCATTTTTAACATACATTTATCATTTTAATTATAAGATTTACATAATTTAACTTAATCTTTGTATTGATAGTATACTTTGCACTGTTATAATGACATTTCAATTTCTTTTTAGGTCATTCATAAATACATGTTTATTTTCAGATTTAATTAATTCAATTTGTTTCAACCAACATCATCGTGTGTCATCTAAGAGGTTCCATTAGTCTGTGCATGTTCATAGGATAGGACTCAACTTGATATGTAAAAGTAATTTAAAATGCAGTTATTTAATACATCATAATTTATATTTTGTACATATCTAAGCATACATTTCACACATATGACTGTATTTAATAACATAAATAATTGTTAATGATACATGTTACCTATTTTACAATGATATTAAAATGATAGATGAGTTTTATATTATATTTCAATTATTTATTCTATTTTTTTAAATTTTTTACCATTTTTAACATACAATTATCATTTTAATTACAAGATTTACATAATTTAACTTAATCTTTAATTGATAGTATAATTTTACATATTATAATGACATTTCTTTTTCTTTTTAGGTCATTCATAAATACATTGATAGTATACTTTGCACTGTTATCAAAAATTTTCTTTTTCTATTTAGGTCATTCATAAATACATGTTGATTGTCAGAGTTTATTAATTAAATTTGATTCATCCAACATCATCGTGTGTCATCTAAGAGGATCCATTGGCCTGTATGTGCTCATAGGATAGGACTCAATTTGATATGTAAAAGTAATTTAAAATGCTGTTATTTAATACATCATAATTTATATTTTGTACATATCTAAGCATACATTTCACACATATGACTGTATTTAATTACATAATTAATTGTTAATGATACATGTTACCTATTTTACAATGATATTAAAATGATAGATGAGTTTTATATTATATTTCAAGTATTAATTTTATTTTTTTAAATTTTTTCCCATTTTTAACATACATTTATCATTTTAATTATAAGATTTACATAATTTAACTTAATCTTTAATTGATAGTATAATTTTACATATTATAATGACATTTCTTTTTCTTTTTAGGTCATTCATAAATACATGTAAATTGTCCGAGTTTATTAATTCAATTTGTTTCAACCAACATCATCGTGTGTCATCTAAGAGGTTCCATTGGCCTGTGCGTGCTCATAGGATTTGACTCAATTTAATATGTAAAAGTAATTTAAAATGCAGTTATTTAATATATCTTTATATATATTATGTAAATATCTAAGGATACATTGCACACATATGATTTTATTTTATTACATAATTACTTGTAAATGATACATGTTACTTATTTTACAATCATATTAAAATGATAGATGAGTTTTATATTATATTTCAATTATTTATTCTATTTTTTTAAATTTTTTACCATTTTTAACATACATTTATCATTTTAATTATAAGATTTACATAATTTAACTTAATCTTTAATTGATACTATAATTTTACATATTATAATGACATTTCTTTTTCTTTTTAGGTCATTCATAAATACATTGATAGTATACTTTGCACTGTTATCAAAAATTTTCTTTTTCTATTTAGGTCATTCATAAATACATGTTGATTGTCAGAGTTTATTAATTCAATTTGTTTCAACCAACATCATCGTGTGTCATCTAAGAGGTTCCATAAGTCTGTGCATGTTCATAGGATAGGACTCAATTTGATATGTAAAAGTAATTTCAAATGCAGTTATTTAATACATCTTAATATATATTATGTAAATATCTAAGCATACATTGCACACATATGACATTATTTTATTACATTATTACTTGTAAATGATACATGTTACTTATTTTACAATCATATTAAAATGATAGATGAGTTTTATATTATATTTCAAGTATTTATTTTATTTTTTTTAATTTTTTACCATTTTTAACACACATTTATCAATTTTAATTACAAGATTTACATAATTTAACATAATCTTTGTATTGATAGTATACTTTGCACTGTTATAATGGCAGATGTGTTTTACATTATATATCAAGTATTAATTTATTTATTTTAATTTTTTACCATTTTTAACATACATTTATCAATTTCAATTACAAAATTTACATAATTTAACATAATCTTTGTATTGATAGCATACTTTGCACTGTTATAATGACATTTCAATTTCTTTTTAGGTCATTCATAAATACATGTTTATTGTCAGATTTAATTAATTCAATTTGTTTCAACCAACATCATCGTGTGTCATCTAAGAGGTTCCATTAGTCTATGCATGTTCATAGGATAGGACTCATTGGATCCATTGGACTGTATGTGCTCATAGGATAGGACTCAATTTGATATGTAAAAGTAATTTAAAATGCTGTTATTTAATACATCAGAATTTATATTTTGTACATATTTAAGCATACATTCACACATATGACTGTATTAAATAACATAAATAATTGTTAATGATACATGTTAACTATTTTACAATGATATTAAAATGATAGATGAGTTTTATATTATATTTCAAGTATTAATTTTATTTTTTTAAATTTTTTCCCATATTTAACATTCATTTATCAATTTAAATTACAAAATTTATATAATTTAACATAATCTTTATATTGAAAGTATACTTTGCCCTGTTATCATAACATTTCTTTTTCTCTTTAGGTCATTTATAATTACATGTTGATTGTCCGAGTTAATTAATCTTTAATTGATAGTATAATTTTACATATTATAATGACATTTCTTTTTCTTTTTAGGTCATACATAAATACATGTAAATTGTCCGAGTTTATTCATTCAATTTGTTTCAACCAACATCATCGTGTGTTATCTTAGATGTTCCATTGACCTGAGCATGCTCATAGGATTGGACTCAATTCGATATGTAAAAGTATATTTTATATTATATTTCAAGTATTTATTTTATTTTTTTTAATTTTTTACCATTTTTAACACACATTTATCAATTTTAATTACAAGATTTACATAATTTAACATTATCTTTGTATTGATAGTATACATTGCACTGTTATAATGACAGATGAGATTTACATTATATATCAAGTATTTATTTTATTTTTTTTAATTTTTTACCACTTATAACACACATTTATCAATTTTAATTACAAAATTTAGATAATTTAACATAATCTTTGTATTGATAGTATACTTTGCACTGTTATAATGACATTTCAATTTCTTTTTAGGTCATTCATAGATACATGTTTATTGTCAGATTTAATTAATTCAATTTGTTTCAACCAACAACATCGTGTGTCATCTAAGAGGTTCCATTAGTCTGTGCATGTTCATAGGATAGGACTCAACTTGATATGTAAAAGTAATTTAAAATGCAGTTATTTAATACATCATAATTTATATTTTGTACATATCTAAGCATACATTTCACACATATGACTGTATTTAATAACATAAATAATTGTTAATGATACATGTTACCTATTTTTCAATGATATTAAAATGATAGATGAGTTTTATATTATATTTCAATTATTTATTCTATTTTTTTAAATTTTTTACCATTTTTAACATACATTTATCATTTTAATTACAAGATTTACATAATTTAACTTAATCTTTAATTGATAGTATAATTTTACATATTATAATGACATTTCTTTTTCTTTTTAGGTCATTCATAAATACATGTAAATTGTCCGAGTTTATTCATTCAATTTGTTTCAACCAACATCATCGTGTGTCATCTAAGAGGTTCCATTGGCCTGTGCGTGCTCATAGGATTTGACTCAATTTAATATGTAAAAGTAATTTAAAATGCAGTTATTTAATATATCTTTATATATATTATGTAAATATCTAAGGATACATTGCACACATATGACTTTATTTTATTACATAATTACTTGTAAATGATACATGTTACTTATTTTACAATCATATTAAAATGATAGATGAGTTTTATATTATATTTCAATTATTTATTCTATTTTTTTAAATTTTTTACCATTTTTAACATACATTTATCATTTTAATTTCAAGATTTACATAATTTAACTTAATCTTTAATTGATAGTATAATTTTACATATTATAATGACATTTCTTTTTCTTTTTAGGTCATTCATAAATACATGTAAATTGTCCGAGTTTATTCATTCAATTTGTTTCAACCAACATCATCGTGTGTCATCTTAGATGTTCCATTGACCTGAGCATGCTCATAGGATTGGACTCAATTCGATATGTAAAAGTAATTTAAAATGCAGTTATTTAATACATCATAATTTATATTTTGTACATGTCTAAGCATACATTGCACACATATGACTGTATTTAATTACATAATTAATTGTTAATGATACATGTTACCTATTTTACAATGATATTAAAATGATAGATGAGTTTTATATTATATTTCAAGTATTAATTTTATTTTTTTATTTTTTATCATTTTTAACACACATTTATTTGTTTTAATTACAATATTTATATAATTTAACATTATCTTTGTATTGATAGTATACTTTGCACTGTTATAATGACAGATGAGATTTACATTATATATCAAGTATTTATTTTATTTTTTTTAATTTTTTACCACTTATAACACACATTTATCAATTTTAATTACAAGATTTACATAATTTAACATAATCTTTATATTGATAGTATACTTTGCACTATTATAATGACAGATGAGATTTACATTATATATCAAGTATTAATTTTTTTTTTTTTTTAATTTTTTACCATTTATAACACACATTTATCAATTTTAATTACAAAGTTTACATAATTTAACATAATCTTTATATTGATAGTATACTTTGCACTGTTCTCAAAACATTTCTTTTTCTATTTAGGTCATTCATAAATACATGTTGATTGTCAGAGTTTATTAATTAAATTTGATTCATCCAACATCATCGTGTGTCATCTAAGAGGATCCATTGGCCTGTATGTGCTCATAGGATAGGACTCAATTTGATATGTAAACGAAGTAATTTAAAATGCTGTTATTTAATACATCTTAATTTATAATTTGTACATATTTAAGCATACATTTCACACATATGACTGTATTTATTTACATGAATAATTGTTAATGATACATGTTACTTATTTTACAATCATATTAAAATGATAGATGAGTTTTATATTATATTTCAAGTATTAATTTTATTTTTTTAAATTTTTTCCCATTTTTAACATTCATTTATCAATTTAAATTACAAGATTTACATAATTTAATATAATCTTTATATTGATAGTATACTTTGCCCTATTATAATGACATTTATTTTTCTTTTTAGGTCATTCATAAATACATGTAAATTGTCCGAATTTATTAATTCAATTTGTTTCAACCAACATCATCGTGTGTCATCTAAGAGGTTTCATTGGCCAGTGCGTGCTCATAGGATTTGACTCAATTTGATATGTAAAAGTAATTTAAAATGCAGTTATTTAATACATCTTAATTTATATTTTGTACATATTTAAGCATACATTTCACACATATGACTGTATTTATTTACATGAATAATTGTTAATGATACATGCAACCTATTTTACAATGATATTAAAATGATAGATGGGTTTTATATTTTATTACAAGTATTTATTTTATTTTTATTAATTTTCTACCATTTTTAACATACGTTCATCAATTTCAATTACAAGATTTACATAATTTAACATAATCTTTGTATTGATAGTATACTTTGCCCTGTTATAATGACATTTCTTTTTCTATATAGGTCATTCATAAATACAAGTAAATTGTCCGAGTTTATTAATTCAATTTGCTTCAACCAACATCATCGTGTGTCATCTAAGAGGTTCCATTGGCCTGTGTGTGCTCATAGGATAGGACTCAATTTGATATGTAAAAGTAATTTAAAATACAGTTATTTAATACATCTTAATTTATAATTTGTACATATTTAAGCATACATTTCACACATATGACTGTTTTTATTTACATGAATAATTGTTAATGATACATGTTACTTATTTTACAATCATATTAAAATGATAGATGAGTTTTATATTATATTTCAAGTATTTATTTTATTTTTTTTAATTTTTTACCATTTTTAACACACATTTTTCAATTTTAATTACAAGATTTACATAATTTAACATAATTTTTGTATTGATAGTATAATTTGCACTGTTATAATGACAGATGTGTTTTACATTATATATCCAGTTTTAATTAATTAATTTTAATTTTTTACCATTTTTAACATACATTTATCAATTTTAATTACAAAATTTACATAATTTAACATAATCTTTGTATTGATAGCATACTTTGCACTGTTATAATGACATTTCAATTTCTTTTTAGGTCATTTATAAATACATGTTTATTGTCAGATTTAATTAATTCAATTTGTTTCAACCAACATCATCGTGTGTCATCTAAGAGGTTCTATTAGTCTGTGCATGTTCATAGGATAGGACTCAACTTGATATGTAAAAGTAATTTAAAATGCAGTTATTTAATACATCATAATTTATATTTTGTACATATCTAAGCACACATTTCACACATATGACTGTATTTAATAACATAAATAATTGTTAATGATACATGTTACCTATTTTACAATGATATTAAAATGATAGATGAGTTTTATATTATATTTCAATTATTTATTCTATTTTTTTTAATTTTTTACCATTTTTAACATACATTTATCATTTTAATTACAAGATTTACATAATTTAACTTAATCTTTAATTGATAGTATAATTTTACATATTATAATGACATTTCTTTTTCTTTTTAGGTCATTCATAAATACATGTAAATTGTCCGAGTTTATTAATTCAATTTGTTTCAACCAACATCATCGTGTGTCATCCAAGAGGTTCCATTGGCCTGTGCGTGCTCATAGGATTGGACTCATTTTGATATGTAAAAGTAATTTAAATTGCAGTTATTTAATATATGATTATATTATATATTATGTAAATATCTAAGCATACATTGCACACATATGACTTTATTTTATTACATAATTACTTGTAAATGATACATGTTACTTATTTTACAATCATATTAAAATGATAGATGAGTTTTATATTATATTTCAAGTATTTATTTTATTTTTTTTAATTTTTTACCATTTTTAACATATATTTATCATTTTAATTACAAGATTTACATAATTTAACATAATCTTTAATTGATAGTATACTTTGCCCTGGTATCATAACATTTCTTTTTCTTTTTAGGTCATTCATAAATACTTTGATAGTATATTTTGCCCTGTTATTATAACATTTCTTTTTCTCTTTAGGTCAATCATAATTACATGTTGATTGTCCGAGTTTATTCATTCAATTTGTTTCAACCAACATCATCGTGTGTCATCTAAGAGGTTCCATTATCCTGTGCGTGCTCATAGGATTGGACTCAATTTGATATGTAAAAGTAATTTAAAATGCTGTTATTTAATATATCTTAATAAATATTATGTAAATATCTAAGCATACATTGCACACATATGACTTTATTTTATTACTTAATTACTTGTAAATGATACATGTTACTTATTTTACAATCATATTAAAATGATAGATGAGTTTTATATTATATTTCAAGTATTTATTTAATTTTTTTTAATTTTTTACCATTTTTAACACACATTTATCAATTTTAATTACAAGATTTACATAATTTAACATAATCTTTGTATTGATAGTATACTTTGCACTGTTATAATGACAGATGAGTATTACATTATATATCAAGTATTTATTTTATTTTTTTTAATTTTTTGCCATTTTTAACACACATTTATCAATTTTAATTACAAGATTTACATAATTTAACATCATCTTTACATTGATAGTATATTTTGCCCTGTTATTATAACATTTCTTTTTCTCATTAGGTCATTCATAATTACATGTTGATTGTCCGATTTAACTTAATCTTTAATTGATTGTATAATTTTAAATATTATAATGACATTTCTTTTTATTTTTAGGTCATTCATAAATACATTGATAGTATACTTTGCCATGTTATCATAACATTTCTTTTTCTCTTTAGGTCATTCATAAATACATGTTGATTGTCAGAGTTTATTAATTAAATTTGTTTCATCCAACATCATCGTGTGTCATCTAAGAGGATCCATTGGCCTGTATGTGCTCATAGGATAGGACTCAATTTGATATTTAAAAGTAATTTAAAATGCTGTTATTTAATACATCATAATTTATATTTTGTACATATCTAAGCATACATTTCACACATATGACTGTATTTAATTACATAATTAATTATTAATGATACATGTTACCTATTTTACAATGATATTAAAAAGATAGATGAGTTTTATATTATATTTCAAGTATTAATTTTATTTTTTTAAATTTTTTCCCATTTTTAACATTCATTTATCAATTTAAATTACAAGATTTACATAATTTAACATAATCTTTATATTGATAGTATACTTTGCACTGTTATAATGACAGATGAGATTTACATTATATTTCAAGTATTTATTTTATTTTTTTTAATTTTTTGCCATTTTTAAAACACATTTATCAATTTTAATTACAAGATTTACATAATTTAACATAATCTTTGTATTGGTAGCATACTTTGCACTGTTATAATGATAGATGTGTTTTACATTATATATCAAGTATTAATTTATTTATTTTAATTTTTTACCATTTTTAACTTACATTTATCAATTTTATTTACAAGATTTACATAATTTAACATAATCTTTGTATTGATAGCATACTTTGCACTGTTATAATGACATTTCAATTTCTTTTTAGGTCATTCGTAAATACATGTTGATTGTCAGAGTTCATCATTTCAATGTGTTTCATCCAACATCGTTGAGTGTCATCTAAGATGTTCAATTGACCTGAGCATGCTCATAGGATTGGACTCAATTCGATATGTAAAAGTAATTTAAAATGCTGTTATTTAATACATCTTAATTTATATTTTGTACATATCTAAGCATACATTGCACACATATGACTGTATTTAATTACATAATAACTTGTTTATGATACATGTAACTTATTATCAATCATACTAAAATGATAGATGAGTTTAATAATAAATTTAAAGTATTCATTTTATTTTTAGTGATTCTTTACCATTTTTAACATACGTTCATCAACTTCAATTACAAGATTTACATAATTTAACATAATCTTTGTATTGATAGTATACTTTGCACTGTTATAATGACATTTCTTTTTCTTTTTAGGTCATTCATAAATACATGTTGATTTTCAGAGTTAATTAATTCAATGTGTTTCATCCAGCATCGTTGAGTGTCATCTAAGATGTTCCATTGACCTGAGCATGCTCATAGGATTGGACTCAATTCGATATGTAAAAGTAATTTAAAATGCAGTTATTTAATACATCTTTATTTATATTTTGTACATATCTAAGCATACATTTCACACATATGACTGTATTTAATTAGATAATTACTTGTTAATAATGCATGTAACTTATTTTACAATCATATTAAACTGATAGATGAGTTTTATATTATATTTCAAGTATTTATTCTATTTTTTTTAATTTTTTACCATTTTTAACATATATTTATCATTTTAATTACAAGATTTACATTATTTAACTTAATCTTTAATTGATTGTAAAATTTGACCTGTTATTAAGACTTTTCTTTTTCTCTTTAGGTAATTCATAAATACATGTTGATTGTCCGAGTTTATTCATTCAATTTGTTTCAACCAACATCATCGTGTGTCATCTAAGAGGTTCCCCTGGCCTGTATGTGCAAATAGGATAGTACTCAATTTGATATGTAAAAGTAATTTAAAATGCTGTTATTTAATACATCTTAATTTATATTTTGTACATATCTAAGCATACATTTCACACATGAGACTGTATTTAATTACATAATTTCTTGTTAATGATACATGTAACTTAATTCACAATCATATTAAAAATATGATAGATGAGTTTTATATTATATTTCAAGTATTTATTCTATTTTTTTTAATTTTTTACCATTTTTAACATACATTTATCATTTTAATTACAAGATTTACATTATTTAACTTAATCTTTAATTGATTGTATAATTTGACCTGTTATTAAGACATTTCTTTTTCTCTTTAGGTAATTCATAAAAACATGTTGATTGTCCGAGTTTATTCATTCAATTTGTTTCAACCAACATCATCGTGTGTCATCTAAGAGGTTCCATTGGCTTGTGCGTGCTCATAGGATTGGACTCAATTTGATATGTAAAAGTAATTTAAAATGCAGTTATTTAATATATCTTAATATATATTATGTAACTATCTAAGCGTACATTGCACACATATGACTTTATTTTATTACATTATTACTTGTAAATGATACATGTTACTTATTTTACCATCATATTACAATGATAGATGAGTTTTATATTATATTTCAAGTATTTTTTTTATTTTTTTTAATTTTTTACCATTTTTAACACACATTTATCAATTTTAATTACAAGATTTACATTATTTAACTTAATCTTTAATTGATTGTATAATTTGACCTGTTATTAAGACATTTCTTTTTCTCTTTAGGTAATTCATAAATACAAGTAAATTGTCCGAGTTTATTAATTCAATTTGTTTCAACCAATATCATCGTGTGTCATCTAGGAGGTTCCATTGGTGTGTGATGTTCATAGGATTGGACTCAATTTGATATGTAAACAAAGTAATTTAAAATGCTGTTATTTAATACATCTTAATTTATAATTTGTACATATTTAAGCATACATTTCACACATATGGTTGTATTTATTTACATGAATAATTGTTAATGATACATGCAACCTATTTTACAATGATATTAAAATGATAGATGGGTTTTATATTTTATTACAAGTATTTATTTTATTTTTATTAATTTTCTACCATTTTTAACACACATTTATCAATTTTAATTACAATATTTATATAATTTAACATTATCTTTGTATTGATAGTATACTTTGCACTGTTATAATGACAGATGAGTTTTACATTATAAAAAAGTATTTATTTTATTTTTTTTAATTTTTTACCATTTTTAACATTCATTTATCAATTTAAATTACAAGATTTACATAATTTAACATAATCTTTATATTGATAGTATAATTTGACCTGTTATTATGACATTTCTTTTACTATATAGGTCATTCATAAATACAAATAAATTTTCCGAGTTTATTAATTCAATTTGTTTCAACCAACATCATCGTGTGTCATCTAAGAGGTTTCATTGGCCTGTGCGTGCTCATAGGATTTGACTCAATTTGAAATGTAAAAGTAATTAAAAATGCAGTTATTTAATACATCTTAATTTATATTTTGTACATATCTAAGCATACATTTCACACATATGACTTTATTCTATTACATAATTACGTGTTAATGATACATGTTACTTATATTACAATCATACTAAAATGATAGATGAGTTTTATATTATATTTCAAGTATTAATTTTATTTTTTTAAATTTTTTACCATTTTTAACATTCATTTATCAATTTAAATTACAAGATTTACATAATTTAACATAATCTTTATATTGATAGTATACTTTGCCCTATTATAATGACATTTATTTTTCTTTTTAGGTCATTCATAAATACATGTAAATTGTCCGAGTTTATTAATTCAATTTGTTTCAACCAACATCATCGTGTGTCATCTAAGAGGTTTCATTGGCCTGTGCGTGCTCATAGGATTTGACTCAATTTGATATGTAAAAGTAATTTAAAATGCAGTTATTTAATACATCTTAATTTATATTTTGTACATATCTAAGCATACATTTCACACATATGACTTTATTCTATTACATAATTACGTGTTAATGATACATGTTACTTATATTACAATCATACTAAAATTATAGATGAGTTTTATATTATATTTCAAGTATTTATTTTCTTTTTAGTGATTCTTTACCATTTTTAACATACGTTCATCAATTTCAATTACAAGATTTACATAATTTAACATAATCTTTGTATTAATAGTATACTTTGCACTGTTATAATGACAGATGAGTATTACATTATATATCAAGTATTTTTTTATTTTTTTTAATTTTTTGCCATTTTTAACACACATTTATCAATTTTAATTACAAGATTTACATAATTTAACATAATCTTTATATTGATAGTATACTTTGCCCTGTTATAATGACATTTCTTTTTCTTTTTAGGTCATTCATAAATACATGTTGATTGTCCGAGTTTATTCATTCAATTTGTTTCAACCAACATCATCGTGTGTCATCTAAGAGGTTCCTCTGGCCTGTATGTGCAAATAGGATAGTACTCAATTTGATATGTATAAGTAATTAAAAATAATGTTATTTAATACATCATAATTTATATTTTGTACATATCTAAGCATACATTTCATACATATGACTGTATTTAATTACATAATTTCTTGTTCATGATACATGTTACTTATTTTACAATCATACTAAAATGATAGTTGAGTTTTTTATTATATTTAAGTATCTTAATTTATATCTTATACATATCTAAGCATACATTTCACACATATGACTGTATTTAATTACATAATTACTTGTTAATGATACATCTAACTTATTTTACAATCATACTAGAATGATAGATGAGTTTTATATTATATTTCAAGTATTTATTTTATTTTTTTAAATTTTTTCACATTTTTAACATTCATTTATCAATTTAAATTACAAGATTTACATAATTTAACTTAATCTTTAATTGATAGTATAATTTGACCTGTTATAATGACATTTCTTTTTCTTTTTAGGTCATTCATAAATACATGTTGATTGTCAGAATTAATTAATTCAATGTGTTTCATCCAACATCCTTGAGTGTCATCTAGGAGGTTCTGTTGGCTGTGCGTGCTCATAGTATTGGACTCTATTTGATATGTAAAAGTAATTTAAAATGCAGTTATTAAATACATCTTAATTTATATTTTATACATATCTAAGCATACATTTCACACATATGACTGTATTTAATTACATAATTTCTTGTTAATGATACATGTAACATATTTTACAATCATACTAAAATGATAGATGAGTTTTTTATTATATTTCAAGTATTTATTTTATTTTCTTAAATTTTTTACCATTTTTAACATACATTTATCATTTTAATTACAAGATTTACATAATTTAACAAAATCTTTGTATTGATGGTATACTTTGCACTGTTATAATGACAGATGAGTTTTACATTATATATCAAGTATTTCTTTTTTTTTTTTAATTTTTTATCATTTTTAACATACATTTATCAATTTTAATTACAAGATTTACATAATTTAACCTAATCTTTAATTGATAGTATAATTTACATTTAGATTTACATAATTTAACCTAATCTTTATATTGATAGTATACTTTGCCCTGTTATCATAACATTTCTTTTTCTCTTTAGGTCATTCATTTATACATGTTGATTGTCCAAGTTTATTCATTCAATTTGTTTCAACCAACATCATCGCATGACATCTAAGAGGTTCCATTGGCCTGTGCGTGCTCATAGGATTGGACTCAATGTAATATGTAATAGTAATATAAAATGCAATTATTTAATACATCTTAATTTATATCTTATACATATCTAAGCATACATTTCACACATATGACTGTATTTAATTACATAATTACTTGCTAATGATACATGTAACTTATTTTACAATCATATTAAAATGATAGATGAGTTTTTTATTATATTTCAAGTATTTATTTTATTTTTTTTAATTTTTTCCCATTTTTAACATTCATTTATCAATTTAAATTACAAGATTTACATAATTTAACATAATCTTTAGTTGATAGTATAATTTGACCTGTTATAATGACATTTCTTTTTCTTTTTAGGTCATTCATAAATACATGTTGATTGTCAGAATTAATTAATTCAATGTGTTTCATCAAACATCCTTGAGTGTCATCAAGGAGGTTCTGTTGGCTGTGCGTGCTCATAGTATTGGACTCGATTTGATATGTAAAAGTAATTTAAAAAGCAGTTATTTAAAACATCTTAATTTATATTTTATACATATCTAAGCATACATTTCACACATATGACTGTATTTAATTACATAATTTCTTGTTAATGATACATGTAACATATTTTACAATCATACTAAAATGATAGATGAGTTTTTAATATACTCATGAATAACACTAAAAACAAGGATATTAAATCATGTATATTAAGTACAGATGAGAACAAATGTATATACATACCCTATAATGGCACCTACATATTAATTCAGTTTTATATCAAGACCTCTATATCTATTCAATAATTACAATATCAATAACAAATATATAATAATATCAATAATTTCATCAACTTGTTAAAAAGCAGTTGATGAAAAATACTTAATAAATTGCGGATACTAACTACTAATAATTGTTTTTAAATGTATATCACAAGCATTAGTATACATATTTCTTAACCGACATGTATTCAATACTAAATTAAATTTAAGTTTATTTATTGTTTTTAAAAAGAAATTGTACTAACTGATTTATTTAATAAGTATTTGAAATTATAATAACTTACTCAAATTATATTATAATACTTATCAGTAGGGTTTGAATTTGAAAGCAATTCACTGCTTTTTTTAGATAAAGATAGAAAAACAATTCTAACTTAGAAAAATGTTTCGTTTTTATGCTAGAGGGAACAATTAATTTTTGTTTTTTTTTATGTGTTGTGTTAAATTATCTATTAATCACAATAACTGTATAATAAAATCGATATGACCACACAAGAACAACATGGAGTGGATGTTAAGTTTAAAATAGCTTGTAATGACTAGAAAAAACTCATATTCTGTTATTTACAATCAATAAAATAACAACAATAATAACATTAAACATAAAAAAAATATTTATTATTTATATCACTCCTATTATGTTGGTGAACATGAAATAGTACTATTATGTTTTTTTGAGAGAAAACCATTTGAATCATGAAAATGATGTATAAATGCGTTCTTACTTATCGGCCGATGACTCCTTGTCAACTTCAATGTGTAATTGCCAACACTCACCAGTACATGGTAAAAAGTTGTTAACAAAATTTTCGGTATCACTTCTGTCAACTGAAAACAATCAAAACTATGCATAGGACGTGTTACAGTTATGGTAGTAATATGACGACGACGACGACGACGACAGCAAAAACAGTCGAGGGGCAGCAGCTTACCTATCAGATAAATTTCGGCGAAATTACGATTTGAAGCATGTCCGGCACGACATGATTACAGATGATAACGCTCGAGCAGTCGGATAAGGTGAACGGAAAAAGCAACGGCGTCCAACTGAGGGCCCGAGTGGTGTGTCGGAGCAACGGAAAACGTGAGCCATCCGAGCGGTCCGGACGCGCTGACGGGCTACTGTCGACGACGATGTTATACGCTATAGCGCTCGTTATACGCCGGAGACGGTGACGCGGATAATACAAGATTTATATATCTGTTATGATTATATCATATGATGAGATATAGTAACATAAACTTCCATGGTAACCGGTTATCAGCGGTACCGTGTTTTGATGACCAGCTCGATTGTGAATTATTGTAATGATAACGTGACCATTGCACGGGCTACAGTAGAATCGACTCTAGCGCCCGAGAGTCCATGGCATATCCCGCCCAAAAGACACAAGAGCGAACACCGGATTATAAGATTATTATTCGGAGAGCTCGCATTGTGTTGTTAATAGTTGGCAGTGTGGACGACAACGACTGCGACGAATATAGGGTGCGTCACCAATAGTATACAATATCGGACAACGTTTGCACAAGTACCAGTACATGCCGGCTCGACCGCAAACCGTCATCCAAAACAGTGAGAATTCCGTTGGATCTTCAACGTTTTTATTGTTCATGTATTGCCTAATTCTCATCACTAACACAAATGCATGTGACTCTTTGACAGAACTGTAGAAACACAATCCTAACACATCTCGACTGCTAGCAATATTTGCGTTTACCTTGTAAGCATTTCGTTCAGTGACGTTCGATTCGAATCTGCACAGTGTGGACTCCATTGGTGAGTAGGAAGACAGTTAGAATGCCTGTACTTTGAAACTAGTTGGTTTTGCGTTATCACATTTGTCATCACAAATCGCGTCCCCAAGATATACCGTAGATTTCTTTAATGTAGCTGTATTGTGTTCCTTTCGGCATACTGTATATTGTCTGGACGGTGATTATTTATAGCCCTCCAGCTCAGGCTGTGACTGAATTTGAATTTGTTAATGATTTATTTTCATGTTTTTTACTTTAATATACTCGTAGTGAATGACACTTCCTATTCGTATTTTTTATATTGGTAAATTATATTTTAAAATTGTGGTACTCATTTGTTATTGGCCCACCATTGAAATGACATATAAATTGTTTTGTTTTTTAGAAAATTATATGGCTTTATTTTAGAATATGACTATCTATACAGGCAGTGGCGTACCCAGGATTTTCGAATGGGGGGGGGGGGGCTAAACAAAGTAAATCAAAATTTGACATCATCATAACAAACAATTTTCAATAAAGTCTTGTAGCAGTTAATTGTAATATTTCATTATTATATAACACATACGTCATACATAATATATTAGTGATATACAAAATATGTTATACGATAAATTATAAATTATTTTATTTTATATAACTTCAAATTCAAAATACATATTTTATTTTTTACATTATTTGCTCCAGTCTTCTAGTTGCATCCTTCTGGGTGCCTTTTTGGAAAATAATTTAATTATTTCATCCTCACTCAATTGTTCTTTTTTGTTAATATTTGTTAATGCCAATCCATTGAGTCGTTCTTCCGACATGGTTGACCGTAAATATGTTTTTAATCGTTGTAGTGTTGAAAACGTATGTTCAGGTGTGGCTGAGGTGACTGGCAATGTTGCAAACAATTGTAAGAGTATTTTAATATTTGGTACGATAGCTGTGCAATGGGGTAACGTAACAATGGCCGAATCTGGTATAATTTGCATATTTTTCCATTGGTGTCTCCAAATGCGCAACTCTGCTTTAAGAATAGAATTATCATCAGTTGAAAGATCTTGAGCATAGATAGAAGCCGCCTTCAATATAGTTTCATCGTCGTACATACTAAAATTTGATGGAATAAGTCCCTGTAAAGGTATTGTATCACTTAGTCGTTGATTAAATCGTGCATACAGAATAATATTGTCTTAACAATTGGTATCAGCCTTTTTTTGTTGCTTTCAATCGTTTGTTGTAGATGTTTATCAAAGAGTACATCAACTGTTTTTTCAAACCCACTTTCAAAATTGATTAGGAAGTCATTTGCTCTTTGAACAGAAATAAGATGATATTCTGTTTTTGAATGTTTGTTGAAGTCATTCTTAGCATCTTTAAACTTTAACATAGGTGCAGTTACTAATTTTCCCAAATTTTAAAATTATGTATTAAGTTTTAATTAATATGTTGTATTTTAAAAAGTAAGGTAAAAATCATTAGGTATTTAGGTTTGGTATGTAAGCATAAATTTACCTGTCTGTCTATTCCACCACCAGAAAAAGCAAACAAAACGCAAAATTTACAATAGGCTCCTTTATGTATATCACTATAAGCAAGCCAAAAATATTGTGTTAATACTTATGCTGAAATTTTCTTTTTTGTTTGCCTTCTATATTCTCTGGAAAATTAAAATCTAATGGAGGTATCCAAATGTTTTTTAAACAATCAACAATTTCAGATTTTTTCAGCGTTCGGTCCATTATGAAGCAAGCAATATCATTCATGTAAATTTCATTTTCAGTCAAAGCAGGCATTGATAAAGACTAAGAATACAAATATACATTTTCATCAATACTCTTAAATCATATTATTTTCTTTTTTTTTAGGTTATACCACCAGTTGGTTGGATTCCTCGGAGGAAATCTTATGATCATGAAGATATTATGAACATGGTTATCACATGTCCCAATGAACAAGTAACTAATTTAAAATGAATCATTTTCAATGTTAATTTTATTTTATATTCCTTTATTTATTTTAGATTATTAAAGGTAAACAGGGTATATATACCCTAAATAGTAAGCATAATGATCCTCTTCTAGTTTGTGACTATAAGAAAATTACTGAACTGCCATTTTATCAAGCTCCAGAAGCATTTGATTATGCCGCGCTTGAAAGAAAGTATTGGAAAAATATTAATTATAAATCGAGTGTTTATGGTGCAGATGTCTCAGGATCGGTCACATATCCTGATGTTAATGTATGTTTTAAATTCTTTAAATACCTTTTAACTTACATGTTAAATTTCTTCTTCATTTAAGGCATGGAATATTAGCAGGTTGGGTACAATATTGGACCATGTAAATAAAGATGACAAGTTGACAATCGAAGGAGTGAATACTCCATATCTATATTTTGGAATGTGGAAAGCAACATTTCCTTGGCACACCGAAAATATAGATTTGTATAGCATAAACTACTTAAACTATGGATTTCCAAAGACATGGTATACCTGTTAAAATTTTTATTTTACAACTTGGTGATTTTTATCATGTTATGTATATTATTTTAGGTACATAATTCCCCCTAGCTAAGGTCATCGATTTCAAAAGCTTGTTAATAGTATATATGATACCAAATCTTGCTCTTTCTTTCTGAGACACAAAATGGTTATTATATCAACTTCAGTTTTAAAATCACAAAGCATATTGACCAATAAAGTAATTTATTCATTAAATCATAATTGTAAAAAAATAATTGTTCTACCTATGTACTAGGTTCTATTAATATTCATAAATTTATACACAAAGTTAAATAATTTATTTTTATTTCAGATTACTCAGGAGAATAGGGAATTCATGATTACGTTCCCATTTTCATATCATATGGGATTCAATCAAGTATTCAATATTGCTGAGTCGATAAATTTTGCATTGAGTAGATGGGTCGAATACGGAAAAAGAACGTCACTTTGTAGTTGTTCTAAAAATAAAATTTCGTTCAGCATGGATACATATGTGAAAACTTATCAACCAGAAAGTTATCAATTGTGGCGTGATGGCAAAGATATAGGATACCATCCTTAAAATCCTAAATATTTTTAACCTGCACCTGCGTCATAGCAGTATTATAGACTGCTATCAAAGGGATCTCCAATTTTCGTGCAAATTTCAAGCTCCAGATTACATGTAACTATTTTATGATAATACTTGTATTTGTAAATGATTCATTATCTTGTCTTTACTCTTTACAGATTCAATGATTTTTTGTCATACTGTTACCAAGAAATTGAGTTCTGTCGTGTTCAGAATAGAAGCCTACTACCTTACATGTTTAACTAGGCCTCATATTATTATATCCAAGACCTATGTGCAGTGGTTGTATATGCCAGCATAAATACTGATTTTATTTAAAAGTTTGAATAATTGGATGTACGCCAATGAAGCAAATGTGCTGAGTTTATTTTGTTATTACATATATTTTAGGCCAGCAGAATGGCACAACCTGAAACTGAGTCATTATGTTAGGTTGAATTATGTATGTGTTAGACCACCCAAGGGCCAAGACTCTCTAATTTTGTTTTTTTTTATTATATATCCAAGAGGAGGGAGATGACGAAATAGATTTAGTCCAAGTATTATCAGAGATGTTGATAAGGCATTAGCTTGCCCATCAACAGCCGAAAGGAATAAGATCCAAAAACAAGAATCCAAAGATAAAACAGAATCAGCTAAGGATAATGAAACTATTAAAGACCCAGTCATAAATAAAAAACAGCTAAAAATTCTAAATTGGACGAAAAAACTTCTCAAAAAACCAATGAAGATTTGAAAAAAGGCGATAAAAAAAAGATGACTCTACTTCACGTAGTAAAATAGCAGTTAAATGGAATCCCGATATTTTGGAGGCAAAAGATAATAAGACATTTGTTAAAGTATCAACTGCATTAAATAAATCAAAAAGAGGTGCTGCAAGTAGTACACAGCTAGAGTTAGAGCTAGAGAAGAAATATTCAAAAAAGATGACGGTTGATAAAGATGCAAAACCAGGATTGAATATTCCACACGTGTAAGTTGATAAATATTTTATCATGTAAATATATTTAATTATAGAAAAATGATTTTATACTTTTCATTGACTTAGGAATTATAAAATGGAACCACTAGGTAATAATGCACTTGTGGTCCCTGGTGATATCTTAAGTGTGTCCTATGGAAATTCACACAATAATATATATTCTATCACTTTTGATGCAAAAGTAAATATATCTTAATTTATTAATTTAACTTGAAATTAGGAGACCTTATAATAGTATATGTTACTAATGTTTTTTACTGTTTATAAGTATTCCTAATATGTACTAATATATCCGAGGAGGATTGATTTTTTTTAAGTACTACTTGAATAAATTTATCATGATATTTTTATCTAACATTTATATGTAATATAATAATTATTAATGTATGTACTCTGTAGGTATGTATACGATTATTGTATTAACATTTTTAAAAAAGTATAATGTAATAAATAAAGTAGACTTTAGTAGAATAAAAGAACTATTTTTTAAAGAAATCAGATATTTTTGATTGTTTTTTAATGTTTGACCTATCTGTGATGTTTTAAATAACGTTTAGCGCGGAAAAAATCTCGTCTCCAATTTCTTGTTGTTCTTGAATGTACTTACGTACAACCTGTAAACTATCTAATGCCTGGGCAAGAGTAGTTTTAGGCAAAGCCAATTCACCATCGTCATCAATATCCGACTCCTCCCCACTGGACTCGTTAGGTATTTCTTGGAATTTTAAATCGTTCAGTATTTCATTATCAGTAGGATAGTATGTTATTATAACACCAGAGTCCACCTCAACAAAATGTTGGAATTCAACTGTATTAGTCTCAGGAAAAAGCTGCTGATATCGATCCCACTCAATTGGGTTTTCTTCTTCGACTGGTTTTTGTTTATAATAAATAATAATATACATTCTTGGTTATTTGACCTTCCAGTTATCGAAGTGTGTACATAGTACATATTTTATAGTATAAATTCGAGTTATAAGCTAAAATTCAACTAAAATTACTTCGACTTATCGAGAAATTCGAGTTAGCGAAATTCGAATTATCGAGAAAATTTATCACACATATCATATATTGGGAGCCAGGGGCCGAGGCATTCCTTTGAGTTATGGAAAATTCGACTTATAGAGGTTCGAGTTATCGAGGTTTAACTGTATATATATTATATTGTTTTTGTGCCTGTTAGATAATTTTTGTATTTATTTTATAATTAAAAAACCTTACTGTGGTGTATGTACCAACAGTATCAAAATTTATCAAACATTGTCAAAGAGAATAGTACCAATGAAGCAAATGAGCTTAGGTAGCACATTGTTGGTTAATATTTAAGGCAGCCGACGGACGAGACCGGAAAGTGTTCGTTTCTCTGACATAAAATGGTTATTATATCACCTTCTATGTTAAAATCACGTAGCACAAATAAAGTAATTTTATTCATTAATTCATAATTTTAAAAATTATTTGTTCTCCCTATAGACTGGGATTTTTTAATATTAATAAAATAAAGCACGAGTTAAAATTATTTATAATTTTTTTCAGATTACCAAGTACAATGGTGAATTCATGATTACTAAAGACCGGATTTATATGCAAATGCATATTATATGTATTGGAATAAGCTTTTTGAAATCTGATGAGAATTGTGCCCGATTTAGATCATTCTTATTAAAATAACACTAATTGCAATTTGCATATTTTGCATATTTCAACGTTTTTACCAATTAAATGCATATTTAATGAATATTTGTAGTTTTATAGCGCATATTACCTATTTATAGCATATATATTTATTTTTCGTCGTCTTCCTAACCTAACACAACTTCTGATAATCCAGTGCAATCAGGTAAAATATGAATTCAATTTTTTTTTTCACTTTTTATTGATGCGGGCTAATATTTTATAGATCGAAGATAAAGATTGTTAAATGGCGAATTTAGTGAAGATGACAAAATACTTTTTTATATATTTAAAACCTTTTTATACCTTTTTTAATACTTAATTAGTTAATACTTATTTTTAAATAGTTTTAAATAAAATGTTTTCAATTCAATTTTAAGTGCATATTTTGTAGCATATTACAGCATTTTTAGAAGCATATTTTGAGGATTTTTTGTGCATATAAATCCGGTCCCTAATGATTACATTCCCATTCTCGACTCGCATGGAATTCCACCATAGTATTAATATGGCAGAGTCTGTTAATTTATCATTGAATTGATGGTCGGAATATGGCAAGAGAATGTTGCTTTGCAGTTGTGATGAAAACAAACTATAATAAAGCATGGGTACATTTGTAAAAACAAACCAACCAGAAAGGTAAATAGTTCATACTAAATCAATGATTAAGTGTACCTTGTACGAGCTCAATTAACTACAATATTTTCGAATATAATGACAATGGTTAATTTTTTTAAATTATTATATTTGAAATAATATTTAGTACCATAAATATGTGTTGACCATTAAGCAATGATTTATAAATTAAAACCAATTTTAGAGTAGAATAACGGACTACGTAATATATTGTGCATCAAAAGAATCTGTAGACTAAATAACAAGAACAATGGCAAACGAATTAGGACCACTTGGCATACTATACTGTTAGGAATATTCCCAGGTTTGTTATAAAATATAGATGACTATTATACTATATTATAACACAGCAAATTATATTTGTAAACCATATGTAAAATAAATTAATATATTGTGTTTTACAGAACTTAATGATATAGCTGATATTTTTTTTGTAGCGACTATTCACAAATGGTTAATCGTCTGAATTTGTACGTGGACGGAGGATTTATGACTAGATAAGTTTTCAATACCTTATCTCAATCTCAACATTTATTTTAATGAAAATGTCATGAAATACCAATTTTTAGTGTTTTTTTTCGAAGTATAAACCTCTAACAGACATTGTATTCATTTTTTCCATTGTCCTATATTATGACCCCCACAAGGTATATTCTTTATGGTATGCTACAGATATTTAAATACCTACGATTCAATTAGCATTTTTTACATGATTTTAGAAGAATCGAGTGATGTAGATATTATTATTATTTTCGATTGTATTATAATGAATTATACAAAGTCGTTATTACAAAAATACATTATGTACAGACGATAGTAGATTATATAATAAAATAAGTAATAGACATTTACCACAATTCTGTAAATTATATGATATGAGAAAGAAGTTTTAGAATTATTTTAGTGTCATTAAAATTGATTATCTCAAATAAAAATATAGTTTAAAGTCTCAAAGAGAAGAATTCCAAGTAAAACAGACAGATTTCAATTTCTAGAAATGTTTTGTTCAAACTGCTTTTAACAAAAAAAAATGATTTTAATTATGGGATATGGGTGAGTGCTAGGGCTCAAATGTTTATGAAATTGCATATTTTTTCTATTAATCCAGTGTAATGCAGACCTGGATACAAATTCTCATTCTACTGAGTCATATAATACTATTTTATTTTTTCATGTTTTTCCATATTTTTTAGTTTTATATTTTAAATACATTATAACTGAACCAAATATAGGCCAACTGTAGATGTTTACCAGTCAACTAAATTAGAATCATGTGAATTATCTTTTTTTGAATCAATTTAAGTAGTCAATAATACTAGAGAAACCCTAAGAATAGCTAGCGAAAAATTAGAAACAGAAATTTATAACGAAATTAATACTTCAACAAAATGCGATATTACTATGAAAAAAATTAGAGATATACAACAGTATAGAGAGGAGAAATGAACATTTCTAGTATGTTTAAATACGTTCCAAAAAAATACATTAATTTTGTTTTTAATAACACAAGGTTTGTGATGATTTCTGCAGGGAAACATAATGTATATGACATATTAATACTTCTAGTTAATTTAATGTAATTTTAGCCCCGTTTTCACACTAATTTAAGGTATTAATTATAAACTTTATGTAGCTGTCAGTTTTTCAAAATAAAACCACAGGAGACAAGACTAATCAAGAAACACCCGTTTTTTTCATTACGAAAATTATAACCTAGGACAGAAATAAAAGCTTTAAACTTTTATGTTAGAAAAATATACCATTTTGCTTTAAAAAATAATTGTTTTCATGTATCTTTTACCATTTTTTTGTGTACAAAATTATCAAATAAATTTATCATGTAGCTTACATATTGTTTTCATATAATTTGATCTGCCGCTAATTATATCGAACAACATTATTTGATTTGCTCGAATTACAAAGACTTGAAATGTTTTGTCAGACTCCACTGTGAAAGTGAGTACCTTTTTGTAAGTTTTATGAGCATAATTTTTAATATTTTGTTTTGAGTAAGACTTTCTCAGTGTTCGATAAAAAATGCGATATTACTATGAAAAAAAATTAAAGATTTAGTAATTATACATCGTAAAAAAAATATTATCACAAATTAACATTTCAAACACATTGATTTTGCCGCCTAGATTGTACCAATAATTAATTTAATTTTGGATCTCGATAACATTGACAACCACTTGTGCGTTTTTATTATTAATTTACCGATGGCCAATATATTGTAATAATAAAAATATACGTCTTCGAGCTCATTGACGTATAAAATGAGGCACAACCGAAATTGAATTGATATGATAGTGGTGAGCGAAATATGTAGTATATAAAATAATAAGACCTTGGCTCAGTATCTGTCCCAGAGGAAAATAATAAAATTGACATGATAAATTAATAAGGACTATGAATATAATTACAAGTATTTACAACTAATGGTTTTTTTTTTTAGTTGATTTTTTTTATATTTTTTTTTTTTTTAGATATATATATATATTTTTAAGGAACTCCCTCGTTCTAACGAGGTACTTAAACTTAAAAGGCTTCGATAGTAAAAAAATCTACGTTTTCAGCCATAGATCTGCCAAGATAATACTTGCTGGTGCTTATATCAACATGTAATACATTCATAGATAATTTAAACGACGTCACTGTGTGTGCGGACGAACGAGCTTCTTGTTGACATCACCTGACACCTCAACAATATTTTAACCTTCTTTTTTTTAAAAAAAAAATTATCGAAAAACGATCGGGAAGGATCGTACATACATAATATTCTATTTGCGTGGAATGAATCCAGAAAAATCAGATGATGATTCGTACGGAAGCCATCACGCGGAAGGTATCATCGGATAGCGGGACCCGGTCAAAACGAATATCAACCAGACTCAAAAGCAACCATATACAACAAAGAGTATATATTATGTAAACGGATAGACCGTGAACCATACAATCAGTACATGGGCAATGGTCGCATGGCGTTACCGGATCGATACACACCCAATTATATGATAAAGTTATCTAAGTTATATATTATATAAACTTATATTTTTATATATTTTGTTTTATTATTATTAATTTTAAATTCTCGGATTTTCGACAAGTATTTTAATTATACTGTATAATCGCAATGTAAAACAAAATATTACGTAAGTACTAAAAATAATGTAAAACATTAAGAACATGGTAGGGGCAAACTGGTACTGCGACGTCTCGGTTTCGCGATCACCGTTTGACGGACCCAATCCGTGGCCGGAGCATACGGGATTTGTTTGCTTGAACCACTTAAAAGAAGGAATATTATACGTAAGATAAGAAAAAAATAATTAGAAACAAATAATACCGTCATTTCGAGAAGAAATTTCCCCTATTTGCAGGTACCCAATAAAAAATGATTATCGAGAAATACAATTAAGGTCTATGCATTCTACATACATTTACAATAATATTTTAATAAAGACGACTGTGAGACCACCCTCGTGACACACGATATTTAAAACGTTGGACTAAACCTCATCTGAGGGGGTCACCGAGAATCGTGCACCACGGCGACCAATTATCATAATAATTCCACAGCGACATGTGTTGGCTGTTCAATAAAAAAAATTAGAACAAAAAAACAAAAAAACATGATAATAATAATTTAAATTTTACCTGACATATCGTTTGTCCACTGCGCATCAATGCACCAACTCCGCTAGTGACGTCCGAGGATCACGTATATTATAGGCGCATACTACATCATATTGAAAGTTGAGGAAAAAGTATTTAATATTTAACGTGTGCGCGACGACGGAAAAAAGAAGAGTGATCGAGTACGTCTACTGGTCTGGACTTTTAATAGCTAATTGCTATTAGCAATATTAGTTTACCGTTATAACGGGTCTTTATCGATCGAAGACGGTTGAGATAATTGCGCACGGGGGAAACGTCCATTAGTAGCGGAGGTAAACGCAAAGCAGCCGCTAGTACGCGATATCTCGATCGATTTATTCGTTCGTCACAATTAGTGCTCTGCACGGTCCGTAATTTTAGGGACCGGACCGGACTGAAAATGTTAACAAAGGACCGAAGTCGGACCGAACCAATTGCTAAATTTAATTTTAGACCGGACCGGACTGAAAATTAAAAAAAAATTTGTTAGAGTGGACCGAGACCGGACTGTAAAAGCTTATGGACCGGACCGGACCGCGGACCTATTTAAATTTTTTTTAGATAGTAAACACAGCGCTAAGATAGTCGGCAACGCAGTACAGAACACGAATGATAAATAATAAAGTTCACAAATTAAATGGGTAATAAGTAATAACAATATTAAAACTATTAGCAATGTACAAGTAATATACGAAAATACGACACACATAATTCGTTTTTAAAAATAACGTGGATTAATAAGATTAATTAATATAAACCAAGATCATAATATGCGAGTATTTCATTGGAAGTACTATACATTTATATATTTGGACGACGCGACGTGGCACTTCCACCATTTCTCGTTAACCGCACCATCACGAGAATAATAATAATTGTTCTTGAAAATATGTACTGATTGTACTGTAATAAATTATTAATAGCTAATAGGTACCAAGAACAGTTTTGAGATATATACAATATATACATGATAATACATACAATTTATATAAAACAACGGTGCTGGGGTAAAATATTGATTCCCATGTGCCATAATGATAATATTCGTGTTATTAATCAATAAATAATGTCTTTATAATTTTAAATTATTGTTCGATAGATATTAGATAATAGATTTAAAACGAGCCGTATTATTAGACGTAAATTTTAAACTAATCGGGACCAAACGGACCGGACCGGACCGGACCGATCTGATTATATTTTAGCAACCGGATCGAACCGAAATTATTATAGTTTAAACCAGGACCGGACCAAAATCTTTCAAAAAAATATTGAGTGGGACCGAACCGATCCTTCACCTATTTTTATACGATCAGACCGGACCAGACCGGACCGTGCAGAGCACTAGTCACAATGTGTTTTTCCATTATGCTTTCAAATGCTATTATAAAATTCACATAGGAACAAAGTATAATTTATGTTGAGTTTAAAGAATAAATCGCTTAAATAAATAGCTAAATTTTAAATAACTTTTCCATATTAAATCTGGCTCGATCTATTACGCTGCCAAATATTTTGTACTGTTAACATAAGTATTTTAATACACTCATGGCCGGGCATAGTTTTTAATGGTTTACAATATGCCTTACGTATTATTTAAATCATAGCCATGTTTGCTTATCCTTATTTTAAATGACGTAACCAGATTATATTTTTATTTTTTTTTAGTGGGAGGGGGAGGGGGTGCTAACAAAATTAACTAAAGAAATTTTTTTGAATTTTGTGTGGTTTTTGTTGTAATGATACATTTTGCAATGTTATTCTTTGGTCATAGGTAGCCAAAAACCCGTGGGCCGCCGCACAATCTAGATGAATTATTAGTTAATCCACTTAAAAATAAAAATTCAACATTTTTTAAAACCTTTTTCTTATAGCACATTTAGCGTATACAACATACCTACCTCTACTTCGCGTCGTATAAACGATATTGTTTTAAATCCTCCCGGGCGCTAAGTCGGTCGGTCGGACGACTTGCCGACTTGGTTTCTTGTATGTCTGCATCGGCGATAAGATTACTGTGGGCTGGTATGGAAACAGAGTTGTGCTCAGTTTCCAGTTTCAAAAATTCTCAAAATGTTTTATTATTATTATTATTTGAAAACCAATTACGTCCACCGTTCCGTTCACGTATTTGGTACTAACCAAATAAAAGTATGATAATCACCACACGAATTACGTCCGGATTTATGTATAATATACTTACCGCAATTAAAAATTAAAATAATTGTAAATATATAAATGATACTTATAACATAATCAATTTACTGGGCGCTTCAAATGTATGCAATATAAAATATATTTGGCAGCATTTTGTGCAACGATCATTAATTATATAATTTATAAACAAAACTTGTAAATAATAGACAGTTAACAAAATATTATAATATTTATCTAATCACAAAAACTGATTTTGTATGAATTTGATAAAAGCCCGAAAAATACTAATCGTTAATCAACTATATATCTCAAACGTTTGCATATTAACTTTTTCAGTTTTGATTTTTGAAATTAAATAATTTAATATAATTATTATAACAATGTTTCATGTTTTATAAGACTTAATTTACATTTCAATAACGATTCACCACAGACCACACAATTATTTCACTACATTTATATGTATACTTAATTTATATATTATTTCAGGAAAACAAACAATTCATCGCATACAGGCTATATTAATATAATTGACTATTTACATTGAGAATGAAATAACGAATAGTATAATTATATATAACCTGATAAAACAGATCAAAATATAAACAGATTTTATAATTAGGGCTGTGAATTTGTAGGAAAGTGCATTTTTTATTGGTAATTGTGAAACGTAGCTTTATAAGTACATAGTTTGAATTATGTAACAACGAATCCATTTATGAAACTTTTATTATGCATTATTTTACATTTTTTGACGTTTTAATTTTTTAGGTCATTTTTTTGAATTTTGGTTCATATTTTCCGATATTTCTCATTAATTTCCGTCAATTAACATCTTTGAAAACCTTTATTTTGTTTTACACAGGCTGTGTATACGTTAAATTTATATTTTATAAAATAATATTTTACACAAGCTGTACACGGGTTAGGTAAAGATAATAATTCGAATCAATATAAGTGTATTGGTAGTTCCAGACTCCAGTATCTAGTGCCTCAGCAGAGAGGTGTTTTTCAACAATGCAGAGTAAAAACGTATCTAAGATTAACGATGACATGTTGCAGACTAAATAAATTAACTTTGCTGTCTGTTAAAATAGAAATAAGTGGACAATTCATAGATAATCTATTTGCTGTAATATACGAGTTTGCCTCAATGAAAAAAAGGAAATTGAAATTTTCAATTTTCAATTTAAAAATATTTTAGTAAAGCTTTATCTTTTTTATTAACTTAATTTTATACTATTAGTTTTAAAATTTAAAATAAATGCATTAAATATGCGTATACTAAATGTATAATTTGCGATATTCAGATATTTCATAAAAATATTCATTGGTAATCCTTACATCAAAATATCGGGCCAACCCAGAAAAAAATGTACAGCTACGCCGCTAGCCGCTGGCCGTTACTTAACAGTAGATTAAACGGTAATAATGAGCAACTTGAATAGTGATGTGATTATTGGCTATCGCGCGACAATCCCGCTACTCGAACGAACGGTAAATGCTTTTAAAATAGCATTTATAGTGGGCAAAAGTATAATAAAGCAAAATTACTCGAGAGCTTCATATACGGGTTCCATATCGAATCCCGTTATAGAGCTCTGAGAAGAGATGATAATTTTTGCCGGTATGTTCAAATAAATTATAACAGTAACGCAATGTACCTACGTTACTTATCCGATGAATGCGGGCCTAATTCTGGAACGTCACAATTGTTTTCATGCTTATCCTATACTCATGGCCATATCATGTAGACATGGACATTGTTCACATTTCACAATACATAATTAGTCTTTCGCCGACTAACGTCTTGCTGCACATTCAAGTATTTTTGTCCACTGTTGACTGTTGTCAATTTAATTTTATAATTTAACATTTAATATATTCAATAAATTAATATGAACGCCGGGGAAATTGAACAACCAATTTTTGATAGAACCTATTTTAAAATCAAAACTGTAAATAATGGTAAAATACAAGCAGATTGTATATTATGCAATAATTAAATGGCTGTGATTTCTGGAAACATTCGAGCGAAATTATTTAAAACTTATTTGTTTTTTTTTTTACATTGTAATTTGTAATTCATTACTGCGATTTTGAGTAATTTGTAATTTGTAATTTAATCCTTTTTTTATATGAAATATGAATTGTAACATCAAACACACTAATAGGCGTGTAAAAACATTTTTGAACAAGTGATGTACATTTAGAGATAAACATTTAAATTTTTTATCGTATGTAACTTTGGAAATTGGATGTTATGGGATTTAATATTTGAAACATCTCAATTACATTGATATCAAATGGCAGGGCCGTATGATAAGGCTGTTTAGGGCGGCACATTTTAACATCGAGTACAACAGTAGAAAGTATAGGATGCCACCAAATATCACCGTATCACCACCGGTTAACCTATTATGCACGTCTGTTGGGAAATTAGTTGTGCGTGACGCAGTGGTGTCGTGGAGGTGTCCTTGCCTGCCCTTGCGGGGATATAGTCGGGTCTGGTGCAACTAGTGTGAAACCATAAAATCATTCGGAACGACATCATGCTCTTGTTATCACTAAATTTCATATTGTTGTAAGCAGCAAGTAAATATTTGATAATAAAAAGTAAGACAATTAATCATTATAAAAATTAGAAAAAAATATTAAAATACAAACAACGTGAGTAAGAACGTGCATTTCAAACTGACGTCTATAATTAGTTTGTAGTTAATATTAATCAATAGTTAATACTGATTGTCTGTGTTAATTAATTCAATTTGTTTCAACCAACATCATCTTGTGTCATCTAAGAGGTTCCATTGGTCTGTGCATGTTCATAGGATAGGACCCAATTTGATATGTAAAAGTAATTTAAAATGCAGTTATATAATACATCATAATTGTTATTTTGTTCATTTATAAGCATACATTTCATGGATATGTTTCTATTTATTTACATAATTACTTGTTTATGATACATGTTACCTATTATACAATCATTTTAAAATGATAGATGAAGTTTATATTATATTACAAGTATTTATTTTATTTTTATTAATTTATTACCATTTTTAACATACATTTATTAATTTTAATTACAAGATTTACATAATTTAACATAATCTTTGTATTGAAAGTATATTTTGCACTGTTATAATGACAGATGAGTTTTACATTATATATCAAGTATTTATTTTATTTTTTTTAATTTTTTACTTTTTTTAATTTATATTTTGTATATATCTAAGCATACATTTCACACATATGACTGTATTTAATTACATAATTACTTGTTTATAATACATGTACCCTATTTTACAATCATATTAAAATGATAGATGAGTTTTATTTTATATTTCAAGTACTTATTTTATTTTTATTAATTTATTACCATTTTTAACATACATTTATTAATTTTAATTCCAAGATTTACATAATTTAACGTAATCTTTATATTGATAGTATACTTTGCCCTGTAATAAAAACATTTCTTTTTCTCTTTAGATTATTCATAAATACATCTTGATTGTCTGTGTTAATTACTTCAATTTGTTTCTACCGACATCGTTGAGTGTCATCTAAGAGATTCTGTTATAATAAAATTTATTTTTCTCTTTAGGTCATTCATAAATACATCATTATTTTCTGTGTTAATTACTTCAATTTGTTTCTACCGACATCGTCGAGTGTCATCTAAGAGATTATATTGGTCTGTGTATGTTCATAGGCTTGGAATCAATTTGATATGTTAAAGTAATTTAAAATGCAGTTATTTAATACATCATAATTGATAGTTTGTACATATCTAAGCATACATTTCACATATATGACTGTATTATATTAAATTATTACTTGTTTATAATTCATGTACCCTATTTTACAATCATATTAAAATGATAGATGAGTTTTATATTATATCACTAGTATTTATTTTCTTTTTAGTGATTCATACCATTTTTAACATACTTTTATCCATTTTAATTACAAGATTTACATGATTTAACATAATCATTATATTGATAGTATACCTTGCCCTGTTATAATAAAATTTATTTTTCTCTTTAGGTCATTCATAAATACATCATTATTTTCTGTGTTAATTACTTCAATTTGTTTCTACCGACATCGTAGAGTGTCATCTAAAGGATTATATTGGTCTGTGTATGTTCATAGGCTTGAAATCAATTTGATATGTAAAAGTAATTTAAAATGCAGTTATTTAATACATTTTAATTGTTATTTTGTACATATCTAAGCATACGTTTCACATATATGACTATATTTAATTACATTATTACTTGTTAATGATTCATGTACCCTATTTTATAATCATATTTAAATGATAGATGAGTTTTATATTATATCACTAGTATTTATTTTCTTTTTAATGATTCTTTACCATTTTTAACATAAATTATTCAATTTTAATTACAAGATTTACATAATTTATTATAATCTTTATATTGATAGTATACTTTGCTCTAATATAATGACATTTATTTTTCTTTTTAGGTCATTCATAAATACATGTTGGTGGTCAGATTTAATTTATTCAATTTGTTTCCTCCAACATCGTTGAGTGTCACCTATGAGGTTCCATTGGCCTGTGCATGCTCATAGGATTGGACTCAATTTGATATGTCAAAGTAATTTATAATGCAGTTATTCAATACATCTTAATTTATATTTTGTACATATCAAAGCATACATTTCACACATATGACTGTATTTAATTACATAATTACGAGTTTATGATACATGTGCCCTATTTTACAATCATATTAAAATGATAGATGAGTTTTATATTATATTTCAAGTATTTATTTTATTTTTATTAATTTATTACCATTTTTAACATACATTTATTAATTTTAATTCCAAGATTTACATATTTTAACGTTATCTTTATATTGATAGTATAGTTTGCCCTGTAATAAAAACATTTCTTTTTCTCTTTAGATCATTCATAAATACATCTTGATTGTCTGTGTTAATTACTTCAATTTGTTTCTACCGACATCATTGAGTGTCATCTAAGAGATTCTATTGGTCTGTGTATGTTAATAGGATTGGAATCAATTTGATATGTAAAAGTAATTTAAAATGCAGTTATTTAATACATCTTAATTGTTATTTTGTACATATCTAAGCATACGTTTCACATATATGACTGTATTTAATTACATTATTACTTGTTAGTGATTCATGTACCCTATTTTACAATCATATTTAAATGATAGATGAGTTTTATATTATATCACTAGTATTTATATTCTTTTTAGTGATTCATACCATTTTTAACATACATTTATCAATTTTAATTACTAGATTTACATAATTTAACATAATCTTTGTATTGATAGTATACTTTGCCCTGTTATAATGACATTTTTTTTTCTTTTTATCTCATTCGGTAATACATGTTGATTGTCAGATTTAATTAATTCAATTTGTTTCAACCAACATCATCTTGTGTCATCTAAGAGGTTCCATTAGTCTGTGCATGTTCATAGGATAAGACTCAATTTGATATGTAAAAGTAATTTAAAATGCAGTTATTTAATATATTATAATTGTTATTTTGTACATTTATAAGCATACATTTCACATATATGACTGTATTTAATTACATTATTACTTGTTAATGATTCATGTACCCTATTTTACAATCATATTTAAATGATAGATGAGTTTTATATTATATCACTAGTATTTATTTTCTTTTTAGTGATTCTTACCATTTTTAACATACATTTATCAATTTTAATTACAAGATTTACATGATTTAACATAGGCTTTATATTTATAGTATACTTTGCCCTGTTATAATAACATTTCTTTTTTTCTTTAGGTCATTCATAAATACATCTTGATTGTCCGGATAAATTAATTCAATTTGTTTCAACCAACATCATTGTGTGTCATCTAAGAGGTTCCAATAGCCTCTGCATGCTCATAGGATTGGACTGAATTTGATATGTAAATTTAATTTAAAATGCCGTTATTTAATACATCTTAATTTATATTTTGTACATATCTAAGCATACATTTCATACATATGACTGTATTTAATTACATAATTACTTGTTAATGATTCATGTTACTTATTTTATGATCATATTAAAATGATAGATAAGTTTAATATTTTATTACATTTATTTATTTTCTTTTTAGGATTATGGAATATCATGGTGATTTGCTTGTATAAAAAAAATGAATGTAGTTCATCCACATTCAATTTATGTTGTCATTACAGTTCCTTTGTAACCTTTTTTTTCAACTCATGTTTTTTTTCGTCATATAATACATGCATATTTATTTTTTTATTTTTATTTCTTGTTGTAATTATAATGACTTTACCTGAATTTGTCCTATAGTTGCATAGTGTGTCTTGATATTTATAGAATAAAACTTTGCATGCTGAAAAAACATTGCATCATCCAGTTACTAAAGTGAATGAATGAGATGATTTTGAGTCCTCGGACATGGAAGTTGGAGAGGTTAATGATCTTATATTGGCTAACAAACGCTACCAGACCTTTTTCACCAAATTACTCCTAACCCTATGAATTCATCTCCGCAACCACATATTCATATGGATTACATTTGACCATACATTTGACATACATTTCAGGAAATCTAATTGTGAAAGTCGTACTCGTGTAAGAAGCAACAAATATAATTTTTATTTGTCTTTAACGGTTAAAAATACATTTTTTAGGAATTATCACCAATAAAATGAATTTTTTGTACTATATGTCAGTGACAAGTGTGCCATGGCTAAAAATGGGTTGAGATTAGTGTGCCGCGAGGGAAAAAGGTTGGGAAACGCTGCCCTATAGGATGACGGACTGTCGCTAAAGACAAAATAACATTTACGTATTTACTATTATCAATGATTCCTTGATCTTTGTTAGCAACTTAACCGATTGCGTTAATTTTAGTAAATTTGGAAACATTTCTGAGCCGCAGAATTCCCTGCCGGCTGCCACTCAATCCACCACAGCTTCATACATAATACTATAATAACAGAATTTCTAAACCCTTGTTGACGGTAACACACGATTAAAAAATTAAATACATTGAAACACAACACGATAAAAAATATAAGAATAAATTGCTATAATGAAATATTATTGAAATAATAAAAAAAACTAAAATTGGCACTACAAATGTTGACAAATAATTAAGTTATAAAATACCTCCAAAATCGTATTATTTATTGTATTGGTATCGTTTAAATTTCATTATTTATAAGTTTTAGTCCATTGATTGACCCTAGGCATCATCTTCATTTTATACTTAAGATATTTAAGATGTGGACCTCTAAATTATAAGACTTTTCAGCTGAAAAATAGTATTTTGGAGATATTTTATGATTCATTTTATATCAATATTATTAATAAATTTTAGTTATACAGTTCACAGACTGTTACTGGAACTTTCTTCGGAATACACACGTTCTTTAAAGTGTTTTTCAATCCATTTCAACATGGTCAACACTGATTCAGTGTTCGGCAGACGCCATTCAGCAGATGTTTTTATAATTTGAGAGTGAGTCACCCTGAAAGTTGCTGCCATACCTTTCAATGCCTTTCAAATAACATGACTATTATTGATCAAATTTTCATTTTAGTATTTAAAAGTAATTAAAATATTACCTGCATTGCATCCTCATCAGTTACATCATCCCCAGCATAAACAACACGGATGCGTTCTTTCCAATCCAAGCCGAAATCATTGCGAATAATATACATCGAAGCACGTCCTTTATCCCATTGTACTGGAGGTTTAGCTTCAATGGCACAATGAGCTGGAACTGCTCTAAACCCTGCTTCTATAATAAGTCGCTCTGCGGTAGCTACTAGTTCAAGTTGAGCTTCAACAGGTACTTCACGATAATGGAATGTTAATAAAACATCTTTATTTTCTACCCATGCACCATATCTACAAACCTATAAATTGAATGCATTAAGTATAATGTTTCATTTTATTATTTAATAATAAATATATAATTATTTACTTGGTCTTGGAGCTCTTTTAACAGTGAATTAATTTTTTCAACATACATTATCTGAACTGGATCTTGCAAAATGGAAAATTGAGTGCCATCGGGATGCAAGATTTCCATTCCGTGATGTCCAGCATAAGTAAGGCCCTCAATACCGACCTAATTTTAGGTAAAAAATGCTTATAACTATAACCATTTTACATTTATTTAACTTATTTCAAAAACTGACCATATTCTTTACATTGTCTACACTTCTGCCAGATATAATAGAAATGTATAGACCAGGAATGACAGCCAACCTTTCTAAAACACTTTTAGTTTCTGAAGGTAAGATAGCAAGGTCTGGATGCAAAGCTAATGGCGCTAATGTTCCATCATAGTCCAATAACAATGCCAATTTGTTTGTGTTACCAATATATCTACAAACAAATCCAGTATTAGACATAGTCATATAGATACAAAAAATAACTAAAAAATTGGTATTACTTGGATAAATAATCATCAAAATCTTGAAAAGTAACTGGTTGCATAGTGGTGGGTATAACTTCACCGCCGTCTTCAGATATTAAGGTGGCCATTGCTTCCAAGAAAGAACGCATCCAAAAGTTAACATCATTTTTTTGTTCTCGGCGTCTCAAACTTCCCATTCTTAATACCCTTTCATCTCCAGACATAGTTAATGCTCTGTGTATGGTATCAGCAGATTCGGTTAGTTCATAAGGATTACAAATTAATGCTTCATGCATCGTTTCACCGGTACCAGCAAATGGTGATACAATAAGAACACCCGGTATGTCTTTGATTTGACATGCAACGAATTCTTTAGCTACTAAATTCATGCCATCTCTAAGTGGTGTAACCATTGCAACAACTGAGTCTCGATAAAAAGCTGCTAAGACATTTTGATTGACACTGCCATATATATATCTTATCGGCGACCAATTAGGTGTTGAAAAACGGCCATTTATACGTCCAACAAGCTGGTCCATTTCTTCTTTAAGATCTTGATACTCTTTGATATTTGTACGGGATGGAACAGCAATTTGCATAAGTGCTACTTTTCCCAAGTGCTCTGGGTATCGTTCCAATAACAATTCAAAAGCTTTTAGTCTATGCACTAATCCTTTAGTGTAATCTAAACGATCTACACCAAGTACCACTTGTAATGCTGTACGTATAACTGTTGGTGCTTCATGTGCCATTTCTACATATCGATCAAAAGGTATGCCTATGGGCATAGCACGAATACGTACTGTGCGATTGCCATACTCAATAAGAAATTTATTTCTATCGACATGGCAGCCTATACTTCGCCAACAGCAATCCAAAAAATTTAAACAATAATCTTCTATATGAAAACTAATCATATCGCAACCTTGAAAATATAGTAAACTTAGTAATGGAAAAAATTAATCTAAATTATTATTTTTATGATTATTACCTAGCATGCCTTGAAGAATTTGATCAGCCCATGGAAATAGTCGAAAAATATCCCACGGAGGGAATGGAACATGAAGAAAAAATCCTAGTTTGAATTTCAGATCCATTTTTTCAGCTGCCTAAAACAATAATATAATGGTTAATGTATCTATAGTACAAAATAAGAACGTTTATTTTTATTTTTATTTATATTGATAAGTCAAACGGTTTAAATGGAATTTTGTAAAATGTGGCTTAGTATTTAGGTGTAAATATTGTCATCTATAAACATTGCTTTAATTTAAGTGTTAACACAATCATTTTTTATCATTGAAATACGCTTTTAAGCTTTTAAACTGCAGTAAATATTATAAATAATGTTTATCTCTTCACTAGATGAAATTATACTCACTCATCTACTCACTATAAAAGCAGTTAAAATTTAAAATAAAATTAACTATGGTAAATATTTTTTTTAAATTTAAAAATTCCACTAATGTCACTTCGACTGATCTTGTCACCATTGATACACAAGTATTATAAAATATTTTTACATTTCTAATGCTATTAGCTGCTAACATAAGATGATAATCATGCAACCAAACAATAGGAATCCCACGATCTGTATCTTCTTTTGACAAACTTTTCAACGCGCCAATTGTTTTGGATGCAAATTCTTCATTGATAGTGCAATAAGACTGAAAATAAACAAAATGTTTAAGTACATACGTCATACTTGTTAGTCATAACTATTATTACTCTCCAAGACTCAGCAGAAAATTCTGCTCTGTCAGGCATGGAATGAAATAATGGCCATAATGTTCCATTGCAACAACCATTATAATAACTATCAAACGTTGGAGGATCAAAATCAACTGGAATAACCTAAATGCAATATCAAAAATTGTTTGAGTAAATGTTACTGAGTATTTCTTAAAAAATAAAATAACTTACTCTGTCAGATCGTAATCCAGCAGTGGGTGTGGTATCATCAGGATCTGATTCTGGTATTATATCGTTTTTATCTAAATGAACACCGGCCCAACCAATCCATAATCCATTTCCTTTATTCACAACGGGAGCTACAGCACTGACTAAGCCACTAGCACTAGAATAATAATATATAAGCTAATATAAAAATATTTCACTATGTAAGAGCCAAGAGGGATTATTTTTTGATATGATAATTTTTTTTTTTTTTAAACCGGGTTAGGTGTTTAAAAATATTGGATTAACAAATTGGACTTATTTAGGAGCTTATAAGCTCACGTGATGTTCTTAATTGATTAATATTTTGTTTAAATGTAGGTACCGAACGTTACATGGAACGATGTTGTGGTCCCGCAACCACTACAATTATTTAGTACCTATTCAGTGTTCACCGATAGGTAGGTGGATATTATACAAACACTAATCACATATATTCATAGGCCAGTCGTATATTATGTGTCTGAATTTAGAGAAAATATTTGTTTTGTTGACGGTGGCAGTAACATTTTCATTACGAATCGTAATGATTTAGGACGCCGCCCCCGCCATCGGTATAGAGCCGCTAACGTGTTATGCATTTAATATATTACGACCGTAATATATTGTGGCGAAATTATTATTTCAATGCAGGTCGTAGTACGACGTAAATATAATTTTTTTTCCCCCATTAATATCCTCGTACAGCGAATTCCTCATCCCAGTGACGGAGAGTAACGAAGAATGCCTTAGGTAAAACGTCGAAGGTTTTTGCTGGGCCTAAAGGACGATTTTCGAACGCGCCATTCCGACTAGGCAACGCGTGCGCATAATAAGATATCGGCGATACTGGCAAGCGCTGCTAGCAACAGGTGGACACGTACATTTGTCGTTAAACACGTTCTCGCGCGAAGATCTTATGGTATAAGTAAGTGCACGTTGGACGGTGTTAAGTTACCACAACACCGGTTGCCCGGGATAACAGCTCGTGTCGTCCTCGTGCGAAAAAAAAACACATTTACCTGGCGACCCTCTCCCATTTCTGAGTGTTTGCGTTCATCTTCAGAACGAACGGCAGCCGGTTCGACACAACGATGAGTCGGCCGGGCGCGGGCGTCGTGGACGTCATGGCGGTACTTCCGTCGCCGTCAATCTTCTCTGCTACGTCGGATGAAGTGAAACTATTCATCGTGGCAATAATATGGTGGCACCTCGTTGATATTGAATTCCCTCGACACCGGCGGACTGCACACCACGGGACAAACGAATGAATGAACACGAATGGTCGCAGCGGGAGCCACCATAGCTGCCCAGATCTCGTCGCCGTCCTTATCGGTAACGCATTCCCCCTTTACGCGTTCAGCCAATCGCAGAGCCGAACCGTACGGGCGAGACGCGACGAGGCGATTTATAACGTCCGTGTGCGACGTGCGTGTGCCTGCGCACGCGCAGTATGGCTGGCGGCGGGTAGTGGAAAAAACGCCGGGAGGTGAACGCCAAGGGCGTAAGCGATCGACTATCGAAATATTCGATAGTGCGCCGAATCATTTGTCCGTACCACCGTCCATCGATAGGCGCATAATATAATAATTGTTATCGGTTTCAAAAAAATAGTAGGACGTGTTAATATTCTTTTTTTTTATGAAATTTAAATGTTCCGATAACAATTATTCCGACTAGGTAACTCACCCGGCTGTTAGAATATTTCGATAAAATTAAAAACGTTCATGTAGTTTTATGTTCAATTATGTCTACATTTTAAATCGCAAACCCCTGTTAGTTTAATCTAATGTTTATAAAGCTGTAATTTGTTCATGAAAATATAGATTGAAATGTAAACCGTAGGTACCTACTCATTTTCCGAAAACGACAAAAAATTTGAGTATTCTGATAATCGAATAACCATTTACGTGCCTATAGTATTTAATCATTCGAATAGTATTCAAACTGATTATGTCACTATTGGTAACTAATTGAATAATTGTTGAACGACTGAGTGACATTGGACATTTTTAAACATGAAAAACTGCTTTTCATTCGAGAATAGTATTGGAATTAAATTTCATGAATAAGTGTAATAACATTATTCAGCTATGTGTTTTATCGTCGGTGGTGTTATTTGAATAATCGATTGTTATTCGTTGGTTAAAAACTATTCATTTTTATAATTTAAATAATTCCGTAAGACGACAATTTTTTTACTACGCGATGAACGGGAAGCGGCACAATCGTGCGTGTTAGAAGCGTGGAACGAAAAAAAAATCCGAGGTCGGTCGAGCGCACGCGCAATACCAAATTTCCGATTGATAAATCGGAATACAAACCAGTCTGATGAAATACGTTTCTTTTTTTCACGTTTGAGCCTAAACCGGGAACAAACTTTTACCCGGTGGAGCCCTTTTTGGAACCAATTTTAGTCCCGGCCCCTGTGTTGAATACTACAAGGAGCTTGTATGATATAACTTCAACATGCCTTAAAATAAACATCAGTTCACCCGACACTAGTTTTTTTTCGTACCCAAACTAAAATTGTCTCGTGTTACACCAGTACCTCTGTACACAGTTTGGGAACCGCTGATCTAGAAATTCAACACTAGCATTACAGCTTTTCCAAAAATCTTTTCGTATATTTTTACACATAGTATACGTAAACACATCTTGCAGTTTTCTAAAGCTCTAACATGTCTGGATCAACTTTATTAGTACGACAATACTTATGTGAACCTAATGAAATTGAACAAATCGAGTTGAATAATGACGATAAAATATTATACATTTCAGTTCTACACCATTAGTTCATTTAGAATCTAATTAAATTGTATGCCATACAGCGTCTGTTATACGTTTAAAATGTATTCATCGCATACACATTTCACCATCGCGGCCGTCGCGTCGCGTTAAATCTTTAGTGACACTAAGTCTACCTAAATTGCTAACATAATAATATTAAACGGCTCTCGCAGCGTACGTAATATACGTATGTATATGAGCCGCCCACACCGCTCGTTTCATATATTGTGTAATGCACGTTGCAGCGCTTCTCAACATTTGTACAACGACGACGCGCACTGTTGGACAATAATTACGAGTATAACATGGAATTGGAGCGCATGCAAAAAAATAGTAGGATGATGGCAAAGAAAAATACAAAAAAATTTGCAATTAACTAAGATACCTATATAATACGGGCGCGTTTTATTTAAATCGTATCCTATCTCGGTAAAATTTTAAATTAAAATACGACGACGATGGATTACTTATTTTACAAATATCCAAAACAGTAGCGTAACTATGGGGTGGCAAGGCGGGGCAATGCCCTGGGGCCCTCGTCTTAGAGGGGCCCGTAAGGCCTTTGTAATTATTCGATTTTTGTATAAGTATACAAAATTTAAAATTTTGTTTTGAAATTTATGAAATACTGTTATTAGATAATATTAAAAAAATGCATAAAAAAAAAAAATATAAATATTAAAACAGAACATAGATGTAATATGTGTAATGTGTTTATAATAATATAACCGAATAAAATTGAATACGATAATAATCAGCTATATTTTATGATTATTCTTCGTCTTTGGGTCGACGGGGATTTCCAAAAAGACTTCGTTATCGTTATGATTATCAGACATATTTTAGACACGGTTACAGATAGAATTCTATCTAATATCGTGATTTTAGACCACAATAATAGTAAAGTGTATACGGTACAACAACTAACAAGTTTATTTTGTAATCTTACATGTTCATGTGCGCTGAACAATTATATTGGTAAGTAAAATAATATGTTATAATATTACCTTATCATATAATATTACATTATTACTTGATTTATATTGTACACTATACCAGGTGTGATTATTATAATTTTTATTTTTACATTTTTTAAATAGAAACAAAACTGTAATTACTAACTACAATTTTGAAAAAAAAAATGTATTTGTTGTTTTGCCTAGTTGCTTGTTCAATATGCTACTTTTTTCAGCGATTTGAGCCCCCCTTAGTAAAATATACTTTTTTCAGATTTGATCAGGACAGATGACCTATGATACGCGTAAAAATCAAAATGTTAAGCAATACTAGTGGAGCATCAAAAAAACGAAAACAAAAACAAATTGAGGTTACATAGGTATAATATAAAATTAGCTATAATAAAATGAAAAATATTGCTGAACAAAATAGATGGGGGCCAAAACTTGATGCTGCCCCGGGGACCCTAATTTATAGTTACGCCACTGATCCAAAACCATTGCAATTATTGTATATTTAATTGCTAACCTACTTGGTAGATATTTATACCACTAAAGTTTTATTGTTAATATAATGTTTTCGTTGGTTAATTTACCTCGAGAATCAATGGATTTCTGAAATGGATCGTCATCGGTGTCGTTATAATTTAATCATACGGCAGCGTCTAGAACTAGACGAACCAACTGGTATTCTTATGTAATTATTTTTATAAACTATACCAATATAATTATTCTTAACGAGATGTTTCCTATTATTTTAACTTTGTTACATACCAAGTATACGCACGTTCTATAATAAAAAAAATATCATTTATGTCTAATTATTTTTTCCATTTGTATTGTGTTGAACCACTTTGTACTTAAATTTATCATTTTTTTTCATTCATTTTATCATTAATTTATGTAAAATATTAGGTACCCACTTGCGACATGACGTGTTAGCTACTACTGCTACTTGAGTGCTACAGCAGTATTGCAACAAGTGTAACGTCTATTTTTATAATATTTTTATTCCACGAAGTGTACTTAAAATTGTTATGAGACATATATAGGTTCATGCATTAATAGAGTAGCTGAGTAGACAATATTATGTAACCTATGTCCTATAGTAATAAGGAGAATTGCGTCTTATCAACAGTGTTTGAGAAAACTGCTTAACTACGATTTATAATCTACATCATATTTCTGTAATATAGAGAAAGAGAGGACACATGACGTCAACGGAGCCGTATTTAACGAAGTCCGATTTGGCACAACTACTAGTTTTAAGACTCAATACCTACATGTCACTCTTTGTCAGAAGTTAAATTAAAAACACTTAGAAATTATTTGAATAAAATTGTTAAAATAAAGTACTAAGTATTATTTAGATGGTTAATTAATTTAGAATAATTTATTCATTATGGGAACATCATCATCTCTGTTTGAAAGCGAGATTAGGCTTGTGGCACGATACCATGGCGCAGTGAACAGGAACTTGAAAATAAGAAAAAACATTTTCTGAAAAGGTAATTTTACTAACGAAATCATTGTGAAGAGAACCGACTTCTAATAAATTCCACTTTTTACTCCGAAGAAGAACCAAGTACTTCACGTCACAAATTTCGCAATCCAACTTCACCTTGTAAGAATTTTTATTGCATTATTGGGAATTTATTATTGAGATTTATTATTAAGGATTTAGTATTGGAAATAATTATTGACATATTGTACAACAGTAAAAGCGAGACATTCAAGTATACATTAAAACAGACTAATAAAGCGAGTCCGAGAAAATGGAATTTAACTCTGTTAGACAGGCAGTTAATAGGTAATTTGAGCAAAAATCAAAATTTCAACGATTATCAAAACAATCAAAATAATTATCGGGAATTTAATAATAAAATATCTTAGAGGCACAATTTTGATTTCAATAATAATAATAATGCGTTCCGATAAATTGTAATACTGAAAGAATGAAAGTCACATTTATAATTCGTGACCAAATTACGATGATTAACCTAATAAATTAAAAAGCAATGTTACATTTGTATTGGTAATCATTTATCTCGTTAATGTTCGAAATAGTTCACTGCATTTTGGAAGTATTAATCGACAGCCAAATTAAAAATTGTATACATGACCAACAACTAATTATAATTTGAGAGTTATCTCCTATTCGTTCTGTAATCTAAACGGACATAATTATATAAACGAATGTTATAGAAAACGATCTAACTAGAAACGACCGACAGAAAAAAAATTATAATAATTCGGATTTGGGGGAACGTTCAATAACTGGAAGTGGTACGTGATATACGAAAATAATAAATTTAGTCTAAAAAGAATAAACTAATAAACAATAGAAACGATGGAAACACTTAATTAACAACTATAATAATAGTAATTGATATTGGTAGAGACAACATTAATGTACATAATTTAACCTTGTAGAAAAAATTTCTCTACACCGAAAGACGGTTTATTAGGTCATATATTTTTTCTGAAAATAAAGCGATAGTAGACGTCGGTATATTATAATTAATAACGAAAATAAGATTAATATGTTATATAATCAATAAAGAATATTTTTCGTTAAATCCGAGAACCGAGACTATATTTTAGAACTACCGGTAGCTGACTCAAAGGTTGAAAGTCAAAATGTATAATTAAACATGAGCAAGAAATTGTGAAAGATGAATTTCGTAATAATGTGATATGAAAAGTTCAAAAGTAAAAACGGTAAAATAATATTTGTATATTACGTAAGTATATCAGAGGACACGCAAAATGTTAAATAAATAGCACACGACTACTAATCATCAGAATATACCTAGCTTACGTAGATTATAAAGGTAAATTCAAATTATCATACATTGAACCGGATACAAAAGATTCAAAAAAAAAACCTCGGTAAAAACTATAAAATGATTATAATATAATATAATATTAATATTTATAATAAAATATTTTTTCTTACTGTTCATAATATTATTATGAACAGTGAGAAAAAATAATCTGTATTCAAACTGTGCAAACAATACTCCGAGTCTGAAGTAACATGTTAAGATGAAATTAAAAGACGACCAACTTCCTGTGTGGTTGTATATTTATATAAGGGATATGTACATACTACCTCATTCATAAAAAATGGAAACGTTTCGCAAATTCATAAAATGAAAAAATATATTACACAAGAATCGCAGCGAACAAATTAGAAGCTAGAGGAAAACGAACATTTTGAATACTGTAGTTTATATTGCAGTCATGTCATAATTAAACTGCATTAAGAGTTCAGTTCTCAAAATAAAAACAAAAGGTCAATAATGAGTTAATAATATTCAGATGATGCTGTTTGAACGGTCAGAGCATCGCTCTGTGCTATTTGTTCGATTCTCACTATATGATGCGTTGTATTAGTTGCCGAAACGTCAAATAAAAACGTCAAATAAAAACGTCCGCTGATAAATAATAGCGTTCATTGAAGGTCACAAAAGTCACGTTGTGTTTTCAAAAAAAAGAGTGACATTCAAACGAAAGAACAAAGAATATTGTTGTTTCTGTTATACTACCAATGTCCGTAAGTCGCGTGGTTGAAAATGTGGATGGGCCTTGCGAATTTAAAGCCCGGTCAAACGACAGTACGTCGCAAAGACAGCGTTAATAGCCTTTTATCTCGACCGCTTGTCTTTCCAGCTTGATCGGTCTCAACCCCCCTCCCCTCATCTCCGTGGATGTATATAAGGACGTAATACTTGCGATTACCATATAGGACACGTCTCCGAAACATGTTTTTTTTTACAATAATTTGTCTAGATCAGGCGTCGGCAACCCGGGTATACGTCAATTGTGCCGGAAATCGCAGGCAAGAAAAGAAAATTATTGGATTCAAAAAGGTTATACATCACTTACGCCGGACGATATTGAAGTATGAAAATAATACATTCAAGTACCTACTCAACACAATATTTTTAAAATTTTAAAAATGTTCTCCCCTTATATATATATATCTTATTCGAAATTAGTTAAAGACAAGGATGCAATATTCCTCAGAATGTGATTTATATCAATAAATACCAATACGTTTTAAAATATTTTACAATTTTTATTTTCAATAACGTTTATTTCATTATTTTATGTGTAGGTCAAAAGGTTAATGACTCATGATGTAGATTATAGTCTTTTAAACTAACACTGATAAATTATTATGTAATATTATACTATGAAAGAAATATTAACACTATCAATTGTTGCACAACATTACATATATAATATACCAATTTAATATTAATTTTAAAATTAAATAATTAACTAAGTGTACATTGAAAAAAAAACGATGTGCATCCAAACTGTCAATTTGTAAAATTGTTATAAGAATTGTAAACTTAGAAATAAGATATAAAATATTGTATAAGATTTCTGTCTTGTAGGTCGAAATCTATTTTTTAATCCTAAGTCCTATATGTATATATACGTATATGTACTAATAGAATAGCTAAGTAGACAATATTATGTAAACTGTAACAATTACGACATTGGCGTAATATCAACAATTATGAGTATTAAATTATAAGAATAAAAATATGCTATTTCTGGAATAAACATTAACAAGGTCCAGAAAAGATCTACGACGTCAATGGAGTTATATGCAAGTCCGATTTGGCACAATAATTAGACGAGTTCTAGTCCGAAGAAAACTCAACTCTTAAGTACCTTTATCAAAAGTTAAATAAATAACACTTAAGCATTTTTGAATAAAACTATTATGTTAAAAAGTACCAAGTCTTTTATTTGTTATAGAAACATCATCGTCTACTGTTTGAAATGAAGATTAAGCTCGTAGCACATTACAATACGATGACATTTTTCAGTGTGACACAGTATTTAAATATAAATTATAATGATGTAGGAAACAATTTGTGTAATAGAGTCTAAAATAATTTATAGTCATACAACACTTACAGTTTATACATTTAATTATATATATTCTAAGTACTCGTATCATGCGATTCTAATGTATGAATAATATTAAAACTATGCCTACGAACAAATAAAATAGATATACGAATTTCCATACCGTAATTTACAGATTATACATCTATAATTATTATACATATTATATAATATAAATACAATCGGTCTTACACTTATATATAATAGCTACCAAGATAAGTTAAATTATTTGTACTTCATAAACACATTTAATGAAGTACACTTTTGTTATTTATTTTTATATTCACTAAATTATTAAAATTACTTTGCCCCTAATCTATATCATAACTTTCAAACTGAATGATTCATTTTTTTTTACATCAAGACACGTATATTTGACGAAGTTTTTTTGTTGAGGATTATACTATACAATACATGTAGCGATAGTAATAATAATTATAATACAATATGCTATATTTTATTACATTTTTTTATTTTATTAAATTGTAAATATTATAAAATTGTAGGCATACAAAAACATTCTGTCTATTGAGTACAGGAGAACTAAATATTATTTTATGAAAATATATAGATATAATTTCACTAATACGTCACCGTTAAAGCCTTGAATACCTACGTTATTTTATAATTACTAGCTAACTATTGAAGTTTAGGTACACAAAAAAACTAATAATATATCTATATATACTATTTAGGAAATGTACAAATAACTCATAATTTTTTTGGGTTATTCCATATAGGTTCGTAATTTTTGTTTTAAACCCATTAAAGCTTATGCACTATGCGTAATAAACTACTTGAAATAGATAGGTAAAAAATGTAGACAAATTATTCTAATTAGTAAAAAAATATTATTGAATACATGAATAATTTATTATAACAAATTAAATGTTCAATAAAATAAATATGTATGATAAATAAAATAAAATATAAATATTTCATATCATACGAGTATAATGAAGTGTTAATGTATACTAAAGGCAATATTTACATTTTATTTATTGTTATATATTTATTCTATTGAAATTAGATTAGTTTTAATAAATTATTTATATATTCAATGATAATTTATTAAGCTACAAAAATATATTAATGTTTTTACTACTATCAATAATTATTGAATTCATTTTTAAGAACTAAAACACGATTTTAATTTTTATAAATACACAATTAATCTAAGTGGCAATGTGTATTACACATTAGAGTCTAATGATTATACCATTCAAGACAAAATCATCTACCTTAGATGCAATAGTTGTTTCACATAAACATAAAAATTGACTTTTGTTTTTCAACACACTGTTCTGTTGCTGTTTGCAGTGAAATTCGTTTATCAGTCAGTATATCATCCAAGGATAAGATATTTTCAGAACACATCATGAACTGAGAACGAACGTATAAATCGTTTAATATACCTAAAATATAAAAAAACAATTATATTAACTATGAAGTATTAATCAGTCGTATACAAATTACAAACCACTTTTACATCCCAGTTGATAAAATCCATCATCCGTCATTCTGAGAATTACAGCATTAATATTTAAAGACAATTCTCTCTCATTATTCACAGCAATAACTTTAATTTGAACTGACGAGCCTTTTGATCCTTTACATTTAGTATGTAACAATTCTGTAACATTTTTCTCTCGTGTTTCAAAACTGTCATTTGCATCTCGCCAGCCTTCACTTTGTTTTCGTTTTCTTTTTTCTCCTGATGACTCTGCAGTTGATTCGTCAATTTCACTTACGGGTTTTTCAAGTATCATTTTCTGTAATACTTGATCTGAAAATATATTCGATGATAGATTAGTCTGTGGATCAACTCCAAACATCTCATTAAATGGACTTTTTTTAGTTCCAAAGTTATGCATTTTGTTTCTCAAAAATTGAACGACTCTAAGTCCTTCGCTCCATTTGCTAGTTTTATTATCTTGCATCCAAGCTGTCAATATATTTTCTACGTCTTGCTTTGCATGTTTGTCGTTGTTCTGCGTCTCATCATACCGTGATTTTACATGAATGACATTTAAATCGGGCCATGTTTCACGCAATATGAACGTTATTTCTTTTATAAAATCCTTGTGTTCATTAGATTGTAGAACAACTGGTGCACCAAATAAATTAAAAATATCTAATAATACATCCGCAACTTGTTTGGCTCGATTAGAAGTCAAGGGTCTTAAAATGCAAAATTTTGTCAGATAGTCTTGATAGTCGCATATGTATTTATAATCGCCATCGGGCTTACATTGAAAATCGATGAGGTCAATTATATAACGACGGTTAAAATCTTCGAAAACAATAGGTTTTACAATACCTTTATTACGAAGATTTTGTTTTTGATTACATTGAACGCATAAACTCAGATACAATTTTATCTCAGATTTGGAAATATTTTTATACCATGTTTTTACTAAATCAATCATACCACGTTTTTTTCCTCCATGTCCGACTGATTGATGAAACTTGTGTAAAATACCGAACAAATCGTATATTTTGATATTAGGATGTTTTTTACTTGCCGGATAAATTAATGTTTCAACACCATTAAGTACCATGATACCATAACGTTTCGAAAGCCTATAAGTCCTGGATTGTTTGTTTTTAATTTCCGATACTAACTTGAAATATTGTTCACGACTTAAAATTGCACTGTTAAATATAAATTCACGGTTTTGTATGGCATCGTTAAATTTTTTTCCATCAGACATTCCTCAGCCATACTGAAAAAGTTAGAAATAAAATCAGTTTATAAGAAATTAATATTTCAAATACTCGTACTTATTGTCTATCAATAACACATAACGAAAATTATGAACGAGAATCGATGTGAAATATCCACACGTTTATTTTACAATAGAAACTGACGAGAAGCAAAAACACAACTCGAGCATAATATAAATATTTGAAAAAAAAAATAATCAATTGCCCAAGATACAATAGTCAAGAAAATTAATTTCTGCTATTGACGACATTTTATCTTATCCTAATAACCTCGGTTTTATAAAATGTTCCTGAACATTTCGAAAAAATGTAAGTAAAATATTTAGTTAAATTATAAATAACGTATTTTATTATTTTTATTTGGTAAATGTTTATAGTCTCTAAATATTTCATGAAATAACACAATGTAAAAGTAAATCTACTTAACTACTTACATGACAAAATATATAGTTATGATGTACATTAAAGGTTTCTAATTCGAATTTCCTACGGGCCATATATTGTTATTAAAAAGGTTCGTATGCGTGTGTCTATATGAATAGAGCAAAGTCCGAAAGGCGGCGTACCTATATTTTACATGTAGAACTGTCTAGATCGATACAAATTTTTCAATCGTGTAAAGTTTTTACTGCCTAAAGGTCATATGATAGACGTCATACGTTAAGGTTAAAAATTTAAATCATTATAAAAAAATCATTATAGCTGATATAATATTCTTAAAACTGAGTATTAAGAATACAACCGATAAGTGCGTAAATGGATTGACGCACTTAGATAAAGACATACGTATACATTTTTACTAGATATCAAATAAGAGATTAAGAGATTAAGAGATCAGTCGATATTATGAATTTAAATATTTCGTTTAGATAATTAAAAACACTTTTTATCGTCAAATAAAAATATTTAAAATGAGATTTACTTAGTCATATTAGTTATTTTATTATTATCTCACAATTCACATTGGTTGCTTTGGACTTGAAAGCACGATAAATGTCAAAACTAATGATGTGATCGCCATTGACCAATGTCAAATCAATAAAATTAGATTAAATCGTTAAAAACCACCTGAATACAATATATTTTTAATAATTTGAACAATAAACCTATAGATTAAGCTTAAGGCATACGAATGCAATAACAGTTATCACCATAGACTAGTTTTATCCTGCGTGCGAACAAAATCGAAATACATATCTTGAATACGAGGAAAATATATTAAAATTGCATTGTCAAATTATATAGGTAATCATTAGTTTTTCTAAATAAATTTTTTACAGTTAATTTACAATAATTATTTGTATATCAAACATTTTACGAAAATGCCCTACAATCGGCTTTATAATTCGCCAACTGCTTAGTATACAATGTGTTTCCTCCGATAAATTGCGAAACCAATGCACGTCTACATTTTATAGTTAAAAGTTTAACTGCGCCTGAAAATAATGATTTAATTTTCCCGGATGGTATAGAATTGCCTATATTTAACTCCTATTAAACGTTTGATACCAGATACAAAATTTTCATTTTTAATAAATATTTACAAATTGTTTTACGATCGGTTATAAACGCAGTGGAATTTTTCGGGAAACGACCTTGTCGTGTAGAAACCCGTATACATTAATGGGTTTTTAAGTGCATTACTTAGGTCTTAGCTTTTATTGAAATGTTTAAAGTATTTTCAAGGAACCCTTTATTATTATAATCTTTTATTTTTATAGTGTGAAGAATTACTACAGACGAAATATAAAATAATATATGAAAATGAGAAAGTTCATCAATGAACACACAAATTCCGCAACTCTATTTATAAAATACAATCTGATGATGAAAATTACTGATAAAATGTAATATTATCTTGGTAAAATTGAAAATGTGTTCTACTGTTACATTGTTTTCATATGATACATAACAATTAACTAGTCTTGGGACCTATCATATATCTTCATATGATTGTAAGTACCTATTACCATACTTTTAGAATATATTCTTATTATTATCGAGTAATAAATCTGACCACACATATTATAGTCAAATACTTTTTCATTTAAGTACCTACTAAATTACCTTTCATACTTCAAAATGCATATACCGTGTGTCCACGAATTTCCAATAATAATATTTAACACTCGCAATAACAATTTTTACCATTAAATATAACCATGTAAAATATAGATTGCAAAAATGGTACCCTGTGAGGGTAATGCCGTATTTATAAATTTGCCATTCTAAGGCAACAAGGAAAACACGCTCAATTAAAAAAAATTAAAAAAATAAATATATTGTAATTTAAAAACTGTTGTATTAATAAATTAATAATAGACCATGAATAGGTTAACAAATTACTATGAACAATTTTAACTGTAATATTAAATGCGTAGGAAAATAAATAGAGGTATGTAAGAATAAAAATGTATAAAATCTGCCAGCCGGGGTAATGTCCCCTGTTGTACTCTCTCTAAATACGGCCATTCTTGCAGAATGAGCAACCAGAGACTATATAATGCACCGCCCCGAACCAATCTAAAAATAATGATTTAATCACTACATGCATATGAGTGGTAGACAATTAAATCGCTTCGCTGGTGCCGGTGGTATGATGGGATTCCGACGTCTATAACTTGGTCAACATCTTTTCTTTTTCTTTGCAAATCATTATACGGGTCAGGTCAATTAAATTTCCAAACGGTTACGTCCTGTTGCAAGAACACACCAACAACTTGCGACTATGCAGATCAAAACGATAACGTTCAATGAACATGAAGACACAGGTTGTCAATTATATGATGTTGGTTGATTTTATTCTTTCTAACAGGTGTATCATTATTATTTCAATCATATAGGTAATATACACACGACGGTTCGTTTTAAGCGATGCAGAGAACAATTAATGCGTTCATTTGTTTATAGGAATTTTACCGGGAGTTACTGCTACTTACAGACTTGCAGCGTCTGTTAACGATGCATACAGTACGCACTACGCACGCTACGCAGATACCCGATTCAGCCTGTCAACGTCGCATTATAATTATTACATCCCTATCACTGCGGCGATGATAAGAACGACGACGTACCTTTCATTTCGGACGCTTTTCGTGCCGTTACGTAGAAATGATAACAGACCACTAGACTGTATTGCTTTAGAGACCGCCGACTGCATATCGACCGGAGGTCGTCCGGTTAAGTTCGTGTCGACAACGGCTACCAAACGTATTACGTGAAAACGGTCGATGTCAACAACGGTTGATGAAATGGCACACGGCGATATGAAAACCAGGACCATAAGTTGAGGAGAACGATATGGTTGCCGGGTCGCACGTTAACATTTCTCATATCAAATCAAACCCATACGGAAATACGGCCTTCTAATCGGTCAAACATATTTGGTGCCATGTTCAATTTACATTTACGCGTTTTGTATTATTTTATATTCTATGATATTATTAAAATATTCATATTATATATTACTTTATATTTAAGACTTATCTCTAATACATCAATGGACTTCAATAGACTTCGCTCGCTGCGCCTGCCCCGAGGGAGACAGATATACAAGCCTATACTTGATGGCCCTACCTTTACACCATTGCGATTCGCAATGTTTTGTACGTGAACCTAAAACTTCGTCACCCTGTTCGTAAAATATACCGAAAAAGCCCGGCAAAAATTGCAAAAAGAGAAATCGCTACCGCCCGCGGTGCACGCCCGTTATCGATAGCAACAACATGGTCGGGAAATATTATCTATTTAAACGTGAGCATCAACGATAATTCAAATATACGCTGCAAGATTATTAATTATTACCAATCAGAGAGCCAGATTTCACACGAAATTTGTATTTCGTGTGCTGAACGTTATGATATGATACCGGGCCGGCGGCCTGGCGACCATGGTGCGGCGAGGATTCCATTGCGTGTGCCGCTGCTGTCCGTGTGACGTTGCCAACGCGCAACGATGACTCGCCATAGTCGTATAATACCTATATGTAGTCCGGGCGAACCTACTACAAAGGCCGTCCGGAGAAAAGGATTACGTCTCGCGTAAATCCTTCTGCTACCGCGCGCGCAGTCCACCGTCCGTCCTGTACCGTTGTACGGGCAGGACACAGCCCTCCCCCCCCCCGGACCACACGAACTGTACTGACCGATTTATAGTACGCGTGGTGACGAACGAATGACGCATTCCAAATATTATGGTCCAACTCTGCGCGGCGGTGACGAGTTGCTCAGATTTCTACGGGGATGAGTCGATAAACGTAATTTTTCTAGGCTTAGAACTCGGTGAATATCACCGAGAAAATACACGTTTGAAATTCATCGTTAAACGGGCGTGTTTAAAAAGTTATTTTGAGCGTACGTAGGTACATCGTCGTCCAAACCAAAAGCTTCGTATACTCGTCAAGTGTCTGTGCTTGCCAAGGTCGTCTACCTGCTAAGATAGTTATCATTAGACCGCGGATTATATACAGTGAATCTATTATATATATGAATATATATTTATGAAAAATTGGGTATGCTATCCTCATTTTACAGTTAAGTGGGTCAAGAGGGGCTAAGAAAAATAAAGCATGTAAATTAGAAGCCCATTATTTTACTCAATTTCATTTAACATGCATGACCAAGTGGAAAGCTCATCAAAATACTCAAATTACAGGAAGTGTTCATGCCCAATTATCAACCCAGCATAAATTACTTGTAGAAAGCAATAGAAAATATATGAGTACACTTATTGATATAGCATTATTGTTAGCTAGTCAAGGTTTGGCTTTAAGGGGGCACAATGAAAGTTCAAACTCCTTAAACCAAAGTAAGTTATTACAATTATTACATACAATTATTAATAACATTACTGTTTATTATTATGTTAATATTTAAAAATAAACTTTCCAGGAAACTTTAAAGAAATTTGTAAATTACTCTCTAAAAATAATTCAGAATTTAATAAAATATATTCTAGTCCCACCAACTACACAAGTCATTTAATGCAATATGAGTTATTACATTTATGTGCTGATGATGTAATGCAAAAAATAATAGAAGAAGTTGAAATTACTGGAGTGTTTGGGTTGATGTGTGATGAAGCAAGGTAATACCTATTCAATTGTATACCTATTAATTTTTGTAGGGTTAAATTATTCAAAAGCATTTACTGGTGTCTTTACCTTTAGTATTTAATATTGTTTGGAAAAGAAATATTTTTATTTTTTTAAGATGTTTCAAAGAAGAGCAAATGGCTGTTTGCATACGTTACACAGTTGGATTAGATGTATTCAAAAGGTTTTTAGGTTTTATCGATAATTATGAAAAACAAGATGCTGAAAGTCTTTATTGTCATATTCTTAAATACTTTAAACACTGCAATTTAAATAAGGCTCAAATTGTTGCCTAGTCTTATGACGGTGCCAATGTAATGGCAGGAAAATTTAATGGTATTCAAGCAAAAATAAAAATCACCTTTCCCTATGGTATATTCACACATTGCATGGCACATAGGATGAACTTAGTAATAATGGATATGTGTAAACATTTAAAAGTAAATATAAGTACTGAGTAGTAGGTATAAATTGCAAAGTATTAATGTACACATTTAATAACTGTTAAAGGAAACCAGAAATGTATTTAATACTTTGGAAGCTTTTATGTTCACTTTTCACATCCAACAAAAAATAAAAAACTAATTGATATGCAAGCAAAATTATGTATAAAAAATAAATCCATTATACGGATGAGTGATACCAGATGGAACTGCAGATATAGAAACTGTGAAGCTGTATTAAATAGTTATGGGTGTATTATTGATATACTAAAAGAAGAAATTGAAAATGAAGTTGATAAAAGTGTTAATGAATCATTTGGTTATAAAAAATTATTTATTATTATTTAATCTGAATTTATATACTAAACAATATTTCAGGAATCCTTTCTAAACTTGAAAATGGGTCCTTTTTGGTACACTGTTCATTTTACATAATGTATTGTCAACTATAAACATACTATATAATATATTTCAAGAAAAGACTGCTACATTGGGAAAGGCAAATGATATAATAAAAGGAGTTATACAAAGTCTGAAAGAGGCAAGATCAAATGAGTGATTAATGAGATATGGAAAAACATTCAAAGTTTTGCTGAAAAATATAACTTATCTTTGGAAATTGCCTATGAAAAAAAAGCAAGTATTTGAAGTATTTCATTTTATTCTCAAATCTTAAGTAAATATTATTTTAACTGCGCATATTTATAAGGTACCTATTATTTTAGGATCAAAAAGAAAAATATATGAATCAAATTTACTTCAAGGTTCTGTTTTGTCAACAACCACTGGTGCAGAATGTCAGTCTACTGAATCTGACTCAGTTGAAACTCATTTTAAAGTTAATGCTTATTTCAAAATTTTGGATGCTGTTATAGTTAAAATTTTCAACTGAGAGTTTACAAATGGCTTCTGCAGTTGATCATTTCTTAAAATTAAACTTTAATGAGAGTAAATTCTTTATTGAACATTATCAGGTATATACTATTTAAATAATGTGCATTATATACATTTAAATAAATTGATTTACTTCAAAAAAATATTTTCAGTACTTGTTGGGCATATTTAAACAAGATTTAAGATCAGAAATGACAGTTGCCAAAAATTGTATTAAAAGTTCATGCGATAAAAATGATTTTAAGCTTGAAGATATAAAAAATATGTCTCAAAGCAAGTCTACCCAAATGTGTACAAATTGTTGCAAGTGGCGATCACTCTTCCAATTAGTTCATCAACATGTGAGCGTTCTTTTTCGGCAATGAGACGCTTAAAAACATGGTTAAGAACATCTATGCTTCAAAATCGTTTCAACACAATTTCAATACTTAATATTGAAGAGGATATTGTAAAACATATTGACAATGACTCCATCATCAACAAATTTGCAAGAAAAAATAGAACAATTGTGTTACAATAATTTTAATAAACTTTATTCTTTTAATGGTCTTTTTTTGTTGTATTTATGTATACTTATAGGCTGTTAAAATGCTTTCAGATTCAATTCAACAAAATATGCGACACAATGTGTTTTTTTGTTTTTCGATATCTATCAAATTATTTGAATATAGTTTTTATTTTAGTTTAGCCCCCCCCAGAAATTCTAATGGATTTCCGCCTATGAGTAGAAACATGTCCAAATGAAAAAAAATATCGAAGAGCATATAACGACACTGCAAAAATAATAAACATGTTTCAAGTCGATTTATCGATACATAACATAATTGTTTAGCGAAACAAGAGCATGACGAACAATTCACCTGATCAGGGGCGGACTGGCCAGGGAGGCGAGGGGGCAATCGCCTTCCGGGTCCTCGATCATGTCGTATAAATAAAAATTATCTATAATATTAAATAATTTTTATTTATACATGATATATACATTTTAACATGATGGTGTTTTACCATTATATCTATAATATTAAATATAATGGTAGAACACCATTAATTTACTATACTTATATTTTACGTTTAATTATGTTATCACGTGTTTTTAAATTCGGAGAATTCTATAAGTAAAATATTATTACATATAATATAATCAGTGATCGTAGTGCGTGCAGACGGCTTCATCGAAAATCATCTAAAATATAAGATGTATAATATATAGCCATATAAGTATAGGCTAAATCTCGGGCCCTAATTGCTGATTAACCTCCCGGGCTCCTTGACACCCAGTCCGCCCCTGCACCTGAGTTATATTGGATACACTCAGGGCCGGATTAACATAGGTGCAAAAGGAGCTTTTGCTCCAGGGCGGTAAATTTATTGGGGCGGCATATAAGTTGTGATATTCTAATGATTAATATTTAATAGATTTTTTTCTCAACTTTAAGTCGAGTAGTAATGGGTTTAATTAATGAAAATTACATAATTTTATTTTAAGGAACAAATATCTAGTCACTAGTCTAAGTTAATAATATATGTGATTTCTTATTTTTAAAATATATAATAACTTTATAGCACCGAATAAAATATAATACGTACTATATAGTTATATGGACTCTAAAGCGCATATTATATCGTCTTGGTCGTAAATGTATAAATCACACTAATCACAGTATACGTAGAATTATGTAAAATATTGCTATAAATAAAGCTAGAGAACTTGAAAACGTGAGAATGTCATTAACATGTCAAATAAACGATTTTTGTGGTTTTGTCTATTCGATTTGCTGCAGCGTTCTATGGTCCTATTCTATTAATTGTTCACATAGTGTGATAATTTAATTGAGTTACAATGAATACTGTAAAAAGGCAATAGGAATAAACAAAAAATAAATAAATATATAATTGAGCAATGCCAAAAATTAGACAGTTTTTTTTTAAAAGTAAAGCTGTTGCTCAGCCCCTATTTAATACTGAAAAGTTAATACAATTTTTTACTTATTTGGTATTATATTTTTATAAAATTGTTTTACATTTTCATACAGTATTAGATGAAAATATATGAAATATACGTACTTTTCATGGCGGCTCGATCAGAAGTACTAAGTAGAGGGGGCAAAAAACATCGATGTTTCTGTTAAGAACATTGACGTTTTACCAATTAATTTATTAATTTTCGAAACATTATTTCGCCGTCATAACATGTATGCGATAATCTAGAATTTTAGAAGATTTTACTCTGGCCTTTCGGGGATTAAGCATTCATTGCTTTATCGTTATGCCGAAAAATAAACAAAGAAATTGTTTAACATCTAAACATTTAAATAAATTATTATTTTTACAATCTTTTGATGATACACTATGGTAATGTACAAATTATAATTTTTATTATTTTTATTATTATTAAATATTTATTTATTGTTCAATTCATTTTTATGTATGTATACATGTATGTAAAATTTGAAACACTCGTTTCATGGTATTAGTCAACTTTACGTATATTTTTTGATTTGAAGTATCTAGACTTTTCCAGATGTCTATGATATGGTTAGCGTAAAATACCAATAGTTAATTTTGTTTTTCATGATTATGATCGGCACTTTTTATTCCAATTTCAAAAGTTTCCAAACTTTTCCTATTAATTCAAATTGATAGTGCGTTAAATTAAATTTAAACAATTGCATAGAATATAGATACTCACATCATTCTTTCTTCATGACTTTCACTAGAATTTTCAAATAATTCTGTTTTACAATTATAGAAAATACCACTACAGTTAATCTTTGCTAATTTTTGCCATACTAATTCGTGATCTTCATGTTTATTCATCAGTACCCTAAATAATATAATATTTTAAAAATTATAATTTTGCTGAAATTTTATATTCACCTTATCATTTGATGTTGCAATTGGCGAGCTGATTCCTTAGTTAAGGCTTTGCCCAATAATTCTAAGTGAAACTGAATATCACCAGGGAACTGTTCCATAGATTCTTTGAACTTCAAAAACGCGATTGGAATTGAACTGTCATCTGTATTTTCGATGTGATCAACTTCCATTCCAAAATCTTTAAAATGCATAGATTTACAATTCATATGATATTTCTTGCCATGTGCAAAACAATATCTGGCAGTTGTAATGTCCGATTGTTCAGTGAACATAAAAATAGCTGCGTCTATGTACACTTCTGGAGTATGTTTTCGAGTAATAAGTGTATATAACGAGTCACTATCCACAGTTATTAATTTTTTCTGAAATCAAGATAAACGTATAGTTAAATAACATTGAGGGGTTGAAACATGTTAGGTAAATTTTATATTCAGTGCCTCATAGTTATCATTGAGCCAACTAACATTGAACAAATTTATTTATTTATTTTTATTTATTCTTCAAAAAAAGGTAATGTGTTCCACTGAACATGTTTATTTTTTGTGTGGGGGCCCATGAATTCACAATATATAATATTTTATGTAAAGTATGTTTAAAGCTATTTACAGTACTTACAGTATTGTTATAGAGAGAAGAAAAAAAAAAAGTTTGTAATAAAACTAAAACCATTACAGTACATACCTAATCTATCAATATGAATATATTATATTATATATATTTATTTTCTTATATTTGTATACATACAGTAACTAATTTAATCCATGGTAATTGAATCGTCATTTGATTGTTTCAATATATATGTATATAAATATATTACAAACAACACAATAATTTACATCTTATCAATTAATTATTCCTAAATTAGCCATAAAATGCAGGATGATTCTTTTAATGTATAATAACTTATTTATATAATAACAGGTACATCATGGCCCTTTCAAAATTTTTTTATATACATATTTTAAATTATGGAAAACGTAGTAAAATATTTCATTGCTATATGTAATTCTTTTGGATTTAAATATTGAATACCATACAGCAATTTACTTAATTTGGTAAGTATCAGCTTATTTTAGTAGTAATACATAATGGTACTTAATAATAATTTTAAGTGATAAATATTAGGACAATCATTGTAACAATGTAAAGTTAATGTTAATGTACTTAACATGTAGGTATACAACATGATGCAAACCTTCACAGTAAAAATAACTTTTTATGTACTAAATGTCTTATATAATAATTATTATAAAATAATTTAATTATTTTGTTATAAACTTTCTACTGTTATATTTGTTAGTATACTCCTATAAAGTTGATATAAATATATGACACTGATCATTTTGCAAAATTTAAAAGCATATATGCATTAATTTAAGTCCTACCAGAAGTATTGATCCCTATACCCAAGTATGGCGGCTACAATAGTGAATTATAATAGATTGGTGTCACATATAACCAACACACTACATATGTATCCATAATTCATACCTAGGTTCTGTACAGAACAGTACAGATTATTTATTACTCAGTACAGGAGGAACCTAATTGGCATAATTTGCATTTTAACAATTTTTAGGTGTTATTCAATTTGGTATTTTCCAGTTGTATTACCTAGTGATTATTTTATAGTTTACATGCGCTTATAATGTATAAACTATTTAATTATATTCAACATATTTGCAATGACTAATAAGCTATAACAATTATATATTTTCTTAGCACAAAATGGTAAACATTTTTAATTTAGTTAAACTTAAAACATGTTTTGGTATTCATAAGATACTGAGAACATGAAATTGAGTTCTTTTATTGTGATAAATTATAATTTAAGTAATGACCGATCCCTAAATGTATTACCAACAAACAATACCATAGTCATTTGATTAAGTTCATTAAATTCTTATCGTTATTGGATAATATAGAATTTAAGTTATGTAATGAGTAATTTAAATACTAATACTATGAATATATCCTGACCAAAAAACCCTTACAGTAAAAGCAAATAAAAAATGCAAAAAATTTAGTGTATTCATCAGTTATTGTTAAGCGTTATAACAACAACGTATTAAAATTGAGAAAAATTATTCTCTTACTTACATAGTGTGCATGAAAGTATAAAAATGTTTTAAGACTAGTGGATTGAACAGGGTACGAAAAAAACATATTTATGTACAATTGATTAATGTTATTCGCCATGAATATCAGATGGCCAATGTCGGTCTTTTGTACTTCATTTAAGACAACATTGAACTGTACGGGGAAAAAATGACATGTTTCATGATTAGATTATGGACAGTAATTATTGATTACATTATACGGTGGTCACCGCCAGCTTACGTCAAAGTCACTCCTGGCCAGGGACAAATTTTGAGTTTCCTTATCGATTATTCCACACATGTGATCTATAACTAACGCCTTATTGATTGTTTTTCGGAAGACTTTTTTACGTTTGATGTGCGGCTTCCTAGAAAATTGAGCAAAAACGAATCAAACAATTGTCTCTGTTTTTAAAACCTGTTCACGGGAAAAGAAGACAAAAAATGGTGGATAAATATATTATAACAGCGACGACACTCACTCGAAGCTCCGAGTGTAGACGGTATAGGTCGGGTCGGAATCCTCGCTATCGACGACGGTGTTGGTCGGATAGAAATCCTCGGTATCGGCGACGGTGTTGGTCGGGTCGGAATCCTCGCTATCGGCTTTTCGTTTCTGCACGGACATGGTTATGCGCAGTCGTCTCTAACTCCAAGGAACTCGTCTGCGACAAAACAGACGGTTCACGCGTTCGAAACGAGTCACGTGAAAAGAAACGGGAAGGGTTATTCTTAACGCGATCGTAAATAGTATTCAATACGGTGTATGAATATACAATTAAATATATATTCGTTGAACGCGTGTGATGAACAACGTATACGGACTCGAGATACGAAAAAAGAAACGGTGGAAACGGCAAAAGCGGAAAACGTGTTTTGATCACTAACGGTGACGACTCAACGACGCGTGGTTCTAATTTCAAATAGCGAATCCGTGAATGTAATTGACAATGCGGATTCGTTACCGGCGTGGCGTGATAACGAACGACACAACGAGATAGCGCTATGAAGCGAAATCTGTCAGATGGCCGTGAGCGATAATGTGAAGAATGAACGAAAACAACGCGCCTATGCACTGACAACTATTGCTTTTTTTTTCTACGCGCGACAAGTTATCGTGGTCGCGCGAGCCTGGGCGCCGCCCGAAATGCAACAATTCCAGTAACGTTCTTTGGCGGGGAAACGAAAAACAGGGACGGGCGCGAAATATTATAATAGTCTACGTCTCCCGTGGGTGATTTTTGGGACACGATTTTACTAATAATTGTTCAATAATGCATTTATAATAATTATAATTTATACTTAAATTCACACTTGAAGAACATGAAAGCAGATCCATTTCCATTATAAAATAATTGAAAAGTGTATACAATTTAAATCTAAAACATTCCAATTACTAACATGAAATTAATCTATCTATTATATATATAAAATTGTAAGGGGTTTTCTACGAAAGCGCTAACCGAGAAAACTACTGAACCGATTTGGCTGAAACCCGACACTCTGCTGAAGGTTTTAGTACCACTTTTGCCACTAAAAAAGTTCATAAAAAATGTAAAACAATTGTACCTATATTTTGCGGCACACATCTCTTTTTTTTAGAAGTAAAATATATTCCTCATTATGGAACAATTTTAAATGATTTTCCAAATTTCTTGCATGATTTCCTGCCCGTTTTGGATGAGCTTAATCGGATATTTGACAAATACTCTCACTAGTATTCATATAAAATAATAGTCTTATAGCGAAATATTATAATAGTCTACGTCTCCCGTGGGTGTTCGCGCTACCCGGACGGACAAACATCGACGTTGACGCCGCGATCCATTGTTGGCGAACTGGCGGTCCTCGCGCCTGTCAGCGCTGCCTGCTCGCTTGTCACTTGTCAGTAGTGCCTATACTCTATTCAGGTTAAGAATAAGATTGAACCGCTTTCGCGCATGTAGACTGAGCCGCCGCATACTGCCTGACTCCCCGGTGATTGGGTGTTGTGATCGACAGCCGTCGTTTATCGTCGCATGGGTCACATGCCACCGTGCACTTACAGAGAATAACGTAACGACAGACACGGTAAGGCACGAGCTTATGGGGGGGGGGTGCGCCGACCAGACGAGTTATGGTCGGCCGAGCGGTTCAATCTTAACCTGATTAGAGTATAGTAAAATATAAAATAATGTTGTAATATTGCACACCGTGCACGAACGTCGCTACGCGTTGTGGACTCAGATAGTATATTGGGTATCTGATTGAAGATGACCAAGGTAGCGTTTCGAGTTCATGGAAAATAATCGGCAAGGGAATGACATAACGCCTCGACGACGACGTCCCGTCTTTGTCGTACATCCAAGATCTATTTTTAAGGCGAGCCCGGCGCCCCGGCCATTTATTGCCCACCATGAGTGACGAGTGTGATTTGTGGTTTTTGTTGCTATTTCATTATTTGCATATATTATTCGTTGTCTATGGTAATTTGTGTATATCCGTAGGGTGGGGTGGGCGTCGGCTATTTCTTCTCTCTGGACGTGAAGTCTTGTCCAAAAAGTGAGACCGCCAGTGAGTGACCTGGTTCGGACAAGCAACTATGCGTCGAGATGCATTATTCTTTGTTAGACTAGTTTCGACACAACATTATCCCGCTCGGCCACGACGCCCCTGTGTACATTGGCGTTTGATCACGATAACATTTTTTTGTGGAAGCATTTTTTTTTTTTTTATCTGTGATTTCGTATTTTTGCGAATTTCGTCCAGGTTTTCATTGTAGAACCCGTTTAATGTGCTATTTTTTAGGGACCCGTTAAAAATAGCTTATAAAACGGGAAATCGTAATACGTGGGAAACAAAAATGACAAAACAAAAATTGTTTATTGTGTGGCAAGGGCGGAAATTGACTTTTCGTACGAGCTACTATTTTTTTTGTCTCGTCTCGGCATTGGTAATTACTAATTATAATTACTATTTATAAAAATTTATATAATTTTATCGCGTCCCGATAAGATTTACTCTTTGAAAATTATCATTGATTATAAATACTATTTATAATCAATGGTGTTATATATTGATGAACAAGTGCTCTTTCAGACATACGCCGATCATACACGCTTATCGAGTATTATATTTATAAATTGTATGGAATAAATCCGATAAACAAGATTAATTGACATAGACAATAGACCTATTGATTGACGTGCTTATAATTGCAGTAAAAGGAACTATTGTCAGCATTTATCTGATATAAAAAAAGTGATTCTGGAATTAGACAAAAATGATTCAGTCGCAATTAAAGACGCAATAGAACAAGTGTTAAACCCAAGTTTGGAAACAAATTTAATTTATTTAAAATCTAACTTTGGATTTATACCTTCGGAAATAACTCAGTTAGAGACGTCTGGGATGTTATTATCAGAGTCAATTAAATGCATAAAAAAAGTTGATTTAGTATTTTCCTGGTTTTTTAATTATATTTATTCGACAGATAAAAATAAGTAGATAATTTTTCAAAAGTCTTCAAATGGTTTTCAAATGTCGGAATTAGTCGTATTCGATGAATAAACCTCGTAGTTATTCTGTACTTTTTTGGCCAAATAACTAGTTATTTCACGGACAAATGTCTTATCATCCACTGATAGTTGAATTCAGCGTAATGTTATAAAATAACCAAAAATTGTATTTTGTTATTATTATAATATATTATGGATATGTCAGAAATGTTAGAATATTATGACAATGGTGAAGAAATCATTGAATTTTAATCATTAACGTGTCGAACCATTAGTGTAAGAGTTAGTCCCCTTTGGATATGACCCCTTTGGATAATCTAGATTTTAGGATGACCTACCGAATCTCGAAGGAAGTTGTCATTCAAGTTTTAGAACACATCAACGATAAAATATCTCCAGTAACCAATAGATAAGTTGGTTGACTAAAAAAATATTCAGTGTTTAAAAATAATTTGATATCAGTTCAATATATTTTAAATATATTTTTAATTTCGTACAAGATCGAGTGTTGAAAAACAGTAAGTAGTATAAAAACTACGTACCTACCTACCTATATCAAACCGCAAAATTTTATTATTTCGATTTTTGAATAAAACCTTATGCCAATACGTATTGTACGCAGTGTTGGGAAAGAACGCGTTCCTTTTATAGGAACGAAGCTCGGAACGCGTTCTATTTAAAATATAGGAACGAGGAACGGGAAAGAGTTCCTATTTTGAAGGAACTTGAAAGAAAATTGTCGTTCCTCAAATAATGAAAAAAAAAAAATAGTTATTTTTAACACGTTGAGTGCCACAGTATTTATGAAGGGCATATAGTGTTTCCGCTCCAAAACTGAGCCGCGACGCCGTCGGTCGACTACGTGTCGACACCGGTTCCGTGCCCCATGGACCAATAAACGAATTAACGAAATACGTTCTCGAAATATTGATGTGGTTTACAAATAATCTGTAATACCAAATAATAATAATTTTGTCGTAGACAAATGGAAATCAAATAAAATATATAATAAACGGTATGTAAAAATATGAATATTGGGTATACCATAGTCCATAGTCTGCGAACATAAATATACACTTATTGTTATTAATGTTATTATACATCCGAGCAAGATACACCCGTAGATTATTAAAATAAACTAATTCTATTTCGTCAGAATATTATAGTAACAACGAAAATAATAATATGATATTAATATATTATTATCGGAAATAGCACAGCCGCGTAATGGGCATCGCCGTCGCCGTCGTCGTCATTCGGGGAAAATTAATTAAAACTTATATCTGATATCATGATCATACGTTAAACGTTTAGCAAATTAGTTATTCTCAAACAAAACAAAATGTCTGTATAAAAATATTTTTTCATCATTATTATAATTAAAAATAATATATAAATATTTTGACTAAGTAAATTGATTAATTGTTTTTTTCATTCTTCGTTTCCATTTTGTAGAATAGTTCATACTTCACATTATATATTTATATTTTATATTGATTATTAAATAATAAACAATTCTAAGTGAAGGAGTGCATTTTTAGTCAAAATAATAAACTTTTTACTGGGGAAAGTTTCAAGTCTACGCTATACAACTTTTGAATTATAACAATTAAACCTAAGACAAATCATTTTTGTTAAAAATCTATGCTCCTAGAAAGGAGTGAGTTAACCAATTTCAGTGGTGGTCAATGGTGTTTATTGTGAACAATTTTAAGTCAGAAATAATCGGAAATAAGTCAGAAATAACTCTCTCGGTCCGATTATTTCTGACTTAAAAATTATTCGCAAAAAACACCATTGACCACCACTCAAATTGTAAAAAATATGTAAAGGAACGGGAACGCGTTCCTTTTTAAGAAGGAACGGGAACGCGTTCTTTTTTCGCGACAGGAACAAGGAACGGGAACGAGTTCCTTTTTGACAGTAGGAACGAGGAACGGGAACGAGTTCCTTTTTAAAAGGAACTTTCCCAACACTGATTGTACGTTTAAAACAAAAACATAGTTACGTCACACGTGTAACAGTGTGAAAATTAATAAATACCAAGTGTCAGTCTGTGGCGTAAACTTAAGTTTTGTCTGGGGGGGATCGGAAGAAAAAATTCTTACTTATGCACACAAAAATTGTTTTAAGATTTTTATTTGTAGAGTGATTTTCTCGGTTTTTTTGTCTTATTTAAACGTTTAACTGAATTAGTTATATCTGAAAATGCAGTCATTTACTGATGATTTCTTAGATTCATCAGGAAATTATGAATCTAAAATTTCCTGATGAATTTTTAGAATATCAAAATGCTTTTGTAATATAGAGATGGAAGTAAAAATACAATTAAATCAATTTAAAATTATAAGTTACCATTGATTTTTAAACATCTCTGTTTCGATTTTCAATTACTTGTTTATTCCTAATTCACAAAAAATGTAATTGTCACTAAAATTGTATAAATATATAAAATTAAATTTATTATTCAGGTATTTAAAAAAGTTAAGACTTTAATTATTATTTTTGTAAATGATTTAATGATAGTATAATTTAATTATCATAGAATGATAAATTTATGTCATTAATGTAATTAATTATATTATTATTATTATTATTATTATTATTATTATTATTTTAAAGCGTTTAAGCATTTAATATATCAAACTTACCTATCTTCATCTAATATTTTTACCATCCCAGGTTCCCTATGTATACAAATATTTAAAACACTATCAGCTTTTAATAATACTTGTGATATTAACGGTCAGCATGGTTTTTCAAGGTCTGATAAATACACATAATAAATATAATTTATTTGTTATTATATTTTTATTTTGTGTAACGCCTGATTGGGAAATTTACATAGAGTTGATAAAGATTTACATAACATATGCAGAAAATAGTTTAAAAACTCAATTGTAAAGCTTTTTTAAAACCGTCCATTGATTTCAAAACCAATACACAAAGCTTTAGACCACCAATGTCACCAGTTTTTTAAAAAACCACACATACTTTACAAAAATCTTCTTGTTTTATTTCTGAGTATGCCAACCACTTGTATATGAGCAACCAATGGTGTTGAAATCTGAGATCCTAACCGGAGAATAATTCACTAGAATCATAAACCGTTGATTTATATGTAGAACATATCCCGGAAGTATCCGGGTGAAACCTGGAAGGTGACACTATGGCAGCCCTCATTGCAACATGTTCATTTCATGCACAGTATTCTATAGTTGTAACCATTGGACCAATCAGCAGTTAACAAAAAACATATTTGTGGTTATATACTTCGGTTACCATATATTATATTTATATAAGTACCCATAGACCATATTACTTGCAACACAATTAAATTATTTACACCTAATCAAATAATAAATATTTATACTAATTAATTTATATATATATATGTGTGTATATAATAATATATATTTATTTATATTAATAATATTTACACCTTATCAATTCATTATTCTTAAATTACAAAGTAAACTGAAGGATGATACATTTAACGTACAATAACTCACTTTTACTAATCAAGTTAATGCATTTTCAGAATGTATCGCATACCTACCATTGTTTTATTTACATATATAAATACATTTTTATTAAAATCAAATCGATTGAAAAAGTTAATGATAACAAAGAAATTATATTTTAGTGTTTAACACGAGGTTACAAAAGAAACAATATTTATACTTTGTTGTAGCATCTGATATATTCTATAATAATACAGTTGAGTCGCGATAACTCAAAGTTGAAGTGGGATAAAATGAAGTTTGAGATTTAACATTAGTATATACTATGTTTATTAAGATTGTTGAAGTATTTAAATTTATTTATTAAATTATTACTTGTAAAAAAAATGCTAAAGTAAGTTGAATACATGGGTATAATTCATTTCGCGAACAGTATAAAAATTTCTAAAGTGCTCCAAAGTTATTTTAATGCCGATATACGTAAATATATTATTGTTCTTTACAAATAATCAGTAATAAAAAAATTCCATTTGTTATTTTAAATAAAAGAAAAAAGAAAAAAAGAAACACTAATAGATAGAAGTGATAGAATTTGATGGTATTCAAATATTGTATACATACAAGATGTACTTCATGTAATCACACATGATAGGTATATTTTTATGTAATTGCCACTGTTGGGATATTGGTCCTCAACAAATTTAAATTAAACCAATTTTATTTTCTCATCTGTATTACTAGCAGGTAATAGACTTTTATAATTTAAAGTTCTAGATATTATTTTCAAAAATAAAATAAAATAATATTTATACATAATGTATGATATTTTATGTAATAACATAATAGTAAAAACAAATGTTTTATTCTTAAAATTAAGCCTATAATAGGTAGTGGTATAAAAACAGTAACTATCTTTATAAAAAAAAAATTATAATAATTAATTTATAAATAAAGTTTTTTGAATAAATTATATCTTGAGCCAAAATTTGAATACATTTTGAACATGATCCCCACTAGTCAAAAATCTTGGATGATAAAAGACCAACTGAAATTTTTAAAAACAAATTAGATGATTATAATCAAGCAAGAAGGTGAAAAATAAACTATGTTTGATGTAAAGGTGTCATTTTGGTGTAAATATATATGTAGGTAGTGGTCGAAAATTTATTACGTTACGTAAATCGGATATTTTTTCTACCAAAAAACACAGGAAATGGAATATTTAATCACTACACTGTATGTATTTAATAATAAATTTAGAATTGAAAAGTCAAAGAACCATCTAAATTTGAACGGTATGTACTACATATATTGTAAGTTAGTTCCCTATCCGTTATATTTTTGAATGAAGAAATGTAGAATAATATAGAAATAATCTCGCATAGAAGAAGTACAAAGACAAATTACAAACGAATATTTATATTTATCAAAAATGAAGGATTTAAACTGAGTTTTGTGTTCAATTGATGATAGGTGATTGTGAAATATTATCTACACACGTATACTTACTAAAAGTGTATTGATAAACTTTCATCAATACGTTTCCAAGAGTCACTTTAACCGGGGCTTTGGTTGTTGTTTCCTCCTCCATGATATCTATTTCCTCTAAAGTAACTGTGGGCACTGTGGTTATTTTAAGTGCAGTGCTACTGTAAATTGTAATAGTGTTTTGAATTAGAAAAAAAAAAATTTATTATCCAATTATTTGAATAAAACCAGCATATATAATTTAAATTATTATGAATTATACCTATAGTTACTTATCTACAATATATCTTATAAGCTAATTTATATCTCATAAGAAGTTACAGTATTGATTCCTTGCGCCAATACCCATATTATATTAGTTTATATATGATTGGACATGAACTAATAACAGACATGTTCATTTGACCTAGCTTTTTATTGTACACAAGTACTATTCATATTTTTCATATCTGAGATCATAGTTTTTATAAAGATATAAATTGGATGGTGGATACCTTGTGTTTATGCAAAATGGCTTGAGGGTCTTCGATTTACATTCACTTTCGCAGCATTCAGTTGTCAGCTTCTGAAATTCAACTTGTGTTCTATTGTAACCTATAACGAAACACGTACATTTTAATACACTGTAGTCTATAATTTGGAGTTATAACTTTGAACTAATAAGTTTGCATAGTATTTGTATACAGGCTACAAGCAAACTACAGCTTTTTCAATGATCTATTACTAGAGGTATCTCGGGGAAGTGACATTACACACAATAAGACTTACAACACAACACCAAAATCAGAATATATACAATTAATGCAAGACCATTTTTAAAATTCTTCATAAATCATGAATTTCCTTGTACATATCTACCTATATTTCTGTCATGTGTACTTACTTTCATTGTTGCCACCAGTTGAGTTTTTGGTATCACAGAGAATGTTCATAAATTCTGTAAAGTTTGATCCACAAATATGGTACAATGTCATTTCGCGATCTAATACATAAAGTCAAATTGTCAATTTTGTAATCAGAAAACTTTTGTAATTTGTAAACTTTAAATTTAAAACAATATAATATATAGTTGAATTTGTATTAGATACTAATAGTTTAATAACTAATAATTAGGTATTACTTATAAGGTTTAACACTCGTACTTCATATTTATTTTCCAAAACATACAAATGTAATTAACAGTTAAGCCATAGTAGCTAGTTAATAGCTATGAGGTGATTTTTAACCTCAAGCAAATATAGTGTATTAAATATTATTGGTTTTTACTTACCAATGTTATCAAGAGACCGAATTCCCGAAGGGGTATATACATTATAGAGGTAGAATTTAGTTGGCATTCCATCAGCATTAACCAATAGCAACAAACTGAAAATTCTGTAACATTCAATGATCGAATTATCCAACCAGACTAATATATAAATCGGTAACACATGAATTTACAACAAATTTAAATTGAGTGCACAAAACTATACTACATACCTATTATACTTAACTAAAATACTACATAGTACCTACTCGGAATTACGAGAAAATATATAAATAAAACACAGAGTATATAATATATGTAATTCAATATAATATAATACGACACGTACAGTAATAAATAGTCAATTGTTTAGCTATGAACTTAAAAATATAATGTGTATTTATAATACTATATATACTATAAAAAAATAAGTAAATAAAATAGTGCAATTATATATTATACCTCTTTTGCAAAATTTGGTGTCTGATCATATACTAAATTATTGTATATTCTAGAGACGATTATGATAGGTACAAGCTCAAAATTCGCACATTCAACGAGATCAATTGATTTTAACTACGTAAGCTTTTATGAATTATACTTACATTTTTATCAATTCCATTATATTTGATTTTCCCACTGTCGCTGTAAAAAAATGAATAATAATTATAGATACATTCAATGAATAAAACCGGTTAAATTTGCCTCAATGTTTTATCCACTTTGATTATAAAGTCACGCAAATAATGACAAATGGTTTTTTGAGACTATACTGCAATGGTGGTATGTATATTATATAAAAGAATAAAGAATTCAAAAATACTATAATTTGATAGTATTACTTAACATTTCCTAGATGTTGGGATACATTTATGTTGTTAACTAGTTACTGTTGTCGTTCAAAAAGCAATATTTAATTATAAAAATTAAATATATATGAATGTTTATAAATTGTTATAATAATATTTCAGGTTTAAAATATTCGATTGGATTTAATTTTTAAACAATATCGAATTTTGTACAAAAAGTTATATCAACTAACACATTTTGAACTTGTTAAGAAATAAGAAATAATAATAATAAAAAATGCAAAATATGCTTTTTCTGCAAGCATACCACATGTTAAAAATATTATATCATATCGCACAAATGTTTATAAAATAATAACAAAGGTATTTTTCATATTTAAGAATATCAATGTATATTATATAAAACAATTTTAAATGACACGAATTGAGAATATTTTCCCGTATTTTGTATTTTCATTCGCATGACTCAATAAATGATAATACCAAGTGAATTCAAGGATAGAAAAAAATCAAACGGATTTCCATTTAGAAGAGCTGTCCGTCTCGAAAATTGATTGAACCGTAAGGACGCCCGATGTCATAAAACTAACAAGAAATCATAATTAAACTGTAAAATATTTACGTACATTGTTGATCGTACCGGACAACGTTTAGTGGCACTTTTGATTCCAAAACGTAGCACGAACCTTGAAGTTCTTGAGTATTTTCAAGAAGACTATAAGTGAAGAGAATTTGCTTTGGCTCGGTACTCACAACGTACTAGCACGCCGAAGTCCATGTACGGGTCCCTTAAGGGATAAGACGTGGCGATTGCTTATGCTTAGGTCGGTAGCGGCGATGTGTCAAACACACAGAAATATACTGTTATAATGTAGTGAAATGCCTTGTCGAAAAATGATAATTTTTTTTTTCTAACCACTGAACGATTTCACGGCGATAATGTGGTCGTGACGGTGATGTGTAGCGGGAAGTAGTGGCGGTGTACTGGTGGTACGCGTTGATGACTTTCCGGGGTTGGAGTACAGTGTGGCAATGTAGTGTTGAGATGGCGACCAGATGGTCCGCGCCCCGCGGTCGTGTCGTCGAACAGCTACGCGCGGTGCAGTGGGGGGAAAGGAACTGCGATTGATATAATACAACTTCGGCAGTTTAGAAGAGAAAAAAAATATTTTATAAACACGGAGTGTTTGTTGATCAACACGCGTTATCACGTTGCGCTTGTCACTCGCGGCGCACCGGCAGTGTTTCGATAACAAATATTTCGGCGGCGCGTGATTATTTCCGTCGTCAACGGCGGCGGCGGCTACGCGTGATAATTACGTCGACGGCAGCGGCGGCGGCGTCGCGTGACCGATTTTATCGCGGCGGCGCGGTGGAGTCTCGTCCGAGTGGCGGGCGTGGGGCGTCAATCTCGTTCCGCCATTCGGTTATTGGATCACGGCGGCTATAGCGTAAGTTTTTTTTTTTGTAGGGAAAACTGCGATCGGCCTGTAGCGAAGCTCGTGCTGGCCGGCGGGTCGCGCGGTATTGGGGTATTACGTATAATCGCTTTACCAATTACTGCGGACGTCACGACCGGTTTCTCGCGTTCACGTGCGCTGTCTCACCTTTCTCGGGGACTCTGGTGTACTCCAAATTAAAGATAAGTCCGATTTCCGGAGTTTTTCCCTAACCACACTAAACCTCGTGATACTTTCCTAATAATTCTATTATATAACGGATAAGTAAGCAAAGCGTGGTTTCCAAGTTAGCGGATTTGTATCTTACCTGTCTCGTAGGAGACCGGAGATTCCTCTGCGGGGAGCCAATTTGATGTGGAGTGGGTGTTCGGTATGCTCCGTTCCTGCACCGGGATGAGGTCGTAAATAAACCACACTGACACGATAAATTATGTTTCAACTGCTCTGCTTTTATTTACCGGTGGCACAAAGTTAATAAAGCAAAGTAAAAAAAACAAGAAAAAAACAAAGACAAAGAAATAGATAATTAATAAAAGTTAATACTCAAAGTAAAAAAAAACAAGAAAAAAACAGACAAGAAATATATAATTTCGCACAATAAAAATGGTTTTCGTATGTGACTACGTTGGCGATGGACGGTTTTTGCGCGAGAGTTTCGGTAGGTAACGGTCGTCACCACGACATTTCCACGTCTCCTTCCTACGATGGATGGGAACCCGGGTATCGCGTTGACGGTGCGTTCCGCGGTCTGGTGGTTTATTAGAGAAGACGATTACGGTCGTCGTGATAACGACTGCCATGCGGACCGCGTCAAAGTGAACCCCAACCCACAAAGACAGAAAAATTGTTAACACTAAAAAAGGGTTTAAATCAACTTATGCTTACTGGATTTGGTAATTGCATTTCCACCATCTTTCATAACAGTATGAAACAGAGTGTCTAATTCACTTGGATCCAGTTGATCTGCATTTGAAAACAATTCTTCTAAGTTATATTTTACTAGTTTCATAGAATCTGAAAATAATCTAGTATTATAATGGGCTTTTCCTGAATATCTTATCTATATATATAAAAATAAGTGTACATTTTGAATAAATCTTATAGCTCAAGATCCACCGAACCGATTTCGATAAAAATTTCAGGGCATATTAAGATTGATATGTAGATGGTTTCTGTGAAGTTTGTACGCTGTGCGATATGTGGTTCCGGAGTTATGGCCTCTTAAGTGCACAATATTAATCACACCCGCACGCACGATATTCAACAATATTATTGTGTTGCCGTGGAGAGATATATACACTCTATGTGGTTATTTTTTATTTTTTGTTTCCGTGGCACGCGAGTCTATGGCATTAAATTTACGTTTTACGTAAAATTACTTACATGTAAAATTTAATATTTTCTTTCTTTTCAGTGAAATAAAATTTGTGAAAATTTGTTTTCAGTGTGGTGTTTTTTCATGTGTTTTTTTCGTCGCATTTTAATACGATTGTGAAATTCATATTGTTTTTTTAGTGACAAAAAGTTAAAATTGCAGTACGGCTCATTGCAGTACATTGAAAGCATTTGGATATTCGCTATATTGAATCCATAGGTAGGTGTGACTTTTGTTGTTGTTGTTGTCAGTGTTTTTTAACACGTTGGATTGTAAAATTCATATTGTTTTTTTACGATGGAAATTAATTCGTTTTTTTTTTTCATTTTTTTTTTCATCAAATCGTGTGCCACATTCGATTTCATTTCGCATTGCGCAGTAATCGTTCGGCTCATTGCAGTACATTGAAAGCATTTATTGAATAAAATTAAGATTGAGAACAATTTAATAATAAGAAAATAATTATTAAATAATAATAAATTTATAGAAAATTTAATAAACTTGAGAATTTTTAAATGATTAGGTTTCCATTTCCCAAATAATAATAACACTTTTCGAATTTTGATGTTTATTAATAAATTTTTTAATTTTGAGTGTGAAGAATTTTGATTAAATATATTGAACAGCTGCACATACATAATGACAACAACAATTCTATTTTCTATTAATTGGTTTGAGATTAAATGATATTGATTTTTACTCAATTTCAATGTTTTGGTGCTGCGAAGCGCACAGGGGCTGTTAATTATTATTATAAAACTAACTCTAACTGTACAACTTACGTGCTATTTATTTATTTAAGGAATGTGGCTAGGGGACGGAAAAAAGAAAGAAGGTAAATAATTAACATCTGATTTAAGAATTTCATTTAGAGAAAGCAATAACTGCACACGAGTGAAGCCGGGTTATTCAGCTAGTTAATATATATCGTAATGTACCAGAATATATTAAAACATAAAACGATATAAATAATTATATAAGTAATAATATACAGCTATGGTAGCAGAAATCAAAAAAATTATCTAACACTACTAACCGGGAAAAAATATATGTTAAAATCTTTAAAATCACTATGATATATCTAATTATAAATATCATTAATCATTTCAAATCTAGAATTATTAATTTAAAGTAACATGAAACAAATCAATTTATTAATCTTGAAAACAAATAATGAAAAGTTACAAGAAAATAATCATTTTCTACATGACTGCATATAAAACAATAGTATGGAAATCGATTTGAGGATAGTTATCAATATGAAAAAAATTAATGTATTAAATCTTAACTTTATAGCAAGGAATAAGTGGCCATGATCTATGATAAAACTAGATATAACTGCAATATAATTCCATAAACTTACTTTTAATTTTAAATTGTGTGTTTTTGAGAGCAGCTTTCAATGGTTTTGGAAAACGATACCTGAAAGCCATATGATCCAAGTCTACAAATGGATGTATATAAAATTGCTTATGACTTATACATGGTCTGTTGGATCATGCTGAAGCAGTCCCAATTATTAAATCTCTACACATATGACTGACTGGATAAGGTAGAATTTCTATTGGATTTTTTTCTCTGATTTTCTCAAAAACCTTGGTATAGCTACATTGTCTATTAGATGATATGGCATTATTAAACAAGCATTAATATTTAATTATGCAGTTTGACCATAGATCTGCTTTAACATCAAATTCTTTCTGACTTATCATCTCAGGCACCATGTGAATGATTCACAAAAATAATTATAAATATTAATAATTATTATTAATGTTAAATTAGCACGGTTAAATATACACATTTGAAACAAGATATAATACGGTAATATTGATATTTTAAATTATTTACAGTACTATTCTTGCAATGTTATTACGATTGCTATAAATAGGTAAATTATAAGAAGTACTAAATAAAAACCTCTCAAGTTTAATGAACAATGCATCATCTGATTTAATCAAAAACATATTATCCAGCTTTGATTAAAATGAGATATATTATGAGACCTCATGTATTTTAAGCTGAGGCTAATTACTTGATGACATGATGTTTCAGAGGGTCTACGGTATTTTTTAATATAATCCATTAAATTACTACCATTGCAATATGCTTGTATGATGAAAACATAACGTGGATATCAATCATAATCATAATCAATCATTTTAACAATATATTTTTGGTTGAACATTTTCATTATTTGTACTACAAACCTTTTTCTTCAGGGCTTTTTAAGTTAGCTGGCTTAGTAACTTTTACAGCAACAATTGGGTCATTAATCTTAAAAACAAAATCAAAATAAGAATAGTTAATAATTTCAACAGATTTAGGTTCGTCAAATAATATAATATAAAAGAGTTTAAATTATTATTATGAAATAATTATATTTATATATATAATGGGTGTTATAAATTTTCCATTGGATAATAGTAAACACTTGGTTTCTCTGTGAAAACAAAAGTTATTTATTACTTATTATTTACATTTTTTTACAAAATTACAAATTTACCTGTGAAAACAAAAGAAACAACAATTTATGTTACTATTGTCACTCTTAATTATTATTAACAATTGAAAAAAACAATATTAAATTCAATTTTCTTGATTAACATTTTAACAATCTTAAAGAAATCCTTATATATTATTATTATCAATTTTACAATTTTATCACTTTATCATCTTATCAAAGTTTGATTATAATAATAATAGTAATATTTAGAAGAAAGTATTTTCTTTAATATATATATATATTTGTGTACTTAAAAATATGTAAAGGTCATGGCCAATAACACGTATACCATGACAGTTTAAGTTGAACATAATAATGATATCATTTAATATTAAAATAATTATTTAATACATACAATTTTATTCGTAAATAAATGATAAATGTGTAATTCGAATAGTTTTGTTTTTAAATATTTTTTGGTGACTTGGTGTGGTTTGGTATCCAAATTATTGAACTGCATGCAAATTTTCATATCCACTCTAATGTAGGTGGACAATATTTTCGAATATAGTAGTCATCAAGTTGAAAGTTGAAAAAACACAACATTTTCTGATTGTTAAGTCTGTTATAAGTTGCTGTACAAATATAAAATGCATTCAGTGGCTTTCACTAATCTATTTTTAGCTTATAAATATTTATCAACATTGACTTTTATACAGGTTAACTAAACGGGATTTTGGTAAGTTAAAAATTATAAAAAATAAATTATATTCATCACTAAGCCAGGAAAAATTAGAAGCATATAATGTGATGATGAATGTCTAAAAAGAGTTGTTGGTGGAAGTATCATTTTTTGATATTTTAGAACATGTGAAACAAAACTCACCTCGGTGGGCTGCTAAGCTGTGTTTTCTCCTGAGCTGACAACCTAGTATGTCTCTTTTTACGACATATGATGTTACAACACTTACACAGTATTTGCTCGTAAAGATCTACGACAAATTGGGCAAGTATAACTCTGGGAAAAAAAATTATAAATATACTATATTGCATATCATTTTCTATAGAAGTTATGTGCATTTAAGAAGTGATTAATGTATTCAGTATTTAAAATAAATGATTTAAGTATTTAAAGTCAATCAAACAAATTCCAAATAATTAATTAAAATATGTAGGCTCTTTTCCCATTAATAATGTGTATACTACATTCCAGATTTTAAAATTATAGACATTTTCAAGAATATTCAGATTCCAATATTAGTAATACATTTTAAACTATTTTTACTTAAGTTACTGTAAGTAATCTAACCCAACCTAACCATTTTTTATCAAATTACTAAGTCAGATAAACTCTGTTACAAATAACAATGACAATAATTGTTTTTTTTTAACTTTTATTTTTAAGGCGTAGAATCTGTAAATTAATTATTACAATAAGTATGCATGCGGAAATATATATAATAGCTTGACATAGGTACGTGATAAAATCAGCCACCCAATAGCAACATTTTATAACATGATTAGGTTAATAATAAAATTTACCTTTATATGTTTTTATATTTAAATCTATACACCACTTTCTCTTTAATCGACAAGGGGGCTTACCAGGAATGGTGTCGGAATATTTGTGTTTGATTTTTTGGCTGCGCCCCATAACTGAATACCATATGTCCAAATAGGCATTAATAAAGTTTTATATAGAAGTAATTTTGTTTTTGTATTAAGTTTAGGAGGATTTTTTTCTTTTTTATGTGGTCTTTCCAGGTTAAATCGTTGATCTAGAAACAAACCCAAATAACGAGAGCTCAAGGATTTTGGAATATTTTGGTTGTTTAAATGTATAGGTGGTTTGTTACATTTAGTACTGTTCCATGTTTTAATGTAAAAGTCAGATGGGTAGATTTTTCGTGATTTATTATTATTTTCCACTTGTCGTACCAAGAAGACGTGAGGTCTAGGTGGTTTTGTAGATTCATGCCAACAATAATTTTAAGATACATTTATACTCATTTATAAATTGCAGAAAATACAGATCTACTAAATATAAAAAAACATCCAAAATTAACTTAAAATTATACTTTATTTCATAAAAATAAAATATTAAAGTTGATTTATTAAAGAAAAAAGATTTTTTAAGAACAAAGTAATTATTCCTATAATTATTGTATAAAACAAATTTCTTAAAATCATAAAATAAAACAATTTAAATGATCCACAAAATATTTGTGAAGTACATTCTAAACCACCATAAATATATTTATATTATATTTTATATTTTAGTGTAGAACAATGAAAAAGTTAAAAACATACTTGTTTTAACCATGGTACAATACAATCCTCATGAAATAAGTGGCGACAAAGTAACTTCTTAACCTTTTGATCCTTGATGAAATTCTCCAAACATATTACGCATTGTAGATTATTATCTAGAAAAACATGATTACGCATTGTAGATTATTATCTAGAAAAACATGACCATTTTATTATAATTACATAAATAAAACTTGTTATTCAGTATCCTTTTATTTAAAACAATTATTAATGTAAAAATGTATACTAGGTGTACTGTTATTCTTTTTACATTTTTCATAAATTAAAAAAATTTTAGACATTTTACTTCAAACCATAAGTAAAAATATTTTTTTTTTTAATGAAGTGTGTAAATATGAAGAATTTTTAATAAGAAAGGACAATCTTTACCTAAGTGCTCTTGAGAAATAATAGCTGTTGGTATTAATTCAATTTCTCTCGCAGAAAATGGATTTAGCGTAAAATGATTATTTTCAGGAACCAAACTGTTATAACAAAACAAATATTCACGTCAAAAGTATTAATTTATGTAAAACAATAAGTAAAGTTAGAATCTTATAAAAATTCAAACATATCATTTCCTATTAAGTTTCTTAACATTATCTCTGAAGCTGAACTGATTTGTCTATATTTATATCAAACAAGAAGTATTAGATTTGTAAATTAGACTTATTTACAAATATAAGTAAAAATTGTAATTATTATAAAACTACAAATTGTATCATTTATCGTTACATTTTAAATATATTTTAATTATCTAATAACTTGAATATTTTTAGTTTACGGTTGTATATATGTTGTCATTACTGAATCCTGTGTACGACTTGGTCTTGCTTCAGAATCATTGACGTCTGATGAGCTATAAAACTAAATAAATAATAAATTAGAATAACTTAAATAGCATAACAGAACATTGAAAGTTATAAATTCTTTTAGAAAAAATAATATTTAAAAGTTATAGTAGTAAATAAATTATGAGGTTTCAGAAATGGATAAGAAATGTAAAATACAATATGGTTAGTGCTATACAGGTAATTTTGTAATATATTAGGTAATTATACTTTCTAATGTAACATTGGAATATATACTCATGGCGAGGAGGGGGAGGGGAAATATAATAAAATTAATTTACCACAATATCATCGATTCTAGGTCTAATTACTGGCTGCAGTAATAAATAATTTAGTGCATCTAATAAATCAAGTGAGGATATATCTTCTAGAAATAGTGGATCTTGAATTCCATGCCATAGCAAGTGGCATGTTGGGCACGTCATGTCCTAAGAGAAAAAAAATATATTACCATAATGTTATTCATAATTTTTTATTTAATTTTAATACCACCCGCTTAGACATACATTATTACTTTGAAAAGTATTTTCACATCTGTGGCAATATAAACGATAATTTTCACTCATAATTGAAGTATATAGATGTACGATAATTAAGTTTTGCGCTTCTCTCCAAAATATTTTACTGAAACATTTTAAAAATATTGTTAGCATACAGTATAATACTCATTTTATAGCCATTAGTAAATTGTGTGAGAAACCTTACAGAATACCTATTAGTATTCCTGTTGTGATGTACTTATTTTAAAATGTTTAAAACATAACATATTATGAGGATTGAGAATTTCATGCACTTAAAATATGCAAAGACGTGTACTTTGAATTCTTAAAATACAAAATATAAATTTTTACATAAAATAATATTAACACATAACTATAAAAATATTCTAAGTAAAACTTTATTTAAATATATTATACGTAAATAAAAAAAGTACAACTTCAATTCAGAAGCTGATAATTTATACATCATTACATAATTTTTTTTTTAGAATCTAGGTAGATTTTTTTATCCATCGATAAGCACTATTAGTCAGATAAATTTGTGTCTGATTAATTATGTTATTATTTTTCAGGTCTATGGTCCAAGCCAATTTTACCGACTATAGAAAAATATGTATGTATGTACTATATGTATGTCACTTATATTTAGTTACATAAAGCCATCAAATATGCTTACTTATTAAACTGTCTATAGTATAATGCCATTGATAATAGAATAAACAATATTCTATTATTATAAACAAACAAAACCAATGCCTTTTATTTTACAGCTAATTATAATTTTGCAGTTGTGACATTATTATAACTTTTTTTCTTTGATTTAGTCTAGTTTTTATTATATATATATTTTTTTTTAATGGCAATGGTAACAACAAAAAAGTTGATAAAATCTAAAATGCATTTTTGAATCAAAAATATGAAAAAAAAACATTAAGTGATTGATATATTGAAGATTTATCTAGATAAATTTATTTGTGACGCTCAATAATATTGATGAGAATAGGCTTACAAGTTATATTGAATTTCAATTGACATAATGTGCAGTCGACGTTAGTACTCTACAGGCTCTCTGAGTCTTAATAACTTAATGTTTCGAATGCCAAGGTCTAAAATTGTTATTAGTGTTAGATCAAAGGAAATTATTCATATGGTTTACAATCACAATACAACAAACGAATAATATAATTTGCTGCACAATAATTGATCTGATGTTTATCACCCATCGAGGACAAGTTACTGAAATGGTGCTACGATTGGGATTGCCACCGATTAAAATATTAACACCAAATAAACTTTGGATGTATTGAGCTGATCCTCGAAGAGCATTTATACTTATAATAATAATCCCATCAAAAGTATATACTTATGGGTAAATGAGATGGACGCACATTAGATCATTTGTGTATGAAAAATAAATACTTACTCGCTGGTGGAAAACCGGTATCGATGTAATATAAGGCATAAGTGGTTATCAACAAGTGCGCACTACGCGTTAGTAACGGTCAACAGTGGGATGTAATTATTTAACGAAAATCAACTGGACAAGACTCTAAAGAGAAAACCGCAATGTACACGACGATGAAAATGAAATTATTATCATGCACGATAACGTAGTTGTGGTGGTCTATACGTTTTCCCCGTGTGATTAGAGGGAGAGTGATAAGGGAACATTTTAAAACCTATAAAAAAAAAATACCAACTGTTCGGAATTGACAGTTTTTTTCAGATGTTAAAATTGCTTTGAAGTATAATGATTTATACCCACTTAAATATAATATGAATTTCACAGATTTAAAAATGAACAACAGTAACATTTTTCTCTACCTGACCATAGACTTAACAGAGGAATATGTAAAATATAAAATAATGAAATACAAAAACAATTAAAATTTAACGATACCTAGACATTTTATACATAATTTATAACAAATAATAATGTATGCTATTTCATTTAGTTTCTCGGTCATTACATGGGTTACAGTATAATATTAAAATGTCTAAAATCCTTAATGAATTAATTTATTAATTACTTTTTTATCATTATTAGGTAGAAGGACAAGACTCAGCTAATTGGCCATCAATTATAAGTAATCGGTATCGTTCAAGTACTGTAAAAAAGGAGCAGTTCAAATAAAAATTCAAACTACTTTGGGTCACAAAACACACAAAACACTTGTTCCAAAAACCAAATGGGGAGATTCAAAAATGTCACAAATTATTCTAATATCACAGCTGTCTGGTTGTCAATTATCAATTCATATTTTACATGTTTACATAATATTATGATATAAATTATAAAATAAAAATACGTTATTTTATTTAAATTACCTGCTAATGAACACTATATTTTTATTTTAGTGTTGGAATACAATGATAAACTGGATATAAGTACTCCTGAAACCTAATACATGAAACCATGGATTCGATTAAACATAATAATTATTGCGTGATTAATAAACTAATGAACATTCATTTTTGGTTTTAGTGTTAGAGAACAGTGTTATGGATGAATTGGAAATAATAATTTAGAAATACTCCTGGTACCCAACACAATGAAACCACATATTCAAGTAAAATATATAATAAAACATTGAATGTAGAATTTATGTTTCAATTTCATATAATTGTTTATATAAGTCTATATGGACTACAGTCAACTACATTTAATGGGTAAAAAAATATATATAACTCTTTTTAACTTTATGAATTTAACGTTAACTTTATTTTAAAACTTTTAACAATTTATGTACAAATTATAACTTTACTTAAATAATAAATCAATTCTTCTCGGTTTTATAATGTGAAAAGTTAAAATACCGGAAATTTTTTTTACATTTTGTTTTTCAATAAAAGTATACGACCCAAACGATTTTACTAATAATTGTTCAATAATGCATTTATAATAATTATAATTTATACTTAAATTCACACTTGAAGAACATGAAGGCAGATCCATTTCCATTATAAAATAATTGAAAAGTGTATACAATTTAAATCTAAAACATTCCAATTACTAACATGAAATTAATCTATCTATTATATATATAAAATTGTAAGGGGTTTTCTACGACAGCGCTAACCGAGAAAACTACTGAACCGATTTGGCTGAAATTTTTTTTGGCTGAAACCCGACACTCCTCTGAAGGTTTTAGTACCACTTTTGCCAGTAAAAAAAGTTCATAAAAAATGTAAAACAATTGTACCTATATTTTGCGGCACACATCTCTTTTTTTTAGAAGTAAAATATATTCCTCATTATGGAACAATTTTAAACGATTTTCCAAATTTCTTGCATGATTTCCTGTCCGTTTTGGATGAGCTTAATCGGATATTTGACAAATACTCTCATTAGTATTCACATTGTACTCAAAGTAAATTTGTTGTACGGGATTTTAAATTTATTTTACCCACGTCTCTTAAGTCCTAATAATGAGAAATTTAAAATTAGCCAAGATATATTATGCATTTATACGTACTTACAATCAAAATAGTTGGTTGCCACTAGTACCGCGTCTGTCAACGATGATGAAAGAAGAAATATTAACACTTTTGCTGCACCGTTCACCAAGACATTATTACTTATTATATTATTAACAATTAAAATAATAAATAACCAGATTCAACCTTACAGCTACAGAGTAAAATTGAATAGTTAACAAATTATCAAAACTGAGTAACCAACACGATTAAAGAAATCGTGGTTCGATTAATAATAATTAATATCCTACATAATTTTCATGGGATTTACAGTCTAAATCATAGAAAACAGATTAAATAGAAGGGCGACTCTAATAGGTTTTGATATCAACGCTACTACTACCGTTTCCCGTGGCTGTCTCACGTACTAAACGACAATCGAATTGTAAATCGATCTAGTTACAATCGATAATTACTATTGATTTAGTTACAATCGATTTTCTCTACATCGATTATCATCATTGATATTAGATATAATTTAAAATATTGTTTGAAAAAATTTAATTCCAATTAAAGGTAAAAATATGTTTTATTCAAATAATTTAAATTAGAACATATAGTATAACAATAGTCACAAAACAAAAATAATATTATTTACAAATTATACATAATATAAAATATTTAAATAATTAAGTCTCTTGTTGGCTTAGGTATATAATAGTAATTATTTTTTCTTTAGTTTTGAAAATAATAACATATAGGTAAAACAAGAACAAATTCAAAATGTTACATTGGTATTTACAAAATATTATACATGGTTCACATTATGTCTTAATAAAATTTTCTACTTATAAAGTTTAACACTCGTACTTCATATTTATTTTCCAAAACATACAAATGTAATTAACAGTTAGGTTATAGTAGCTAGTTAATAGCTATGAGGTGATTTTTAACCTCAAGCAAATATAGTGTATTAAATATTATTGGTTTTTACTTACCAATGTTATCAAGAGACCGAATTCCCGAAGGGGTATATACATTATAGAGGTAGAATTTAGTATATTTAGGTATAATTCATTTCGCGAACAGTATAAAAATTTCTAAAGTGCTCCAAAGTTATTTTAATGCCGATATACGTAAATATATTATTGTTCTTTACAAATAATCAGTAATAAAAAAATTCCATTTGTTATTTTAAATAAAAGAAAAAAGAAAAAAAGAAACACTAATAGATAGAAGTGATAGAATTTGATGGTATTCAAATATTGTATACATACAAGATGTACTTCATGTAATCACACATGATAGGTATATTTTTATGTAATTGCCACTGTTGGGATATTGGTCCTCAACAAATTTAAATTAAACCAATTTTATTTTCTCATCTGTATTACTAGCAGGTAATAGACTTTTATAATTTAAAGTTCTAGATATTATTTTCAAAAATAAAATAAAATAATATTTATACATAATGTATGATATTTTATGTAATAACATAATAGTAAAAACAAATGTTTTATTCTTAAAATTAAGCCTATAATAGGTAGTGGTATAAAAACAGTAACTATCTTTATAAAAAAAAAATTATAATAATTAATTTATAAATAAAGTTTTTTGAATAAATTATATCTTGAGCCAAAATTTGAATACATTTTGAACATGATCCCCACTAGTCAAAAATCTTGGATGATAAAAGACCAACTGAAATTTTTAAAAACAAATTAGATGATTATAATCAAGCAAGAAGGTGAAAAATAAACTATGTTTGATGTAAAGGTGTCATTTTGGTGTAAATATATATGTAGGTAGTGGTCGAAAATTTATTACGTTACGTAAATCGGATATTTTTTCTACCAAAAAACACAGGAAATGGAATATTTAATTACTACACTGTATGTATTTAATAATAAATTTAGAATTGAAAAGTCAAAGAACCATCTAAATTTGAACGGTATGTACTACATATATTGTAAGTTAGTTCCCTATCCGTTATATTTTTGAATGAAGAAATGTAGAATAATATAGAAATAATCTCGCATAGAAGAAGTACAAAGACAAATTACAAACGAATATTTATATTTATCAAAAATGAAGGATTTAAACTGAGTTTTGTGTTCAATTGATGATAGGTGATTGTGAAATATTATCTACACACGTATACTTACTAAAAGTGTATTGATAAACTTTCATCAATACGTTTCCAAGAGTCACTTTAACCGGGGCTTTGGTTGTTGTTTCCTCCTCCATGATATCTATTTCCTCTAAAGTAACTGTGGGCACTGTGGTTATTTTAAGTGCAGTGCTACTGTAAATTGTAATAGTGTTTTGAATTAGAAAAAAAAAAATTTATTATCCAATTATTTGAATAAAACCAGCATATATAATTTAAATTATTATGAATTATACCTATAGTTACTTATCTACAATATATCTTATAAGCTAATTTATATCTCATAAGAAGTTACAGTATTGATTCCTTGCGCCAATACCCATATTATATTAGTTTATATATGATTGGACATGAACTAATAACAGACATGTTCATTTGACCTAGCTTTTTATTGTACACAAGTACTATTCATATTTTTCATATCTGAGATCATAGTTTTTATAAAGATATAAATTGGATGGTGGATACCTTGTGTTTATGCAAAATGGCTTGAGGGTCTTCGATTTACATTCACTTTCGCAGCATTCAGTTGTCAGCTTCTGAAATTCAACTTGTGTTCTATTGTAACCTATAACGAAACACGTACATTTTAATACACTGTAGTCTATAATTTGGAGTTATAACTTTGAACTAATAAGTTTGCATAGTATTTGTATACAGGCTACAAGCAAACTACAGCTTTTTCAATGATCTATTACTAGAGGTATCTCGGGGAAGTGACATTACACACAATAAGACTTACAACACAACACCAAAATCAGAATATATACAATTAATGCAAGACCATTTTTAAAATTCTTCATAAATCATGAATTTCCTTGTACATATCTACCTATATTTCTGTCATGTGTACTTACTTTCATTGTTGCCACCAGTTGAGTTTTTGGTATCACAGAGAATGTTCATAAATTCTGTAAAGTTTGATCCACAAATATGGTACAATGTCATTTCGCGATCTAATACATAAAGTCAAATTGTCAATTTTGTAATCAGAAAACTTTTGTAATTTGTAAACTTTAAATTTAAAACAATATAATATATAGTTGAATTTGTATTAGATACTAATAGTTTAATAACTAATAATTAGGTATTACTTATAAGGTTTAACACTCGTACTTCATATTTATTTTCCAAAACATACAAATGTAATTAACAGTTAAGCCATAGTAGCTAGTTAATAGCTATGAGGTGATTTTTAACCTCAAGCAAATATAGTGTATTAAATATTATTGGTTTTTACTTACCAATGTTATCAAGAGACCGAATTCCCGAAGGGGTATATACATTATAGAGGTAGAATTTAGTTGGCATTCCATCAGCATTAACCAATAGCAACAAACTGAAAATTCTGTAACATTCAATGATCGAATTATCCAACCAGACTAATATATAAATCGGTAACACATGAATTTACAACAAATTTAAATTGAGTGCACAAAACTATACTACATACCTATTATACTTAACTAAAATACTACATAGTACCTACTCGGAATTACGAGAAAATATATAAATAAAACACAGAGTATATAATATATGTAATTCAATATAATATAATACGACACGTACAGTAATAAATAGTCAATTGTTTAGCTATGAACTTAAAAATATAATGTGTATTTATAATACTATATATACTATAAAAAAATAAGTAAATAAAATAGTGCAATTATATATTATACCTCTTTTGCAAAATTTGGTGTCTGATCATATACTAAATTATTGTATATTCTAGAGACGATTATGATAGGTACAAGCTCAAAATTCGCACATTCAACGAGATCAATTGATTTTAACTACGTAAGCTTTTATGAATTATACTTACATTTTTATCAATTCCATTATATTTGATTTTCCCACTGTCGCTGTAAAAAAAATGAATAATAATTATAGATACATTCAATGAATAAAACCGGTTAAATTTGCCTCAATGTTTTATCCACTTTGATTATAAAGTCACGCAAATAATGACAAATGGTTTTTTGAGACTATACTGCAATGGTGGTATGTATATTATATAAAAGAATAAAGAATTCAAAAATACTATAATTTGATAGTATTACTTAACATTTCCTAGATGTTGGGATACATTTATGTTGTTAACTAGTTACTGTTGTCGTTCAAAAAGCAATATTTAATTATAAAAATTAAATATATATGAATGTTTATAAATTGTTATAATAATATTTCAGGTTTAAAATATTCGATTGGATTTAATTTTTAAACAATATCGAATTTTGTACAAAAAGTTATATCAACTAACACATTTTGAACTTGTTAAGAAATAAGAAATAATAATAATAAAAAATGCAAAATATGCTTTTTCTGTAAGCATACCACATGTTAAAAATATTATATCATATCGCACAAATGTTTATAAAATAATAACAAAGGTATTTTTCATATTTAAGAATATCAATGTATATTATATAAAACGATTTTAAATGACACGTATTGAGAATATTTTCCCGTATTTTATATTTTCATTCACATTACTCAATAAATGATAATACCAAGTGAATTTAAAAAGTGATATAAAAAAATCAAACGGATTTCCATTTAGAAGAGCTGTCCGTCTCGAAAATTGATTGAACCGTAAGGACGCCCGATGTCATAAAACTAACAAGAAATCATAATTAAACTGTAAAATATTTAGGTACATTGTTGATCGTACCGGACAACGTTTAGTGGCACTTTTGAGTCCAAAACGTAGCACGAACCTTGAAATTCTTGAGCATTTTCAAGAAGACGATAAGTGAAGAGAATTTGCTTTGGCTCGGTACTCACAACGTACTAGCACGCCGAAGTCCATGTACGGGTCCCTTAAGGAATAAGACGTGGCGATTGCTTATGCTTAGGTCGGTAGCGGCGATGTGTCAAACACACAGAAATATACTGTTATAATGTAGTGAAATGAAATGCCTTGTCGAAAAATGATAATTTTTTTTTTTCTAACCACTGAACGATTTCACGGCGATAACGTGGTTGTGACGGTGATGGTTAGCGGGAAGTAGTTGTGGTTTCTGGTGGTACGCGTTGATGACTTTCCGGGGTTGGAGTACAGTGTGGCAATGTAGTGTTGAGATGGCGACCAGATGGTCCGCGCCCCGTGGTCGTGTCGTCATACAATTACGCGCGGTGCGGTGGGGGGAAAGGAACTGCGATTGATTTCGCAACGGCGTGTGCGTGCGTGTACGCGCGCACGAAAGTGTAAAACTGATGATTTGTAAATGTCAAATGATAATAATGGTATGATTGTACACCTCAACTACCCCGTTCTTTCTTGACCGTACCCGGTAAGATAATAATGATCGCAATCGATTGCCAATAGTTCTAATTTCGTTGGCCAATTATTACTGTTCACTGTTCAGTCTTGCTTGACCTCGAGTCAAATTCCTACCTTCAAACTTCATGTTTTGTTTCGAAGAGAAAATTTAAATGGATGAAAAATGTAGTCGAAATGAAAAATCAAATCTCGGTAAGAGAAAAACACGATGGTGCTACGAACAATGTGAACGCACGCGCATGCACCTGTTGTAGCCGAACGAATAACGAAATATTTAGTCGTCATCTGGACGGATTGTCAATTCAATGTTTTTTTCAACTGATAAACAACAAAATTATACAGGCCATAGAACTCCGATTTCAAATAGTTGAAAAAATTTAATTTTTTCAATAACGCATTAAAAATGTTCAAAATAAAAAATTGTAAACGGATTTCAATGCGATCTGTAGAATATTTCCTTCCATTTTAATTAAAGATTAAAATGTGTCGAACGTACCTTTGCTGGAGTGAAGCTTCTTTGTGAACTTGACGGCCGGTGGAATTGCGGATCGATTGTTGTATGATAGTATGAAACTCGGTAATAAATAATGATTTGGAAATATTTAGTATTGAGAGCAAAAAAGAGTAACGATAAATTGTTGTATGGAATAAAAAGTGAACAACGTGATTTCAAAACACATATATATATACGTACGTACCACTAAGGGTGCGTTCCGGTTGGACGCTTACAGCGCTCACGCACATACTCACGCTTACAAACCGTTCCATTTGGAAAAAAACGTTTATAATCGCTTTGCTTACAATTCCAAGTGGAACGTGTATGAGCGCTTGTCCGTGTTATCAGTTTATCACTTATCATGAATAAAAAAAAAAATTACCAACAACCGTCATTTGATTTATGATGCTGCATATACTTTACATGAAAATCTGTTTCATTTTCTGTCATTCCTCTGCAAGGATGGCTATTGAAAGGTCATTTGGTTTCCTTAAAGGACGATTTCGTAGCCTTCTAACAACATTAGATATGAAACGTGTGGATCTCATTCCATCTTAAATAATTGCATGTTGTGTGATACATAATATATATGCATAAAGATGATGAGTTTCCTGATGTAGTTCAATATCCATCGGTAAACCTAATTGTACCAGCTGCCAGCGAGTTGTTGCCAGTTAATCGTCGAGGAGCAATTAAGAGGGACAACATTTGTGAGGAACTACCTTTTCGCTTGCATAGACGCATAGTGCATATGTGATTTTATTATATATTTTGTTGAATATTATACTAGTTGTTAAGTTTATTATATATTATATTAACAATAATAAATAATAAACGCAGATTAGATACAAAAACAGATTATTTACAGTGATAACGAAAAACTGATTAGAAACGCTTACGCCGTACTACCGATTTCGTGTGAGCGTTTGTGAGCGCGGAACGATGACGTCACGCTCAAATTCAGTGACGTCACGGTAGGAGTGGGAGCGCTCACATGTGTCAAGTGGAACGCGATGTGAGTGCTCGTCAGCGCTTAAAGCGGACAAAGCGGACAAGTGGAACGCACCCTAAAAGATATGCATGTAGCCCGTGGAATGTGTATGTATCGCGCATGCGCGTGTAATGTCCGACCAGTAACAACGCTCGGCAATGCCCCTTTCACGTTCTTCCACTTTCAACAGCTCAGAATACAAAGATCCGTACAGAGAGAAAATCGAGAAGACAATAATATACATTGTTGCTCTGTCTCATTTTCTACACGTAAAATCAAACGTTCGGATCTTTCCTTTCTTTTTCTCTCGCTCTCTCTCACTCACTCTCTCTCTCTGTCTCTCTCTCTTTCTCTTTACTTCTTATATCTTACTTATTCTATGGATGATAGTGGTGACACCCATCTCACGTTGCTTACATTTTTCACCGTGACCTTAAGAAACTGTATAATGTGTATGTATCGCGCATGCGCTTTTAATGCCTAAAACAACGTTCGACAATGCCGCTTTCACGTTCTCCCACATTCAGCTGTTGAGAATACGAAGATCCGCTTAAAGAGGAAAGCGAGAACAGAAAGATTATATATTCTATAGATGACACCAATTTCTTCAACACAAAATTTAATTTGGCTTATTTCACCGGGACAGGATCACTAGTTTCGTAGTGCATTTTTTAGGTCAAAACGACTTCTTTCACCGAAAGACACCGGGGGCGCCCTAAGCAGTGTAGAATGCTCGATTTAATGATTCACGGTCTGAGAATACTGATGAAAATACTGTGAAGTAGTGGTGGAGAGGAGGTTCGTGGTAACGACAGTGCTGTTGTTTCTTTTCCTAGGGCGGTGACCGTGCGGTAGCGGAGAGGTGGTGAATGCGCAACGAGAAAAGCACGCTCGTTCTGCAAACACCCGTATTCTCTCGCTCTCAGCTATCGTTGCCCGTAGCGAGCCGCAGCGATAGGAGTGGCACACTCGCTTCTTGCGTACGATAGACGCCGTGATCGCGTCGAATGTTATTATTATTTTTCGTTTTGCCGCTTTCTCTCGTCTTCGACGTTACCCGGGTCCATCACCCGTGTCTCGGTCGGTGCCCGGGGAAGAGGGGGGAACTGGTCCTTTACAAATCGTACACCCGGGGTACCTAACCATTTATTTCGACGGGCCAAATCAGGGATAGGGTTCGAAATTGCGGGCCAACATTGTTTAGAGAGGTTACGCGATTGAAGACGGATAAGGATTATTTCCTTACCAATTCTATTATTTTATATCGTACATAATTCCTCGTTGTTATGCTATAAAAAATAATCGTAGTGACTCGAAATATACATTTATTATCGATTTATCGATATTGTATCGATTTTACCATTTAATATCAGGTGAATGTCATTGATGGATGGCTTCTCTCATCCCGTATTTCATGTAAATATGTATGTTTATGCTAGTTAGCGTATTAATGTACAATATATATACTCGTATGTAAACTCACTCTTACCATATGTACTTGCTGTGCCTCTTAGGTATAGATTGTATATTCAAAATAAAGAAAAAAAAATCATTTAATATATATTTTATAATTACAACTAATTTTACACCAGTTTGTTTAAAAACTCTTTATTTTGCTCTGGTACGATCAATTTTGGATTATGGCTCGATTGTCTGGAATCCATCCCTGCAGATCGAAAAGAAATTAATTGAACGGGTTCAGAATCGGTTCCTCAATCATATGGGCTACTTATTGAAAATTGACTTCCCTCAACATAATTACCAACCAGTAATGGACTTTTTAAACATAAGTTCTTTGGAACATAGGCGGACTAGTACTGAACAAATATTTTTAAGGGGGCTGGAGCGTAGCATGTTTTAAGGAGTAATATTTAGGCATTTCATATAGCATTGATATTTGGGTTGTGTCAATGTGTGAGTAATAAACGAACATTAGTGTGTGTAATCCATTATCGTGTTTATCGCGCCATCGCTAATCGACTAAAATACGAATTCTCGGAACTACGATAATAATCAAAATGAACATTTTATTTATAATATGATTATATTAATTTGCACGACCTCGTATGGTATCATTCGTTTTCACAATTCAATAATATAATATGCAACCCATATCAGTCCAATGGCCATAGCTGCCGCGGACTTAAATTTAATAAAAAAAAAAAAATATAATATAGTAGGTACTATAACTAAAGTTATATCATAAATAAAAACAAACTATATAATAAATATTGAGACAATAGATATAGAATTAAACAAGACCCAACAATTTGTGTTAACCAATATTTTATTTGAATTTGTCTTTTATTAATTCTTTTAACAGATATTCCAATATATTATATTTAAAAAAGTGGTTTCTAATTGAGAGTACTCTGTATTCGATAAATTCAACAATGGGTCGTGATCATTCATTACATTTCCATATTCTTCATCGGGTCCGGCAGATAAATTTTTAGTTGATCTATTTATGTATGTTTAATAACGTCATGTGAAGGGACCTCATTGATAACCGATTTTTTTCATTTTTTTATATTGTGAGGTTTTTTCCGCCGCGTAGACAACTTTGATCAAAACTTTTTACACCTGCACTCACTCATTTGAACATAAATAAATTAAATAAATCTCGATATTACTGGAATCGATAACCACTTGGCACTTGGCGGCTATAGAATACCAAATGTGGTTACTAGTTAGTACCTATAGTTGGAATCAACCAAAAAGTAATATTTTTTTAATGTGGCGCCGTGGCGGCATTTGGTTTAGTAAATAGTGTAAATAGTTTTGTTTTGTAGTATTATTATTTCATTTCCGTAGTCATTAGCTCTAATTGATTTATAATCGTTCGGAATGAGGGTACTACTGTGGCTATGGCTACTAAGATTCTTAGAAATGTTCTAACGCCCATACGCGCATGCACAAGTCAATGAACACGAAGTAAATACTTTTGCTCCTGCTCTAGGACAGCAATTTTATGCAAACAGTACCAAAAGAGAAATGAAAATTCAGCTTGTTTTGATCGACTTATATTGATTTTGAAAAGATGATTATATTCGTTAGTCTATTTTCTAGGTTTGCTCGGAAGTAGATTTATGATTTTATTTTTAGTTAGTATAATATAATGCATAATAAGTTTACATTTTTCTCAAAATAAACTTATACTTAACTTAGTTGTAGATAGGGACGAAATTAAATATATAAAAATCCACTTCCGAGTAAACTTAGAAAAGAGGAAAGCAAATCGAATTCCGTTTTCAAAATTGAAATCGAGCTACTGGAAGTATGTTTAATTTTCTTTCGCTTATTGGTCTAAATGTATGGAAAAAATGTAGTGCTGCAGCCCCCTTAAGTAATCTTCTTTGTGGTAAGACTGATTCGTCTCGGCTATTGGAACGTATTAATATTCGTATTCCTAAATTAAATTCTAGATCTCATGCACCATTTCACCTCCCAATTTCACGCTCAAATTTTCTTTCTAATGATCCCTTAACTAGAGCCATGCGCTCATCAAATGAAAACAATTTTGATCTTTGGCCTTAAAAGTAAAAAAAAAAAAACTCTTTGTTATTATTCACTATTGTCACAGTAATATTTATAATTGTTATATGCAAAAGCCGATTGGCGTAAATAAAAATAAAATAAAAAAAATAAAAATAATTTTTAATTTGTTGTGTATGTCATCAACTATTTTCCTAAAAAATGTTATCCCATCGAAAACTTCAGGTGAGGATTTCGATCCCAAATGTTGTCTAGTTGGTTCAGTCAGTAATCAAGTTTGGAGAGGTTATTTTTTAATATCTCAACGGGATTCCCAATAATTGCGGAAAACTGATAAAAAATCACAAAAAGCGGCAACATTTACGAAATAAAATTTTTTACATACATTGTAATTCAAAAAGCATTGATTTTAGAGCCTTGAAATATTCACTAAATATTTATATGTCTATTTTCTAGAGATGGTGTATATTTCAAACAGTTTTGGATTTTTTTTGTGCTATTTATAGCTTTTTGAAATTTGATAGTTTTCTTAGGTTGTTTTCATAGAATGTCAATAAAAAAATTTAAGATGGTTTTAAAATGTTGATATTTTTATACAATTTTTCTCGCACATTATTCTTCCTCGTGTGAAAAAATCTTAAAATCTAAAAAGAATGTCAATCAAGTTGAAACACCAAAATGAGTACGTTCCTGTGCTTGACGCATGTACTCGTAGTACGCAATTTATACACAATATATTTCAAAACGCTTAAAGGGTATACATTGGACGATGAACAGATCCTACCCAGTGATATATTTGATCTGTTGATCGAAACCTATCTGAAGATTGTTTATGAGTTAACCGATAATTTCGCCCGTCTGTTCGAAGACATTACCAGGACCAAATTGAAATCGGTGCTCAAACGTAATTCAACGATGGTTCAACAGATGGACTGCCATATTACTATTATGTCACGACTTGAACGAATTCACATTTACCAACTGTCGACAAATTAATTCACTAGCGTACAGAAAGGTATTAAACACGCTGCTAACCTACGATCGATAACCATTCATCCACACACAGAACCATATGACATAATATTATATTGCACTGGGTGGGCAAGGATTCTTGGAAATACGAGTACATTCAATATGAATACACCAAAATTAAAACATCTTGTATTAGAAGCGGTTATAAAATGTGACAAAGACTGACAAAGTAATTATAAAACCCTTGGTTTGACCAACTTCGGTCGTTAAAACTTTTAGATCTGTCACATTCTTTAACATTTTGCACTTTCCAATTCTTGTGCAAGTTGGAAAACTGACACTCACTGATGATAATATTATATCCGATATGAGTAACGGAGCAGTAAATATTTGTTCATTGAGGTCCATTGTGTAAGTTTTTTAAAATAATTGGTATATTTAATGGTTACTAGATTTTTACGAATTTTATTTCAGGATATTATATACTCATATGATGATAAAGGCGATTGTAAAAATAACAGAAATACAATATTTTGAAGCACTTAAACATTTCTGGGACATACTTGGCTGGTAATGGTAACTTATTTGGGTTATTGTTGATGGTATTCAATTTTTTTATCATACATTTATTTAAAAAAATTTTAAACCAAGTATTATAATTTTATAAAAATAATTATAAAATGTTACATATAGAATTAACAATACCCACTACTCACCTACGACTTATTTTTCATTTTCGTTTGTTAAATCTGATTAAATTAATAAACATATTAATTGAATTTACCTACATTATCAGTGTTTATATCTACCCACGTTTCGTATTAAAAAAAACCTAACCTAACCTGTTCGAGAGGGTCTTACCTAGCAGGTTCCTTATAAAGTTATAACCATACATTATTTTTAAATTCATTATTATACACATGTTTTCCAAAGTAAAATTTTCTCAAGAGCGGAAGAATTGTGGAATGAATATCCAGAACATTAAGTAAATTAGTTTAAGCATTAAACATTAAGATTTTTTTATGGTTAATACATGTATTTTGTTTGCTTATGATATTATAAGACAAGACGTTCTTAGATTTTTCGATGACTTAGGTAAATAAACATCTTTACCGTCTATTTGTCTCATTTCTAAAACGAGAATAAGATACCTGTAGTTGGTGATATACTTAGATAGTTAGGTATATAGTCTTAAAGTGTAATAATGGATAATGATTAAAAGAATCAATGTTGTATCTGATAGTACTTTTTTTACTTTTACTAAAATTAAGTATAATCAATAAAACAAAAAACACCTTTGTTAAATATTTAAATTGGCTTTTGTTTATTTTAAAAATAATAATCAAGCCCTGATCAAAACCAATTATGTATTGATGATATTTTTATAAAATCAAAACTTAACCGATTAATAATTTGATAGATTTTGATTTAATTAATTTGTAATTGTATGGTATATCAATCGCTGCTTTAAACATTCTTAAGAAACATTAAATTGTGAAATTTCTTCTGTTTTGTCAATACATTTATCCAAAAATAAAATAATCTTAATGTTTTAGGAAAATGACAAAGCATTTTGAACTTTTTGTTCTTTATTACCCATCTCATACAAAAAAAATTGTATTATATTTTAGTGTTTAACATTATAATTTTGATTTCAAATATTATTACTTCATACCCCAGTAATTAAATTCAAAATTTTAAAGAAATTTGCGACATCAATCATCCCAATTAAAATGTTAAATAGTTAAATACAATTTCATACATTTTTTAAAGCTTTTATGAATTATTTCTAGAAGTAGGTATCTAAATACATATTATCACACCTACAATTCATCAATGATATTAATTCAAAAACTACTAATATAACACTTGTAAATCAAATGTTTATAAATTAAATTGTTAATTTACAAAACTGTATACTTAGTAATATTTTTATAATGTATTAAAAAATTAGTTATTCAAGCTATATAAATGTATAGGTTAATTCTATTCTTACTTTTAGTAATTAGTGTGATTACAAAATATTTATATATTAATAACCTTATTCACCTTTTTTAAATCCAAATATTAGACATTCTTAGCAACCATAACAATAAAGTAACCATATCAAATATTTTTCCAAAAATACAATAAAATAATGAGGTATGAAGTTATAATTTGCTTCTATTAAATTAATTATATTTCAGTACCCTATTATGCATTAAAATTAATTTAAAAAAACTTTTTGTGTTATTGAATTATATTTTCATTCATTATTCACTAAAACAGAAAATTTTAAAATAAAAAATATTACTTCTATTTATTGCACATTTGTTAACTATTAAGTATAAATGGTTTTGAAAGTAGTATTTATTATATATATTATACCTATATAGTATATATAACAGTAAATATATTAATTAATTAATTATAATTAATAATTTATATTAAGCATATAAGGTATAACTATACATGTATTACAAAAAGCTAATAAAAAAAAAAAAACTATACATGTAAATACAGTTACTTGAGATTTTTACATACCTTGATAATTTCCCTGAGTAATAATTATTGTAACTGAAAACTACAATGGTAGTTTTGTTCCCGAAGAAGGAATTTAACTTTCTAAAATATTTTCTTCACAACAAAAATAAAAAAATTATTGGAAAATAGTTCTATTATAGAATTATACACAGTACCAATAACAAAATAAAAACAAAACCACAGTTTAAATTTTAAAATGAGCTCTGTTATTTTGATTTTACTGTTAATACATCTACTATCTTTTACATAAATAATGAAATACTCGTAATACTAATCTATTTAAGTCACAGGATATACATATAGGTATTTTGCACACCTTGTGCACATACCTATTATTTGTTACTATTGTTACCACTGTTTGTTACTATTCAAATGACAAGTGTTACATTTTTTGTAAATATTTTCAATTTTAACACATTACTCCAAACAGGTTCAATAAATAAAAATGAATGTTACATATTGTTCAGATGTTGAAAAATCAGTTGTCATTAGTAATTTTAAGAAACGAGGCTGGAAACAGGTAGGTCCTGACGACAAATGGAACATCTATTGGGCTAGTACTCATACATGTTATTCCCTATTCAACATAAATAGTGGCATTCGAATGCAAGATAACCAAATGATCAATCATTTTCCTAATCATTACGAACTAAGTCGCAAAGATAAGCTGGTAAAAAATATAAAACGTTACAGACGTGAACTTGAAAAAAATAGAAGTTTAACAGAAAAGCGTTTAGAAGAAAACTATTTAAATTTAGATTTCATACCAGTCACATTTATGTTACCCGTAGATTATAATTTATTTGTGGATGAATATCGTAGAGTTGGCCCAAGTACATGGATCGTGAAACCAGTTGGAAAGTCAAATGGATCTGGAATATTTCTTATAAATAATCTATCAAAAATAGCAAAGTGGACCAAAAAAATCAAAAACAGAAAAGCACAAAACCCTGACAATAAAGAATCTTATGTCATATCAAAATACATTAATAACCCATTATTGATAGATGGTAAAAAGTTTGATTTACGATTTTATGTGTTGGTTACAACTTTTCGTCCATTAAAAGCATACTTGTTCAAGTATGGATTTTGTCGGTTTTGTACAATAAAATACAATAGCGATGTTGGAGATATAGAAAACTTATTAGTTCATTTGACAAATGTCTCTTTACAAAAAAGAGGCAAACAATACAATAGTTCACACGGTGGAAAATTAAGCATTCAAAATTTGAGATTATACCTGGAAAGCACAAGAGGAAAAGCAGTTACTGATGCTCTCTTTGATAACATTGTTCAATTAATTGTTCATTCCTTAAAATCTGTTAGTGATATTATAATGACTAATGATAAACACTGTTTCGAGTGTTATGGATATGATGTTATAGTCGATAATAAATTAAAACCTTGGCTAATTGAAGTGAATTCATCTCCTTCTCTCACAACGACTACTGATAACGATAGTATTTTGAAGAACAAATTAATTGACAACATACTAAGTGTAATTTTACCTCCTAGTGGAATTCCTAATGCATGTTGGAATAAACGTCCATCTCTTGAGTCTTTGGGAAATTTTGAACCATTATTTGATGAAGAATCATCAAACTAAAACAAATCTAAATCATCAACATAAGATACAAATTCCAAATGATAGATGAATGCAACATTATTTATATGAAACAATTGATTACTACTTGACAAAATAAATGTTTACCGTCCGCACATAGAAAATAAGTTTAAGTTAATTTATTTAGAGTCAAAAAATAATTCAATGTACTATTTTACTTCTTAAAGGTTATGTAAGCCTAAAGCCTTGGTCTTTTGAAAAAAAAAAACTTAATTTTTAAAGAACTGGTACTAAAATTGAAAATAAATACTGTATATTGTTAAAAAATAGAATAAACTCTGGTACACTAGTATCTACCTATGTTTTACAGCTTACCAACTATACACCTACTATCTGTTAGTGAGAATAGAATCTACTTTAATTCAATTTTGAAAAATTAAAAGTAAAACTATATTTTGTTAGTTAAAGTTTATATTTGCTTATAAAAGTCAAAGAAAAATTCTAATTTTGGTTTAAATGTTTGTTATCTTATATAAAGGAGATGAATAAACCTCCTAACCTATAACCTCTAACTAATATTAACTCTTTGTTTTTTTAATTGGATACAGATTCCATAATATAGACTCATGAAAGTCATATTTCTGGCTGGCTTCATTTGATGATTTTAAATATCTCTGACCAAAGATAAATTTGAGTAAGGTGTGTAGACATGTAAGCTGCTAGTGTACCTTATTGGTTTTTTCCTAAAAAATGAAGATTGCCATTTTTATAAAATGTATTTCTTTATCTTTGATCTACGGTTCAACTACTTACTACATCAATTATTAGCATGCTGGCCAAACAGCAAAGAAATGTCTTTAAAATATTTTAAAATTATTTTTATGTCGGTTGGTAGAACTCTTTATAGAAACACTATTTAAAAAATATTTTAGTTTTGGCTTTCATTTTATTTCATATAATTGTATAATAATATTATTGAATTATAAAATGAGTTTGCAAGATCTCTTTTATACCATTTCGTGTTAACATTTCTTATCCTCTAAAGATCCATTATTTAGTATGTAATCTTAGCATATGATATCGTAAAAGGGCTTGCCCGGTTGAATTATAATAAATAAATAAAATTGAGTTGCAACTTTACTATAGTTACTAATATTTTCCAATAGTAAAACATTGATTTTTAATAATACTTTAAATCAATCAGAATATACTACATGTTGTTGTTAATATTCTTTTATATGCTAAATAAACTTATATCAATAATTTTGTAGATCATAAATTATAGGTACTATCTTATTTCTAACACATGTTCAAAAGCTTCAATTCTAATTAAATATGGAATAACCTAATAATCTTACCTCTATTTATTAATTTCTTATATGCATAATTAAATTTGTGTTATACGTATATATAATTTATATAATTTTCTCAACATTTCTTAATATAGATAATATAAAAAAAAAAAATATTATTAAAATAATATTTGACTTGCATGAACTAAATTATAAATTACTAATCAATATCAGAAGTGAATTGTCATCTGTCAAAGAAGTCTTCTTTTTTTTTCACTTAAAAATATTAAGAATTTAAATGTTCAAATATTGAATCTAATATTGATTTATTTTTTATAAAATAAATTAAGAAAAGTAACTATTTCTCATTTGTCTGTGATCGATTATGTGACATTGTCTGCTAAGACTGTCATTAAACTACGTTGTTGATATAGAAAAAAATATTGACTGTCCAAAACCAGTTATTTTTGTTCACAATAATTATAAAATTAATTTCAATCGTGGTGAGAGTAAATTCTTTGCAACTAATTCTCGGCATGACATAGTTAGCTCAAGCATCTCATTCAATTAAAATAAGGTAATCTCATGAAATTAATTGTTGTACATACTTTTAACTTTTATAATGAAATATACTTATATTATTGTAAGTAATCACATATTATGTGAATAGTTTAGAAGATATAAAAATAAAATAACAAATGCTTGTTAAACATTGCCATAATTTATATAATTATAAACAGAAGTATTTATTGAGCATAAACTAAGTATTGGAATATATTTATTTATTACTGAATATTTTCTCTATGGCTCTATCCCTCATATATAAGCGTAATAAACTCAAATAAAACCATTATAACGGAATCCATCTGAATCGGAACTATAATTTTTAAATTTTAAATTTTAAATCAAGCTCTTTTAGCCTAAACTTATTTGTCACGTCCACGCAAGTTAAAATTAATGGTGTTGACTCTTGGCTTCAAATGAGGTAAGAGGATAAGTATTTCAAACAAAATCCATTTATCTTTTGCGTTACTCTAAACTTTAGAGTAACAACATATTATAATTTAAATTATTTGGCACTCATGTAGTAAAAAGTAATAGTATTGAATGTGAGTCAGGTATATAGTTTTATGAATTATCGAAACAAATCCATAGTCATTCTGATTAAATGAATCACCTATTTACATTAATTATTTATAAGCTATTGTTGATTTTTTATCTAAGTAAGCTGCGGGAGAAATCTAACAAATTGATCTTTTAGAATTGAAGATTGTGGTGAGAACTACGACGGATAGTCCAGCAAGTTAATTAGACGACGTTTTTCCAATTTGTCACTGCAAGTGCGTGTGGTCAATTCGTGTACCTGATTTGTTATTAATTTGGTCGTTTATATGTATATGCAAACTTATATGAATCGCAATTTTTCGTTGAGCAAAGTGTTTCGCGATAAAAGTTGTAAGATCAACCACTTTGACTTCTCGCCCGCTGGTGACTACTTGGTATCATCTTCCGACGATGATCGAATCATTTTGTACGACTGCACCTATGCCAGACGAACCTATGTCAACTCCAAAAAGTACGGCGTCGACCGCATATGCTTTGCGCATACCAATACGACGGTTATACATACCTCAACTAAACTCAACTTCAACATCAGGTAATATTGTCTAGCTGCTGATAACCAGCACGTTATTTCCTTAATAATAATATTTAATGATATTTAATGATATAATTTAATAATATTTTCAAACAGGAATCCATACACAAAATATTGATTGTCATTTTATTTAAATATAAAATACCTATAAGTATCATTAAAATTTTAAATGTATACCATCTATAGAAAATGTTTATATAGCTGTTTTGTAAAAAAGGTCAAGTCCTTCCGATCATTATATTTTGAGTTACGATGGAGCTATGATGGTTCGACAGATGGACTGCCATATACGAGTATACTACTACTATGTCACGACTTGAACGAATTCACATTTACCAACTGTCGACAAATTAATTCACTAGCGTACAGAAAGGTATTAAACAACATGCAAATTCTGTAACATTCAATGATCGAATTAGCCAACCAGACTAATATATAAATTGGTAACACATGAATTTACAACAAATTTAAATTGAGTACACAAAACTATACTACATACCTATTATACCTAACTAAAATACTACCTAGTACCTACTCGGAATTACGAGAAAATATATAAATAAAACACAGAGTATATAATATATGATATTCAATATAATACAATATGACTCGTACAGTAATAAATAAACAATTGTTTAACTATGAACTTAAAAATATAATATGTGTATTTATAATACTATGTACCTATACTATATAAAAATAAGTAAATAAAATAATGCAGTTATATATTATACCTCTTTTGCAAAATTTGGCGTCTGATCGTATACTAAATTATTGTATATTCTAGAGATGATTATGATAGGTACAAGCTCAAAATTCGCACATTCAACGAGATCAATTGATTTTAATTACGTAAGATTTTATAACTTATACTTACAATTATATAAATGCCATTCTATGTATTTGATTTTCCCTTTGTCGCTGTAAAAATAATGAATAATAATTATAGATACATTTCACCTTGTCACACCTTGTCGAAAAATGATAGTCGTGTTGATGGTGATTTTTTTTTGCCGACGACCGAACGGTTTTCACGGCGTTAACGCGGTTGCGTCGGACTTCTGTAGCGGGCAGTAGTGGCGGCGAAAATAACTCTGCGGTTGGTGTACTAGTGCGGCAACGCGGTGTTGCGATGGACATCAGTGTTTATTTCAGACCTTCTATCCCGGGGGAAGGGTATCGTAAATTTTGAGGGGGGTATGACTTAGAAGTAAATAATTAAGGGAAATAAAAATATCGTTTTAAGCTCAATTTATTAGTTTTACTATACATACATTACTTATACATTTTATATTATTAATAATACTCCATTATGAGCTAATGTCATATATATATATTAATATTTATTATGTATATTAAATTAAATTAAACGAATCCGGCGCTGTTTTTGACGTGCGTACAAATCAATTACCTCATTCACAGTATCTTCATCGAGTTCTGAGGGTCCTTCTGTGCTAATTTTCATGCAGGGTTGCAAAGTTTCTTGTCCCATTCGATTTCTTATTTTGTTCATAATCCTATTCATTGTACTGAAAAAGCGCTCCGCAGTGGCTGTTGAAACTGGTACACACATTAAACATTCTGCTAGTTTTTTCAAATTTGCATACCCAATATTTGCTTTACAAATATATAACAGTGGATTTTTTAAATTTTCTTCAATCAAACTTTTCGCAACATACTTAAATGAATTCGTCTATCCAAACATTGGTTGGTTCAAGACCAGGAAAATATAAACACATTTTCAATACATCTTCTTTGGTGATTGTAATAAAAGATTCAAATGATTGAAATAAAGCACTTAATTTGATTATGTCATACACTTAATGTCATACATTTGTTCGGGGGGTATATGTTTTTCTCCGGGGGGGGTATTACCCTCCCGGTCGCCCCCTGAAATAAACACTGGATGACATCGTGATGGTCCGCGGCCCGCGGCAGTATCGTCTATAGTCTATAGTCTATACCACAGATATATAAAACAACTAGATAGCCGACTCGATCTTAATATTGAAGCAAATCCGCCATATGCGAAGCTGGAAATGTTTACATTATACACCTTATCATAATCATATCACATCATAAATCATAATAACCACAAACGGCACAAAGCCACAAACATTTCAAAATGTCATATTCTTTTACTCGTTGTCTCGTTTTTGTGAAACTGTCATTTTCAGTACGCATTAATTTGTAATGTTATGACTTTATGAGCTATAAATATTTTAATAAACTTTAATACCTACTTTTTAAATTTATTCAAATATGGTAGCATCGTGTTCTGCACATGGCTGTGTAAACAGACAAACAAAAGACACTAAAAATCATTTTTTCACGTAAGTACTTCTTATATCAAAATAAATTATGTTGTTCCAACTATTAATCACAGACAACTGCTCTTGTACAGATTTCCATTACGAAATCCTGAGCGCAATGCTAAGTGGATAAAAGCTGTTGGACGAAAAGGCTTTATTCCAACAAAAAATTCACGATTGTGTAACAATCATTTTTTGAAAAGTGATTTTAAAACTCCAGTTGGTTGTACCTATAAATTGTTATTGTGTGATGATGCTGTACCATCAATATTCAACATGACTGTTATGCAAACACCAACCAAAATATATTGCTCAGAAATTTGTGAACCAACTTCAAGTCAATTAAGTACTACAGAGTTCTCTACATCAGTTCAAGATGAACCATTATGTCTTACTCCAAAAAGACATTTGTGTTTTAAAAGTGCTGAAGAAGAATCTTCATTACTCTCCACTCCTTCTAAATGTAAAATTACTATATCACCTTATCGAAAAACAATTCCTTCAAAATTAGTGCTTAAAAATAAAATAATAAAGCAAGCTAACACAATTAAATTATTAAAGCAACAAATCAGACGTAAAGATATTAAAATTAATACTTTAGCAGGTCTTTTAAAGTTACTTAAAGACAGAAAAGTATTAAACATGGAATCTGAAGAACTTATGTTAGACAAATTTGTAGGACTCTCTCAAGAATTATTTTCCAACATTCGTAAAAATCAAAATATTGACCCAAAAAGTAGACGTTTTAGTAAGACTATAAAAGAATTTTCGCTTACATTAAATTACTACTCTCCTAAAGCTTATGAGTATGCACGGTTAGTTTAGTTCTTATTAGTTCTTTTCCTAATGCATTTACTACAGTATTTACTATGTAATACTGATAATTAAGATATTTATTATGTTTACAGGTCAATATTAATACTTCCTCATGCAAAATCTATAAGAAACTGGACATCTTCATTAAATGGTGAACCTGGATTTTTGCAAGAAGTACTGGATTCTCTACAGACATTGAATGAAAATGATAAGCATTGTACTATTGCATTTGTTGCCATGTCTATCAGAAAGCAGATCATTTGGAACGATAAAAATAACAAGTTTCTAGGATATTGTGACTTCGGAAACAATTTAGATATTGAAGGTAATGAAACTCCAGCTACAGAAGTGTTAGTGTTTATGGCTATTAGTATTAATGGCAAATGGAAATTACCTATTGGTTATTTTTTCAAAATAAAATATCTGCTATTAGTCAGGCTGAATTAGTTAAAACAGCCCTAACTCTAACACATAATGCCGGTCTTAAAGTTTGGGGTGTAGTTTGTTATGGAGCATATACCAATATATCAACAATGAAACATTTAGGATGTGTGGTAGATGGTGGTTATGAAGAATTAAAATGCTAGTTTTCTCACCCAGTAAATAATCAAAAAGTATATTATATACCAGATGCCTGTCATAATTTAAAATTAGCAAGGAATACATTAGGAAATTGTAAATTCATCGAATCAAATAAAGGAAATGTGAAATGGGCACATATTTTATATTTACATAGTGTACAAAATTACATAACTTTTAAATTTAGTAATAAAATTAGTGCAGCTCATGTTCATTGGTATAATAATAAGATGAAGGTAAAATATGCTGCTCAAACGTTAAGTTCTTCTACAGCTGATGCTTTAGAATACTTAAATAAAATTAATGTAACTGGTTTTGCTGATGTTGAAGCAACTGTTGAGTACTGTCGAGTTGTTGACAGAGTTTTTGATTTTCTTAATTCGAAAAGTTCATTTTCAAAAGGTTTAAAATCTCCAATTTTTAGAAATAATATTAGCTCTCTTAAAACTATTATAATCCCCTTAATTAAATATCTGTACTCTTTAAAATTTAATAATACTCCTTTACATAAATCAAATAAAAACACTTTTATAATTGGATTTTCTATTGCTGTTAAATCAGTTTTCAGTATAGCAGAAACAATATTTTCAGAACATTATTCATCATTAAATATGAATTATATTTTAACATATAAATTTTCACAGGACCATCTTGAGTTATTCTTTGCCCAAATTAGACAACGCTATGGGTCAAATAACAACCCTAATGTGGTACAATTTAAGACAGCTTTAAAACAGATTTTATTTAAAAATTATATTAAGTGTAAATCTAATGGAAACTGTAACGTATTGGATAACGATATTTCAGGAGGGATTTTTGAGTTTAAATAGTACAGAAGGCAAAAAAATATTGATGAGATAACGTGTAATGAAGAATTGGATGAGGACATTTGTAATAGATTAGTATTACTAAATACTTCATTAGCAGAAGCCAAAAATAATATTTTATATTATATACTAGGATATACTAGGATCATCAGGGGAATTGTAAATAATTTGTGTTGTAATTCATGTATTACATGTTTATTTCCAAAAATATCTGACCATAATTATAGTCATTCATCTGTTTCCCAATTTCTAAATTTAAAAAATAAAGTGGGTTTAATATCTGGGTCTGAAGATGCATTTAAAATTATTGTAGAAACTGAAAAATTATTTTTATATTATACTCACAATTTAAAAAGATTAAATTTTCCCAACTTAAATATTATAATACTACGTCAAATCATTAATAAATTTTCTTTGATCACAACATTTTTCAGGACTTAAATTGTGAAAATATTTCCATATTAGATAGACCACACAAAATTGTTCTTATTACTTTAATTACTAACAGATTTTTAAGTATCCGTCTCAAATCTTATGGAAAAATGTTTTCTTCTAATATCTTAAATCCACATAGCAAGCGTCATACACTAACTAAACAAATATTATTTTCACATCAATAATGCACTTTAATTATTTACTTGTCTGAGTTTTTAATAAATTATTTATTATTTTATGCCTTATAGTTAAATGTTGTATATTATTCTTTTAATTGTGTTTATATATTATATATTTTTGTGAAATTAGTAGTTTATCATGTTAATTTAGTTTTTATTATTATTCATGTTGTACATTAATAACTATAAATAATGATGTTTTTCTATGATATAATATAAATATAATTATATATTCTTTTTTTGTAAAGTTTAACTGTACAAATATATAATATGTCTACTGTACAAGTTATAATACTACAATTTTTGTATTGAATTAAATAGAAACTTTGTATTTGATATTTGTTTTTAAGTATTTACTTTTTGTTACTTTTCTTATCTCAAGTATTAGAAAAAAATTAAAAATGTTTTGTTAAACTGCAATATCATTTATGTTTATACAATTATACCCTATGTCACACATGAAATGTTGTTTACTGGGATATTTATAATATTAATTACATTTGAAAGTAAATGTTTTAAGTATTTAAAACAATTTATGTCAGCTACTGATTTGTATTGAATTTTTAAAAAGCAACTCACTTTTTTATACAAATTTTTGTATTTTGTTTAGACCAAGGCATAAAGTTATAATTTCGAATAAGGCACGGGATCAGTTGTAATTTCCAGAAATCAGTTAACATCACATAGTTAGTGGTTAAAAAATAATAATTATAATTTCAAATTTACTATATTTATACCAAAACCAAATTCATTATTTTTATATTGAAGAAGAAATTGATCGTTTACTGGAACAATTTGTAACTGGTATTGTAAGAAAAATGTGTAGACACGTTTCCACGTTTTGAAATGCATGTGATATTTGCATATCTTTAATGAATTTAAGTTATCGTCAATGTTGATTAAAGCCATCGTTTTCGCGAAATCCTCATTATACTTTATACCCACAAAAATATCCAAGTAAAATTGTGTTTTTCCAAAATTATGATAAAAATGGTATATAATTAATTTTATAAGGCTGAAGTCAGTGGGCCCTTCTTTCGAGTGGGCCCAGTGCAAATGTCCCATTTGTCCTTGCATAAATATGGCCCTGATATGGCGGCGTTATTCATGCCCTCCTGCAGTGTTGTATAGGACGTCGGCTATCTAGTTGTTTTATATATCTGTGGTCTATACAGTTTGCGCGCGGTGCGGTGGGGAAAAGGCACTGATATCGCATCTACGGCGGCGACAACGTGGAGGTGGCTCGCGGAGACGGCGGTGCCCGGTAACTGTTAAGGGGCAAATCATGGGCAACCCGATTCACGTGTCCGGTCAGCGCAGTTCGCTCGGCCGTGTGTTAATGCGTGTGCGTGCGTGTAAATGGCTATGTGCGTGCGCGTGTGTGTGCACGCGCGCACGATAGTGTACACAATTGATAATATGTATATTGTAAATGTCAAATGATAATAATGGTATGGGTGAACACACCTCAACTACCCCGTTCGCAACCGTACCCGGTAAGATAATACCGATCATAAATCAGATTGCCAATAGTTCTAATTTCGTTGGCTTATTATTACCGTTCACTGTTCGGTCCTGCTTCACCTCGAGCCAAATTCTTACCGACAAACCTCAACGTTCCGTTTTAAACGGAACGTTTAAATGGACAAAAAATGTGGTAATAATGAAAAATTAAATATCGATAAGGCCCTCCACACACGAGGCGATAGGGGATCCACTAATGACGAAATTAAATATCAACGCGACTGTGACTCGTGCGGCCGGCAGAGCTGATCGCTCGACATATAAAATGCCACAAACTTAACGTCGGTTTCCTGAAGTTCTTTAGCCGAAACAAAAAGTCGACAGTGGTTATTCCTTTGAATATAAGGATGAATCCAAAACTTCCTTTTATGATTCTTTTCTTGCTTTTTTCTACTAACCAATTTTTTGTACAAATAGTACGTAACAATTGCTACTTCGTCACTAGATGAACTCGACATTTTCAAAAAGGTAACCATAGAACTTTGCAAGCATCAGTGTTGTGCCACGGGCTATTTGCTTGCATTTGGTCCGTAGGCGCGAGCAACCAACGGTGTATATTTATAATGTTGGGAAGTAGTGACAAAAAAATATTAATAAAAGCGTTGTTGCATTTTATTATGACATTGTGATATAACATATAATATTATAATGATGATAAAATTATATCTGGGCGCCCTTACATATAGTTAATAACATAATTAAATAACTTAATTTGAATAATAATAACAATAATTAATAATAATGAATTGATGTTCATCAAATAATTAATAATAATAATAGATTGATGATAATAAAATTTATTAATATTGTGATAGACACGGCGGGCTATTGGCGACCGGTTAACTCGCGTAACGGCGCTACGGAGGTAACCACAATCCGACGACGAGTACAAGTAAAGCGCACTGGATAGTCCGAGATCGAACGGATTGACAATTGACCACAAATTATCAACTATTCGCACCAAGGCGTGACGGTCACGAAGACGACGATAAACGGTCGTAGTACGTAAGACGTTGTGACCGCACGCCGCACAACAACGAACTCATCAAATATTATGTCGCGGCTGTGGCGGTCGGTTGTTCGCACTTTTGGGTCTCCGTCCAAAAGTCATTGATCAGTGATATCGCGTTCGAACAATCAGTAAACGACTGATAATAACCGAATAATACATAAACAACAATATACAACATAATACATAATACAAAAAGTATTAATCGTAAGAACTTGACATTTTCACCGAATATTTATATGGCTATTTTTTAGAGATATAAACTTCAAACGGTTTTTGATTTTTTTTATGCTTTTTATAGCAATTTGAAATTTAAGGTTTTCTCAGTTTTTTTTCGTGAAATGTCATTAAAAGAATGTTAGTTTTTTTTTTAATACAATGTTTCTCGTACATTGTTCTTACTCGTGTGAAAAAATCAATACAAACCACGAAATCTTCCTACTTTTTGTTGTTGAAAATTGATTAATTGTTCCTTATCAATACTTAAGACTTGAAAATGTAGTAAAATAAACTGGAGAAGTTGTTCTTTCCAGAAAACCAAAAAAAAGTTTCTCAGAGAAGCGTAAAAAATACTTATAAGTGGTAGGAATATATTTGGTTGAAATCAAGTGTTTCTGCAATAGCGATTAAACGGTATTAGTTATTTCATCGTAACTCATAATTTAACAATCGGAGGAAATTGAAATATTTATAGAACACTCATTTAAACATTTTCTAGAGATGGTGTAGATTTCAAAAGATTGCAACAGTTTTTATGCTATTCATAGGTAATTGAAATGCAGATAAAATGACAAACAATACTATATACACAAATTCCTGTTTAAATAGTTATTTATTTTAAGCTTAAACAGTATAAACTGATCCTCCCGAACCCTGACTCAGAAAAGTGGTTTTGATAGCAACAGTACTTGTTTCAAATTTAAAAGACCAATACCAATACCTACAGCTGTATAATTCTCCCATCCCTGTAACTCTACCATGGAGTCTCTCCCTTTTTTATATAAATATTAATTATTAGAAATATTTATGATGTTTAATAAATTATTATATAACCAATTATACTTTGTTATTATTTTACAGTATTAACCACCAGTTATTACTAATTAAGTACCAAATTAAAACTAAGGTATATAATTTATAAAAGAGGTATTATGCATATAGTCATCATCACTATATCTAATATAGTTGTTCCTCAAATGTATAGACGTTTAGTGCAATGAGTAGGTATATTATACATATAAGTAAAAAATAAATATAATAGTAAAACCAATACATGAGCATATTACTTCTCAATTTTTCTCAAAAAACATTATAGTTGATGTTCTTGCCTTATAGATTTGTTATAAATAGTTAGTATGAGATGTGGAATTTAAATAAAAGAATCATGACCAATCCAATGTACAATATTATATGATAAAAATTGTACACTTCTGTGACAACCTAAATTCCTGTCAGTTTAATTTTGTCGTGTTTGTAGGTCATGAGTTTATAACAGTACATATATTATACTATTTAATGTTGATTTATTTTTTTGTTAATTTAATAACCAAAAAACCAATCGAGATTGATTGATTAGAAAATACTTAAATGTGCAGTGATACTTCAATAAATTAACACCTCTGAAAAGTGGACCCATTTGATATTCCAAGCAGCTAGCATAATAGCACTTATTGGAAAAGAGCTGTGTTAGTCTTTATAGTGCATGTAATTATGTAATAATTAATGAAAAAATGTGAAGTTATCAGGCTGTGAAATTGTAAAATGCCTCAATTGGTATAGCTATAATATAATAGTAAAAAATTACCAAGAATATTTTTTTTTTTGTAAAATTTAACCAAAAAGGTAAAATATTACAAGTTTATTTAGAACTTCCATGATGCTAGTCAAATAGTTTATACACAAGTTTTGTTCAAAAGAGATTAGTATGATGAGTAGGTAGTATTAGAACTCTTAAAACCGTTTATTTTTTAATTAAAAAATCTGTTCTAATAGAATTTAACATAGTTATTAATACTTAATTCATTAAGTATTGAAATAGATTTATATATAAAAATACAGATTAAGCACAATCACAGTAAGTTACGACTAAATAATATATAAACATAAACAATATAAAAATACTCATAGAAGGAATAGTATTATTCACAAATAGCAATTAGGAGATCACAATTCATATTAGTTAACTAATTTATAGATTACTAATCAATATCATAAGTGAATTGTCATCTGTCAAAGAAGTCTTCTTATTTTTTTCACCTAAAAATATTAAGAATTTAAATGTTCAAATATTGAAACAAATATTGATTTATTGTTTATAAAATAAATTAAGAAAAGTAACTATTTCTCATTTGTCTGTGATCGAGTATGTGACATTGTCTGCTAAGACTGTCATTAAACTAAGTTGTTGATATAGAAAAAAATATTGACTGCCCAAAACCAGTTATTTTTGTTCACAATAATTATAAAATTAATTTCAACCGTGGTGTGAGTAAATTCTTTGCAACTAATACTCGGATTAACATGACATGGTTAGCTCAAGCATCTCATTCAATTAAAATAAGGTAATTTCATGAAATAAATTGTTGTACATACTTTTAACTTTTATAACTAAATATACTTGTATTATTGTAAGTCATCACTAGAATAGTTTAGTAGATATAAAAATAAAATAACAAATGCTTGTTAAACATTGCCATAATTTATATAATTATATACAAAAGTATTTATTGAGCATAAACTAAGTATTGGAATATATTTATTTAATACTGAATATTTTCTCTATGACTCTATCCCTCATATATAAGCGTATTAAACCCAAATAAAACCATTAGAACGGAATCCATCTGAATCGGAACTATAATTTTTAAATTTTAAATCAAGCTCTTTTAGCACAAACTTACTTGTCACGTCCACGCAAGTTAAAATTAATGTTGTAGACTCTTGGCTTCAAATGAGGTAGGATGATAAGTATTTCAAACAGAATCCATTTATCCTGGGCTTCCAATTCTCTTTATTGGTCTTGTAGCGTTTAGAGTAACAACACATTATAATTGAAATTATTAGGTACTCATGTAGTATAAAGTAATAGTATTGAATGTGAGTTAGGTATATAGTTTTATGAATTATCGAAACAAACCCATGGTCAATCTGATTAAATGAATTTTATCTATGATTTGTGTTTTTTAATTTTTCGTATATTTCATCACTATTTTTCCTAGAAAACATTGTGTTATCCACAATAATAGAATAGGTTTCCGATTCCAAATGTTGTCTAGAAAGTGCATGGGACAGGTAATTTTTTGAATTTCTCAACATTTTTCCTTAGAGTTGCGGAAAACTGACGAAAAATTCCAAAAAAAACCAGCAATATTTACGGAATACAAATTTTTTTTTATTGTAATTCAAAAAGTATTAATCGTAAGAACTTGAAATTTTCACCGAATATTTATATGGCTATTTTTTAGAGATATAATCTCAAACGGTATTTTGATTTTTTTTTTATGCTTTTTATAGCAATTTGAAATTTAAAGTTTTCTTAGTTTTTTTCGTGAAATATCAATAAAAAAATGTTAGTTGTTGATGTCAATGTCACCAGTTTTTTAAAAAACAACAAATACTTTACAAAAACCTTCTTGTTTTATTTCTGAGTATGCTAAACACTTGTATATGAGTAACCAATGGTGTTGAAATCTAAGATCCTAACCGGAGAATAATTCACTAGAACCATAACCCATGAATTTATATGTAGAACATATCCCAGAAGTATCCGGGTAAAACCTGGAAGGTGACACTATGGCAGCCCTAATTGCAACATGTTCATTTCATGCACAGTATTCTATAGTTGTAACCATTGGGCCAAATAGCAGTTAACAAAAAACTTATTTGTGGTTATATACTTCGATTACCATATATTATATTTATATAAGTACCCATAGACCATATTACTTGCAACACAATTAAATAATTTACACCTAATCAAATAATAAATATTTATACTAATTAATTTATATTAATAATATATACACTTAATCAATTCATTATTCTTAAATTACAAAGTAAATTGAAGGATGATACATTTAACGTACAATAACTCACTTTTACTTATCAAGTTAATGCATTTTCAGAATGTATCGCATACTATTATTTTATTTACATAAATAAATACATTTTTATTAAAATCAAATTAATTGAAAAAGTTAATAATAAATTGATAACAAAGAAATTATATTTTGGTGTTTAACACGAGGTTACAAAAGAAACAATATTTATACTTTGTTGTAGCATGTGATATATTCTATAATAATACAGTTGAGTCGCAATAACTCAAAGTTGAAGTGGGATAAAAATTAAGTTTGAGATTCAACATTAGTATATACTATGTTTATTAAGATTGTTGAAGTATTTAAATTAATGTATTAAATTATTATTTGTAAAAAAAATGCTAAAGTAAGTTGAATACATAGGTATAATTGATTTTGCGAACATTATAAAAATTTCTTAAGGGCTCAAAAGTTATTTTAATTCCGATATACATAAATATATGACTGTTCTTTACAAATAATCAATAATAAAATAATTCCATTTGTTATTTTTAATAAAATCAAAAAGAAAAAAAGAAACACATATAGATAGAAGTGATAGAATTTGATGGTATTCAAATATTGTATACATACAAGATGTACTTCTTGTAATCCCACATGATAGGTATATTTTTATGTACTTGCCACTGTTGGGATATTGGTCCTCAACAAATTTAGATTTAACCAATTTTATATTCTGATCTGTATTACCAGCAAGTAATACACTTTTATAATTTAGTTAATTTAGTTCTAGATATTATTTTCAATTAAAATGACAAAACAAAATTATATTTATACATAATAAATGATACTTTATAGAATAACATAATAGTAAAAAAAAAAAAATGTTTTATTCTTAAAATTAAGCCTATAATAGGTAGTGGTATAAAAACAGTAACTATCTTTATAAAAAAAAATTATAATAATTAATTTATAAATTAAGTTTTTTGAATAAATTATATCTTGAGCCGTAATTTGAATAAATTTTGAACATGATCCCCACTAGTCAAAAATCTTGGATGATAAAAGACCAACTGAAATTTTTAAAAACAAATTAGATGATTATAATCAAGCAAGAAGGTGAAAAATAAACTATGTTTGATGTAAAGGTGTCATTTTGGTATAAATATATATGTAGGTAGTGGTCAAAAATTTATTACGTTACGTAAATCGGATATTTTTTCTACCAAAAAACAAAAAAAAAACACAGGAAATGGAATATTTAATCACTACACTGTATGTATTTAATACAAAAATTATGAGAATTGAAAAGTCAAAGAACCATCTAAATTTGAACGGTATGTACTATATATATTGTAAGTTAGTTCCTTTGCAGTCTATCCGTTATATTTTTGAATGAAGAAATGTAGAATAATATAGAAATAATCTCGCATAGAAGAAGTACAAAGACAAATTACAAACGAATATTTATATTTATCAAAAATGAAGGATTTAAACTGAGTTTTGTGTTCAATTGATGATAGGTGATTGAGAAATATTATCTACACACGTATACTTACTAAAAGTGTATTGATAAGCTTTCATCAATACGTTTCCAAGTGTCACTTTAACTGGGGCTTTGGTTGTTGTTTCCTCTTCCATTATATCTATTTCCTCTATAGTAAATGTGGGCACTGTGGTTATTTTAAGTGCAGTGCTACTGTAAATTGTAATAGTGTTTTGAATTAGAAAAAAAAAATTTATTATCCAATTATTTGAATAAAACCAGCATATATAATTTAAATTATTATGAATTATACCTATAGTTACTTATAAGCTAATTTATATCTCATAAGAAGTTACAGTATTGATTCCTTGCGCCCATACCGATATTATATTAGTTTATTTATGATTAGACATGAACTAATAACAGACATGTTCATTTGACCTAGCTTTATATAGTACACAAGTAGTACTCATATTTTTTATAAAGATATAAATTGGATGGTGGATACCTTGTGTTTATGCAAAATGGCTTGAGGGTCTTCGATTTACATTCACTTTCGCAGCATTCAGTTGTCAGCTTCTGAAATTCAACTTGTGTCCTATTGTAACCTATAACGAAACACGTACATTTTAATACACTGTAGTCTATAATTTGGAGTTATAACTTTGAACTAATAAGTTTGCATAGTATTTGTATTCAGGCTACAAGCAAACTACAGCTTTTTCAATGATCTATTACTAGAGGTATCTCGAGGAAGTGACATTACACACAATAAGACTTACAACACAACACCAAAATCAGAATATATACAATTAATGCAAGACCATTTTTAAAATTCTTCATAAATCATGAATTTCCTTGTACATATCTACCTATATTTCTGTCATGTGTACTTACTTTCATTGTTGCCACCAGTTGTTTTTGGTATCACAGAGAATGTTCATAAATTCAGTAAAGTTTGATCCGCAAATATGGTACAATGTCATTTCGCGATCTAATACATAAAGTCAATAATCAATTTTATAATCAGAAAACTTTTGTAATTTGTAAACTTTAAATTTAAAACAATATAATATATAGTTGAATTTGTATTAGATACTAATAGTTTAATTACTAATAATTAGATACTTCTTATAAGGTTTAACACTCGTACTTCATATTTATTTTCAAAAACATACAAATATAATTAACAGTTAAGTTATAGTAGCTAGTTAATAGCTATGAGGTGATTTTTAACCTCAAGCAAATATAGTGTATTAAATATTATTGGTTTTTACTCACCAATGTTATCAAGAGACCGAATTCCCGAAGGGGTATATACATTATAGAGGTAGAATTTAGTTGGCATTCCTTCAGCCTTAACCAATAGCAACAAACTGCAAATTCTGTAACATTCAATGATCAAACTAGCCAACCACACTAATATATAAATCGGCAACACATGAATTTACAACAAATTTATATTGAGTGCACAAAACTATACTACATACCTAATATACCTAACTAAAATACTACCTAGTACCTACTCGGAATTACGAGAAAATATATAAATAAAACACAGAGTATATAATATATGTAATTCAATATAATACAATATGAGACGTACAGTAATAAATGGTCAATTGTTTAGCTATGAACTTATAAATATAATATGTGTACATATTATACTATGTATACTATAAAAAAAAAAGTAAATAAAATAGTGCAATTATATATTATGCCTCTTTTGCAAAATTTGGCATCTGATCGTATACTAAATTATTGTATATTCTAGAGACGATTATTATAGGTACAAGCTCAAAAATCGCACATTCAACGAGATCTATTGATTTTAACTACATAAGCTTTTATGAATTATACTTACATTTTTATCAATTCCATTCTATTTGATTTTCTTCCGTCACTGTAAAAAAAAATGAATAATAATTAAAGATACATTTAATGAATAAAACCGGTTAAATTTGCCTCAATGTTTTATCCACTTTGATTATTAGGTCACGTAAATAATGACAAATGGTTTTTTGAGACTATACTGCAATGGTGGTATGTATATAATATAAAATAATAAAGAATTCAAAAATATTATAATTTGATAGTATTACTTAACATTTCCTAGATGTTGGGATACATTTATGTTATTAACTATTTACTGTTGTCGTTCAAAAAGCAATATTTAAGTATAAAAATTAAATATATATGAATGTTTATAAATTGTTGTAATATTTCAGGTTTAAAATATTCAATTGGATTTAATTTTTAAACAATATCGAATTTTGTACAAAAATTTATATCAACAAACACATTTTGAAATTGTTAAGAAATAAGAAATAATAATAATGAAAAATGCAAAATATGCTTTTTCTGTAAGTATACCACATGTTAAAAATATTATATCATATCGCACAAATGTTTATAAAATGATAACAAAGGTATTGTTCATATTTAAGAATATCAATGTATATTATATAAAACGATTTTAAATGACACGAATTGAGAATATTTTCCCGTATTTTGTATTTTCATTCGCATGACTCAATAAATGATAATACCAAGTGAATTCAAGGATAGAAAAAAATCAAACGGATTTCCATTTAGAAGAGCTGTCCGTCTCGAAAATTGATTGAACCGTAAGGACGCCCGATGTCATAAAACTAACAAGAAATCATAATTAAACTGTAAAATATTTAGGTACATTGTTGATCGTACCGGACAACGTTTAGTGGCACTTTTGAGTCCAAAACGTAGCACGAACCTTGAAATTCTTGAGCATTTTCAAGAAGACGATAAGTGAAGATAATTTGCTTTGGCTCGGTACTCACAACTTACTAGCACGCCGAAGTCTATGTACGGGTCCCTTAAGGGATAAGACGTGGCGATTGCTTATGCTTAGGTCGGTAGCGGCGATGTGTCAAACACACAGAAATATACTGTTATAATGTAGTGAAATGCCTTGTCGAAAAATGATAATTTTTTTTTCTAACCACCAAACGATTTCACGGCGATAACGTGGTCGTGACGGTGATGTGTAGCGGGCAGTAGTGGCGGTGTACTGGTACGCGTTGATGAGTTTCCAGTGTGGCAATGTAGTGTTGAGATAGCGACCAGATAGTCCGCGCCCCATGGTCGTGTTGTCGTTCAGCTACGCGCGGTGCGGTGGGGGGAAAGGAACTGCGATTGATATCGCAACGGCGTGTGCGTGCGTGTACGCGCGCCCGAGAGTGTAAAACTGATGATTTGTAAAGGCGGAGGGACGGGTAGCATATTACCATTCTGCACACGAAATAAAACCCATAATTAAATCCTGCCTTCTGATTGGTTAACATATTTGGAGGGAAAATTTAAATAAGGGTATGATATGATACGATAATGATATGTATATATTTTAAGCAGATATTCACTGACATTATATTGATTTATTACAATAGTCTTATATAATATAACGTTAATTATTTAATGTATTAATTATGCATTCATTTGGTGTAGGTACACATATTTAATACAAGTTCTAATATAACATCTTTTAAAAATATTATATCATATATTAAGTCTATATATCACAATTATAAATGAACATAATCATAATTTAAACACTGCTGAAGCACTGAGATACTTAAGCGCAAACAACCACCTTAGAATGAAGTTTGAAGAATATTTCACAGATGGTATGACCATAACAGAAGCAATTCGGTGAGTTGTTTTTTAATTATTACTTATGAAAAAGTACTAGAATTAAAGTTGTAAGGTATGTTTTGTTGATTCATCTTGTAATAATAGGTATTGTTTTAAAAAATAATAATGTATTGTTTATAATAAAAGCTCTTTATTTTTAATTTTTAATTACTTACACTTCCAATTTACCATTTACCTATAAAACTATTTTAATATTTAATATATTCAAAATGGGTTTATATTTTTAACAATTCGGTTTTGGCTTATTTACTTTACAGGTATCATGAAAGTGTTTTAACTATATCTGATTGTCCTGTTGAAGTTTTTGCTAATGCTAAAATTAATCCAACATACAGAACGATACATGACACAGCATGACCAATGGAGAGTGTTAAATCTAGGACCACGTACTGGAGAAGGAGTTATCAAGGTATCAATATTATAATTTATAAAATAAAATAGGTAGGTATCCACTGTTTAGATGCATAAACAATACTTTCTTTTGCTCTGATATTTAAAATGTTTTTAAAAAATTCTAATACATTTATAATAATTATTACCAATATTTTCAATATTTAAAATGGAAATAACATTAGTTTAAATTTTACTTTAAATGGTAAATTACATTGACATATTTTATGGTTAATTTAATCCTTATTTAAAATTTAAATGTATACATAACATTTTAATAATTAATCAAAAAATGTATATATGTATCTTCTTACATAGGTACCTAGGTATTTATATTTAATAAAAAGTAATACAAAATTATAAAAAGTTAGTATAAAATCTAAATAATTACAAGTGCCTATATATTTTTTGCAACTTGCAATATCAAGTCATGAATTTTTTTTGTAATTTATAGTTTTTTTAATCTTAATTCCAAATAAATATAATGTAAAATTGATGAAACAAGTGGTTCAAATGTTATAGCGTTAAAAATTTCAAATTTGTGACTGGGTTTTAACTTTAAAACATAACTTAGGCCTATTCATTATAACTCAACTAATAGTCACTCAAAATATTTATCTAGAAATTAGAAGAAAAAAAAGAAACCTATGCTGAAAGTGAAGTTTCAATATTCTTACAGTCTGAACCATTTGCTGTGCTAATATTAACACCAATCATGAAACGAGCCCATGACTTACCTCTATCAAAAAAAATAGTATTTGTTGACTCAACAAGTTCATGTGATCCACAGAACCATTGTGTAACTTTTTTATTGACACCATGTGCAGCTGGCGCTGCTCCTTTAGGTGTGATAATTACACATGGTCAGAGTGAAAAAGCATATAAAAGTGGATTCAGTCTAATTAAGAATAATGTAAAAAATGCATTTGGAGGACAAGGCTATCCTTCTGTATTTTTAACTGATAACTCTGATGCCGAAATAAATGCTTTAATGACAGTATGGCCAAATTCAACTTCTTTTTTATGTATTTTTCACGTCATGCAAGCAGTTTGGAGATGGTTATGGGATAGTAAAAATAGCATAAAGAAAGAACATCGGACATTAATGATGCAAGCATTTAGAAAGATGTTATATTCTGATACTACTGAAGAAGCTCAGAAAGCATTTAACTCTACCCTTGATGCAGGTAGCATGTATCCAAAATGGCAGAAATATGTAATTGTACATCACTGGGAGCATAAAGAGCGTTGGTGCTTAGCTTGGAGGGACCATACAACTAGAGGCCATCATACAAATAATTATAGTGAGGTATCTGTTAGGATCTTTAAAGAAAATGTGTTATGCCGAGTAAAAGCATATAATGTAATTTCACTAATAGATTTTTGTTGCACAAAATTAGAAGAATATTATAAAAAAAAATTTCTTGAGTTTTCCAATGACAGAAAAGCTACAGCTCGCTTATATTTTGAAAGCATAATCAAGAAAAGTAATTATGTTACGAAAGATAAAATTACTGTAGAAAATGAGCATTACTATGTTCCTAGTCAAAATGATCAACAACTAATGTACTGTGTTGAGCCAAGTATAGGAATTTGCTCTTGTAAGGATGGCATGTACGGTAGATTTTGTAAACACCAAGGAATAATTTATGTATATTATAAATGTGTGGGGGTTAATTTTCCACCTATAACTGTAGAGGATAAATTTGAAATATCAAAATTAGTATTGGGCGACAAAACGCCTAGTAATACATTTTATGAAGGGCTTATACCCAAAGAGGCATTACACCAGCAACTCGAAACTCATCCAATATACTTGCCTATATCAGAAACACAAGGACCAGACGTAAATAATATACCTGAAAATAACTATAATATAACAAAAAAAAATGTATTCAAAAGTACAACAGTGACCAATGAAGACAGTCTGGTAGCAAATACACAGGATAGTTATACAGTATTGGAAGATATAAAAACTCTATTGACTAACAATGTAAAACAGTTCAGCCAATCTACTCTTGAAAATTTACTTAAATTTAAAAATAGATTGGATAAAGTAAAAACAGAAGGGCAATTTAATACATTTTTGGCAACTGCTGGTTCTGTGACAATACCGTTACGGCATAGAGAGGGTGCAGCTATTAGAGTACAGCTGACTACAATTTCTAGGCGTAGACCAGGGATAACAAGAAGTAGCAAGCGTTTACCATCAGGTAATTTATAATAATAGACATATATTACAATAATATTGTGCCTTAACAAATTTGATTATCTTGTAGGTAGACCAGCTTTAAGTGATCATGGTAAATCTAAAAAAAACCCCAGGAAACTATTACAAAACATAAAACATTGTTTGCCTAACGGAAAATCTCATTGAGATTAACCTAACCTAACCTTCAAATAAAGTCTAGATTGATAATAAAATTCAAGTATTCCATTGTAATGAATTGTTACAGAAATCAATATATTGCATTTTGATAAACAATGTTTTTCGTTTTGTTTTCTGGTGCAAAAATAAACAACGAAGACGGTTTTCCAACACGCGAACTGGCAACGTACAGCTGCCCGTGCGAAAAACATGGAAATTCCAAATTTATCCCACAGACTTCCAACGATTGGCCTTGCCATTTATTGATTGTCATCGCAAAAGCCAATCTAACGGGAAACTGAATCCGCTTAAACTGAAATGGAAGATCTGTTCGTGGGATAAGGACTTCCTCCCCTTTGAAATTGCCCTTGATGATCGTTGATTGTATTACATTGTTCATCAGTTTCTTGACGGACAATCGTGTACCATTACACAATTTAGGAGGATTTAGATTCCGCAACATAATTATGATCGATCCCACTTTTACCTGTAAATTATGCGGTGGAGTTCCTGGCACATCAAGCGAGTTCAAAAATTCTGTCGGATAGTTGACCGCTTCGTTTTCGTCGGTCGTGCTGTCAACGAATTTGTATGAACGCAGTTCTCCAGCAATTTTACTCTGAATTGTAAAATTCAAGCTATCGACGTCCTTATTCCTCGCTGCTAGTATTGCCCGTATACTCATCCAATCAAGATTGTTATAATTGACCTCAATGCTTGGGAACACTTTTGTAATGAGTTCTTCCTTCGGCGATGTGAACTCACAAAAATTTGCCGGAAACGATATTAATCCAGTCAAAACATCAATCGGAATGTGTCCATTACCAAGCGCCAGCAGTTGTCTCGAGAATTCAGCAGCCGATGGGTCGTTTTGCAACGCAACTCATGTTAGTGGTCAATTTCAACTTCTTGACATGCCGCCACAAAAACGACGATTACAGGCATGCATTAATTTCATTGGCAGCAGTAGATTTCGGAATGACGGGAAGTGTTTGACAAAAATCTCCGGAGAGCAATATCATTGCCCCACCAAATCGTCTTGAATTACCACTTAAATCTTTCATCGTTCGGTCAACTGCCTCCAAAGCTAGTTTATGTGCCATCGTGCATTCATCCCAAATGATGATTTTGCACTCTCGCATCAATTTCGTTGTCGCTGAATTCTTGGTCGTTGTGCACGTAGGCTTGTCAACCATGAGAAGATTCATTGGCAGCTTCAAAGCTGAATGTGCAGTTCGACCGCCTTCCAACAATGTGGCAGCAATGCCAGAGGATGCGACAGCCAACGCAATTTGTGATCTTAACCGAATTGTTGCCAGAATCAACGAAATGACGAACGTTTTGCCTGTCCCTCCAGGAGCATCGAGAAAGTAAATGCCTCCCGTTACATCATCAACAACCTTCATCAGCAAATCGTATACATTCTTCTGCTCGGCATTCAACAGCGGCACATTTTTTCGGACTCTCAGCCTGCTCATCTAGATCATAGTTTTTCTCCCGCTGTAATTCAAGATTGAATGCAGCGTGCCTCGAACGATTTGGCGCTGGCATTCCCAAAGTTAACAACAGACTGCCGCACATGAGCACGCACATGTCTTCCATCAGAACTAATGCTTCGTTGAGCATATCGTCGTTACTTTCAATATCAAAATTAAAATTTGTCGTTCGAACTCTGTGCAAAATGTCATCAACCATCTCGTCCTTTTATTTCTCCCACAATGCATTCGGGTTCGATGGATGACATGTGGCTATGATGATCGCAAACAACGTACGAATTTGATTTGCTTGCGCAGAAACGGTTGCATCGGCGAGTGTTAAGTCCCAATGTGAATCGTTTTCGAGCAAATTCAAGCATTGGCAAGTTTCCCGAAAAGTTGTGCACAGTACACCATCGACAGTACGCAGGGAACTGAAGGATGTCGGGCCCCTAACGTTCACCAAAAGTAAGCGAAGATAGAAGCATTCGACTTGGCGTGGATATACTGTGTATATTCGTCCGAGGGAATCAGTCGAATAGACATCTGCGAAGCCAGCAACAGCATCACCTTTCTTCCTGCGTTGAAACTTCTTTGATGCAGCATTCCATGTATAATAGCGTGGCATTTCCGAATATAGTAAAGTCCTCGCGAACGGATCGCTTTCGCATGTCAAAAATAATTTGTATTATTATTATTATTATTATTTATATTATATTTATATTTTTATTTTTATCTTCTAGAGGGCGCCACCGGTGTAACTCAGTTTTTGTCTCTAAATCTCTAACTCACAGGAGTTAGGTACATAATTTATGCTATAAACCCGCTCCCCGAAATTCTCTATCATTTAAAAAAAATTTGAGCCAAATCGGCCCAGCCGTTCTCAACTGATGCAATTTCGAATTTTTTGTCTCCATTTTTATATATATAGATATATATACATTAAACAACATACATATTTATATTATTTTTTTTATTTTTTAATAAAACTCGATATCTCAAACTTTTTTCTGTTCCCTTGAGATTCGACATAACAAGAATCTACTGTATATAAATAAATAAAAATTAAATTTTAATGAATATCAACAATATGGTTCGATATTATGAATTGAGAACATAAAACATTTTAAACTCTAATATTATCTATTTAAAAATAGTAAACAGTGTTGGTTGAAATTATTATTTCATAAAAAATATAATCGATTGAACAACAACATTTTATTTTGATGAGAAATATGAGCATGCGGTTTCATTTAAAAATGCCAAAAAGAAGCATAACAATGTATAAATTATTATTTATAAAACCGTTCTACATTCAGTAGTTTCTTATTTCATTTTGTTTACAACAAAGATGTAACCAGCAATAGATCTAAACCCTAAACACTTTAATTTACCAGAAAAAGTAAATTCAATTTTATAGTTATTAGTTTAATATTTATATTTTACTAAAATGTTGTTCAATGAGATTTAATTGTAGTAATAATATAAATATTGCATTAAACTATAATATTATAATGGGAGGAGAAAAACTACTCTCAAGAAACTTGAAACCAACCATAATTAATTTTAAAATATATATATTATTGTTTAGGTCTCATGATTTACAAATATCACAGTGAATAATTTATGTAATTGAAATATGAATCAACTTAATGTACATTAATACATATAATATCAGCGTATAACAATTATGTTGTATTCGAATAATAATAAACTATAAATTTAAATGGTTACTAGTTTATGCCTAATGGAAGTAATATAAAAAGTAATAACTTTTCATTCATGAAATAACTACAAATCCAGAAGTTGATCTTGGATCATTGGTAAATCTTTCACGCCAACGGTTTTCTATAAAAAATAAAAAGGATTCATTTATAATTCTGTTTGTAAATTTATAGAGGAAATGATACATAATATTGGCGTAGAAATTACTTTTTAATTATATAATATATTAATATATTAATATATTATATGATCTTATCAATTTATTTACCTTTTATAGTTTACAGTGTTCAAGAGGATTCAGGGGTAGCAGCTGTCGCCCCTCTATTGTGGGACAATCTAAGTCTAACTACTTAAGAGTGATACGATAAAGGTAGAGTCAAAATTGGGCATTAATTTGTAAGGAAACTCTATTTTTCAAAGTGTAACTTATGTTTCTGTTTTAAATGAGATTACAAAATGTTCACCCTGAGGTTTGTATGTGGAGAAGGGGCTTGCAGTGTCACATGAAATAGTTACTAATTCAATTGGGAGTAGGTACCAGTTGCAACTCTCTACCGCTATTCAATTTTCAGTTTTTCAATTTTTAAACAATTTGGAATATTCTAAAGCAATAATTTAGTTGAAGAGTTAGAAAATGTTTGTGAAATTTAATTTTTTTAGTAAGCAGAGCAAAAAATGTAAAGAGTACTAGCTTTGCCCATAAAGAATAAAAACATTAATTTTTCTGCAGTGGTTTATCATGTGTTTGTAATCATTATAGACCAAATGAGCTATTAGTTATTATTTATTATTCTTATTAAGGATATTATAAACACAAAATACTTACGAGACAGTAATTCATTTGTCCTTTCCTGAGATGAAATCCAATTAATAAAATAAAATAAAATTGGCAGCAGGAGTATGATAAAAGAAATCACCAACAACAACCATTCAGAATCGTAGTTGGGTATGTGACATTTCCACTTCAAACTCCAGTCAGCTTGTGTTGTATTAATCTATATATTTTAAAAATTAAAGGTTAATAGTAGGGTATTCATTGAGTCTTAATTGAATGATGTATTCTTATGCCGTTATCGGTGAAAATAGACTATTTTAATGTATGCCACACCAAAGAACCTTTTGTTAAATGTATAGTAAGATAAGTTAGATAAAACTGTATTGCAATGCTTGTCCATGATTAACCAATAATTTTTTAATAATAGGTGAAAACTAATAACATACATAACAGACACCAGATAAAATATTTCTGGATATTAAGTTAATTGTTGTTAACTACTTGTCAAGTTAATAACTTAATTTAAGATATTATTGGTTTTGTGTTACACATGATAGTCAAAGTGCCAAACTGTTAATTATTTATGTTTAAAAATATTATTCATATTATAAGCTAGGACTTCATTTTAATGATAACAATCAACTGATTTGAGTTTGCAAATTACCAAATAATAACAAATTAATATTACCCTCAGACTTTAAATGTAATTACTAATGTTATTTTTAATTTTTAATGTTGATGGGGTAAAAATATTTTGACTATTAATTTAAACTTACTAAATCAACAATGTCCATGCAGAATTCTTTACTGATTTTATTTGTGTTATAGTAATTAGTTAAGTTCAGATAATCGTCTCGACAGTCAGAACAAAGTGATGAATTGAATGTTGTACCATTCATGTGATTCGATCCGCAAGCATCAAAAAATTTCCCTAGCTTCAAAACAGTTTTAGACTTATCATTCAGAGCAGTGCCGTTCAAACACACTGTAACGATGAAATAAAATGCGTCAGTTTATAATTGCCGTTCAAGTGTACACATGGTTTATATGTCAAGATGTTATACGAACTTTTGCATGATGCTTTGTCCCACATGTTCAACACGTAATTATAACTTGCATACACAACATGCAACCGATCGATGTTGGTCAAAACTGCTCGACAATCCACTTCACTGTCATTGTGGTGTAACTGTAACGAAGAAGCAGTAATAATTGCACGGCGATATTAGGAATAATACCTGACAATCAAGTCGTCGTGCATCCTACCGTCTGTACTGACCCTTTGAATATTTTCATACTGCAAGAGCACTTGATTGTATTCGTTCACGCAGTGTTCGCACACCGAAATCGGACGGGCATTGGTAATCACGCACAGCGTGAACTTGGACGTTTCGTTGGCGAACAGTTGCAGCAGTTCTTCGCATCCGTCGGGCAGCACGTCTCTGCGATACAAACGGTGATCAATGAGTACACGCGAACACGATCGAAAACCGTGATAGACATTGTTGCAACTCACATGGACAGCGGCGAAATGGAAGACTGAACGGACACCGTGAGCCCCGGCGAAGCGTTCAGGAAATACGACCAAAGGCATAAGAAACCAACAAACTTGGCCATCGTGGACGCGACTTATGCTGGTGTTCCCTCACGGTGTACCATGTCGGTTGCCACTACGGGTGATCACGTTCACTCTATAGCACTCGCACGTTCCCGATCCGTTTGTTCAATTTAAAACCATAACTATTCCCGTAGATCAGTACATCGTACACCGTTCCGTAATCGCAGTCACTACATAACAGCTCGCTCGGACGACAGTGACACAGCGTGTGCGTGATAAGCAAAGATAACGATGTCGGGCAACAGATGTGAGATGACTATAAGTGTATGACGATCGACAGGAAAAAGTCATGTGTCAATGTTCGATTGAACGAAAAATATAATTTTATGATGCGCAATGTCAATAACTGATAAGATTAATAATGTCGCACCAAGGACCTTTAAGCGGCGTTCCCACAACAGTTAACCATGCTAGTCAACTTTCGTTCGTGACACTCACGAAAGTGTGAATTTATAAAACGTTCACACGGTTGGGTTCGTGCCGTTCACGCCTCGCGTTTCGAAAACTGTTCATCTGATCAAACCAAAATACTTTTGGCTTGTATATGTCATCTGTACCTTTTCCAGACCTTGCACTGTCTGATATTTTTTTTAACTGTAAAAAAAACTGTATATCACGACTGAAAATCAAACACGTTTGATCTATCCACGCTTGAGTCGTGTGCCGTTCCTCACGAAAGCAAGTTTAACGACTATGCGTTCACACAGAAGTGTATTTCAGGAAAGCGTGGTTGACTGTCGTGATTAACGCCTCGTGGGAACGCCCCATTACATAATATATTATTACAACGCCGTAATACCGACTACGTTCATAACCCCATTATAATAATTGTTCAATTACTATTAACTTGTATACGTTTAGGTATACCTACAACTCGTGTTCTGTTGCCCGCTAAAACCCATTGGCGATCGTTACAAAACGTGCTACTCTTCCTACGACCTATCTATCTGTATCTGTAACTATACTTATGTACGTGTATAATATATATTATATTTACAAATATTGCAAATTGCAAAACAATAGTTTTCGACATGCTTAACTTAGCAAACAGCACTTGCAAATATGAAGAGCCGTACGAGGTACGAGTCTCATTTCACAGCAGTTACACTTAAAATATTGCAAGGCTTTATAAATCAAAATCATTATATTCCCATTGATGGCTTTTTGTTATCATCATTTTATTCAAATTATACTTTGTTATGCGCAGTCGTTCAAGAGGAATTACAATTTACAACAACGGGAAGAGGCGAAAATTAAAATATATTTCAAAATTAATTTATGCTCTTAATACGTCCGGTGGTACGGCAATAGTAGGAACACCGATTATTACTACTACCAGACTAAATGGATGTTCAAATTTCAAAGTGGCTTGGTAATGGTTATTGTACTGGAGTTTTATCGATTAGCCCATGTTACTGGGTACGGTTTCAGTCAGTTTGAACCAAAATAAGTATAGGATTATCTATTAAGAGTTAAAATATAGAACATCTATCTTAAAAAAAATGTCATACCGCAGAATCAATTCAGTTATTTCAGGTTTTTAACAAAACTCGTTTTCATCATAATTTTCACAATCAATGACCATTTAATAATCATCTGTAATTATAAAAGAATATAAGATTATTTTTTTACATCTATATTAAATATAAATAATAATTTTAGTTTTATTTTAAATCATTACTACCTTTTAATTTTTATGAAATATATACACAGTTGTTAACATTAGATAAAATATATAAATGTACTTTACAATTTTTGTTTAATACGACATATTTATAATGGTTTTGAAAATAATATACAGTAATTTAAATACATAACGATTTATAAAAATGGTTCTTAATTAAAAAGATAATAAATCTGTGAATCAGTGTAAATTAGTGTAAACAATTATACAAAAACCTCATAAATGTTCTTTATTTTACAATGGAAACCAAAATGTACACTTATAAATAATTAATAAAATAAAAAAAAAAATTATTATTTAAAAATCATTACAATTTGACTTAATATATTAAATTTATGATTTAGGCCTAACTAACAGTAGTAATTTAATACATCAAATACGTATAGTATCGTATGAAACATTATACAATATAACATTGAAAATATTGTCATTATTATCTCAAAGTATAAAAATTGTTTACGCATCAGTCACACACAAAAAACTTTTCAAACTGTATTTGTAAATTACATACAAAATAGAAACACTAAATTGATCTTTTAAGATCATTAAACTGATCAGCTAAATAAACTTGAGTCGTCCCTGAAAAAGGAATTTTAAGAACTTTAATATTAGCACCAATCATCATGGTTTCTAATAATCTCTGAAGAGCTGGAACAGAAAGTATATCAACGTTATCTGATTTTCCTTTATCATTCTCTTTTTCGGGAATAGGTTCTTCTCCGGGACGTAGTCTGGGATTCCTATTCCTCAGTATAGGTATGTTATTGGCACGTTCTCTTGTGCATGATAATTCTAAAGCGTAGCCAATAGTTTGATCATATTGAGAAAGAAATAAGTCTGTCACATGGAGCAATTCATGTGTTATTCCCCAAACAAGATGGGTTAAAGTTTTAGAGAGTTTTTTGAGACAGTCAATAAGGTGACAGTTGGTAGTTGCAGACTAAAACAATAATAATATATAAGTTCAATATGATATTTAACAAACATAAATGGATTAAAAGTATCACAATAAAATACTAACTTGGGTAATATAAGTAGGAATGATCAGTAAAGCTTTAATGCCCAAACACTTCTCCAATTCGTCTTCAATGCTATAACTGAAGTCTATATTTATCAATTCCAAAACCCTGAGTTTTTCAAGATTTCTAATCACAATAAAAACATCTTCAGCAAAATATTCCCATATACCAACACAACTTTCTAATCTCAAGGAAGTTAAATTGATTAATCTCTGTAGTACCCTAGCAAAATCTTTTGATAAGCTGTCACAGTCACCAATCTCCAAAAACTCTAAACCTGTTGTAATAGATTCCAAACTACTAAACCAATTATTTGGTAATGCTTTAATGGAGGTTAATGACTAAATTAAAAAGAAAAACAATTACATTTTGTAATTTCCAGAAAGATTAATAATCAAACTAACTTACCAACGTTTTTAAATTTACTAATTTATCAAATGATGGAAGTTTTGACAACTTAATTCCAATTGGACCTTTAAGCTTTAGCTCAGTAAGGTTTGTCAATTGTCCTAAATATTCCAAATTTAAAGTCATATATTCATTAGGACTTTTTGAATCTTTAGGTGAATTTGGATTTCTAAAAATTAAAACCAACACATACAATTAGGAATTTAAGAATAAAATTAATGTATTTCTGAGTATTACTTTAATGAAGAAGCATTAAGAACACTAAGTTGAGGTAATGAATAAATTATATCTTCAACTACATGAGTGGGACATCTATATAATTCAATTGCCTTTAATTTTGTTGCTTCTTTCATTGCCACAGAAAAACGAAACCAAACATTTTCGAATTCTTCAACATTAGTAGGCATTAACATACGCCTAGAGTCCAATGAAACTGTACCTTGTTTATTAATTGTATCAACACATTTATTCCAGTCATAAACCATAGAATTCTTTAAACGAACATTTTGCCACTGAAAATTTTTTTTATACTATAAAAATCACATGACTAGGCCAATGATAAAATAATAATATATATTTCATCATAGAACAAATTAATTTTTAAAGTAAAATATAACTTACTAAAAGTCTATCCATTGCAATTATATGCCAAGCAATACACACCCGGGAAGCTGATAAAAGTTCTTGCACTTTTAAATAACTGAAAACATGTCTCAGTGCTTTTACCATGTAATTAAATGATTCCATATATGTCATTTGAGCAGGGCTTTCCTTAAGTGAACCATTCACTACAGGATTTCTATAATTATTTGATAAAAATAGAGTTTGTTAACAATTAATTCATGGTATTAAAATAAAAACAAGCACTTTTAAATGTAATTTTATGTTCTCGACCAGGCACATATAATATAAAGACCAATAGCTTTAAACATGCAAACAAAACTAGGCCTTAGAACATGTTGACATAAAAAGTAATAATAAAAATAGGGGTTGAAAGGAATTTAGGTATGTAGACTTTCCACTCAAATCTGAAAACAAACAACCAAACATTAAAGTAATAAAAAAAAAGAAAATTAACTTACTCCCATTCATACAAACAAGACCAATGACCAATGCTACTGTGTGCCTGGTCAATATTACAACTCCCCTCCTCCCCCTAAAAAATGAGAAAATTAAATATTAACTCACTCATCCAAATACTTAGGCTCTTGAACAACACAGGTCATCAAACTAGGTCCTCGTGTTTGTTTCATTTCATATACATATTGTTCGTGAAAGTTTCCATCGACCATAGAGGTTTCAATGACATTTCCTTGACATGTTACCATATTTAAAACAGTGTTATTTTCTTCACTATGATCATCGCTTTCAGAATTGGATTCTTCAGAATTGATAAAAGATGTTCTATCAATAATAAAATTAGGTGTGTCTGATGCTTGATGAACTTGACGTATACGAATTGGTTCAACTCGTAACTGTTCTGGTTCAGGAGTACCAACGACAACAGTATGAGATAGCTCTACTTGCCTATTTTTTAGACACATATCAGATCGACAATTCTAGAATAGTAGGGAAGGGTAAGCAAAAAGTACATAATAATTATTTAAGTTTAAAAATGAAATCTATAAACATATTAAATATCCACTTACTATGCATACATAACCAACAATTTTTAGACTAGCATTTAAATTGACACAGGCCGGATGATAGTAGACCAGGCATTGAGAACACATCAATGTGGCTGGTTCATCGCTGTTGGGACAACGTATTCCACATGGGGTCTGCATGACAACTTCCCCATCTGATGTTGACAACCTATTTTTATCCATTTACGAATATGGTTTGATTGAGGAAGGAATATGAAGGAAGCGTAAGGATAACAACCCCTTAATTATGCATTACATTTTTAAAGTCAATTAACCAACTATTGATCAAACAACTATTCAAGCAAAATATGAAATAAAATAAATAGTTTACCGTCTTTTAGTAAGTGCAACATTTATTTCAACATCATCAGCTTTTGGTGACGACGTTTTAGGTGTTACACTAGATTGAATAGCTTGCAAATCTTCAGCTATATATTCTGGTATAGATGAAGGCACCTCTGAATTAGCTGTAAAAAATGGATTTTATATACAGTGAAACCTCTGAATAGCGGACACTCTTGGTCACCAAAATTTTGTCCGTTATTCAGAGGGATACATTTTTTAAATTCATAAAGCATAAATTTCTTCGTTTCCATTTTGAACCACACTTTATAAATTTCTACTGAGTTAGACACAATATCCGCAATCTGTGTTTTTCCAACTAGAAATATTTCTGCGAGTGCACGAATTCCTACGTTTCCGTTGTTTTTACGGTAATCTAAAATGTCAATTTTTTCGCGAATCGACAACCGCTTTCGTTTTAACGTAGTCATCGCGTCGAAAACCGTCACTAACTGACATACTTTTGTCATAAAACTCATAAGTCATAACCATTTCACCGATGACCAAATTTGTCGTAATATTATCGTCACATAACGAGTTTGTTATCGTAATTACATTATTACGAGAGTACATATGAATGTGAATATGTATTATTTTCAAATAAAGATAAAAATAATGTCCGCTATTCGGAGGTTGTCCCATTGAAAAGTAGTGAAAATGTCCCCGTTTCCAAAAAAACGTCCGCTATTGAGAGGTGTCCGTTATTGGGAGGTGTCCGTTAGTGGAGGTTTCACTGTATGTATATATATATATATATATATGTGTGTGTGTGTGAAAATGAGAAACTTTTCTAAATATAATTCTTAATTTAATGTACATATTTTATACAGAATAAAATAGAGATTTTTATTTTTAATCACCAGGAATTCTAAAAATTTACCATTATTTTATCTCAAAACCAAAATTATGAAAAAGTATGTTAATACATGAATATGTTGAACATCAGGTAAATTAAAAATTTCTAATATAAAATATATTTACTTTTATCTTTTTTTGATTTTGATTTAGACATCTTAGCTTTTTTAAAAACAATTTTCATTTTGCTTGCAGACTTTTTATTCTCATTATCTGGCAATTCATAATCAAAAGGCCGTACAGGTGTTTTTACTTTCTTTGGTCGATCGGTAACAGGAACAAATGGATATACCTGAAATGTTTAACATATTGAATTAGAATAAACATATCTTTTAATTATAAGTTAGTTTTTTTTATTTTAATTACTTTAGATAATTTAGTTTTTGCTTCTCTTATTAATTCTTTTGATCGGTCATTAATGCCAATAGGTTGTTTTATAAATGTAAAACTTTCTATGGTTAATGGGTTTTCTTCAGTCGGTGATAAATCCAATTGTTCTTGAATTTCTTTTAATGACCGAAGCTTTCGATTATTTGGAGAATAATAATATACATCACTGTTTCTATTAGCCTGATTCATAGATGAAAAATCACTAGTAGTTCTATATACTAATTCTCGTTTCCATCCTTAAAAATAATTCATACTCATATTAAATATAACATATACACTCAAAACTAGTTAATTTTACTCACCACGTTCAAAAGGAAGTTTAAAAATTTGATCGCTAATATCAACATTCAGTTTTTGTCCAGCACTACGACGAGATTTAGATGTTAAAGTGAGGTTGAATGTTGGAGATGTAAGTTCTAATAATAATAATAAGATTAGGTAAATAAATATATGTAAGTTTTAACATTGTTAATCAACTTAAATTGAATATATTTAAAATATTTGATCCATTATTAAAAAAGCTGTGTTTATAAGAATATTTAAACAAATTATTATTATCATAATATATAAAAATAAACCTTCTCTTATTTGACAATTTCAAAATATCAAAATATATAATCAATTTGAAGGGTAATTTCTTAACTTGTCTATACTTTACATGATAATTATGTACTAAAATTTTAAATTTTTTTGCATTAATATACCAACTGATTTGTCATAGGACTAAGTCATAGGTTTAAGTTTAATACCTACTCTTATAACTTTCTCACAAGCTATAACAAAAAAAAAATATTATAATGAAGTTATTGCATTTTTTAATTTATTTGACTATGATTTACATTTTTTCTACAGTACCTAGGGCCGGCAGGCATGCCCACCAGAGTAGAAACTCTCCGATGTTGATGAAAGTTAATTATTAATAAGACTTAAGAGATCCCAATGTATTTGTAGTCGACAAAGGGATTTTATTTTATTATAAATTAAGAATAAAATTTGGTCACCATCTCATATCAATACTTTTATGAAATGTTAAACACTTACTCAAACTTGGCGGAGCATTGGATTTCAAAGATTCTATTGCTTCAGTGCGTACATTATTTTTTTTAATTCTTTTATTAGAACTTCGATTGTGTTTTGTATCATTTGTTTCTAGTAAAGATAATTTAAAAATATTTAAGATAATAAATAAATTAATGTCTACAAACATATTAAATAAATTTTTTAGCACTTGATTGGGAGTGTTTTTTCTTATTAACACAATTGTTATGGACAATAGGACTACCTTCTTCATCCTCTCCCATCTCTTCTATTTCACAAATTACTTGTTTTATACCTAAACAAATTATTTGAATGTTATAAGCTTGACATGCTTTTAAAATACTATTTGAGAATTAAATTTAAAGATATTCTACTTACATCGTATTTTATTTTTTAAATGGGTTGATACTTCATCATTTATATCAAATCCAATAAAATGTTCTTCTGTTTTTAATAGTTCATCAGATTTCTATAACATAAATTGGTTACTGTGAAGTTATTTTTAACAAACATAAATATTAAGATTATGATAACAAAAAAGTTTGAATATACAATGCAGGAGCCATCTTATTGTATTTATAAACAGAACAAAAGCAAGAAACTAAATTCTATATAGCACAGGGATGGCCAAACTGCGGCACGCGGGCCATTTGTTGTTATTGAATGGCACACCAGTGTCAGATAAAATAACATAATCTTATTCTTAAATATTTCTAAAAAAAAATATTATTAAATTAGATTATTATTATCGCGCAGTGGAAGTTCCCGATACGAGAATTATTATGGTACTTCGGCTCTACAGATATGTGTGAGAAAAGTTTTTCACGGATGACTTTTATTAAAAATAAATACAGAACCAAACTAACAAATTCTCATTTAAGAAATTTAATGCTTCTATCTTCAACTAAACTTCAACTAAATTACAAAGAGATAATATCAATCAAGAAAATTCAATATAATCATTAAAAAAAACATTGCAATTGAACTGTCATAAAATTAGTACATATAAAAAAAAATCTAAAACCTAAATTCATATATATTATATATGTAAATAAATAAATATTTTTTAAGGCACATTCTCAAATTTGTATATATTATTTGGCACAATAAAGAAAAAGGTTGGCCACCCCTGATATAGCATAAGTATAGTTTTTCCAACTATAGAGGTCAACAATGGATAACATTAAATACATATTCTGTTATATTAAGAGTATGTACAACATTGAATAGTATATTATTATAATTTCAAGACTTACATACATGTTAATTAAGAACTTAATTAATTTTTATACATATTTAATATGAATGAGCACTACCAATTTGATTTATAATATACATTTTTACAAATACTAGTCTAAACAAGCAAAAGAGTATTTGGTTACAAATAAAATTATAAATTCAACCTATCATTAAGAGTAAGGTTTTTTTTGAACTTGAATTATGAAAAAACCAAGTACCAAAAGTACCAAACAACCAAAGTGAATAAGAAAAAGCTTTAGGTGTATACAGTTAGTTAGAGAGATATGTTCAGTGATACCAACATAGAAATCTTTTTCATAATATTTCAGAATTAAGTATACAAATTTTAAAAATGTATGATATACATACTATTAATTGCTGACGAATAACTAATTATTTAATACTTTTAAAAAAAAAAACAATAAGGTAATTATTCAATGATGTATTATATAACATACCATTTATAGATCTAAAAGAAAACAAATTATCTCAAGCGTAAAAAGTTTTTCATCAAAAAGTAAGCAATATTTTTACTATATAATATATTACACAATAGGCAAAATTTTAATTATCCATAGATGTAGATAGCTTTATAGGCTAGGAATGTCTTATTATAAGTAAATAAAAAAAATAAAAAAAATAAGCAAAAAATCGGTTTATCTTTATATAATAGCTGAATTATCGAGTATGTATAAAAATCCGACTACAATCCATTTCAAGCGACCTTTCATGTACTTATTGTTAGCATTTAAGCTGTTACCATACAGAACAATGATATCGACTTCCTATAAGTATACCAAAAATCCAAATACATAATTTAATAGTATCTATACAATTAATATGTTATTGAACTGATACAATTCCTTAAATTAAATGTTTTGTCAACATAAACATATAACTTTAACACCCTGAGAACAACAAAATTATACGGTATGTCATGACTCATGAGTATCAATTCTAGAGAGGCAGGACTACGGCTATTTGATTATTACAATTATTTTTACTATTTTAACTCAATGCGATTAATCGTAGATAATCAAATTTCTGATTTGTCAAATATTCAAAAATTTGATATTCTGATTGATTAAAATATATATTGCTATAGGAGATATTTTAACCGGCCACCAAAAAAAACTAACTAAATTATTTAAGTTAAGTTATTATTATTAATTATTCCTTTAACAATTAACTAAAGCTAAAGGTATTCCGATGTTCTTAACTAAGTAAATTATTTTTCAAATTTTTAATGAAAGATGGATCCTGTTATATACTTGAATATCCTACATTATTATAATTTATATTATAAAATTAATGTTTGTATTTGTTAATTTTTTTGATCATTGAAAAGTGGATTAATCAGTCATTAAAAAGATCAATTCATCATTTTGAATATTAATTTTCAATCAATAAAAACACTGAGTAAAACATGAATTTAATAATCAAGTGGTTCAATAAATAATATGAACAGCCCTAGGCAGGACTAAGATATCTAATAAAATGTCTAAAATAAATATTTACTATTTATCTCATAATTAAATTATATAATTATGTCAGGGACCAGAACTGTAACCGAAATGAATCAGTTCTGGAACCAGTTAACCTTAAAAATTTAGTAACCAGAACAGAAATCGGAAACATTATTTTAAAAAAATGAAAAACCCTAACCTTAACCGTAACTTTAATTATGAAAGGGTTAATTTCAGTTAATAGTAATGACTATTTTATGTTTGCTGGTTCAGGAAAATAAAAGTCAAATTGTTGAATGTGTAATTTAAGAATGTCTTGTGTAAACTGTAATGCATAATAATTAGGTAATTTATTGGTATTGATTTTGGCCAAATAGTAGGACCCGAAATATTAATGCATTACATTAATTATCAGATTTCAGATCATACAAATAAACCTTTAGTCGGAAAATACATAGTTATAATTATAGGGGTATATTATTCAACATTGTAAAACCTAAAGTAGATAGGAAAATCCATTTTATATGTTGTTACCAAATTAGTGAATGAATTATGTGCATTTTTATCTAACCTAACACTTGTTTCATAAAAATGCTGCAATATACCCACATACAACAGTGGCCAGTATCCACTTTTTTTCTTCTTATAACCAAAAGTAACCGATATTTTTCAGAACCGATATTAACTGGTTATAGAACCCCAAGGTTTTTTAGAAAACCGGAACCGGAACCCTTAAAAAAATTAATTTAACAACCTTAACCAAAAAATCTAATAGGTTCCAAACCCTGAATTATGTATTTGTTGGTATTAAAACATAATTAAAATATTATTGCTTTATCATTCAGTAAACTACTTTTTTATAATAGATTTAATGTTATTCAATTAAATAGGTCTGTTTCCCAAGCACTAATGACTAAAGACTCATAAATAATGTCTTAAGTCAGCGGTTCCCATACTTTTAATCTGTTGGTGTCCTTTTTGGAACTAATTTTAATGTCCCTAGGGCACCACAGTGCAACATTTTTATGAACCGCTGTCTCAAGTAATATTATATAGGTAAGTAAATAATTATAATACTACTTTTTCCGCACAGTAGTTTTTTAAGTAAAATTCATAATTCAACTAATTAATAATATTGTTGTCTTGAAATAAAAGAGAACACATCATAGTATTATAAATTATGTATCATGAGATTGACAGTTTAGCTATACAATAACATTTTCAAAAGTACATTAGATTATGTCAATGCATAAGTTTCAGTTTCTTTATACCTACTATAATACAAGTATTTTAATACTTACTTTTAAATTAGAAGATTCCCTAGTATTTAATTTATCCATCATTGATACCTAGGAAAAAGTAAAACAATATAATTAATTATTTTCAAGTCTTTTGCTTAAATCATCATTGCAATATAATGCTAAGCCATGAAAGGCATTCAAGAGCGGTTCGCACTAATGCAAATATCAGAACGAGAGATACAATTCAGAAACATGGTAATCACTCCCTACATGACACATTTTTACAGAAGTGACTTTTGTTAAGCGTTTATGACATTAGTTCAGGGAATATGTACATATATGAAGATATGTACTATAAAATGAACCTAATCACTGATCAGTAGACTGCATGTATTATCCGAATACAAGGCATTTTGCTAAAAACAAAATCGGTTAGCGTTGATTGTTTGACAGTATTTAATTCTCAACTAAGCGAAAACATACAACTGCAAGAGTACTGAAAGAGTAAACATATCAAATCAGTAACGGTCAGAGGGTCATGGCGGCGATTGGATACATGCCAAGACCAAAACAGTATTATTCCAGCGTAATCAAGATCACCGCAAGATTAAAGGTGCGTTTCATTATTTATTTCCTAAGTACAATATGTCATTCAACGTTAACGTTGAATCGTTGTTCGCATACGACGCGATGAAAAAAAAAAAACTCGACGGTACGTACTTGAGCGGGAATTCTGACGGCAGCGCTGTGGCCGCGATAGGACGGACTGTCCTCTGAAAATTGCAGTGGTTCGCCAGAGAGAGGTGCAGATCGCAGCTCTTGGCAAGCGAATGTGCGACAAACACGTAGGGGACGGTGGTCAGTGACTGCCACTGCCGGGAATTCACATGGATGCGAAAGTCTTCTGTTCAAAACGTACCAATCACAGCGGTGAACATCGACGGCCGCTTCTGTGCGTACGCATCACGGAACACGTCGTAAAATGTAAGGTTTGCACGCGCTGAACGTTGTCGTCCGTCCGCTCGTCCGACACTTGAGCGATATTATATATTGGCGGCAACCGTAAGAAACGCGGCGAGAGTTTAGGGGTGGATAAAAATAAATACAGAAATGACGCGAACAAACAGGACTACTGCACGACGGCGGACGCGATAGTGCTGAGGCTCAGTAGCTGAGCAGTGAGCGGCAAGTGCGCAACGCAGCAGCCTATGGGTTGTCGGTGGGCAGTATGGCGGTACGTGCGTCGTGCGATTTTATCTATGCTGTGATACCACTGATACCACCATGATCGAGAGCGGGTACGACGCCAACCGAGTTAACCCATGATGGGACGGGTACTGTCATCCCGATTTTGATAACGATTGATAACAGCAAACATGATAAGAACCAAAAAAAAAAGCTAATGCCAATGTATATACAACTTGCAAGCGATATTTTGGTCCTGTTGGTACATGGTCATATAATATGGGCCCTATAATATTTTCTTGCACACCCACCAGTATGTATCAAGTTATAAATGTCCTTTTAGAAAAGAACCAGATTTGTACACGTAGCAATCCTTCTGGTACATATCGTGTACACAGGCAAAAAAAAAACATCAATTAAATCAATACATCACGCAATAAAATCAATACATTTCTCGTTTCACTCAACTCGAAAAGTAAAAAATAATCTCTTGAGTATGTAGTAGTTATTAGTAAAAATACATATAATATAGGAAATATCAAAAAGGGAAATTTACGACGACGATTTAATCATTGATTTCAAGTGTTACTTCTGCAGTTCAGCAGTACACCAAATAATTATGATTGCAAGACTTTCGTCAGAAGTGGTTTTCGACGAGATAAATAAATGACAAACATCAACTAAATAATGAGGACCTACCAACGTTCATAAATCGATAATTATTAACGGGTCGTAATATTTCTCACCTTTTGTGCAGCTTCAGCATACGACATTCTGCTCAGATAATAAACGACCTGGCAAACACCTCGTATAAAATATATTCGCCGTGAATAATTAAACCAATAAAAATGTTTAGCTTAAAAAAGTCAACAAGTTGGGTTTTTCTTCTCACAAAGTAAAAGAGAATTAACGTTTGTCATCAGACACCGTGATAAACGAATGAGCGTAGTGAAATGTGAATTAATTATAGGTATACACTTTTTAAAATTACATTCAGTTCCTCTACGATGTCGTACCTTGTATAAAGTCACGACTTTTCATTCTCGGCGTCACGAACATACGAGTACGGAGTATTGATTTTAACTTCCCGAACATGTCAATAATCCGTTGCTACAATGGAGTGTGACCAACGGTAACAGGTTACGTCCCTGTCTGGCATTTTCCCGTCTGATTGATTTCACACTTTCACAGTAACATATTGGGACGGGTAAAGTCTTCCCGATTTTGATAACGATTGATAACAGCAAACATATAAAAAAATATATACTGAGAAATTTTGTTTTCTATTAAATAAAACCCTGTTTAGTTAACTTTTAATCGGTGAAGTTAGATTTTTATCGTTTATTATTTTAATTTAATTCATTGATCATACTTCAATGATTTATATCATAGTTTATTTATACTATGTACCACGATCTTAGAAGATCTTCTAAGACCGTGCTATGTACTATAATTTATCAAAAATTTAAGATATTAATATTTGATTCTACCAATGTATTAATTAATAGTATTAATCAATACATTTTTTTGATACTAAGTACTTACTATAAAAGTTTTAAAGGAATGTTTATTAAAAAAAAAAACAGATTTTAACTTATTTGGATTTTAAAAACAATAGTTAAGTCAATGGAATATGTACTGTAAAAAATTATTGATATTTAATGATTAATTTCAAATTTATTGAGTCTTAAGATATTTTTCGGTTTTTAATTTTGATCCAGATAATTATATTAGAATCTTCATATTTCTGTAATTTATTAATCAAATAATATATATTTTAATACTTTATACCTATCTAATATCTATATATTTTTATAATATTATGTGCTCCATACTATTTCTTAATATTTCTTAGTCTTAATGTTCCTATTATAGCTATCTGAATAATAATAAATTCTTGAAAATATTCAATATATATTTTATTCTGTTTTAATAAAAATGTTAACATTTTATCTGACAAATATGATACACATACTCAATTAGAAATTCAAGCTTATCCAGCTTTATATAAACTTATGTTACAATTTGAATTACAAAAAATGATTGCCACCCAATAAAATTTAAAAAAAGTACAGTAAGTAATAAATGTTATGGTTATAGTTATAATAAAATTTATAAGTATGTATATATATATATATATTGGTCATAAATATAATACTAGTGTAGACACAGATTATTTTCATAAATTTTTTTATTTGATTTGATAGGTAAGTGTATATATTTTAGACTGGTAGCTCAAGACTTAACAAGTTTTTTGTTCATCTGCTTTACAGTTCAGAAATGTATTTTACTTGAAACTTAATTATGATAATTTTTTTAAATTCTACATAATTTTTTAAAGAATGATACAAAATTAGTGATAATTTTAATAATTTTTATAAAGTATTCAGTGTTAATCCAGTAAATAGATTTGTATGAAATAAATTTTAACTGTTTACTTTTAACTTATAACTTCACAAGTATATTGGTGTAAGAAATTATTATATTTATTTATATGTACTTTAAATTATATTAAGCATTGATGTATGTGTTTAGAAAAAACAATAAAATAATTCTGTGAAATGATTACCTATTAGTCATTCTTATAAATCATATGTTTATAGTTTTTTAAATAGGTACTAATAAATTTAATCATTTGTTGAGATAATTATTTTAGTACTAATGTATGATAAATAATTGTTAACACCACAAAATAAAACACTTAAAAATAAATAAATAAATATATAAATAAATTATAGATAAACTTAACTTTTAACATATTTTGAATATTATAACTATAAATGGCAGATTGCTATCTGTAATGAACAGCTTCTTCACAAATTAAATTAAAATATCTATAATATTTATGTAGAACACATTCTTATTGTATTAAGTTATGGACATATAATGTCATACTAATGTATTTCTCTGTGCATACTTTTATTATGATATACCTATACATTATAAATTATTTAAACAAAATTCAAGAATTTTAAAATGTGAATGTTAGTCAGTATTATTGCATATTTTAATCAAAGTTTGAAAAGCCAAACATATTTCACTGTATAAACAATGGTGTTTCTTTGTACTTGAATAAGATAAATGTTCTGTAGACACTAGATAGTATAATCCATTTTTAGGGACAATGTATAGTATGGAAGCAAACATTAATTTGCTTCCCTTTTTTCGGTAATATTATTGTATGAAATATATAGATTGGTAACCTGTTAGTTTAATTTTTTACTGTTAGCATTTTTCATACACCCAATTAATTTTTAATAAAAATTCCAATGATGAGTAGGTATGTATTTACATAATTCTGACATTTTAAGTTTCTGAATAGTGTAATAACTATATAATATTTATTTAACTCAATATTATTTTATTATAATTAAAACAATAGGTAGTATTGATTTTTTTGTTGCCTTTCAATGTTTTGCCAACTGGAGCAACTGCTCTTTTTGCTCCTCTCTTGATACACCCTAATAAGAAGAGTAGAAGCGAATATTAATTTAAATTTGAAATCAATGATGAATTAATAATATGTAAAAATTTAAATATCATTGTTTAACATAGGTACCTTTCATTGTTTTTGTCCTATTTTTGTTAATTAATCCTAAATTTTGGAAAAATATTTCTAGAGTACAAAGCTAATCTTAAATTTCGATCCAGAATCAATTATTCCTAAGTCCACCACTTTTAAATACAAAGTTAATTATGTATTTAATAATTCTCATCTGTTTGGTATTCTATTATTGTGTTTTATAACAGTTTTTGCAAGACGTTTTTCCCAGTTCCCCACCCCACCCACTCAGACGATTCACACCAACACGTCAAAAAAACTGTTATAAATACCGTAAAAAAACATATACATGTTATGACCATGGACCCTCAAAACAAATTTATGCTAATCCATACCAAATCAATATTAAAACACAAAATAATAATAATAATGCCGGTCCACAGTCCACACTGAGTCAACTTTTTTTTATTAAAAACAGTTAAGAATGTCAACGATATAAATGTGAAAATTGGTTATCTAGTTGTCTACCTACATATATTTTATACATATATAGGCATATCATAACATCATAGTATACATAATATTAATAATAACATATTTTTTGTAGTAATGACTAATTAATAATTGTTTACATTAGGTACATATAAATGATATAATTCAACTTATTTCAATTTATTTTTACATAATTAAATTCATATTTTTTACTTTTCGTTATTTTTTTCATTTTTATACATAGCCTATGTAACATAGGTATATAATATTGTAATGTATACATAAGAGATCATTATGGTGACATTTTGTCTGTGTACGTTTTTATCACATTTATCTTTTTAGAAGTACAATTTTCAAATCCATCATATTTATATATAACCTTTCAAGTTATTATAATTTAAAAATTTACATTATATATTTATGTTATATATACCTGTCAATATCTTACACATTCAAAAATTCGAAAATTCAGTTTCAAAGAGCCATAATGTCCAGACATCAAGTTTTTATACTTTCTCGGTATGTAACTTTTTACCAACATTGTTCTGTACAGACGATAAAGTGATGTTTTAGTAACATATTAATAAATACTTCTATACACATCAATTTAATCTTTTTAGTTATAAGATAATAATTACAATAAAACGTACAATCCATACATATATTTACCAGAATAATAGTTGTTATTAAAAAAAAAATGGTTATAATTACAGTTATTCCGAGTATTTGGAAAATAATTGCTCGATGGCCAATTATTCGACGTTATATTTAAAACTCGACTCTTCCCGGTACTCGGCGTAATACAAAATTATTACCTTAAAGTACCTAATTATAATTTATAATTTGTATTCAAATTATTTTCATATCTAACCAGTAACATTCAAAAGCTGTATTTGTGTCATATTATATTATGTATCCTATTATTGCATTTTCGGACTTCCAGAATAATAAAGGAATTCAAATTGAAGCTTCCTTTAGCCCAGACTCAAGGTTCATAATTGCTGGATCAACTGATGGTAATATTCATATATGGGATGTATATATGGCACAAAAAATTGGCATTCTTGATGTTAAACATCCAGGTCCTGTCCAATGTGTTAAATTTAATCCAAGATATGCAATGATAGCCTCAGCATGTTCAAATATGGCATTTTGGTTGCCTAAAAGTTAGGTTGAGTAAATTAGGTTTAGTTTAGTTTAGTTTAAATTGGAATTGATTTATAGTTTACTTTATTGACTTAAGTTGTACAGTTAAGTTTGAAGTCTAAAATGGAATAGGTATACTTATGTAAAGGTATAGGATATTTAAATTTTTGATTTATCAAAGATAAAAAATCTTTAATTAGTGATTTATGTTGCCCAATAACATACAATATGATTTTAGTCAAGTGTTATCTCTAGTTGAAAGTTTAAATGCATTCAACATATTAATAATATTAATATAATTTTATTCATACGATTTAGGTTTTTAAGTTGTAAGCTATTTATAATTGATTTATACATTTTTAAATCTATATTATTGAGTATGTAACATTTTTGATTAGTTTCTGACCTACAATATTTAATCTTAAAGTGTAGCTCTAATGGATTCAAAGAAAACTTAATACAATGGTAATGTATTAAATAAAATTCCTTTATGTCTGATTAGATTGTGGTGTAGATTTAAAGGCTGCATGTGAATAATAAAACCTTTTAGAACTAATATTTGAGTCTATGTTTTAATGCAAACTTAAGTCCCGTCAAATGTTAACATGATTAATACAATTTATACAAATAAATGACGAACCGATACCAAAATATAGGTATTTGAGACCAAATATTTCCAGTCACCGGCTTACTAATCCAGAATTGTTACAAACAAAATTGATCAAATTATGGTATAGATCAGAAAATAGAAAAAATAATGTTTATTACTAAATTTTTTGAATTATATAAAAAGTGTCTTCTTACAGTCAACTGTGAATAATTTATTTATATCATATATTGAAGACAATTTTCGTATTTTAAAGAACATGTTTTATTTATAATATTAAAAATGGAGGAAATTCCTGGGTCGTATGAGATATAAGGATGGGTCCCCTTAAACTTGAAACCAATGTATCATTGCTCTCGAAAAAACTATTCTGAGTAAAAAAGGTCTTGTTGGACCAGCTTATATTTCCATAAATGATTGATATAATAATAGAACCAAATTTCTTAATAAGGTAGGTTGTACTTAAAAAAAAAAAATGTTTCCAAAATTATATGCCTATTAAATGCATCAATATAATAATATCAATCCGTATTTTCATCATGCACTATTTACTTGTATATTTTTCATGGATACAACTATACAACATTTTTCATAGAATTTCTTTTTTTTGGATGTTATACTAAATTGTTGCAACTCAAAACATCAAAGAGTATTTTTAAAGTATTTAATAGATATCACATAATTATTGAAGTATTTTATTTTTTGTAAAAGTTAGAAAATTTAATTTTCAACTTACCTTATTAAGAAACTTAGTTAAATTGATCCACCTGAACTTTTACCCTCAGAGTCGTTTTTTTCAAGAGAAATGGTACATTAATATCAAGCTTAAAAGAGATCCATCTTTGTATCTATAAATTTATGTATACATTTCATTTTTTTTAAGTTACACCTAATTCTTTCGAGGTGTAGCTATCTTAAACATTATTGTTTAAATGAGATTTAACGCTTAAAAAAATATAGTTAACAAGTGATTGTTAATAGTTTGAACATCAATTTTAAACTGTGTTAGTTTCCATGTATTTGTATTAACATGTAAGTAAATTAATTTAAATATTTTTGTTTTTCATCTCGATTCTAGACCAATCAAAATGTCACATGTCAGTATTATTTTTAATCTAAAATCAGTGTTTTTAAATTATATGATTTTAAAATAACATGTATTACTCTTAAAGTTATTTATATATACCAAATTTTGTTACATTTTTTTTTTTTGTTTGTTATTATTGGTGTCTTGTAATTAATATCACCAATTATTTAATTTTTACTAAAAAAAAAGTGTGTTATTATGTATTTGTGTATTTAGAATATAGAATAAATGTTAACATATGTTAAGGATGCATTAGAAAATAGTAAAAAGTACATCATTGTAAAATAATTTATACCTACACACATGTTTTTATAACTTGAAATCAATATTTTGTTTCATTATTGTGTAAACATATTTAACTGATTTTTAAGGTGACTTCATTAGTTGTATTATATATATAGACATATAGTAGTATTATAACTTAAATATATTTTTAAACATCAATTATTTTGGATTATATTTTGCTTCCTATACATTTTATCCAAAATAAACTGTTTCATTTTCTTATCACAATCATATTAATGAATATAAGGTAGATATAAAATAATTTGCCACAATTAATAAACATTTATGCAATAAATTACCTGTGGATGTTTTTAATATAACATTATAATAGAAAAATGAGCATTATAAAGTGAGATATTATTGGTAGAAAGTTATAGTCACATCCATTTATTGGAAAAGCTGAAAGTTACTACTAACTGTAGCATGATAATAATAGACCCACCAGAATTATTTAGAAGTATAAAATAATTATTATAAGTTCACGAAAAGAACTATAGCCATTAGCTTTGTTCAATTTGTAAGTTTGCACAGAATATCAGATCCGACTTGCAGAAGTCCACATAGTACGTTCAACTAAGCGGACATATTTAAATACATTGTGAAATTGAAAGAAAGTCTAGGAGCTAAGATCAAACTAGTAAGCGAAAATCAACATTATATTGGATATAGAGCCTAGCTAATAAAGTATATCTCTTTTAATATTGTTGAGTCACAAATGTATTTACATTGTACAGCAATTATTGGACAATTTTATCAAACAGTCTAAAATGTTGTATTGATGTCATATCATGTCTCGTAAATATACATAACTTATAAGTTATTACAAATCAGTAGTGACTATAAGATATTTAATTTATAAGATAATTAAAATAATTGTTCTGAATTATATTTAAAAATTATTTAAAGATGAAACAACGCTCAGAAAAAAACAAAATTCATACAAACATGTTATTAAAAGGTTCAAAGAAATAGGTATATTTATTAAATAAATTCAAGTTGCAAAATATAACACATATTTGTTCTAGGTCTCATAATATAAAGTATACTTATGTATAATATCAATGCAAATTCATCTCAATCAAGTATATTTATCATTAACATTGATGCCCATTATTACATACTGATTAGACAACGGTTTAAATTAAATAAAGATAAAATATTTATCATAATTTCAACTATGTGTATTGATATAATAAACTAACTACTGAAATAAACGATTATATTGATTGATTTTATTAATTCACAATTACACTCATTCTCACGCTATTTGATGAAAACTATTTTCAGCGACTCCTTTTGCTGGTAATACGCCCCTGACGGCTACAGCAGCAACGAGGGCAGCTCCACGACCACTTCCGTCTTCGGACAGCATTAGGTCGAACTGGGGAGAAAAAAATAAAATTTCTGATTAGAGCTTCATGAAAAGAGTATGTGTAGTATAGATGTGAATACTATCGGGAAGGGAAATATTATTATTATTAAAAAATACGAGCTGGTAGCCCATTACGATATGATATAATAAGATGTACAATATATATATATTATGTTCATAAATAAAAATCGAAACAATCCGGAACTACACTTGTTATACATCCAAAAAGATTTATAATTAGGCGTTTAAGTATAAAATAACAATATTTTATAAGAAACACATTATTTTTAATCAAAATTTTTTTTGATTTATTATTTTTAGTCGGGTCATTATTATTAATATTATTATTTATTTTTTTTTTCATTTAAAAATAAAGATGTATACATACATGCAAATTTATACAAATATTTTTACATATTATTATAATATGGCATTATACATAATAATTGTCCTCGTAAGCTAAGCTTGTTGTGGAGACAAGGTTCTTAAAAATCTCTTGTACATTTACTAAATTAATTATATTATAGTTAAATTAACACATTATAAGTCGATCGTAGTTGATTTAGAGTATAAAAACTTATCACAGATATAAATTTTAAATATTTTAAGATTACAGAATTAACATACAATTTGACTGTAATACAGATACAATGAGAATTATCTATGTCAGTAATTTAATTTTTTCATTTACCATTTTCTTGTATAATCTAAAATTTTTAAACAAACCAACATCAATATCCAATTCCATTGCCATCTTAATTCCAGCATTCAAGGGGTTTCTTTTCCCAAATTATGTTCTACACAAAGGAATTAAATACATATTGGTTTGTTTAACTCTTGTACAATGGTTATGCTTAAATTTAAATTTTTGTATATCCAAGAAAAACATATTCGATAATATATGTCGTGCATGTAATTGAGTTAAATTTAATAGATTACATTCTTTAAATAATAATACAGTGCTCATCCTAAAGGGTTTTTTAAAAGATATTTTAATGAGAGAATTTATAGTGGTTTCAAGTGTATTTAGATGTATATTGTAGGCAACACCCCAACTCCCAATACCATATGAATAAATTGACTGAGCCATAGCTATGAAAACCATTCTCATTGTAGTGGGTGATTGTATGTTACTGAGAGTTTTAAATTTATAGAACAATAATCTGATTTTTCTAGTTGTATTAATCATGTGATTTTGCCATTTAAGGTTAGCATCTATAGTAATACCTAAATATTTTACAATTTGTACTGAAGAAATAGAAGTGCAATTACACTTACTGTCATTACTAATAGCAGACACTGTATTAATATTAAATTCATTACAATTTATAAGGTGCGCTTTAAGATAGTTATTTCCAGTGGGTGGCAATTTATTTATACTGAAGTTTATATAGCAGGTCTTTGTTAAATTTAATTCTAGGAGGTTATTGTCAAACCATGTTTTGACGATACTTAATACTTGAGTAGATTTATTATGAATATTATTTTTATTAATATCATCAATAATAATTGAGGTGTCATCAGCAAAACTGAAAATTGATCTGTTACATTTAATATTCAATAAGTCATTAATATAAACAATAAAAAGAAGAGGACCCAATACAATACCTTGTGGTATTCCATGATTAGAAATCAGATAATCGCTTAAACTATTATTTACTCTTACTTGTTGAATACGATTTTCTAGAAAATTACTTATAAGGTTATTTGCATTGCCCCTGATACCGTATTTTTCTAATTTGGCTAGCAATATTGAATGGTCAACAGAATCGAAAGCTTTTTTAACATCGAGAAAAAGTCCTATTGCTGCTTTTTTCTTATCTAGATTGTTATAAATGTGACTAATTACTGCCATTAATGCCTTATCGGTACCTTTGTTTCTCCTGAATCCAAATTGGTTATTAGAAAATATTGAGCATGTTTCTAAGAAGTTATAAAGCCTATCTTTGATGCACTTTTCTAAGACTTTGGATAGTGTAATTGTAAGTGCTATTGGTCGATAATTTGTACAATCATTTTTATTTAACTGCTTATGTAGCGGGATAATTATAGTATTTTTGAATGAGTGTGGAAAAACACCAGTAGTAAGTACTAAATTAAAAATATATTGTAATGGTGTAAGAATATTAAAAATAATAGCTTTTAAAATCGTGTTTGTTAATTCCCATCTGTTGAATGAACATGCTGGTTCAATATTTAATATATATTTTTTAATTTCATCAGTAGAAATAGGGTTTAAGAATATACTTTTATCATTTACTGGAATATCATTTAAAAACGTAAATTTTCCTTTGTTTAGAGGTGATTTCAGTTTATTCGAAATATTTGAACCTATAGACACGAAAAAAGAGTTGAATTCATTTGCAATACTAATATTATCCGTTAAAATTTGATTTTGGTGATTTAGGATTGTTGGTATATAATTTGTTTTACTACATTTATTATCTAAGGCTTCATTTATAAATTCCTATATTTTTTTAGTATTGCCTTTAGAATTAGAAATTTGTTTATAGAAATATGCGTCTTTTGCTATTTTTATGGTTACATTAAGTAGATTCCTATATTTTTTATATATCTCTTGTAATTTAATGTTAAAAGGTTGGTTTTTTAATTTTGTATATAATCTATCTCGATGTCTCATAGAATTAATAATTCCTAGTGTTATCCAGTTTTTTAATCGTTTTCTATTTTTTGATATCTTTTTTATTTTAGTTTCTTGTGATTTTTTTATACTATTTTCAATAATAGTTGTGAATGAGTCGAAAGCTACATTCACATCAGTTGATTTTAAAACTTCTGTCCAGTTTATGTTTTGTAAGATATTATTTAAATTGTCTATATTAACAAATTTGTAATTAATATTGTCGGCATTATTATCGACTGTATTTATATTATTATTATTTTGCTGGTTAGATAGTACAGCAATAGTACTGTAATGATCCGTAATAGTACTTTGATATATATTTCCATAAATATGATTAAAGGCCTGTTTGTTTTTAATGAATATATGATCATTAACTCGTGACATATTTATGTTAAGACTCTGTGTGTCACTGGATAATAACGATGTACATTAAATAAATCGTAGAGTATTATTTCATAATAAAAGTTTGAGCGCTCACTTTAATGTCAGGTTTGGTGAGAAATTTGATTTTTTCCACCATGAGTTTATGGAAGAACGGATGAAAACGGTAAACAGAGCCGTCGACGCCAATGGTGACCGATTTTTCGTCCATTTTATTAAGTAACACAGCCAGACCGGCGGAAACCAAGTGTGCCGATCGCTTGGATACGCATTCGCAAATGTAACGCACGTTTGCGCAGTCGACCGAAGACGGATTGTCGATGCCCATTTCGTCCAGGACCTTCAACGTCTTCACGTAATTGTCATCGTCACTACACGGAAAAATGTAATCATTAAAATGCATAATCCGGCATTAAACGTTGTACCAATATCCGCAATAGGTACAAGTTGTAGCTCATAACACAATATTGTTGCTAACCATTCACATTACCTTTCAATGTTCGATAGGAAAGATGTGCAGAAAGCGCCTTTGGTCTTCATTTTTTCAGACAGCTGTCCTTCGAATAGTTTTTTCTGATTCGCCAAGTCTACGATAACTAACCTTACAATGTCCCCTAAGTACATGCCACTGATCATTTTCTCAAATCTACAACAGACCAATCACAGTGACGTTAAAACACACGATAAACGAATACGAGACAAGAAACCACTGTAAATCCTAGCACATGATCAACGCGCAGACATACCTCTGTTGTCCCGGGTTCAATGAGTCTTTGTCGATTTTTCGATCGTATTTCGTCAAAATTCCGTCCAACTTTCCGTCGTCTCCGAACGCGCCCCATTCTGTGTTAATGATCACTTGTGGTTTCGATTTATCACCATCAAAAAGTTCAGCGTTTTCGGTTTTTTCGATGTAACATGCGTTGCATCCCGTTCCTAAGACCACGAAACTAATGTTACAAACACAATGAATTGTTATTAAATTACAATAGCTATTGTAATTATATAAAGTAACCTGTCCATTAAAAAGCAAAATAAAAAATGGGCGAGACTCCTAGGTCGGGTGAGTTACAGGGATGGATGATTATTATACTGCTGTATTGGTCTTTTAAATTTGAAACCAATGTACCAATCTTGCTTTCGAAAACGCTATTCTGTGTAAAGAGGTTGGGAGGATCATTTAATAATGTTTATATTTATAAAAATCAAAAAGATAACTTTTCAAACAGGAATCCATATACAAAATATATTATAGTCTTGATTGTCATTTTATATAAATATAAAATACCAATAAATAGCATTAAAATTTTAAATGTATACCATCTATAGAAAATGTTTATATAACTGTTTTGTAAAAAAGGTCAAGTCCTTCCGATCATTATATTTTGAGCTACGATGAAAACACCGTCTAATCGATATCGCGGAAACACCCGATTTCAGCAAAATATAATTTTTTAAGCTTATAAAATATTTTTGCGCTTCTACTACATTCTCAAGCAGGGGCGTATTTAGAAATGCCTTATAGGGGGGGCACAAACAAAAAATTCAAATTATATACAGTTAAAAAATAACTCATATTTTCCATTTCAAAATAATGTCATAATTTAATATCTAAAAACCAAAATACACGAGTTTGATAGAAACATAACTTTTAATTAGTAAAAAATTAATAAAACCTTTTTTTTAATAAATTTAAATATTTATAATAACTGAATACGTCTGGGATGTTTATTATCATATATATATCAACTACTTCTTCAGGTTTAATAATTATTTCTGGATGTATATTCAGCAATGCTAATCCATTCAATCGATTTTCTCCCATAGTTGATCTTAGGTAAGTTTTTACTCTCTTAAGTGAAGAAAATGACCTTTCGGATGTGCATGTAGTTACAGGAATGGTTGCGAATAGTATTAAAAGCCTTTTAATGTTTGGATAAAAATCCATAAGTGGTAGATTTGTTTAAAAAATATCCAATATCTAGAGGATTAAAATGACTGTCATTGACTGAAGGTTGATCTATAGGTTTTGAATCTAATTTTGGAATAAATAAATAATAACAAATTAAATTAAATGTTTTAACTTAAATACCTTCCACAAAAATAAAAATGAACACAGTTTGTTATAAGCAGTTATAAGCATTATAATAAATTATTAACTAATCATTATTGTTTTTGGTGTTCAATACTTTGTAATTACTTACAGTACTAGACTTGGATTTTTTTGAAAAATATTCAGTTATCTTTTGTCCTCCTCTTTTATTTGCCTGCATTGGTTTTGAATTCATTATGAGAAATTATTAAATATTAAATTGAATATTAATATGTATCGTGTAAAATGTAACGTGCAGTTGGAAATAATGAAATATGATTGCAACTCCATATAATCTTATTTCATGATGTTTATAGTTGTTATCAGTCAATCACCATCGTATCTATGATAGCACAAAAATGAAAAACGTTTCGTAACGTTCCTTACATGAAACGGAAACACTATTAACTAATGAATATTATGCAACTATGATTTCTCAATTACCTATAACAAATATTTTTGTTCAGTGGTGTCTTATCATAATAATATGATATAATACCAAGCGCCCGTGTGTGAGGAGAGATTAATACTCTGAGTAATAAAACAAGTATAAAATACGGTCAATGGGGGTGGCACGGGCCCCATGTGCCCTCCCCATAAATGCGCCCCTGTTCTCAAGTCTTAAATATTGATATTGAAATGTATTTAAACGTTTAACTACAAGAATTTGACATGTTTTATGATTTTTATTGATTTTTATCAACATTTCAAATTCAAACGCTTACTTCTAATGACAACAGATTTTTAAGATTTTTTCACATGAGCAAGAACAATGCACGAGAAACATTTGGTTTTACTGTGTAACGAACCAATGAACAAAAAATCTCATTCGGTTTACGTTAATAATTAATAAATAATTAACGCACTAAATTATATAAATACAAAACATACCAACTATAAGTCCAATCCTGGTGTCTGGGTTCTTCCAGGCACATGACATGATAGTGCCGGTTGTGTCGTTCAATATTCCACATACATCAATTTCGACTTCCTAATTAACACCAAAATAATTTTCTATTTAATGTTATTTAATATAAATGTTATTATAGATATATATATATATATATATATATATATATATATATAATTGATTATTTTAAATAAATTTTTTTGCGAGGGCCTAGAGTTCAGGAAGAATATAAATATTTTAGAGGCTTACAATAAGTGTTTAAAAAAAAGTATCCATAAACAATTTAGAAAATACAATTTGAAGAAATAATTTTTATGTTTTTCGAGGAAAAAATCATTCAATATTGCTATTAAATATTCAAGTAAAAACCTAACAACGTTGAAAATAATTTGATCGTTTTTACCTTCCTCCTTTTAATGGCTTCTTTGAGAAGCCTTACAACATCTTCATCGACCACTCCAGAGCAGTTAAATCCTTTGGTCCAATTGCTCAAATATCCTTCAGTGAGCCCAGCTTGTCTTAGAGGAAAACTAAATGTAAAGCCCAATGGCAATGCCTTTTTAGAGTCCAAATTGTTCTTTTTTACGAATTCTGCCAGACATTTAGCGATATGGTCGAACAACTAAAAAAAAAAATACATATATGAGTACCAATATAGACGTAAATCATTATTATAACGATTATGTTTAATCACTTGAATGCCGTTGCCGGTCTGGATATGAGCGGGAACTTTGAAAATATCAGAGTTCATGTGGAAGTAATTATTTTCTCCCAACTCAATCAATAATATTCGAAAATTAGTACCACCCAAGTCTAAGGCTAAGAATTTTCCTCGCTCTGGAAAATGAATAATATTATTAAACTGTTGTTAACAATGCAAATAACCTAATTGCCGATTCAATGTTTTTACCTGTGCCATTAGGCATATCTTGTACATAAGTGACATAACACTTGACAACAGAGCTTGGATTAGTTTCTTTGCGTAAACCATTCCTAATGGAAATGTCCAGATCTTGCATGAAAGTGATAAGTTGTTCATTTGATATGTGAAGCGATTTGCAATCTTCTTCTATCTATTAATACAAAACGTGTAATACTGTAATACACAATTATTCTTTAATTTCAAAGCTTAAAAGACGATGCTATCAGTGTTCAATAGCTGAAATAGCCCGTAAAAATTAATAATACAGTTAAATGCTGTTCAGTATAGATAATATTACACTCGAGTTATCCATAAATCTAACAAATTTGGAAGAATCTAATATTCTAATAACCTACCGGAAAGTATAATTATGTTTAATAAGATTGAATGTATTTTTAAAAATTATGTTTATAGTTACTATTAAATCATATCTGGTAAAAAACAATATTCATTTAGATACAATTTCTACCTAATTGGAATTGTTTCAAATACGCACCAATAACTACTGTAGATATAGAATGTAGTTTTTCTTTATAAAAACATATATGAGAAGATATAATATATAATATATATCAGAATATATAATTTAGAAATGTTTAAGCATACATTTTCAATTTCAATCAAAGTATGTAATAACATTTGTCTTACGTTTATAGAATACAGTGAAACTTCCATAAGACATGTGAAACAAAAAAAATCGTCAAATACAATTCTTACTTTATTTTCTTTATTTTATTTAATTAATTGCATATACAAGTTTCCCTGTATTAATATTTACTATACAAAAGAAATTAAACTTATTTTGTGTAATAATTGTATTTTTATATCAGTTTATTTTATAGTGTAATTTTTGATGCAGTTATACAATTTGTGTGTGTGTGTTTGAGTATTTTAAATAATTATATACGGCATTTAATCTTAAATGTAAAACAAGCTGCGAAATTACAATCAGAAATCTAACTTGTAATCAGATTGGAGACGGAAAATCGTTAAAAAAAAATTATCACGCAGGTGACCTCTACTGATTACTATCGGATATCGGCTAAAAAACTCGCAATGGATAATTATAATTAAAATAAATCGATTTGACGTCAGTGATAACAACGCACAGTTAATTATTATGACGTACAACACACTGCGTTGCAAACCTTGATAGTATTAAAAAAAAGTCAGGTACATGTCTGCATTCCATTTTTATTTTATTCATTATTTAACAAATGTACTAAAGGATATGGTTATGCGTTTATAATAGCTACGAAATATTTTACGGACTCATTGCGCGCAAGGATTCATTAGTTTCTCGTATATAATATATATTTATCGATGTTACATCATATTTTGTACGCCGGCTCTACGCCATAAAACCATGCCCCATTACATTGTTAATCTTGCGCACGGTCAAATCATTCCCCCACCGTCCGACGTTCTTCAAGCATGACGTCTGGACACCATCCGAAACGCTGTTGCCAGTTACGTAGAAGTGACCTTGGTCCAATAAATATTAATGATATTCGTAAGATCATAGGTCAGTGGCAGAATGAGATTAAAAACGCAAATCGTTTAACACACATGAATAACATGCGATGGAAAGGAGAAATCGCGTGTGATAAAAAAAGTTTATATTATTATGTTACGAGAACGTAAAGCGCGTTTTTCATCACATATTTTTGAAAAAAAAAAAAACGGTAAAACTAATGATACGATGAAAGGGTAACGTCCGCTGTGAGAGGGATTTCGAAAAAATCCATTTACCTGAAGGGTTGGACGCATGAAAATAGCACAGGTGGCGGGTCTAAAAATGTTGTAATATTATTATGTTACGTAATGCGCGTATTTCAGCGTGTATTGCTGAAAAAAAAATGGTAATACTAAAAGGACCGTGAAGGGGGAACGGCAGCGGCTGTGGGAGGATTTTCGAAAAACTCGATTTACTAAAGAGGTTGGACATGCGAAAGCAGAGGGGGTGGATTATCACAACAACCCAGAATGTGACATGGCATACGTACTCGGAAACATCTGCGTTTTTCACTGAAAATGACCGCCAAACGTAGAAAGAGAGAGCGAGAAAGCGAGAGAGACTGAACAATGAAAATTAATGAAAATGAACTCAAGTTTCGTTTTCGTCCAAGAAGACAACTTACAGTAATTTTTGCAATGGACGAAGATGGATTCGCTCTTGTAAACATTCTGTACAAGAAAAACAGGATCAGTTGGATACAATTGCTTGACTTGTGTTCAAAACGATTATCTTCCGGTTGACGCGACGCGGTGTACGTGTGTGAATGTGAGCAGAAAGAGTAGTCAGTAGCATACTGCACGTAGGCCGACCAATTGTTTGGAACAACTAATGGAATGGACCATTCGATAAAGATTACAAATTCTGGAGGTCAACATTTAAATACAATTTTTTTTATTTTCCGAGTGGTTGCATTGCGCACCGGATCGCACCAAATCATTATATTTATTGATAGAGATGTCCTTTAGCTTAGAATAATACCTACGTTAGTGTTTCCCAAAGAGTGTTGAAATTTTTAAAAGTGTGCCGTAAAAATTTAACTACTTATTTAAAAAAAACATTTAAATATAAAATACAATTAAAAACAAATAAAAATGGACGAGATTCCACGGTCAGGTGAGATGAAGGAATGGGTCTTTTAAAATTGAAACCCATTTACCATTGCTCTCAAAAAAATGATTCTTAGTGAAAGAGGTCGGGTGAATCAGTTTACACTACTAAAGATAGCAAATGTTTTATAAAGTAGGTAGTTGAACTATTAATATTCTAATTTAAAAAAAAAAAATGTTCCGAAAATTATAAAATTTCTATTGAATGCTATATCTATTATGGAGAATAAAGATTATAATATATCACTATAGATTTTATTATATTTGATAAACATATAAAATTGTTTTGTTTCTTCATTTATGCGTTTTTTGATCCTAAAATACTTATTTTTGGAGAATAGACCATACTTATACTAAGTGTGCCGCAACTTATAATAGCTAATAATAATGTGCCTCGATTGAAAACATTTTGGGAACCACTGATCTAAGGTATTTTATCAATTATTATTAAAGTAAATAATATAATTCATGATTATTGATATCATGATATCGTACATTTTATAGATATTCTTTTTGTCCTACCGAGGAAAGAAAATTTTTATACAATAATAAGTTAATTTAAAAATTTATCAACCTCTATATAATGGATCAAATCCTCCTATCATATATACAACAGTTGAATCAAACCCTCCTCATATTGTTGAACATAAAGTAGCATAAATAACACTATGAGGCTCAAGAAATTATTGATGTGGAAGTTGTTCATATATTTCCTAAGTCATACTTTAAACTTTTGTTTATTAAATATAATTAAATTGCATCAATTCAATCCATTTCAGATAGTCACAAAATGTATGAACTTTGAATCATAGGGCCAAAAGAGTAGCTGATTGCATAACCCAAACATTATCTTCTTTACTACCAAATCTTGATTGATTTAATATGGTAACCATCGAATGACTCTACCGGTAATTTAAAATGTTGAGAATGTCTTAGAATATATTTATTTAATGTTTCAACAATTGATAAAGTTATAAGTTTTTCAGCATTTCTATAGTGAAGTCATAAAATATTTTGAAAAAGTCCCAAGTGTTTTCTATTACAATCCATTATATTAGACAAAGACATGGAAAGTACAAAGGTAAATACTTACTACTACTATATCTAACTATATTTAATTATTGTTGCTTTAAATTTTAATATTGGTTTCACATAATTTACAAGTTACAACATTACTCAGTAGACAAGTTCCATTTATTTACTACATTTCTCAGAAATCAAGCCAAATTGCAACCAAATTAAAATGAATCATCTGAAGGACTGGATCTAAAATAATGTAATACCAAATAATATAAATAATATTAAAAAAAGCAATTACCGCTAATAAAATGTAGTGGCTTATTGAAGTCTAGTTACCTATAAATACATGCAAACAGCAGACCTGTTAAGATTTCACGTTGTGGACTGATGTATACGGTTTCATTTATTCAATTTTTAACTTGGTACTGTCAATCATTCAAAGATATCTGGATTCAGAAAAAAAATATTATATTTCTCTGTAACTGCATTTCTTTTTTAAATTTTAATTGCTTCATATGAAATTATTTTTAATACAACAAATATTTACAATTTTACAATCGCTAATACATTCAGTATTTAAATTGATCCGTTTATAATTATATGAGATTATTTTTTTGTCAGTAGGACTTACCAAATAACCTGATGAACTATCAGTCATATTATATTGAATACAATAAAATCAAAGATCAATTATGTTAATAATTAGATCTCACATTGCATTTAAGGACTGATATATTGTTTCATTCATTCAATTTTTAACTACTGTCAATGATTCAAAAATATCTGGATTAAAAAAAAAGACAATATTCCTCTTTAAGAGCATTTCTTTTTTAAATCTTAATTGCTTCATATGCAATTATTTTTAATACAACAAATATTTACAGTTTGACCATCACTTATATACTAATTAGTATTATTTATCAGTTTATAATTACATTAGACTATTTTTTTAATTTTTTAGGACTTACCATTGAACCTGGTGAATCTCCCGTTCATTTATTTCCATTGCATTCTAATCAAAGTCTATACTTGTTATTTGTGGGGTGTCTGTAGAACTTTTGGATAGATCTACTTTAGATTGTTTCATTTATTCAATTTTCAGCTAATGTAAGTGATTTAAAAACATTTGGATTCTGTAAGGAAAGAATTATATTGAAATATGAAATACAAGCCTCTAAGTGCAAATTTTTAATTCATAATTGTTTTATTTGCATTTTATTATAATACAATGATTATTAATACTCAATGCATTAGTTACAAGCACTTTTATTTTCACATTTAGATTAAAAAATGCAATACAATATTCAAATTAAAAATACTTAATAATATTGATAACAATGAAAATATTTCTAACATAGTTTTGTTACATTATTATTTATTTTGTTTCTTAAATACTTATTTTTTTATTTGTGGCATTTCACATGTTTTGTAAAATTAACTAATAATTAGTAAATTTATGCTATTTTTTTTATTAATCTCTTATTTGTTTTCTAAATAAATATAATAAATAAATTTAAATGAATACGTTTTTCTCTATAAGTAAACATAGATATTATATTTTCCATAATTTAATAGCACGCCAGAAATAATAATAAATCGGTTAATTTTTGGCACTTAACATTAGAAAAATTAACAATCTCCGTACTATACCATATCCATAAGTACAAAATGGGTCAATTTTGAGACATTTATTGAAAAGTTGCACATTGAAAACTTGGCTAAAATATAGAGTGATTACATTTTGTTATAGTAGTTATCCATACAATTTAATTGAGAAACTAAAAATAAAGAAGAAGATCAATCATGAACCAGGATAAGTGCCCAGTAAAAATCTATATAATACACATACAAATTACTGGCTGGATCTTGTATAGGTACACAGTATGATAAAAAATCACGATTAATCCATATTTGATCTCAAATAATTATTTTTATTTATAAGTTATTTATAGTTAAAAAAATTCAAAACATATTAAATTAAAATATTACATGGGAGTTCGGGTAAATTATTGTTTTCTGTCCAATACTGTATGATATGAACTCAAAAATGTAATTTTTATTTATTTAATATTAAATAATGGAAGTGAGTCATACAACATTATATTACATAAAATTGTGTAAGGAAAATAACAAATATTGAACAATAAATTAGTCAATACTCAATATTACTTTATAATAGATTGAATATAATGAGAAGAACTTTAAAGAAAATATATGATATAAAATATATATAAGGAAACTAATAAAATAAAATCAATAATGTATGACTTACCAGCAATCATAAAGAGCAGAGGAGTTAAAAGTACAATTTTTATTTGAAAATATTGGATAAATGATATAGAGTCTCTAGTATTAAGGCTATTCATTTCAAAACGGATTAATAACAGCATTTCATGACAATCATTAGAATTTTTTAACAATTTAATTTATGAAGACATTTTATAAGCAAAAGCTTAAGATTTTCGGTAAGTAGAGAGATTAAGGAAATCATTATTATATAAACTATGAGAGGGCTGTAATTATTAAATTTAAAAAAATAAAACGTAAAAAAACATTAATATTGGGTAGATTTTGGCACAGCATTTTGTTTTGACATATTATTTACACAGATGAGACGGCAGTATTCTAAATTAGAGTGAACAAGAGAACAATAGAGTATTTTTAAAGGAATAGAATCCACAAATGAACTACAAGTGCACTTTATAAATCCCAAATTATAGAAAGCTTTATTCTTGATTATTTCTTTGTGAAAATAAAATTTAATTTTGAATCAAAAATTATACCTAAATTAAGAAACAAGTTACATTTTTTGAGATTGACAATGATGGTTCTTAGATGGTGATATATTATATTTTAAAATGTATAATATATAGGTATAGTAACCATATGTGCTTTTACATCAATAAATAAATTAACAAAAAAAAAAGCTTTAAATAGGTAATAACTACCAACATACACTTACTTATGTAGACTTAAATTAAGTAAAAATATTTTTAACATAATTTAAATACTGGATTTTAACAAATAATAAATTTATGAATGGAAAATTTAAATACATTTTGATGTTAAGTATTTTTATAACTGTTACCTTTTTACAAAAACTTTAGTTACATATTTTAATTTATGAGAAATAATAGCATTAAATGCAGTTAGATAATATAGGCATGTCCTACCATGCTTAATAATATTTTAGTAAATAAATAACATATATTTATAAATCCAAATTTGGTTTATTTTAGGATTAATTATTATATTACCTTTTTTTCAGCGAAGCTGCATTTGTCTACAAATGTTACAAAAAATGTCCCTTAATACTGCCAGTGAAACTTTTTTTTTCCAAACAAATGTCACATTATCCATATAAATTACTCCATAATGTACCTGTGTAAGACTATACCAATCATACAATAAATAACAATGTTTTCAATCAATGTAAATCATTAATTAATACATACTGTACAATAAAACTCGTCAATTTTGTTTGTTATTAAAATTAATAAAGAAATACCTCATAAACTAAGGTTTTGTTTTATGAAATATTTAATTTGTTTATGTGTACATTTTATTTTACTTGGAACATTTTATTGAAGTTGATAAATGATCATTGGCATATTCAGTAGAGGTGCTAAGGATGCTTAGCATTCTCAGTTTGTGTTACAATATTATTTTATTCTAGAATATTGCATCATTTTTATATGAGATTTATATTTCAGGAAATGTATAAGTTAATCCGTGAATTATTTTATTTTTGATTTATTGAACAGTGGATGTAGTGTTTCTCACTAACTATAATAAATAATAATACAATAATAAAACATACTATCTAATATCTATAGAAATAACCTTTTAATAATTGAGTAGGTAAATTATTATATTTACAATTTTTTTAAATTAGAGCTATAGAACATTATTTAAAAAAAATATATAACTATAAGAAATTTGTTTAAAATACTCAAGTTTTCAATAGAAAGTATTTTAGAGTGAATAAAAAATAGTATGTATAAAAAGAACAAGGTATCTGTCACTCCCAATGGTTTAGAGCTAAGAACTCTTACTTTTATTCACCTTAGATAGAATAATTAAACTTGACATAAAGTAGTAAGTTGATCCATGTAACTGCAATAGGTAGCTAAAATACCTACCTGCTTGACTTTTAACAAAAAAAAAATAAAATAAATTGAAAACCGATAAAGTACTTAATAATAATAAGCCTATTATAATTATTTATTTAAATTGATAGTTGAACAATCAAATATAATATAAGATTTATTTATTTTTAAAAAATTGTTCTTTTATACGGAAATAAATTTCAAAAAAAATATAATTTGTAATAACATATAATTTATATAATAATTTGCATGACTATTCATATTTTTAATTACTAGAAAAATAATTATTAACTAACGAATAGGCTACGGATTTGTGGTTCATACGACGTTTATAGATTTTGAAACATTATTTACAGAGTTCTAAATGAATATTACTTCTGACAAATTGTCTAAGCATTTTTACTTCCAACTTCCGTATTGATGATAATGATTATAAAAATTGTGAACATTTAATTACACAGTACACGAACGTCTCGAACCCACTAAACGGTAAAATGTAAAATGGTAAATGACAGATTCTATTGATCGGAACACCAATTGCCGACCGTCGCCGGTTTGGCAGTCTGGCAATTACTGAAGAGTACGGGTAGCGGATAGAGACGGATAGCCGCTGGTCTTAAGATTGAAAACGTTATCGACATTCTACACGTCATGCAAACCGTACCACAATACGACGACGTAATTTGCCTATTTTTATCAAATGCGCCGCAACATTACGGAATAGTTCAATAGTATACAGATAATCTAATGATATATTAATCGTATTATAATGTGTAAATCATATTATGTCACAGATATAAATAATACATTTTATTGATAAATTACCTTTAAGCCGGGTTTACACGTAACAATAAATGCTAGCAATTTATCGTAACGATCGATTGGTTCGATTTATTCGTTATGTATAAATAGGACATTGTAACGATTTATTGGAATTGGAATTGGATCGGATGATTGATGCCGAGCGGCATCAATTTCTGCAAATCGTAACGACAAGTTGGAACTGCCGTGCTCTCGATATACGATAGTTACATATTATCGTAGCGTGTAAACAGTATTCACTATTTCGATTAATTGGGGCAATAAAAACGACGATAAATTGTCAATAACATCGTAACGATTTATTGTTACGTGTAAACCCGGCCTTATATTTATATACCTACGTGTATTATGAACACAGTACGCGCAGATAAATCCGACCGGTCATTACGAATTACATTAAATAATTCTTAGAAAAAAAAAAAAGTTTCGGCGGCGAGTGACTGTACTGCTAGTGCCCCTCTTGGTAGAAAATTGAAATAATGTTGAATAAGGACCGTTCAATGACAGGTTTAAAATCAATTACATACCCCTCTAGTATAATTCCAAATTGAGTGGAAATGTTTCATCACCAATAACTATAAAATAGGGCACGGGCATTTCTCTTCCCGGTAAAGGTATTGGGGGTGGAATACTCAAAGAGTGGTTTTCCATTTTTTTTTATGTAACTCACAATTTTTGAAACCTCCGCTGTCTGAAATTCTACCCCGATATCCGGCATTTACGTGTACATGAAGTTCTAGTAGAATCAACGAGTGCAAATAATACAATTCTAATAAAATGGCCTTTCACTGCCTTTGTAATTAAAATACTCGCTTCCACTACTAAATGCAGCTTGTTGGACTACATGTTTTCCGTCCATTGCACCTTTATCAGTGGAGAACATTCCAACGACTTTCGTTATCCTTCTGAAATACCTAAACACTAACCAGCCTTCAGATGTAAGGAAGGTAGGAATCTAAAATTTAAACAACAATAGCTATATTATATTTTAATGTAAATTGTATTAAGTACTATTTTTAAAATTAAAATGATTAATATTGATTTAATTTGGAAAACTGGAACGGTCTTTAAAAAATCATTATTTTTACGTATTAATTTAATTATGTATTACAATAAAGATCGTTTAGTTTATATTGTCAGCAGGAAATTTTAACTGGCCATAGTTGCTCAATGACTAGGGAAAACGTACAACACGTCTGAAGTTTGTCAGAAAAAAAAGTTTGCCTAAGCGATCCAGCACGAGATTAAAAACATGATACGGTGAATAAAACAAAGCACAACATATAATGCGGGCCGAGCGGTATATTAAGGCTGTGAAATAAGTCAATAAGTGTGAGTGAGTCCAAAAGCACAACCTCCGGACCAATCCGGACGGGCTATAAAAGAAATCGCCAACAGTTCCCACCACACGCTTATCGCTCAAACAAAAATCAATATATACATCCAAGTATGTTCAACATCAAATGGCCCCCAGTTGATAATAATAAAAAAAATGATCCATAACATATACACTCAGAGGCAGAACTACATTTGATTGGAGGTGGGATTTTCAGCGGACCTCATCGCTAGAGGCCTAATGATCTATGGGTCATCGCAGTAAAATTATGTACTGTTTAAAAAGTTAAAGTAAATAAAATCACGGATACAGTACAAAATATACTGATTAGTGATTATTGAACGGTCTGAACGTGTACACAGATAATCCGATATCAATACGATACTATGGTATTTAGGCATAGTATCGTATACTATTTAATATATGTATTAACATATATATATATATACAGGGTGTCCCAGGTCTATTTGACTAATGCAATAACTTTTTTTCTATTCAATATTTTTAAGTTTTTTTTTTTGTAATGATTTGTAGAGCCCTGCGCTATAATTTGTATATCTTATACTTTATTTTATTTTTTTACAACAAAAATAAATAATTTAAATTTTGTATTTAATATTTTTCTAATAATCCAAGATAGCTATTTCATAAATAAGTATTTAAAAACCATTTTGGCGTTTAAAACTTTTAATTTGGTTAAGTCGTTAATTTTTAAACAATTTTCAAAGTGTGTTAAAATTCAAATTTATTTCTTGCTAATCACTGTTACTGCTGTAGTCGATTTTCAATTGTTTTCTTCCAAGAAACAATAAATTTGTTATCATTAAATGGTTGATAATCAATATTAAATACATAAACATACTAATACGTATTTTATCATAATTTAACATAATATGATTATAATTTATAACATGATGTACCTACTATTACTTATTTTAAATCATCATCATTCATCAATATTTTATTGTTCAATCATTTAAATACGTTTAAACAAATTTAGAACATTTTGATTTTGAATTATGAAACAAATTACATGTGGTTTGAATATTAATTATAGTTATTCTGTAAGTCCTTTTTTAATTTAAAGTTAGGTTAAGTTGATATTTTATGGATCAAACACATTTTGCCGTAATCACTAAAAACCTGAAGACTTGTCTTCTCATATTTTAAGACAATTCTATTGTATTAAATTTATGAGAAATACCTAGTAATACTATGGAGTTATCAGATTGAACATAATTCGTAGAAAATATTTTTGGAAATGCCTTTGAACACAGGTACATATTATCATTAGTTTGCAAGTTAAAATTATTTTATTTTAATATCTTTATAAACTTTTGGTAACTAGATACAAAAAAATCAAAAATTAAACATACATATAATAACATTTTAAATTCTCAACACTTCAAATTACTATTATCAAGAAAAATATTCAAAATTAAATATTATGTTGATTACCTATACACAATACTACAATTGAAGATTTTAATTTAATTTGAATAGCAAAATAACATTTTTGTTAAAATGTGAGTATCATTTGTATTAAATTAATTTATACTTCAATCTAACCATTTTAATATTAATATTAAAATTTATTAATTTATTAATAAAATTAATTAAAATATTCTCACTGTTAATGAAAATATTCTAGGTGGATGTCAACATTAAAAGTATACATATTTGGTGAGAGTTCAAACAATTTAATTTTCAATCACATGCAGTTAGTTGTATAATTAATGTTTTGTACCTTGCTGTTTTAATACTACATTTGTATACTTACAATAGTTACTATTGTAACTAGTTATATGTACCTATACATAAAACCATCAGAAGTTCAATTGTAACCAGTTCATCTTAAGTATAAAACAACATAAATCAAATGTTTCATTTTATTAAAAAAAAAATGTAAATGGTAAAATTGTAGATCATAAAAAATATTGTTAGCTGTAAGTAGATGAGTAGATATCTAATATTAGTGTTTTACATTTAGTCATTTAGTTCATCAGGAACTTTATGTATTCAATATTAACCATATTTATAGCTCTCTGTTTATATAAAAAAAAAATAATATTAATGTAAGAATTTAATAAATACCTATAACAACTAACTTAACAGAAAAATAAGGGCATTCTGAAATAGTTTTGATTGGCTTGAAAGTGTGTAGATAAATGTTATGGATAAACACGTTACTACCTATTTCTTTAGTATTTCTCTGAATATTTCATAGTGTGTTAGTATGTTTACATAATTACTAAGAATAAAAAATAACCCATGAAATAATTAAGTTAATGATTTGAAATTGTTAGAATAGGTATTTAATGTCAACTTGTCATGTACTTTTTAAGACTAGGGACTTCAACCTTTGAGAATTTCAGAATAAAAGATAAAATAAATACTAATTTTCCTTAGTTTGTTATTCATTAATAAATAAAACATAAAAAAACATTTTCATACTATAAATTAAAAATATAACATTATCTTGGTTTTTATATACAATGTAAGTTGTAATTTATTATATCTATTTTTATTTTTACTATAAAAAATTATAGAAAAAATATAGTTGCAACACTTAATTGTTGTTTTATTGCAGATCTCTTTGTATTAGAAAATTAATACAAAGCTTAATTGAAATCCCTTTTAAGATTTATATATTGCCAGAGTTCATGTTAATAACAGATAAAATCAATAATTTTCTACATGGCATAATATGTGACATTTAATATCCTTCTGATGGTTAAATTGTTTGAAACACTTAAGAGTGTATTGTTTTATACATGAATACTCTGCTAGTTGCAAACCGTTGCGTAATATTATAATTATACTTTTATTTGTTTTGAACTTTTAGCCAACAAATTGTTAACTTATATTATTGGTGTCGGTTATTTTTTTTTTCTTCAGCTAGCGTCACTAGTGAAAAAACCTTATACATACATGTATAGCAGAGAATGTTATTGAATGACAATAAGTAAATAGCTGAAAGTAAGTTTTTTACTTAGACTGGAGATATGTAGGTAACAATTAAAAAATAACTCAACATTTTACTTTAATTCTTAATTATTTATATCATCATCAACTTCATCATCAGAAATAATATTTACTGACATATTTTTACTGCCAGTGGTATTATCGTTGAATTTTTTTTTGTATTATACCCAGCAATTAGGAGGGGAAGAATTTTTGTCTACGCCCATCTTGCGGTCATACACACAACATTTAATCTAAAATAATCATAATTAATAATATAGAGACTAAATATTTTAGCTACTTCAAATTTTTCTAGTTACTTGATTATCTTTACACCAGTATTTTTGGCGTTTTAGAGCCAAATCTATTTCTTTTTTTTCCTCCAGTGTCACAATAATCAGTTTTTTATGAATGGTGGCTAAGTCTGAATGCTTAGCACATCACCATGATTCACACTAGAAGAATAATTTTATGTAAATAACTAATCATAATTTATGTAAAGAAATATAGGGTTATGTTTACTTTTTTGTCATATATCTCTTTGATATACCCATAATTTTTTATGTCGGTCATCATCTTCTCATTCACATTATTTTCCAATTGAAGTTCTTGCTATAATAATATAATTATAAACAATTTCATAATTAATTCTTTGTTAGTAAATATTTTAATTTTAAGTTCTGTATTTGTATATATTTTTATAATTTGTTATTTATTAAGTTTACTAAAATTAAATAATGTAAATTGTATTTAAAAATGCAGTGTATTTGGTTCAACTTGTTCCTGAAATTGAGACATGATTATATTTTATATTTTTTTAATTAGGTACACCAATTATTTATATAGTATTTAGATTATTATTTATTTGTTTTAGCTTAATTTAGTATATTAAATGAATATTATTAGAAAAATTTACTATGTTATGTATTATAGTCGTGAAAAAATGTTTTTTACTCTCAAAATTGTGATGTGCATGCATTGTAAAAAAAATGTTACCCTCCCCCCTCCCACAAATATGTTCAGTTTTGACCTTGTAAATTTTTATTGTGTATATGATACATTACTGTTTTTAATGTTAATGCCATTATATCTTTTTCTAAAGATATATTTATTTCTGCTGACAAATTCAGCTCTTTTTGTGTGTCTAGTTTCTTTTTTGCTCTTCCTCCGCCAGAACTTGAAGAGCTCTTAAATTAGTTGTGTATTCTTTTTTTTTAAGTCCCTATAATTTTGTTTTAAAATATACAAGTATAATGAAGTATAATTTATTTATTTATCATGATTTTATTATAAATCATTTTAGTTACCTGAATATTGTTCAGTTTTTTAATATCATCCGACAACTGACTATTGTTTAATTCCAATTAATTATTTTTTAAGCACTCCAGTTCATATTGCCGAGATAAATTTAAATTTTTCTAAAAGTAAAATCAAACTTTTGTGATTGTTTGAACTTAAAAACTGTTATAAATTAATTGTAACATCCTATGTATAAAAGTAGTTTTTACAGTTGCTAAATACTTGTTTAAGAGATATGTTATTCATACAATATTTTTATGTAGTATATTACCTGTTGTAACTCTTCATTTTCTAAAACCAAATCCCTGCACATATCTTTATATTTTTTATATTTTTTAAAAATGTCTGTTTGGTCACTTGAGTGTGTAGAGCCCAAATCGGAGCCAGACAAACGATAACTACTCATGATAAAAGTATTTATTAGTTAATATGAAATACACTGTAGCTCATACAAAATGTAAACCTCGAATGATCAATTATAAATATTATATGAATTGGGAATTACTGGTTTTATACATATTGTTTCATTAATTATTTACATACCTATTCTAAAACTAAACTATTTTAATGATCTTAATTGCATATTTGAATAATCTATAAATATTTTATAATTAAATGTGATGTTAATGGGTATTAAATGAACCAGTTTATGTATGATTTTTGAAATATAAAATTCAATATTTTTTATTTTTATCTTTCTTAAATATGCCTACTATTTATAGTAATTTAGAGTACCGTGATATGTTAAAAGTTTTTTATGAAAGTGGAGGAAAAAGTACAGTAAAAGCTTCTCGTCTGTATTTACAAAAATTTCCAGAAAGGAAACAGCCATCTAAAAACACATTTTGTAATATAGAAACAAAATTACGTAATACAGGTAAATTTTTTATTATCAATAAAATTTCCTATACAATTAATATTACAAATTATGTACCTAAAACCTAATACATACATGTATAATTCAGTTATTATTATACAAATTTTAAATTAAGATATACATTAAAAAATAGTCTTTTTAGGTCGTTTTCCAAATGATTTCAAACCAAAAAAAATTTATGTTATTGATGAAGAAAATACAGTGAATGTCTTGGCAGCTTTCAGCAGTGATCCTCATGCATCTGTCAGGTCGGTAGCTAAAGAAATGGACATCAGTCGTAGCTCTATACATCGTATATTGAAGAAAAATGATTTCCATCCATACAAATTGCATTATGTACAAGGATTGAAACCCTCTGATCCAGATAGAAGGCTTCAATATATTTCAAAAATTATTTGCCTTCATGACCACAATAATATTTTGAAAAAAATATTATGGACCGATGAAAGCTGTTTTAATAATAATGGTATTGTCAACCGGCATAATTCTCATTACTGGAATGAATCAAATCCATTTTGGACACGTGAGTCCAATGCAGAAGTTCGCTGGTCTACCAATGTGTGGTGTGGTATAATAAGTGGTTATTTGATTGGACCTTATTTCTATCATGGCACACTAACTGACCAACGTTATTTAGACTTTTTGACTAATACACTACCAATGTTATTAGAAAATATTCCATTAAATCTCCGAGTAAATATGTGGATTCAGCAAGACAGTGCTCTACCACATAACTCGAATATAGTCCGTGATTATTTAAACACAAATTTTCAATTGAGATGGATAGGAACTAGAGGTCCACTATATTGGCCACCACGATCTCCAGATCTAACACCACTCGATTTCTTTTTGTGGGGTTACTTAAAGGACAAAGTATACTCCCAACAGTCAACGTCGTTAGATGATTTAAAACAACGCATAATTGATGTGTGTAACTCTCTTACTTTTGAAATGTTGGAATCCACGACAACTGGAATTCTGGAACGGTATGAAAAATGTATAATGAAACATGGCGCACACTTTGAAAATTATTCATAGTTACTAGTTACTAGTTAGGTATATTGTTCCATAATATTTAATTTGTAATATTATTTAATGTTAAGAAATAAAACTGAACTTAAAGTTGAAAAATTAAATTTACAGAGTTACATTTTACTATTTCTTACAATTTACTATTTAGTATCAATTGTTTAGTATCAACATCCATGGTAAGCATCACGTGACCATGTTAAATAATGATAAAATACAATAATGTATAATAATTAATAATATTATGTAATGACTAATGACCTACCTTTTAATGATAACAAATTTATTGTTTCTTGGAAGAAAACAATTGAAAATCGACTACAGCAGTAACAGTGATTAGCAAGAAATAAATTTGAATTTTAACACACTTTGAAAATTGTTTAAAAATTAACGACTTAACCAAATTAAAAGTTTTAAACGTCAAAATGGTTTTTAAATACTTATTTATGAAATAGCTATCTTGGATTATTAGAAAAATATTAAATACAAAATTTAAATTATTTATTTTTGTTGTAAAAAAATAAAATAAAGTATAAGATATACAAATTAAAGCGCAGGGCTCTACAAATCATTACAAAAAAAAAACTTAAAAATATTGAATAGAAAAAAAGTTATTGCATTAGTCAAATAGACCTAGGACAACCTGTATATATTATATATATATATGTATTAACTAAATACATAGTATGTATACTATGTATTTAGGCTATTACTCGTATTGAAATGTGAAAAATACATTACCCGAATATATTATTATCGTTATGTCCTATCGCGGTTATGCAGGTATACGGTGGCGATACGCCATAACTCGAAGTGTAGCCCACATTATATTATATAGGTACTATAATAAAGAAAATAAATGTTAGAATACTGCAGATTTCCCTATACCTGTAAATGTAAAAAAAACAAAATGGCTAAGTTGCCGAGGCTTAGTTATTTAATAGAATAACAAATAAAGAACATTTTTTGTTTTTATCAGTGGGACTTTTGAATTGTTTCCGATTCCGATTGATCAACGTGTTCATGTTTTCTTTTAAGATTATTATTCAAACACTTACAGAACTTACAGGCACACTAGTAAAACAGTTTGTAATTTTATTTTTAATGTTTTGTGACATCTTTATTAATTATTGTAATAAAAACTCGCGTCCGCACATAAAGTTTCAATTGAGAAATGATAATTAGTAACGCACAGAGGATCACGGTCCACGATAGATAAGACTGAAAAGAGAATACTAACCACTAACATCAGTCATCGTTCCATATCGTGATCCCCTAATTACTCTATGTCTATATGACTATATGTCAGGGGCGTAGCTTGCATGTAAGCACTGTAAGCACTGCTTACACTTGAAAAAAAGGAAAAATAAAAAGTTAATATTAAAAATCAATGTTATTATATTAACAAATTACAATTCAAATTAAATCTTTGACTAATTTTTTTTTAACTTTCAACAATAATAAAAATAATAAATAATATGTTTAGAATTATAAATATAAATATAACAATCCTGACAAACATAACCATGTGTTGGTCGTCGCCGTCGGCCGTAGCGTATGATGGTGGAAAATCTATTTTCATTCTATTAATACTTGGTATTGATTATTGCGCGTCGTGTCGTCGTCGTCGTGTACATGTTCTGAAACTGCTTACGTGATCTAATAGACACGATATACGTACAATGTCGTAGAAGGGTACTCGTACTTATACACAATTTGTAAGCACTTATGATTTTGCATACAACATTTTATTATTTTTATTTCCGAAAAGGCGATAACCAGCGGACGGCGGCTGTGTGCCTGTGTGCATTTGTGGGATCGCAGTGTTTGGATTCATATTTCATACTATACGTATATTATTATTAGTTTCATGTTAGTAATTGGAATGTTTTAGATTTAAATTGTATACACTTTTCAATTATTTTATAATGGAAATGGATCTGCCTTCATGTTCTTCAGGTGTGAATTTAAGTAATAATTATAATTATTATAAATGCATTATTGTCTATTGAAAAATTATTAGTAAAATCGTTTGGGTCGTATACTTTTATTGAAAAACAAAATTTAAAAAAATTTCCGGTATTTTAACTTTTCATATTATAAAACCAAAAAGAATTGATATATTATTTAAGTAATGTTATAATTTGTACATAAATTGCTAAAAGTTTTAAAATAAAGTTAACGTTAAATTCATAAAGTTAAAAAGAGTTATATATATTTTTTTACCCATTAAATGTAGTTGACTGTAGTCTATATAGACTTAGGTACTAATACATTTCCAATAGGTACACTAGCTTTTCTGCTTACACTTTCTCAAAACCCACGCTACGTCACTGCTATATGTAGTAGTTCTACCTAGCGATAAGTAGCAGTCCAGACAGCTATTACTCTAACGACGTTTTTTTTTACTCTGCGCGGTTTTGTCTTAATAAAATTATTCTTTCTTACGTTTAAAAGATTATTTTTTTTAATAAAAACCAATATACAGTCTACTAGATTGTAAAAAAAAAATATTTGTTTATTACAATCTAGTAGATCGTATAAATATCGATAAATATGTATACGCGGTATACCTTTACAGATTTAAAAAACCAATTATAACATAATCAAAAGGTTAGTAAATATCTTTAGTGTAATAAATGCACTACTTACATTGTTCCTGGGTAAAAAATCTATAAACCTTTACTAAGATATGTTTATGAATATACGGTGAAGTTACTGCTTCACTTACAATACAAAACATGAACGTCACAAAGTTTTTATTAGGTATTATCTTCTATCATAATTATTTATAGATTAAATTGTACATCTATGTAAATACTAAAATACATCTTCAACAAAGACATTAATGTAAAGCTCACTGTTCACTGTTCTCAGCTAAATAAAAAACATCGTTGGATATCAACGATGTATCCTACGATGTTCCAAGTAACTGTTAATTTGCTATTATATTGGCCAGAAAGGAAGAAAATTTGTTTTTGTGTTTTCTATTAATTTATTAATTTTCGTGCAAGCTTTGCGCTCAATTGCAATTGTCCGTCAGTTGTATAAGTTGTATTTATGTTATTGCAGTAATTGTTCTGAATCATTCATCATGCGTGAAATTTGCCACGTACAAGCAGGTCAATGCGGAAATCAAATTGGTGCTAAAGTAATATATATCTCAAATATAATATCGAACTCCTATTTATCACGTGAATTGTTTTGAGTTTTCGACGTATTGATTATTTTATCATTGGCATTCGATTATGTTATTGCTTAATAGTACTGGGGGGTGGGGGCAAAGAATTGATTGTACTTAGGCCAAGCATTTGCATATTTATTTTACACAACCACCAAATAGCATATTATTAAACGAATACGTTTGATAACGTTTAGATAAAGAAGCTAGAATGTAATTTTTCTCTTTCGTAAATGCATTTGGTGGTTTATTGCTTTTAAGGCATCATATTATTATTTTTTATGTACATCACAAACTCAAAAAAATTATAATTATTTTATAAATATATTTTTATTCCATCTAAAAATACATGGTTCGGATTTCAAAGAATTTGGTAGTTATTATAACATATTGATGAATAAGCAGCGTAAATTACTGAAATAGAAAAATTCTCATACATCCGTTTAATTTTGTGTATTATTGACAGTCCATAAACAATTTTTTCATAAATGTAATTTTATTTCAATATCTATTAGAAGGAAAAAAATATTTTAAATAGGTATATTGTATTTTTGCTATTTTTCAGGTTTTAGGGCAGATATATTTTTAAGTTTTTTATGTGCACATTTCAGTAAATTTTAGTACTACAAAATCTAAGCCATGTTAATAACAATAAACGGTCCAGTATTATTTTTGTTGGATTTAAAATGTTCAATAACGAGTTGTTTTCGGTGGCGCTGTAAATTTGTAATTAAATAAATATTGTGGTGAAAAATTCTAGACGTACAATAACAAATAAGTGCTTGAATTTAGAAAACTAACTTTAAAATGAATATTTTGGGTGTTTTAATACATATTTGTTGATTATTTATGAGCTATAGGTCCATTGTCCTAGTGGCTAGTTAATTTACACTACCATGGTTAATTGAAATTGTACAATTTTTTTTAGTTCTGGGAGGTCATTTCTGACGAGCACGGTATTGACCCAACCGGTTCGTATCACGGAGATTCAGATCTACAGTTAGAACGAGTCAATGTTTATTATACAGAAGCACTCGGTAAAATTCATTAAAAATAATTATTTAATTTTAAACAATTAATCCTATAAGGTTAAATAATACGTTAAATTATATTTGTTTTATAAATGACAAGGCGGTAAGTACGTACCGAGGGCGATCCTCGTGGACTTGGAACCCGGCACCATGGACTCAGTGAGATCGGGTCCTTTCGGTCAGATATTCCGACCGGACAACTTTATCTTTGGACAATCCGGCGCTGGCAACAACTGGGCAAGAGGACATTACACGGAAGGTGCTGAGTTAGTAGATTCGGTGTTGGACGTAGTCAGGTAATCAGCATGTCACAACGAAGTGACTTCAAGTTGACTTACGCGTAAGAAATTTAATAAAGACCCGTTGGCTTTCAGGAAAGAAGCAGAGAGCTGCGATTGCTTGCAAGGGTTCCAACTAACCCATTCACTGGGTGGTGGTACTGGTTCCGGTATGGGAACGCTTTTGATTTCGAAAATTCGCGAAGAATACCCGGACCGTATCATGACCACATACAGCATCGTCCCTTCGCCTAAGGTAAAACTTGAAAATACTTAGTTTTACTGAGAACATAATCGTTGTTAGAACATAGGTATAATATGATTGGAAAAAATATACCGTGTACCTACCAACGAAAATGATTTACATAACTATGAATTCATTCATATTTGTAAATATAAATTATATATTAGGTTCTACCTAACTAAAATTCGACATTGAATTTCATTTATCTCTGCCTACGGTCATCGCCTATCAAATTAATGTACACATGTATATTTCCTATGGTAATTTAGTTTAGGCGTATATCGTATATCGTGTTATTAACTTGATAGCAAAATACAAGTTAAGTTCTATACACTTGTATTTATAAGAATTACAATTTTTACCTACAAATGAAAACCGGCTTTAGCGTTGTGACAAAATACCTATTACTCGTGACAATAATAAAACGTTATCATCACAGAAACAACAAAATGGCACCATCGTCCAAATTATGACACACACAGCAATACAACGATTATAAATTAATCTTTGAAATGTACGCACTTACAGATAAGTTAGTATGTGCCCAAAAAGCGTTCAGAAAAGTTGTTTGAAAGTAAAAGAAAAAACCGAACGCCCACAATGTACCCGGACTCGAGTGGCAACAGCCTATTTGAAAGCTAGGCGCCAGCACTGATATTACGTAGACCGTGATACAGTATTACGTAACCGGTTCTTGAAATTTTCTTGCAGGTGTCCGACACCGTTGTGGAACCGTACAACTCCACGTTGTCCATACACCAGCTGGTGGAGAACACGGACGAGACGTTTTGCATCGACAACGAAGCGCTGTACGACATATGCTTCCGGACGCTGAAGCTCACCACGCCCACGTACGGCGACCTCAACCATCTGGTCTCGGCCGCCATTTGCGGCGTGACCACGTGCTTCCGGTTCCCCGGGCAGCTCAACTCCGACCTGCGGAAGCTGGCGGTCAACATGGTGCCATTCCCGCGGCTGCACTTCTTCATCACCGGTTTCGCGCCGCTCACGTCCCGCGGCAGCCAGCAGTACCGCGCGCTCACCGTGCCGGAACTGGTGCAGCAGATGTTCGACGCGAAGAACATGATGGCCGCGTGCGACCCCAGGCACGGTCGGTACCTGACCGCGGCCTGCATATTCCGGGGCCGCATGTCCATGAAAGTGGTGGACGAGCAGATGCTCAACGTGCAGACGAAGAACTCCAGCTACTTCATCGAGTGGATACCGAACAACACCAAGACAGCCGTGTGCGACATACCGCCCAGGGGCCTCAAGATGTCGGCCACGTTCGTCGGCAACACCACGGCCATCCAGGACATGTTCAAGCGCGTGAGCGAACAGTTCGTGTCCATGTTCCGGCGCAAGGCGTTCTTGCATTGGTACACCGGCGAGGGCATGGACGAGATGGAGTTCACCGAGGCTGTGGACAACATGAACGACTTGGTGTCCGAGTACCAGCAGTACCAGGACGCGACAGTCGACGAGGAGGGAGAAGGGGACGAGGACGAGGACGCTTACGCGTAACAGGACGTGCTACACAGACGTGATGTCCTCATGCGACGAATGCCAGTGTTTACGAGGAGATACTCGTATTATAAAATATCAAAGTGTTCTACGGAGAGTACCATGTCGTGTACTGCTCTTTCGGGAAACGTACGACACGAGATGAAATTAAAACTGTAGTAAACGTAATTACATTCTATAGTACCGCGGCGTAAAAATAATTGCATTTACGAATACATTATTAATTTAATCTTCCTTAACTGTTATATACTTATATACGATTGTAAAAACAATTAATAACGGTTATTAATGTGGACTGCTCGAAAACTTTTAAGGCTATCCTCCCCACGGAGATACTTGAATGGAACTGTTATCGCCCTTTACCACCACACACGATCTATTAAACTTTAGTGTTACACCACATCATCACGATTTCGCCTATTTTAGTTGTTTTCACGTTTTATTATCAACATATGTGTATATACATTATACGTGTTAAGGTTTGCATTTATTCTGTAAGACAGGTAATCTATATAGCAGTGAATCACTATTTCAGTACCGAAAAAGAAAGTAATTTTACCGCGAAGAATTAAAACCATTACATGTACGAAGAAATTGTCGAAAACCCCGAAAAAAATTTAATTACAACGGTTTAATTGGAATAGGTACTAGGCAGTACGCACTCGTGTCGTATCATCGATAAGATTTTGGTCGCAATTACAATATACATACGATTACATTCGTCGGTATAAAAGATTTTTAATTTTACTCGTGGATATTTTTAATTTCAAATCTATAAAAAATAGTTACGTTTTTCCATGCATACCTACTATGTTTTTTACATTATTTTGATTACGCTCACCTGTGAACTTAACTCTGGTAGCTACTCCACTCCAAGCTCTCAGTGAATTTTTTTAAGAATATCCCTTAAATGCATAACTATACAACTCGGGATACCTCTCAATGTCGTTAACAAGATTTATGTTCGGCATTTTATACCAAAATAAGGGCCAAGTTTACACTATGAAATAGTGTAGTAGAAATAGCCCTAGTAAATATATTTACTTTATTTTAGAGTACTCAGTAAATAACTCCTCTATTCTTTTTTAAAATAATCTTCACCGTAGTAAATATTTCACTGAGTATCTTCAAAATACCTTACTGCTACTAAGTGTGACATAGAGCTTTGTACTACTTGGTAATACTTCACAGAAATATTGATTCTTAACGACTTAACCCCACTTTAAATAATTATACCTGTTTGATAATTATAAGCACAAAAAAAAAAATAATGGAAATAGCACATTGTTTTTAATTATATCCATCATAATTGTCATATCATAGTATATTATAGATGTAACTTTAACATTTATATATTATTTAATACAAGCAAACATTAGTTTTACAAACATTAAAATTAAAAGAACAGTATGACACTTATTTTTAATAAAACGGTAAACTATAGACAAACTTAAAAATAAAAAAAGTTTTACATAGTTTATAATTACACAATTCTTTTAATAACAACACAATTTAATTTTAAAAAATTAAATAGAAATCGTAGAAATATCAAATTCTTGACGAATGATTTGTAACTTGGAATTAGGTTGGAATCAGTTTTAGGTATCTAATAAGCTTAGTAATTAATTAAACTCCAAGATAATTTAAATCATTCTTATATCATACCTATTACATTCAATACATATGTATTATATGTATTATAAGCAGGGACGGCGCTATGGTAGGGCAAGCGGGACATTTGTCCTGGGTCTAGCGCTTTTGAAAATATTATTAAGGCCTCGCGTTTGTCTCATATAGACAATATAGACACCAAAAAAAGCACTTATATCAATTGAACAAGAAATATCTAAAAACATCGGTTATGAAAATCTTTTAGACACTTTTGCTTCAAAAAAATCAAGGAAAAAACTTTTTTAGTAAAGTGTACATATAAATATATTATAATATTAAAATGTTATTATTATTATGTAATTATAAAATTTTATAATTTAAGAAACATTTGTAAATAGTCAAAGTATTTTTATTTTTTTATAAACTATTTTTTAAACTAAGTTTTTTTTAAAAACTTTTTATAATCTAGAGCCTCGCAATAGTTTTTTGTCCCGGGCCTCGCAAACCTTGGCGCCGTCCCTGATTATAAGTAATAGTATTGTAAATTTCCAATAAGTACCAAAGTTGTTTTTTTTAAATATTAATGAAATATATTTTATAGCCTACAGTACCAACTCCTTACTCTATTATTATTTTATTGATCAATTAGTTTATAAATTTGATGATTCTCACGTATCTTGACAACGGATTTTAATATCCATACTTCATTAAAAAATGAATAGTAATATTTATAATTTGAATTATTGATTAATGCTTATATGAAAAATTTTTGTTAACTATTGAATTTCTTGAAATTAATTCAGTGAAAATAAAGGTTTATGAAATCAAAACAAAAATAATGATAAATTCTATATTTTCTATTAATGACTATCGTTAAATAAAAATAAATTTACAATTTTCAAATTATTTTTTCTTATGAATTATTTGATTTTTTTCTTTATTAAACCAAGAAATATGTACATCTATCATTTTGTAACTGCATCGTAATGCTTTTCACTGTGAAATTAAAAGTCAAAACATATTAACTACATTTAAGCTTTATATAAAAAAAAATAACAAAAATTTAAATTAAATTTATATCAATAATTAATTACAATAGGCATCAAATACAATTTAAAAAAAAAGATAGACACATTTGTGTTATATTAGAAAACATAAAATATAATCAATCAGGTAACACAAAATAGCATGGAAAAATCAATAAATTAAAACCTTCAATACATCTCTATAAGTTATATTGGACATACATAGGTTTTTTTATAAGAAATAATAACAAAAACTTAATGGTATAGGAATACGTTCTGGTTACAAAAATTAACTTAAAAAATTCTCCATGTAATAAATCATTGTCTTGAGCAAGATATGGATTTAAAATATTGGTAAAATAAATCTAAGATTTGATAATTAGAATTGTTATATTTCAAACTTTTTAAATGGTATGTAGACTGTGACAATTTTAAAATTTAACTTAGGGAACTGGACTAGTATTATAACAGAATACCCCGATTCTACATTCCATCCATGAATATGGCCCCATCAGTTAACCCACTGATAATGTACATTGAGTTTGAACTTCAACAGGAATATTTCTTTAATTTTGGTGGCATCAATCAATCTGATAAAAGGTCCATTTCTAGGTATAAGAAGAAATTTGCCTTTGGACAATGATTGAGGTCTGTTAAGTCAAATGCTTTACCTTGACGATAATTCACAGTAATAAACAATCCTTTCTCCATATTTCTATAATCAAGAACAATATGGTCAAAAACAGTACAAGGCGAGGATAAATAAATAACTAAATAAACATTGTATTTACCTGATATCAAACATCTTGGTTAAATCAGAATTTATGGAGACTTCCAAGTTTTTCTGCTAAATATGTACATCTTTCAAAACTTAAATCCTATGGTAGTGTTCTCACCAAAAGCAACTGGTGACGGCAACGCAACGCAATGCGACATGCATAACTAAATTGACATGTTCTCACCGGTCGCAACAGGACTGGAAAACAACTCAACTGCTTGACAACTATTTTTGAGCAACTCGACGTGTCAGTCTCTGTCTAGTTGCTTGCGGGTTTTGTGAAAAATATTTATATTACTCTGGTTTATTTTAATTAGATACAATCAATTTCGTATTTTGTTAATAATTTATTTAAAATGGCAAATGAGCAAGAAGAAAATGTGACTTTCGTACAACTTATTGAAAGTCACCCATGTCTTTATGATATAACATCATCTAATTACACTCGACAAGACATAAAAGAAAAAGCATGGAATGACATTTCAAAAAAAACAAACAATTCTAGTAAGTAAAATGTTGTCAAAAAATCAAAAACGCAATTACTAATTAATCTTGTATGTAAAATGTACATACTGATATTATATTAAATATATTTATCATATTATTTATTTATATTAATTAGTTAAATTAAATTATAGTATTCCATTGATATGGAATAAAACCGGCTGGTGTCATAAAATATTCACATAATTTTTCTCTGTTTTGTTGTGCCTCTGATAACGATCTCGCGTGATTTTGTTGAACCCAGTTTTTTTTTTTATATATATATCTCAAATACATGAATGCTACAACCATATCCTCATCGGATGAAGACATTTTGATAACTGAATACATATTATACTATATACTATGGCATATATACTATGGTCTATTATACATTGAAGTTTCGTATTAGTTGCATTTCAGTTTTTTAGGTGAGAACAACTGGGCAACTCAACTAAAACTAGACTCGAATCTCTATTGCGTTGCCGTCACCAGTTGCTTTTGGTAAGAACATGGCCTATAGCATGAAGCTCTTCAATGACCCAGTTACAATCATCTTCAATAGAATTTATTTGCTGGAACAACTTTATTTGTATAATTGTTCGTCACATGAAATAATGAATATACTTATTTTGGTACAAGAGTTAATACCTGAAAATTTAAAAAGTTTGTAGAATAGTGAACATAATATTTAATCAAAAAGATTTATTATTTAAAATAATAACAAATAACATTATTATTTTAAATTAGGTGAAATAAACTTAACGACTAATTAACTGTTGATCTGGACAGCCTGTTTTGAATACAGTATATGAATAAATCAATAAATTCTGAGGCCAAGAAATGGCAACCATCGTATTTCAAACAAGCATGTTACCATTCTAAAATATAATTGAAATGTGTTAGAAATTAGATTTATATATATATTCTCAGATAGTACCAGGTATAAGAAATTAACAGAAACAATTTTTACAATGAGACAAGATTATCGTTTAATTAAAATCCTTAAAGGTGAAATATGATCAAAAAGACATATTGCATAATATCTGCATTTAGATTTTTAAACTTTAACCTAATATAATTTTAAGCAGTGACCTATATATGTTGAGAGTACTTTAGTAATATAAATAAGCAAGTGAGAATGTACCAAAAATGTCAGTAGAATTAATTATTACACATTCATATTGAAGGATATAAATATAAATCATTTTAGGAAATTCTTTCATGTATGGCATACATGGACACTATAGACTTAGGTATTACAATAGTGTGCATTTATTAAGTCATACTAAATATTTTATATAATTGACAAATAATCGATTAGTACTGTTGTAAATAAATAAATTGATAAAAGCAGAAATTGTATTACTGCAAAGTCACAATAAGCTGAATATTATTTTTTATATCTTCATGTTCATACCTGTGTATTTGAACTTGAACTAAGGAAAGACGCTCTAATGTTCTAGAATTTAGAATATTGTCTTACCTGATGAAATCTTTGATCACAGTCCTGTTGGCATGACCAAATATATAATGACTGAACAAAATGATTGTAGTGATCTTGCACTGCTTGCGCATAGCCACTCGTACAACAATATCAGAATGCCACTACCATTCCTTACAATTGCAGGCCAACAAGGAGTCCGCTATTGAACAAGTATTGGCTGTCGTCAAGGCATTCTTAAAGCTGTACCTTAAAGTATCTCGTCCAGGGCCATCTCGGTGTCAGCTCTACAATGAGCGAACAATGAAAGAAATCGCTACACTTGCATCTACACATGATGAGTGACGGTGGGCAGCAGGTGCATGTCGTACATGCTTTGTATTCTGTTATTCTTGTCATAGTTAACTGTGGCGGGGGTTGGTGAATACCTACACGATGTTGTTCCCACACAATTGCTCTCCTGGTAGTCCCGAATTCAAAGTCAGTTGTTAAGGTTTCTTATAGGCAAGACCTTCATAGCTGGGGAGGCTAAATTAAAAATTATAACCGAATAAATTTCCATTCCCTGGACCATAATATTTATCGACCCTTAATGTTGAAGGTCACAGATCTGGCCAGGGACGTAGTCGCCCACCCCGCCGTGTGTAAGCATAATAATTTTGTGTCAAGGAGAACGGCGACCGGAAGACTGCAGAATGTCTGAAAACCGAACAGGCAACATCAGAGAACACTACGGACGGTAAAATACGCGTAAAACGAAATGCGAACAATATTACAAGCATATAATCAGTCACAATGATTATGTCCATAACATTCTAATCGTTATCACGGTAAACGTTTGGAACGCAGGACATGGTACAAAGTATGATAAGCGGACGGATCCAACAGCGAGCGATGATAACGACGAATGTTGATAAAGCGGAAGTACATCGTCTGGCTACAAGCGTGAACTCTGGTCTACACACTCTATGACCGAAGTTGCTCCACCACCCCGAGGACCAACCGTGTTTTTATAACCACGGCATTCTACATCAGATATCCTAGGGTAACACTGTAACATTTTGTTCACGTAATATTACGGCCTCCCGCTAACTCGATGTACAAGCGACGCCGACTTTTCGGCATTCGTGCAGTGCTGCCATCATTCACTCGGCGAAATCAATACCGTCAATTGGTCTTGAATTGTTGTCACGCCCGTCTGTCTTTCCTTCACCCTTTGTCATCCCCATACGACGCGATCGCGCGCAAGTGTTTCCGATCGGTTTTAACCTCTCCGAACGCACGCAAATATCGTTGATTTACGTATCAAAATTTTGGTGATTCAAGACTACAACTATCCACATTCCAACGACATTTTATCGCGGATTCAAGCACTCGTCACTGATCACCGCCAACATTGAACGACCGACCGAACGGGACGAAGTGTTTCACGGTTTCTGCCGTCCGGACCGCGACATCCCGCGAAGCAACTACACCACCTGCACGCGTCCCTGATGAAAACGGAACAGTCGATAAGTTAGATGAATAGTTTTAGCGCGTGATCGGTCTCTGATAACAAATTCGTTTTGTTTTGTTATTCCTCCTTCTACTACAAAGACATTCTAACGTTTTATTACAATATTATAATTGTTCGAAATAATTCTCTCGCGAATTCCACTTCACCTAGTAGACGTCGTCGTTCAAACGTGCGGCCGAGCAGCACGAATCAGTCCGTCGATATCGCAACTAAAACGGTTAAGTTCAATTTGATACGTGACAGTTAATTAAACTCCACGCATTCCGTGGTGCAGCCAACTTTTTCCGTCTAAATTCTGTGTACTGTGCGAAACGAGTTATCTATGTCGGCCGAACTTCCTACTATGAACACAACTAAACGCCTAGACATATCTCTAGAGTACAGACATAAAAAGCAAGGAGACGGCCCTGATTCACTGTTCAAATTATGTTTAAAGTATGTAGTGCACCATTTAGAAACTATATGTTTCGAAACTGTTAAAGGATTTCAATTACATGAAGGACTGGTATTACCCAATTCTATATGTGAACCCTTAATAGAAACGTATCAAAGGGAGGGTTACGAGTTCAACAATAAATTTGCTCATCTATTTAAAGATATCGCCAGGACCAACTTGAAATCGTTACGTATATGTCAATCCAAGTTAACAGACGACGGTCTGGAATACCTATTCCAACACAAAATAATCAAAATTGAACTTATAAAGTGTCCGAAAATTACGGACAGGGCATATACAGATTTATTCAAACGCTATACTAGTCTGCGTTCGATAATCATTCTTCCAGACATGGAAGCACACTTCCATCCATGTTGCGAGCCTTCAGACTCTTTAGGGTACTCACAGGGAACAATCGCCAGGAAGACACCAGATTTAAAAAAATTAATATTAAAATGTGTGGAATGCCCGGAAAACAGTACTTACAACGTGTCCTTAGAACGTATATTGGAAGATGTAACTCAATTGAGAGAACTGACTTTAATTAGATGTTATGATGTTCAAAGTATGGACTACTTATGCAAACTGACAAACTTGCAAACATTAGTATTACATGGTGTAGAATTTTTGAACAATAAAGATGCAGTTAAAAATTTATGTTCTCTGAAATCACTTGTGTAAGTTTTTAAAAACATAGTATATTTAATTGTTACAAATTCTTCATAAATGTTTCAGTGTTTTAGATATATCCTTTGTACATACAAAACGTTATAGAAATGGAAATAAGATTTTGGGTGAAATAATGAAAAAACTACCAAATCTTATGTCCTTAGACATATCTAAAACAAACTTGGCTGGAACAGGTAAATTATTTAGGTTAAGCAGAAAGTTGTTTATTTTAATCAATTTGTTTATCGTAAATGTAAAGAATATATCATTCAACCAAATATTTTCATTTTATTAATTTTATAATAATAATAAATAATTTTTCATATAGGGACCTTTTGATTTCATTAGTTCTATTTCTGGTTATGGTCCGTTAGAAATAAATAATAAAACAGTTTAATATTAGTTCCAGTATTAAAAAAAAAATTTGCAGTTCCAAAAAATAATATTTACACTATATAGTGCCATTTTAGTGATAATCTTGTTTACATAGAATTTATTTAAAATTGTATAATATTATTACTTATAATAGGGTTCAACTCTAAAATGTTTGTATTTACATACATACCCAAAAAATAGGTATTTGAGATGGTCAATTCTTTATACTTACTTTTATAAGTATATAAACTTTTACAAATTAGAAATAATAACAGCAGACTAACTCTCTTATATTATTCGATCGATATAATATATATTTTTTTTTATCTTCATTCCTTTATTAATTCAGGCTTATTACTTTTTCCATCGCAATCAAAGCATCATTGTTAGTTAATCCTTTTAGATCTATAATTTAAGGACTTAATAGTATATTAATTTCATCTTATAAAAACAATTTTTTATAGTAATTAAAGTATAAATGTATACTTATTTTATTTTTTTCTGATAGTCTATTGGTTCATACAAGTAATGCTAGTAATTAAGCTTTAAAATTGTGTGCACTGCTGGTTGATCTATATGGTATTAAAATACATATCAGACCAAAAAATAGTTTCTTAATGCTAACACGAGTTCCTGGCAATGAAAAAACTACTTTGTTTAATTTATACGACCAGGATTTCATAGTTATCTAAAAACTTTTATAAGTTTTATAACTTGTTCAGTAATATATGTTTATAATACATATTCTATTTTGTTGAAATATTAAATTATTTAGAGCTATATAATTTAAAGTTGAGCCCATTGGTTTAATTGAATGAGCCACACCAAAATCTTCTGAAAAATATATCCATTTCATCATTGATGTTGAAATCACTTAGTACATCTATAATGTAGTCGCATCCTGACCATAAGAGGATTATACTATTGATTTTCTTTTTATAGCATTTAGATGTAGATCCAAAATTTGGACCAAAAATATTGCAGAAATGAGTACATTATTATTCAATATGTGCAACTCACTGTAATCCATAAAATTTATTAATTTGGTTGCATTTTTTAAATTTCCAAGATATCCAAGTATCATTAAAGTCAGTTAGATAGTAAAAGAAGTTGACAAATACTTAATGTTAAGTTCCATTCATAAAAATTTAAACAATACTTTCTTGGATTATTACAATTTGTTGACATATTTAAGATAAATGCCATTGTGTTTAACAATCAAGAACTATAACTTGGAATCTAATAAATAACTCAATTCACCAGTTAACATTTTTCAGTAATTACTTATAATTAACTGAATTAGAAAATGAATTAATCATATAAAAATGAATAAATCAGCCAATTCTTAGAATTGCTTTTAGTAATTCTGATTGAAAAAAAATATTAAATACCTAGAAATACTTAGTTTTCTACATTGATTCAAAAGTCTAAAACTTGGGAAAAAAAATATATTTAAATAATAACCGACTTGTCCAATGCATGCAGAATCATTCTCAATGAGAGAGAATCATATATCCCAACCAAACTTGATATAAGTCTGGCATATAGAATTATTGGTCCGAATAGACAAAAACTTTTCTTTGTGAGCAAATTAACACTTTTAAGTGTATGAAATATATCATTATATTAACGCCAATACCTCATATCTACATTTTTATAATTTTTCATGAAAAACAAAAACTATATTTATACATAGTATGTTGCTAAAAATAACACTTTACTAAATTCATCTATATTGAGTTGAGATACGTGAAATTACAATGACTACATGACAAAATGTTTAACTATGTAGTATTTCTTGATGAGAATCATTTCTCACCAATTATTAATTTATTTAAGTGTTATTTTCTGTGAGGTAATTAATTAGTTCAAAGAAATTAATTACTTATACACTTATATTTTACTGAATTTAGGTAGAGTAACAAATTCTAAGTTCAAGACAGACATCCCAGGTTTAGATTGTCGCATTGATAATCCTTTAGAATTTTTAGGTTTATTCGGCACCTTATATGAAGCTTGTGATCGACCTAATATTCCTGCTAAACGAGTAATATTTATTTATTGTGTTGTCAATTTAAATATTAATATTTACTTTTTTTTTGTAGATAAGTGGGCATACTAATGTTCAACTACTAATTAATTCTGCTGCTACTTCTATGGATAAACATATATACTTGATAGAAATTTTAAGTGAATTTAATAATTTAGTCGAGAAGGGTGACTTAAGACAAGTTGATAAAATTATAGATATAGTATTAGAAATACTTTTTAGACGTTTCTATGATACAGAAATTCAAAAAAATGGACTGTCAGTATTCATTAATTTTTGTTTTGTAAATTGTATTAATACATTAATACATTTAAAATTTTTTTAGTGACCTCATTTACTCAATTATGAGAATATTGGACCAAAATAATGATGTGGGATTATTACATCATTCAACATTCACGCGCCGAATTGTAATGGTTTCATTAAATGCAATGCATAATCACAAAAGTGAACAAGAAATAATATGCAAATCGTGTTTAACCTTAGGCCAATTGAATATTAGACATCTGGTAATTATCGCTTTCGCTTGTATACAAGTGTTTCTTTTATTAAGTAAAATTATTTAGATGTTTACAAATTATATATAAATATTGTTGTATTGTTCATTGAAATTATTTTAAACAGACGACTTAGAAATTTCATTTTAATTAAGATCAAAAAAATACTTAGTAGCTTTTATTTTTAATTGGTCATAATGTTAATTCTTTTATAAGATTTATGGATAAGTAAATCAAATACAAGCCCATAGATTTGTATTAGTTTAACTTTAAATCACATTGTCATAGCCCAAACAGTTAACAATTTGAATTTATTAACACTTTAATAAAATTAATACACTTTAAATTGAAATAGTTTTTAATGGTATTAAAGGTTTTTTTTTCATTTTTAAACTAATTTTATAAAGAAATGGGGAGTTATTATTACTTTTATGGATTATAGTTTCTGAACATTTTCATAAATATGATGAATACTTCAGTCTTTATACTTTTTATTAAAATAATAAAATTCTTCATTATTATATGTAAAAAAAGACTCAAGCTATCAGGGCTAATCATTTTGTGAAAAGACTAGAGTAATTAATTGGCTACTTATGATATGAATGGTTTTTTAATAAGATAGTATTAAAATGACCTTAATGTTAATTTTATTGAATAATAATCAAAATAATGATGGAACTACAGAGAATAAATACTCTATTATTAATATTATTAAATGAAACATATTTTTTTTTATATTTTAAGATATAAATTACTTGAAATTTTCTGCTTTTTATCCACGAATAGATATCATTTCTCTAGAAATATACACTTGATGTTAAAACTGTAATATATATGAAATTTTAGATGTTCGAGTTCAATAATTTATTAAAAACGTTACTTAGATTTGTAAGTTGTCCATTTTATACTGCCAATAACCACGGGTTTAAATTATTAGTCGCTCTAATGTCTAAAGCGAAAAATGAACTAAAAATTGAACTATGTGAAAATGGTATAATCGAAGTAAGTTATTGGAAAATAATTAATTTGTTGAATATTAAGGATTTTAAAACAACTTATTTACAGACAATGATTGAAGAAATAAAAGATTATTTTCTTGGAAGGCATTTTGAAGATGTTCTTCAAGTTGCTTGGTTCTCAATTCGGAGTGTAACAGATGGAGCTCCGAAATATTATGAGAGGTTCATAAATAGTAGAGGAATGGAATATTTGATAAGATGTTTAAAGGTAGTTATTGTTATAATGTTTTTGTATATTATTATTTTAACTAAAAATTATGTTTGATATTTAGTCTTTTCCGAACAAGATTGCCATGAAGCTAAACATATTAACATTTTTATGTAATATTGCTCAAGTGAGAAAACATCGACCGAAACTGTTGCAAATTGTTGAACAAAATAGAGAATTTTTTAATCTTTTATATTTAACACACGATGAAGTTGAGGTATTTATAACAATAATTTCCTGTGCAATATAATATAACTTTTTATCTTCCAATTAGGTTGGTTATAGTATTGTTGAGTTTTTTGTGTATCTGGTGTCAGATGGTAATGAAGCATGGGTTATTAAAACACCTAGAAACAGAATATTACTTCAATTGACAAAAACCATGCAAAGTTGGAATCTAGATTCTGATCGAAAATTTCATTATTGTTCCTTTAGGCCATTATTACAGCTTGCTCAAATTAGGCATACACCTCAGTGTGCCTATTTTGCAGTATGGATGTTAGCAAATCTTACCAAAAAATATCGTAAGTATATAAGTATATTTTTGGTTTCAATAAGATTCTTAAAACTAAGTAAATATATTTATAAAACTAAAATAGTATTGAAACTTCAATTTATCATATTGAAATATTATATAAAAATTAAATAATAGATTCTATATTTGATTTTCATTGTTTGGATATTCTATATTCTGATTTAATGCTAATGAATAAGAGTAAAATCTGAGTATTACATTTATTGATTGCCATTATTTTATATATTTATTTCAGCTGAAAAGTACTGTTCGATTCTGAAAGCTGAAGGTGGTTTGAGGATTATGACAGAATTAATAAGACTAGCGATCACTGGCAGTTCAATACCTAAGGTTATATATGTATTAGCTGTAAAAGTTATTAGACAGTGCGAGTTATATCCATGAAAAACATTTTTCAAGAATCATCCCAGTAAATTCTTTGAGATTTATTAAGTTAATGTATATGTAACGGGCAAAGTAGAAAATCGGACATTGTGCACAATGACCGATCACTGTGCACAATTCCCGATTTTCAAGGGCAAAGTTGGAATAAGTTAACGATGTCCGGGCATTGTATACAGTGCCCAATTAGATTTGGGCACAGTAGATTAGTTATTGAATATTATATGAAAAATTAAAAATGAAGATATTAAAAATAAATAAAGTTGCACTGCTTTAATATTTAATTTATTTATTATTAAATTACAATTATTATTTATTTGCTTTATTTATTACCACATACACCACTATTATGACACTTTGAGTTGCAAAGACGACCAGATCTTTTACATTTACACCGGTTGGTGTTACACAATGTATTGCAAGTACATCTATCGTACCCTTGGCCACCCAAATTAGAAGATTTTCTTGCCACTTCTCTTAATGAAATCTGTATTGGTGGTACATCATCATCCTGGATAAACATCTCTTTGCATATTGTGAATTGGTTCCGACTGTAGAGTTGATGTAGTCTGCCCTCGTATGTTCCAATTTCATATAAATTATCTTTTACTATGAAAAAAATTAGTAATATAAAAATTATTTTATAATTAAAATTATTTTAAAATTAATTACCAGAAAGTATAACTCCCAGAATACACCGAAGATCACTTCTTGCTCGATCCACATCAGGAATTTTTATTTTAACATTTTCTCCTTCTTTTCCTGGAAAAAAACGTTCTTCAGATAAATTCTTCATTTTGTTAGCTTGTACTTTAAGATTTTCAGCAGCATTCGATCGATTTGAAGAAATTGATTCTATTCTCAATTTTATTTGATCGTTTTCATCTTCATCAGAAGTTGTTTTGCACTGTCCTTATCACTTCCATCACTTTTTTCGTGTTTCTCGTTTATGTTTTCGATATTAATTCCACAGCCTAGAGCTTTTTCTAAATCTTCCTCTGATTTTAAAGTAGAAATTAAATCGGTTGGAATTTGGGTTGATTTTATGCCAACTTTAGCATGTGTTCCGAACATAGCTTCGTATGGCGAACGTTTTGTACCATGGTGAAAACTCCGATTCTTCATAAATTGAACAAATTTAAGACCTTCACTCCACTTTCTTGAATTATTATCGGCTAACCATCTTGCGAGAATATTTTGAATATCTTGGTTGGCCCTTTCAACAGACCCTTGACTTTGTGAGTGTCTAGGCTTTCCGTGGAAAATCTTAAGTTCTTCCCAAATACTACACAACTCAATAATAACTTTATTGGCGAATTCCCTTCCATTATTGCTTTGCAAAATTGCCGGGGCTCCAAATGTTGTAAAAATATCAATTAACACGTAGGCTACTTCTTCAGCCAGTTTATGAGTTAAAGGTCTAAGAATTACGACCTTCGTAAGGTGATCTTGATAGACTATTATGAACTTGTAATCGCCATCAGGCTGAGCTTGCATGTCTATTAAATCCACTTGACAGCGAGAGTTCAATTCTGATGAAAGTATAGGTTTTACAACTAAACCTTTTTTAATTATACTGCCTTTTTTTTGACAGTGATCACATAAATTTAAAAATAACATTATTGACTCCTTGTTATAATTTTATATTTCAATTCATACTCCATACAGTTTCTACCTCCATGTCCCACAGATGTATGTGTTTCATTAAGAAGTTGAAACAATTGTTTGTTGTAAACATAATACTTAATTAAATTACCTTCGGATACTGGAAATACTAACTTTTCAATCCCTGATATATTTACAACATCATATTTTTTAATTAATTTGTAATCATCTGCAGTCTTTTTTGTGGTTTTAGTTTTCACATTATTCACTTTTAAAATTAATTCATCGTATTTTACTTTATTTAAAAATACAGCATTTGCATTTTTGTTTAATAGTAAATTGTTAAACTTCTCATTAAACTTTTTTTCCAATTTATGTTAGAAAATAGTACACAAATACTTAGAAAATAGTTAAAAACGTTGACCAAAAGAAAAAATTACACAACACGCAACTGCACTACCTACACTACAATGTCAGACTATGCGACGTCGCTGTCGTGACAATAATCATTAGAAAATATCGAATAGGAATTTAACAATTCGATTATGAAATATTATTTACAATACTATGTGATCACTTTATCGTTTAGATTACGGTTCGGTTCGTACTATTGCAGCTGTCGCGTTGTCGTGTACGAATAAAATATATAATTATAGTTTTGTAGTGATATTATATTACGTATAAATGCAATTTGATATAAAAGTGTTCAGCGCACTGTTTAATTCACTTTGCCCACTTGAATCTGGACAAGGAACACTTTGCCCGTGCAATCTAGTATAATGCCCGGTTAATGTATGACAAATTTGAGAATTTAAATGATCATTCTTACATTGGCAAAAATGTTCGGGTATTGTGCACAGTGTCCGGGCATTGTTATACCATGCTCGGATTTCCTACTTTGCCCGTAACATATACAGTGTTTACAGTGTAGCATTTTAACAATTTCAATATCGAATTGATAATATAAATTAATTTAAAAAATAATTGAATACTTTGCATTATTACCTCGTGAATAATTAACTTTATTTTTATGAATATTTATGTTATACCTTGGTTGGTATTGATAAATTAAGTAAGCTGAATTCAACTTACCTTTACATAAATTATCATAATACTCTTTTATAATAAATTTTCAAATTTTAATTCCATTTATATGATTAATGCAAACAAAGATATAATTAATTTAAAATTATTTTTGGAATTTTTAGATATTTTGTAGCTAACTTACCTGGTATCCTTACTGCTATTACAGCAAAATGTATTATTTATAAAACTATTGAATCCTAAATCAATGTAAGAACTATAAAAAAAAATTGCTTTTTTCCAATTTAGATTAATAGTTATATTTTATTGTTTACTATATTTATTTAAATCATGTTTTATGCTTAGTTATTTTAATAATGTTCATAAACATAAATGTATGTTTTTAGTTCCTATTAGTTTTTTGTTCCATGATTTTTGCTATTTATATGTATGTCTACCTGACCATTAACTGAGTAATTATTTTGTCAATTGTAAACTTATCTTAATTAAATGGTTTAATTTGAAATGTAATATATTTTTAATAGCTGTGAATAATCTTTACTTTTGTAAATTTATTTTTAAATTTTGAAAAACATCAAATTCATAACCCCATGTTATATGCTTTCAATATAAATTAAATATTCTGTTTTGTGATTTATCAAACTTTTAATGTCAGTCTCAGACATTGGTCTTATAAGTTTTTTACAACACTCATTGAGAAGAGGATTTTTTGTTATGGTCATTAATTATTTACCTGTTACGTATAAGGTATGAAAAGGAAAAAATGTACAAACTAAGTCTAATCAATAATAGTTTTACTATGAGAACTTTTGAAAATGTTGATGTAAGCAAAAATAAACAAGTAGTTAAATATGGATTTGTCTTAATAATTCAACAATTATTTTCAAAATACCACTAAAGTTTTAAAAATCATTGAAGTTGAAAAATAAAATTAAATAAATGTAAATGTAAAATAAAAATAGAAATGAAAAGAACTAATGGAATATAAATTATACTGAAAGTGAATATTATGCATTTTATTAAAGTGGAATTTCAAAAAAGATATTTAAATTAACTGGTAAAAGTCTCAGTTGGAGCTTGATTGCCATGTCCACTCTATTAGTGGCCACATCTAGGATTATTTCTCGGGCAGTGATATAAAAATATAGCATAAGTAATATATTTATATTGTATATTGTTTTTACAAATATTTAAAGAATTTATTTTACAAATTATAAGACTAAATTTAATTTCTTCGATGATAAATAAAGTATACAGTCAAATCATTTAGGGGAGGGAGGAAACTCATGCATTACCACAGTCTAAAGTTTAGCTATCCTACAGTCAACACATCATCAAAATTAAATACCTCCTTTTTAATTTCATTGACATTATGTTGTAGAACAGAAAAATTCACAATTTTAAAAATGACCAATAACCGTATGACAGTTGATGTAAAACTAACCTAGAGTGTAACATGTATTATTCGAGATTAGTTGACTACCCTACTCTAGAAAAACTGAAATGACGCTACTGAAAAGATTTTCAGTACTTCATCAGGCTGGACGGTTATTTTTTTATGTAAACAAGCTTAGCCCAATTTATTGTTTCTAAACAAAAATATAAAAACACTTAAAATTAAGTTAAAATTAATTATAATTTACCTTTTTTTTTTCTCATATGACATTATTGGATTGTAAAAATAAAACAAAAATAAAAATAAAATACAATTACAATAGACTAGAGGGAAAATATTAATAAATTATAAACTATAGATTATATAACAAACTAATTCAATGAAGCTAATGGTATACAGGTAACATTGGTATCTTTTGGAGTGCCAGCTTAAAGTCTTAACTTCAGATTCTCCATCCATTTCACTGCATCCTCTTCTGCTTTATGGAATTTTCTAGGCCTCCGACGAAATGTGTTTGTAAACAATTATCAACAATATGGCGTATCGTTTGGTGCATTCCACATTCACAGAGGGGTGATTCTGCCTTTCCCCATTTGTGCATTAGGTAGTTGCACTTCCCCTGTTCTGTTCTTGCTCTGTTCAGTGTTGTCCATATGGCCCTCGGGAGATCGAAACCTGGTACTCTCAGTTCTGGGTTGTCTATCAGTGAAACGTTCCGTACGCCAGAGTTTTTCCATCGTTTCTTCCAGATTTCTATTATTGTTTCTTTTGTTGGTGTCAGGTCCCATATCGGGTGTCTTGATTTCAATCTTTTTGGGGGTGTGCAGTGAAGTCGTCATGTACGCTTCTTGCCCAGACAGGGGCACAGTATTCGGCCACACTATACACTAGCGCTATTGCAGATATTCGTAATACCTTAATATTACTGCCCCAGTCCACGCCTGCCAATTTGGATATAATGTTGTTTCTTGACTTAAGTTTGTTTTTTACATCCTCCAGATGTTTTTTAAAGGTCAGAGACCTGTCAATTCTTACTCCCAGATATTTTGGACATACTTCATTGGCGATGTGTTTATCTCCGATCTTTAATTTTAGTTACTTTTGTGCTTCTCGATTGTTCAGGTGTAATGCGATGGCCACTGTTTTGTTAGGATTGAGAGTGAGATGCCATTTGGCGAAATAATGTTGAAGGATGGTGAGGTCTTGATTTAATATATCTTCCACCTTGGAGAGATCCTTTGCTTGGGCTACTAGCGCGATATCGTCAGCATAGATGAATTTTCTTGAGATAGTGTCGGCTATATCTGATGTATACACGTTAAACAGAATCGTTGATAGAACAGATCCCTGGGGGGGGGGGGCATTTTGTAGGTTTCTGTAACGACTGGCAGCGCCATTTAGCAAAACGTTGTATTTCCTGTTGGACAGCAAGCTTTCTATTAGATGCAGCGTGCTTTTGCATCTTAAAATTTTTGATAGCTTTAACATCAGGCCTCTTTTCCATACCGTATCATAAGCAGAGGATAAGTCCAGAAAGACGGCACCAGACTTATCCTTGCGTTGGTAGCCGTTCTCAATATATGTTGTGAGTGCTAGAACTTAACAGGCTCGGTTTTTCCTAAATCCCGCCTGTTCTATGGGTAGTATGTTTTCTAAGATGGGTTGTATTCTATTTAATATAAGTCTCTCAAAAAATTTATATTTACGTGCTCAGTGTAAATCTCGATCCAAATTAGATTATAATAATTATACTCTTAAAATTAAATCCTCTATTAACTTTAATTCCAAAATTTTTTGGAAATTTGTTAATCAAAAAAACAAATTAAACTCATCATTTCCTAACACAATGACTTATAACAGTAGTGAAATAAGTGGTGGTAATGATATTGTAATTGATTTGCTAGTTATTTTTCTAGTGTATATGATCATAATTCATAATTTAATTGCGCCAACATCTACAAATAAATTATCATCCACTTTTTCAAATAATAGAGTTGACATTAACTTACATTCTTGCACACTAAGCATTACCGATGTTCTGAATGAATTTGATACCATTAATAATAAAACGTGTCCTGGTCCTGACATGATACCTAATTTATTCTTTATACAATGCAAATTTGTTTTGGCTGTTCCCTTATTATATTTATTTAATTTATCTATTTCTTCAGGTGTTTTTCCCTCCGAATGGAAAATTAGCCACATTACACCGATCAAAAAAGGAAATGATTTATCTAATATACTTAATTATAGTCCTATTTCCTTGATTTCTATTATACCTAAAATATTCGAATCCTTAGTATTAAAACAAATTTATCCGATACTTGCACCAATAGTTAATGAGGATCAACATGGATTTATAAAGGGAAAATCTACAACGACCAATTTATTAATTTTTCAAGCATTTATTTTGGATGCTTTTGCAACAGGATGTCAAGTAGACGTAATTTACACGGATTTTTCAAAAGCTTTCGACAAAGTAAACCATTCCTATCTTTTTGATAAACTTTTTGCTATTGGCATTCGTGATCCAATGTTATCGTGGCTTATCTCATATGTAACAAATAGAAAACAGATTGTCAAAGTCAAAAACTTTACTTCATATACTTTTAGTATTCCGTCTGGAGTTCCACAAGGTTCGCATTTAGCTCCTCTACTTTTTATATTATTTATTAATGATTTACATTTCGATAACTCTAATAAATTACTTTTTGCTGATGATGTAAAATTTTTTCGAGTAATAAAGTCATCCTCAGATTCTGTTTTGTTACAAAACGACTTAAATCGTTTATCAATCTGGTGTAAAAGAAACAAATTAATGCTGAATGTCGATAAATGTAAAGTAATGTCTTTTTCTAGGTCTCGTTATCCAGTTATTCATAATTATTATTTAGATAATATTTTACTTAATCGGGTGGTTGAAAATTTAGATTTAGGTATTACGTTTAGTTCTAATTTAACTTTCAATAAACATTATCTTAATATTTCTAAAAAATCATCATCATCTATTCTAGGATTCATTAGTAGGACATGTAAAGATTTTACAAACTCCTTCACCCTTAAGATATTATATTTTTCATTGGTACGTTCTATATTAGAATATAATTCAATTATCTGGTCTCCTTCTGCTAATACTCATATCCAAAGCCTTGAAGGTATACAAAATCGTTTCCTACGGTTTGTATCGTATAAATGTAATATCCCATGTCAGCGTCATACTCCATATAAGCCGTTATTAGATACTTTAAATATGAATAGTCTTGAAATCAGGAGAAATATTATTGATTTAAAGTTCCTATATAAATTATTAAATGGTTTTATTTATTCTAGTGAAATATTAAATTATTTAAATTTCTATGTCCCAAAATGTCAAACTAGATCCACTAACACTTTTTATTTGAAATTACAAAAAACAAATTATTTAAATGATGCTCCTATTAATAGGATTATGAGGTTAGCTAATGATACGCAGGTCGATTTTTTTAGTTTTAACTCTATTGAGTCTTTTTATTATTTTATTATTAATTATTACCTGTAAATTATGCATTAATATTATATATCTTATAGATGTTAATTCTATTATTATACTTAATTATTTTATATATATATCTATTAATTTTACTCTGTTTTAATATTATATTATCTGTATTTTCTCTTTTCTTTTATCTGTAATTAATTTGTTCAAATGATTATTATTATGTTATTATGTTGATTTATAACTGTTATAGGGCTACAAATTATACATTATATGCCCGTTTAATTATATAAATAATTAAATAAATATTATTGGCTGTTGTCTGTTAGTTCGTAATCAATTGTGGAATGAGCATAATATACTCGTTTATGTGTAAAAGTTTCAGTTTCATACTTTTTCTTCGTAATATTTGTACAATATGTCGGCGAGTAAAAAACGTAAAATCTCGGATGAAAGTCGCGTTTTCAAGAAAAATAGTCTAATAGCTATTTTTTCATTCAAGTTAAAGAAAAGGCAATAAGGTTGATTTGTCAAGAATCGATTGCAGTGATAAAAGAGTACAATTTAAAACGACATTATGGTACCAAACATGCATCAAAATATGATATGATACTGAAAATTCACTCAGAATTGCATCGTCTCAGATCCAACCAAATATCGAAAAATTAGTTAGTGAAAAGCATTGTCAGTTTTCACATTAAAAATAAAATAAAAAATTTGTAATTAAAAAAGAATGTTTATCAATACATGTTTTAATAATAATAATAATTTGTAATTTTAAATTTACTTACCCAATCAAAAAATTGTAATATTAAAACTGAATTTTTATATAAAATACATGTTTTTACTACGAATGCGGCCCGCAAGATTTAAAAATAATAATATGTGGCCCGCTGCATAAAAAGGTTGAAGACCCCTGCTCTAAATACTTGCGACAACGCGATCATATCATTGCGATTGAAAAATACCAGAAAATAGTTCATCATTAGGGCTGTAGCCTGCAGGTTAATGCATTTTGCATTTTTACTGGAACTTTTAAGACGATAAAATAATAATACCTATTACAGTTATAAACAAATAAAACATTTTTTTTTATTATTATTTACAATTAATTAATTTTAATCTTGAAAAATTATCAAGTAGACTTATTGTAACATAAAAAAGAAAATTATTTAAAATGACATTTTATGTAGTTAAATATTAATATATACAATATAGATACAAATATTAAATAATCAAGAAAACAAAATAATGATAAGATATGTGTTACAAAGTACAATATAATATTTAGGCGCCTATATCTTAATATCTAGATCTCAATATTATGAATACTAAATATTATTTATTTTCAAATATTTTTAATTTTGCGTTGTTGCTTACAAATCTTGAATTAAATTCACCCTTTATCCATTTGCACTCTTTATAAATACGAGTTGTAAGTAAAAGCTTTACTAAAAATAAATAATGTTCTTTACATTCAAAATTTTGAAAGTCAGGAATTTTTTTTATTAACAGTTTTTTGATTTCGTTTAACATTATCTTGACCACTCCATTTTCACTTTTTTTTCATCAAATAGTTTTGTAAATACTTCAAGACTAATATCACATATTAAAATTAATAAATTAGAGGGACTTCTCAAACCTTTCTTATCATCATTAATATGTTCAAATGTCTTTAAAACTATTAATAATTGATTAGGATCATTTAAATTTTTTTCAGTTGTAAGACTAGTTTCAAAATTTTAACACTGAAAAAGGTCAATACAACGTTTAGCCAAGTACCCTGCATAATAAACAATAGAACACTTTTCCAAGTTTACATTTTTTACTGTTTCTGTGTCGCGGTTAATCATATCTGTATCATCTGACTCGGAAGTTGATAATAAACTAGAACCAGTTGAATCTACGCCTGTGGTTTTGGTGTTATTGATTGGTGTTTCTTCATTAATAGTTGTATTAATTTCCACGTCCGATAAAATATTAACAGTTAAATAATCATCATTATCTGTTTCACAATTACATTTTTCTGACGCTTTCATTAATGAAAAAGTACAAATACTTGCAATGCAACTACGAAATACTCTCGCCGTTGGATTTCTGGTGTAGGTACCCATTTTTCTGTCTCACAATCGAAAACATATTTTCCAAAGGGTCCTGGTTTAGTCGATTATTCATCAAAAAGTAAGATTTATTTTCTTTAGAACATAAACTGTATTCTTTTTCATTTTCATACAGTTGTTTTAAGGCGGTGAGTGACCACACCATACCTGTAAAACATGGCGGTACTGACATTTTATTGTTTTTGTGAGTTATTTTTTTTGCGTCCCGAAAAGTTGATATTGATTTATCAATATTTTAAAAAATGTGGGTGTTTTTCAAACTCATAGGGCGCCTATTCCGATTAATATCGTACAAGTATTTGCTATTACATGTGTTGGGGCCGATAGCGTAAAACAATATTACGCGCACACCGGACACCTACTACTCCGTGCACATACTATTTGCGATTTCACCACCAACCAATTATAATGTGTTTGTGTGTATATTTGTGTGTGTGTAGCTTCGTCAGAGTGGTTGGGTTCGCCGCGCAAATCTGACGAGCTACGTGGTGGTGGTGGTGTGCGTCTTGATGTGTATATTTGTAGTGTGTAGCTTAAAACTAAGGACAAAGATAATCAAATACACTAATCGTGTATAAATGGTAACTGTTGCTGTATTAAAATTCTGATAAAAATAAAAATCACAGCAACACGTAAAAATGTAAATAAATGACATAAATTGCCTGTTTGGCACAACAATGATGGTAAAGTAATACAAAATAATTTCTAAAAACTCACGTGTACAAAAAGCAAATATAAAACAATAAATGGATGATTCGCCTATGACGGCACGACACTATAGCACTAATTATAATAATAAATAATAAATAATAAATTTGCCTCTGACGGCACAACACAATTTCAATAATAAAAACAGTAAAAAATAATAATGTGGCCTATGGCGGCTATACAAAAATATAAAATGCGAGTTCGCTGTGTACTCAACGACGGTTCGTACTACACAGAAGATATATAAAAATACAAACATAACATGGGCACTGGGCCTTTTCGATTATATAATACACACACACAAATACAAAAACGATAAAGGTAATTAAAATAATTGAATATTAATATTTGTGATTGTGCGTGTGTCTGTCGATTGGTGGTGGTGAACCGAAATAGGCCGATGACCGTGAAATTAATCACGGCACGGCGGCAGGTATATGTGTGCGCGTAACATTGTTTTTAGTTCATTTCTAACATGTTTGCGTTTGTGGCGCAAACAACATGCATCAAATGAGTTGTTCATTTCAAGAAGAAAGTCGGCAGTATCGTTAGCAGTTTTGATTTTAATTGACCGGTGATAACAGACGTTTTGATAGCTGAAGAAACATTATTACTGAAAATCTGTAGGGCAAGTTTACAGGACATTTTCTGGAATGGATTGGGATACAAATGGGTTGACGATATCTTACACATAGCACAAGCTTTGGTACTTTTAGAATCTAGTTCGTAAGTTTTTATAACATCTTTAAACATGATTATTTTATTTCTTATTTTTAGGTCTCCATTTAATAAATTATTCCTTACACTTTTGAATAAATGAGGTATATCATATATTAGGCAAAGTGTTTGGCCGTGTATTTGTGTTGTCGGATTGTTTTCAGTACCTCCAAGTAAAGAAAAAAGTTTTCTGTTTTGAGAACCTTGGTCGCATATTAATGCCGTGGGCGAAAGGCCAATACTTAACATTTCTTTTACAGAGTGTTTTATTAGAGTATCTAGATCATTACCCTTTACACCATTATTGGTAAGAAAATAACATAAAGGAAACTTCCAATTTGTATACAACCCTCTTAACATAATGACTAGAGCTTGTTTAGCAAATTTTGGAGAACGACCAAATGGACCAAAGTCTTCAAAGCCTTCAATTAAATCCAGCACTTTATTATATTCAATACTTTTCATTATTGCAATTTCATCGAACAATATAACACACCTTTTATCAGTATGGGTCATCGTTGTAACTTTTAATTTAATTTGATCTAAATAATTTTGAACGAAACCGGGTGTATAATCAATCGATCTTAACCATCGCCGGACAGTACTTTCAGCCGGTAGGATTAAACCATTTTTTCTTAAAAATTTGTATGTTGAAGACGATTTATAATAAAGTGACATAGACAATGTAATATAAAATACTTGAAAAATGTACATTAACCTTTCAGCAGGCGCGTATGCACTTTTTGTACGACAATTATAGATTTATTGACATTTTACGTGCCCAATTAATACTGGAGTTTCTCCTATTCTACAATAACGTATTTATTATTAAATTTTTTATTTATTTAATAAAATTGTTTTTTAATAATTATTAATAATTATGTATACAAATATAAAATATTACATGGATAAGAATAACATTTTCCCAAACAATATTTGTATTAAAAGTTATTTGTGTATCCTAAATTAGTAAATTGTAATTAAATATATTTGAAAAACATTATATCGTATTAAGTAAGTACAACACGCGCCTGCAGCCTGCTCGTGTAATACATAGTAGCGCGCCTATCGAAAGGTTTAAATATATGATATACATGGCGCATATGTGTGTCTACTAGGTGATTCGACATTTTAAAAAAGTGTTAATCTTAAAAGTTAATTAATTAATAAAAGCGGATTTTAAACGTACAGTGTGAATAATAATAATGGAAATACATAGTTTAATTTTAGAGCGTTCTCTCCCAAAAATAAACTATTGCGATTCAACGTGATAAAACGCCCTCGTACGCCATTGCCCAAAAATAATAATAACAAGTTTTAATATTTTAAGTATCGTTCAATGACAAGTATTGAATTGAGCTCTAATCAAATCAACAAATGTTCTTTATGTAAACAAATTCCAGTACAAAAAATTAAATAATATAACTCTTATATCATAAATTCATAAGAAAGTTAAAAACTTAAGGCAAAAGATATATCTGAAGATTATGTGTTCAAGAAAAACAAAAATTCACTATTAATAGAATCTTGCTCCTCTTTTGATCAATATAGCGAAATTTCTACACATTTATTTAAAATGATTCTTTTAGTAATTTACAACACAGTTGTAATTGTTGATATGAATAAAAAATGAAAATAAACTGTTAATATGAAAATAAACGATAAGAATAAAAAAAAACAATAACCAGATTATACAACAAAGGAATGAAGCAAGTTCAAAAACTATTCCAAAAAATTAGGAACAATGAATACATTGTGTAACACATTACTTGTATCATGTAAGTATATTATGCATTACATAATACAGAGTCGCATACACTACCATGCGAGAGCTATTTGTAAATATATAGAAGGATCAATAACCAAACCTGAAAGTATTAGCGGAGACGTTCGATTTATAAATAATGGATTAGCATTTATTTTTTCGGAAATTAAATATGAGTTAAATGGTGTTTAAATTCAAAAATCAGATGTTAACCGTAACGCTGCTTTGGATTATAGTTTTCAAAATCCTAGTGAAGATTTTATCGAAAACAACACCTTTAATGGTTGCATTAACCTTTATGCTTTATTCGGTTTCTGTGCGGATTATAAACGTATATTAATTAACTGCAATCAACAACTAATAAAGAACAGATGTTCGTTGGATATGAACGCTACAAACATTTTTAAAGCTACTGATTTATCTGTTACCGAAGCGTCTAAATTTTAAATGTCAAAATACATTTTTCATATCTACTCAAAGACTTGGTTTATTTTTACTATGTATTTGGATCTGTAGCTGGCCGAAATAATTTAATTTTCGTGTTTGTTTGCTAATCTATCAATCTATGATTAATCACCCACGACTACATTTAGTTGATAACGAAAACGTAGTTTTCAAATTATAACAATAAAAAAAATTGTTACGTTTTATATTTACAATTTGATCTGCACGTATTTTCACAATTGTGTTTTATTTCGTACGGCCAACAATTCAAAAATGGATGCTGTTGAAGAAGTTCTTCCGCCCGAGGTAAATTTGGTGCGTTTCGGAAAAACGGAAATGTTTATGGATAAGACGCAAACCGAGACGAAACAAGTAATGATTAATAGCAAAATATCATTATAAACTATTTAATCATACAATATAATCGTTATTAGTATAATACCCGTTCGGCGTCCACGGAGACGTTTTATTTATACATCGTAATAAATAAATAATATACAATTTATTACAAATTACGCATTTAGTGTACTATACAATTTAACAAAAATATTAATGGACATTGTTTCAAGATGTTGGTACAACAATGTGTTAGGTATGTTTTTGTAACATATATGTTTGTAATAATTTATATTATAATATTATCGGATTAAATTGTTTAGACATTGTTATACATAATTAAGTACTTACTGTTTAATTATCTTTATTAATTGTGTAATTCAGTAAAATATTTAGGTTGGACGTAAATGTTTAACAGGTGTAGGTATGAGCTAGTTTGACTAGTTTGACTAATACAACTAACATAATATACAACTATAATTCGATGACAAAAATCGCGTGGAGCAATATTTATTGTAGATCCCTATTTGAAATCTCCAAGCTCTTTGCAATCACCATGCATTTTAACACAATGACAATTAAATTGAACATTTATTTTTATGGAGGTGCTTTTATTTTACCTTTAACACACTCAATGAGTCGGTACTCGATGTACGTATAGTAATACTTATAGATCACTGCGTTGGTTTTCAAGAAATTCACTTAAAGTTATAAATTCGTTTTTGATCATAATTAATTTCTCCAGGCTAAGCCTACGGAAAAACAAGATGGCTCGTATGACATGAGCCTGAAATGCAGTGACGTTTTGGATCGTATAATACCGGCTAGGGAATGGGAAAAGGATGGTAAACTTTACCGTCTAAAACTGTCCACTGAGCCAGGTTCCAAAATGGTAGTGAAAAATCTGAATGAGATGTTGGACATGTATTTGGAACGATTCAATGCCAGGGAGGTGGGCATTTGTCCGGTTAAAGAGCAACTATACATTCAATGTTTCAGTAAGTTTTAAAACGCCATTTAAATTATACATTTGTTTATTAATTTTTATAGTATAACAAACATTGAAACACGCATTTTATAAAAATATACATCGAATAATAATGTAACGGGGGAAGATTTGACTCTTTTTGCAAATATTGATGTAAAAAAAAGCAACGAGTTAGAGCGATTTGTTCAATTTGATAAATTTAAAACCTAATCATTTTGAACCAACAATCCTATACTGGAGTATTTTTTGTACATTAATATAAGATCTGACCAAATGGTCATTGGAAGTATATAATTATCTATTCGGCTCTTTAATTTGATATTACATGGTTATTTATTAACAATTGAAACTTTTTTTTTTCTTTATTTACATAAACAATTTTTAAATGATTGCACACAATAATTTACAAAAATACAAAAATTGTTTTGAATAAGTAGACAGTAGACACCCATGAGTGACTCTTGACTAAGCATTTGAAAAATATTGTTTTTTTTCTTCCAGAAGCATTGTATATTAGTATTTAGTTTTGTTATAAATCACGACACAATTTTTTTTTAAACCTGCGGGTGTGTAGGAATGGAGAGATATTTTATAAGGGGGTTGGAATGGATCTGGAGTCTTTTATGAAAACGAAAAAGAAGATTTGTGATTATTCTTCTATAGTTATTATATCGAAATCGTTATGCAATGTCAAATTAGAAATATATGTCGGAGCGTTTTAAATTCATCGAAGTGAAATATTTTGAAATGCTTGTATTGGTGATGGATTTTTTTGCCGAGCCCCATAACTGAACTCCATATGTTCAGATCGGTTTAAGTAGGGTCTTATAAAAGAGTTTGGTGCCTATGGCGCCATGGCGGTGTACTTATTTTTAATTAAAATATATCTGAGCGTACGCCTATGAGAATTTGGGGGGCAATCGTTTTTCGTTTGTACTCATAGGTATGCGACTGTGTCGGATTGGTACTATATCAAGTGTAATATTTGGGCATACTCTCCGCTTGAGCGTAAACGTTGTACGTACCGATTTATTATATATACCTATACATAGCCTTCAATTAAGAAATTATTAGGCATAGTGTCAAAGTAGCTTGTGAGATCGGTATTAGTTAGACCGTGCCTAGGAGGATTGTATATTGTAGCGATAAGAAATGGTGCATTATTTACTGTGACCATGTGCCGTTTGTCGTATAATACACTTATTAGTAACTCATTTGCTGCGTGATTCCTCAGACCGTTTTCATTAAATAATATAATCGACGATGACTGACTCATGTAAGAACTGTTATTAATTTTTTTTTACTCAATTGAAACTACTTATTTAATTTATAGCTTAGTGGTATTTATTGTAATCATGTACACAGACGAACTAATTAGGCAAGTGACGGTGCACTGTGCGGAACGAGGCAACTTGTTGATACGGGTTCGCGACGATATGAAAATGAACATCGACGGTTATCGTAAACTGTACGAGAGCTTGACAGCCAAAGGGATGCGAAAAGCTTTGTTGGTGACCAGTGATAACTGATAAGGATAATAATGCGATCTTATTAACAATTTACCATAGGCACTCTCCATGAAAGTAACATCAAGCCTTGTATCTACAGTTAGACTAAACGATTTACGAATTCCAGTCGACGTTAGTGACGTCACAATTTATTCGACTTATAAAACGTCCATCCGAGCGCTAAGTTGCATCTGAACGTAATATCTGATAATATCTGGTTACTCTTTCACGAACTAATTTTAAATAAATCTTAGAATAGTTCTTTTGTGTTAACGACCGGCTACTGTTATAAATTATAATAAATTGGTATTATAACATAATATTATAATACTGATCGTACTAAAGGTAAATTTGGGACTTGGTTTATCTGATTTTCAATGATACTTGGTTCAAAGAGCAAACAAACCCCACTTGAAACATGTGACTCGATCGTACCGCCATACTGACGATTAGATTCATACAATCGCGTTATTTCCGACCACCTAATGATAATATGACCTAAATGACCTAAATGACGTAAACATTAATCATTTTCAACCGTTCGTGTTTTCGCAGATGAGTGAGAAGAAAGCCGATTTGGAGAAGCGGGTACAATGTTTGATGTCTGATAATGAAAAATTGGAAGCAGATTTGGCAGAAGAAACAGCGAAGACGCAGGCAATTGAACGCGATATAGTCATTGCGCGTGAAGCAGATACCAAACATCAGGTTGAAAGTTTGGCCGATGAAAAAAGAAAAAACGAACTGATCAAAGTAAGAGTGTATTACAAATCGATTAAATATACGATACACACTCACTTATCACCATAAACATGTTTTTTTGATACTCTATAGTTTTGGTGTTTTTAGCGCGAGATAGGTTTTTCTTGAACACATAGTTTAACAAATCTTAAAATGAGACTTACAATAAATATTTCATCTTGAAATAAATATTAAGAGGACAAATATTATAACAAGTCAGGACTTTTTATTCTTGTCAAAAACAATTTGGTCACTTTTGGACGTATGATGTTTAAAGGAATCTCAATTTGATCAATCTTTTAATGAAACACAATACGTTTAAACTTATTATTATTGGAAAAAATTAATGTTATCCCGCACCATGGTGTGTGAATTCCTAGGGAATATGACAGTTATGACAGTCATAGGATATAACATTTGTATTACATAACTATACATCGATATATTATACTTACAACACTATTAATACGCGGTAAAATACTTTACAATCTAATAATATTTTTGTTTTCAGGATCAACTAAAATCGGTCCTTAGTAGCTCAAAAAAATGACGTTAATTAGTTGGCAGCTGCAGAAGTACAATATTATATTATAATTCAATGCTAAACTGAATTACAGCTTAACAGTCTTACAGTATTTTGTGGTATTACACAACAATAAATTTAACTCGATTTGTGATATAAAAAATTTATTTTTTCTCGTAGAATCTGTAGAAAATCTTACAGTGTAAACTTAAACCATGCAACTTATAAGTTACAAAATATACCTGTTATCTAATATACAAGTGACTAGTGCACATCTATATATAACTTATTAAACAAACATAAACGTTTTATCAATACTAACAAGTAGTTTTTAACGATTATTGAAGAAAGACGGTGGACAAAGAACGTCATTAATATCAAGTTATAAAAAGTAGTAAAATATAAAATATCGGTCCATAATAAAATGTACGTGGTTTAATAATAAAATATCAGAGTACATAGAACATATAAATACTTCTGAGAAATATACTCGAAGAATGCTCATGCTGAGCAAACTATACCAACTTTATTCGCTTTGGAACTATTATTCAATATCGATTCCAAAATTAATATTACCTTTTTTTCAACTGTTTGATTTGAAATGTGACTGCTGTGTAAGTCCTTCTGTGTTGTACCTTTTGTCACTTCCTCTCCAGTAAATTTTCATATGATTAATTTTTAAACCAACGAAATACGGTAAAGAAAGTATTGCTGTGCTGCCAATCTGGGTCGCGTTTTGCTGCATCTCAGGTAAAAATTAATATAGATCCAGTGCGACGGTAGTAGCGCGAAGCTAAGTAAAAAAAAAAAAGCGAAGCGGTTACTACCGTAGTACATTACACGAGCCAGAGTTTGCCCATTGAATGTGTGTAAATTTTCCCGCTTTCTTTAGCCAGGGCGACAGACCTAATGAATGAACGGATTCGTCTGTTTGTAGTATCAATAGATCGGGCATGATTTGTAGATTATACCTTTGTCAATTTTGAAAAAATTGGTTGAATAACGCCAAATATATTAGCAAAAAAAGTCAAGTATTTTTGAAGCAAAAAGATATTGTGCTCTACCGTCTTTAGATACAACGTTTCACGCAGCAGCGTACGTATCGTATTACCCCCTCCATTCCGTATACGCCGATTCCCGCCGTTGCCTGCGTCTTCGCTTATCGTATTCGTTATTTCTGTTACGACTAGGGCTCTCGGTCTGGTACGTGTATATCAAATACACGTGTACACGTAGTCCGTACCTTAAATAGTAAAATGTATTAATATCCGTGTATTTAATTACACGTGTTCTTAAGGTTCGTGTACACGTGTATCATTTATTTACTTTGCTAGAATTTATTTTCTTTATAAATTAATAATTAAGACTTTTTATGACACAAATTTAGTAACATTTGTCATGGAAATTTGTTAAATAGTCCAGTTATGAACAGACATGTTTATTTGTCGAAATATATAAATTCTAGCAAAGTAAATAAATGATTGAGATAGAATCAATTAATTTAAAATTTAATTTACTTAGCATTTATTCTTCATATCACATCTTTATAATGTTTAAGTCTTATAAATTACTAGTTTTTTTAAATTTAAGTTAACTTAGCATTTATTAATGATATCACATCCTTATAATGTTGAAGTCTTATAGAATATAGATGACTAGTTTTTTTTACTTAGCAATTTTTTACACGGAGTTCGACGAAGTGTTTTTGTTGGGTAATAACTATCTATATCCATAGTTTAAAACGAAATAAATAACCGGTTGTAGATATTAGATTAGATGTTGCGCCGTGAATATCGCGATCACTATTTTAGTAAAATAAAAATGGACCATTTCCAATGGGAAACATAACTATATGTCAATGGTAATTACGATAATAACCTCTGTCTATGACTTGCATGGACAAAATATTAGCTATAATCAATTTACTACAAATTAAATATTTGACACTTTTTTTGTGTATGAGGAGAGGGCGGGCAATTTTCCCTATTGCCCGCACTTGTATCCGCCCTTGGTATCCGTGCATTTGCGAATAGAAATCAGATAAAATAACTAATTTCCCGTGAACGATATTAGTTATTTAGTTGTTTTTCTAAAAATATTTATTTTAGTGAATTAAAACATTAACTGAGTACTTATATTAGGATTTTATAGATACTTAATAATTTTCGAAATATTTTAATAAAATTGGTGCTATTTCAAGTGCCCAACTTAAAATTTTCGATTTTTTGAAAATTTAAATAAGTTATGGATTGAAAACAATTTCAATTTTTTGGTTTTAATACCTGAAATTTCTATAAAAGACTTTCTATAAGTTGGTTTAATATAAAAATATTAAAAATATATAGATACACCTATTTTAAATGTTAAGAATTGAACAAAACTATACAAAAATCACAAATAAAATGAAATAATGAAAAATCCAATGTCAAATGTAATTAATCTTTAAATTTTTATGATTTTGAATCCTACACTTTGCCAAGTGAAATTGAAAGCAGTAATACTGAGTAAGTATATCTCTAAAAAAATTTTTGAAATCCCTCATGGTATTTTAATAATTAAAATTTCGATTTTGTATTTTTACAATTTCATTTTTCATTTTTGTGGACCTAGGATTCTTACAGATCACGAAATGTGTGACGAATGCTGAGTGATACAAGAATTGTGTTATTAATAATTCCAATAATGGAAAATATTCGGACATTAATAAAAATAAACAAACTATTATTTTCTGTGTTGTTAAATAAACTAATTCAAGTTTCAATACATTTCATATTTTTGTTTGCACCTATAATTTATTTTGAGTTTAATCGAACTGTTCCTAAGAAGTAAGAATATTAATTTGAAATTCTTTTAATTCTAACTAATTAGAAGACGCAAAAAACCTTTCAGTAATTACGATCGTGTCAGAGCATGTGGGATGCAATTATAAACTAACCTGTAGCAGTGATACTATAAATTCTTATCTACAATTTTTTTGGAACGCAAGTCACATGCGGCCGTTATAATGTATGTACAAATTAATGATTGGTCCGTTTTGTACAACTGCAATAATATAATTACAATAGTATTGAAAAATAATAACTACATAGTTCGACAAGATTTCGAATAAAATATCTTGCCCAACAACGTTTATTTAGCCATCATGTATCACTTAGGTACTATAATACAAATTTTCTTCATATCGAACGTTCTCGTTATCACGCATCGACCAGGTCTTCTCCGGTGACGTAGAACAGATTCATGTTGTTGGTGAAACCTGCGTTTTGCTTGGAACATTTCATATGCAAAACCAAATCACCCTGCTTCAGTATACATTTTTTTTTGGCATACGTCATTGCGAGCTTCGTGCGATTTTCGACATCTTTCGACCACGTGGTCTCTACCGGATCTGTAACGAAATGCACAACACACACACGCACAGCGTGATCATAATGTGATTATAATTGACGGTCTCCACTATTGTTGTGAGAATATACATTTTGACCATCTTATTACAATCCAGAAATTGGGATAGCTGAGTACCAGTACCAGTACCTGAGTACTAGCTGGAAAGCCCAGAAACGTTAAAGAATATTTCACAACATTTGTGTAAAATGTAAATATGTAATTTAAATTATTCTAATTAGATAAACGTTAATTTTTAATTATAGTTTTCTAAGATTCGGTATACCCGACGCCATACCCGTAAACGTTGTGTCCGTATTACAAACGTAGAACATGACGAATTTACATTCTGCACAACCGATTACGTGTTATTATCTTAAGTATTACAGTAAACTGACCTATTATCAAACTTAAAGGGAAGAAAATTATCTGTGCGATGACATAAGTTTCTTACGATATTTTATTTTTCAAGCAAGTCGTGATAGTGTAAAATATTACAATTTATAAAAGCTCACGACTTGCTTCAAATTTAAAATATCGTTAAAAACCTATGTCATAGCACAGATAATTTACTTACCTTTAAGTTTAATAATAAGTCAGTTTACTCTAATATTAAATCCAACGACACAAAATCAATTCTAACGTACGCAGATTTTCCGTGATGTACGTTTGGAAGACAGAGACAAAGCATGGCATTTTATGGCGTCCTCTTAAATAAGTTATAAGCATGAAACTTAAATAAAAACATGAAAGTTTATCCACGATAATCAATTTACTTCCCGTCCATGGCCTTTTTTATTAACAAACATTTCTCGTGTGATAGCTTGTTCTCGGGGGGGGGGGGGGGGTCGTTAGTGCACAATACAGGGGAGCGGTGGACGTTTTCCCTACAGCGCATTTATTACGGGTGGGTTTTGGTGCCCGAACACCGCAGTCTCTGGATGTTACACTGCGTTTTACCGCAGTCGATTGCCCAAAAAAGGTCATTTAATTGATACAACTAGTGCATAATTACCTATGTAATGCAGCGCTATGAGATTCCTCCATACCGATATCTTTCTGGCGCACTTCCCGTGCCTGATGATGGCCAACACAGGGCACATGGGCCTGTACCGTGCGATTATCTTTGCCGACAGACCCGACGTAGTAATCACTATGATCGCGGCCGCGTTGCACTTCAGAGACACTTCCACGCACCCGATGCTCATTGCGTGAGATGGATCGATTGTCGGCTTGAACTGAATACATAATTAGAAACGAGTGATACATAACTTTATTACTACGTCAAATAAAATATTCGTAAGTTTGTGCGCCTAAATTTAAAGCCGTGTTAATTTTGTATAAACACGCTTACGGAACGCTAACGTGGACAAGACAAATCTTTTAATCTATTAAATCGAGCAAATAAGTTTTGAAGTTTTTATTGAAAAAAGTGTACATTTTTTTCTACTTTTATAATGTTGACTATTCGTAGTTGATAAGGGGGTTAATTCAAACACCCCAGCCCCAAGTTTGTTTTCAGTTACAGCCTTCAGCTTTTTGTTATCGTTATGAAAGCTAACCGCATAGGTATTTTAACGATCTGAAAAACGTTTTTATTAGTCGAATACGTAGGTACAACTATTAGTGGTGCAGGTAAAGATGATCCGAACAATAACCAAAATAGTCGTATCTCCGACTTGAAAAATGTGACTGAAAAAAGAGTTACAAATGTTTTAGTCAAAGAAAAGTCATCGTTAAACAGCAATAACAAAGTAAGTGAAATAAAATAATTATTGACAATAGATACACAATGGTTTTTTGCTAAAATAAAAAAAAAAAAAAAATAACTTCACAAAACACGATTGTCGATAAAAACAAAAATAATTTGAACAATTAATAATTTACTTAAATGGTATTCAAATATGTATCTATCTGATAATTAATTACAGTTCAAATTAGGTTCTTCGAAACTACACAGTTTCGTTTCCAATAGCAGAGGTCTGTAACTCGTGAAACTCGTAAACCTGAGATTTGATTGTTAAAAGAAGTGAAATTTGTAAGATTCCAAGGTAAAAAAGGGCATAAACCCATCCTAGGTAGGGTGAGACTCCACGATTCTGCAAGATACAGGGATGGGATGGTTGCTGTATTTATCGGTGCACCACCAATTGCTAATGTTCAATTGATAGCGCGATTATAGATAGACCCGACGTAGTGATCACTATGATCGCGACCGCGTTGCACTTCAGCGATACTTCCACGCACCCGAAGCTGAACGCGTGAGATGGATCGATTGTCGGCTTGGACTGAACACATTTTTGGTTACGAGTGTTACATAATTTTATAAAATTATCGGCACGTAAAATATAATATTTTAAGTTTGGGTTAAGTAAATTAATTTCGTAAAGTTAGTAAATTAATTTCGTAATCGTACTCACGTAATGCTAACGCGGACAAGACGAATATTATAATCTATTTAATTGTGAAATAAGAATTGAAGTTTTATCTTTTTTTAAAAGAGTGTGATAATAATCTGATAAAAAATAAATATTGACTGTAGACATACAATTGTCTATCGGTAAAAATGGTGAAATCAAAAAAAGTTAACATCACAACAACCTTATTTTTTTACCGCAGTACATGGGCGAACGCAGGAATGTGTGACCGGAATTCCACTCGTGTTTTTAACTCCAAAAACTGTGAGCCCAATTTACTCAATAAACACTATCCGTTACATTATATCGTGCATGTCCTTAACGACGGTCGGATACGTCGGCTACCACAAGTCGCACTACCGTGAGTTTACGCCGATAAACCCCTTAGCTTACCCTGTTTTTGAGTTCCGAGAACACTTGATGTTGCCATACGGCCGCCTCGCCCTGCCGGCACACGGTCAACGCGAATTGCGCGCAATGTACTTTGTGCTCGGACCGCTTGGTCACGTCCAGGTAAATGCAATCAGTGCCGTCCAGCACTGCGATGATGACGTCGTTCACCTCGGAGCCCAAGGGAATCGTGCTGTTTTCCATGGAGTTCAGAAAGCCGCCGTAAGTCACGCTCGGCTTCCCCAGCTGCGCGGGACGAAGACAGCGAGTTGTATTAGTATAGGGTGTAACGTGTCGACGTTGTACCGAAAAGTACACAGTTTTTCTTAAAAACCCACAGTCAGGCGCGTACACAAAAAAATATTTTTTGGGGGGGGAGGTTTGGACGTTTGGTTGTACACTTTCGTACATGATATATTGATATATACATTTTCGTATATAATCTAACCTAACATGAAATTTACACCATTTCAATTATAGTACTATTTATTTCTCATAAAAACGTTATTATTAAAAAAATTCGGGGGGGGGGGGTTTGAACCCCTAGAACCCCCCCTTGTATACGCGCCTGCACACAGTAGTTTGATGAAGATAAATATATATTACGTTTTAAACATTAAGCGCTTTTTTATCATACTATTGAGAATTATAGACATTCATATACGAGGAAAGGAATATTATTATAGTCGAAAAATACTTGTAAAAAATAAAATGAGCTCAAGAGGGAAGGGAATTCATTCCCAGTACACCTATTACGCTTACTCCGACTGGTTTACGAGTTCCAGAAGACTCTTACGTACTTACTATGTGGCACTTGGACAAAACAATCTTTTGGGCAACGAATATGTGTTTGTACCCTACACTCATGGACAGGTTTTGTCGGTGCAGAAACACGCCGTCCGCGCTCTTTATGATCTCGTCGATGTTTTCAAGTCCCATGGAGTTGTCGATTTTCGCATATAGATCGATGTCATGGCCACGTTCTTCACCTTTGGGCAGTTTCAAAAGTTATTTGAGTATTCTGATATTTAAATAATTTCCATAGAATTGAATACTTTTTCGAGTTTTTTATAATAAAATACAATTGTAAGAGTATTTAAGTACACTAAATAACTGATTGAATTATATTTTGTTATTAATTATGCTTGACGTATTAAGTTCTTATTAATTAATAAATTATCTACGTATTATCGTATTATACATGTTAAATTCAATTGAATGTGAGCTATGATTGGTTTTTGTACGATATTTAAATACTAGCGTTCAAGTACTTAAAATAAATATTTTAATTTTAATAAACATAATATTCGAACACCAATACAACAAAACGAATAAAATTACAGTTACCTGTTAATCCGTTCGCGCACTTTTTATAAAACGGTCGATTTAGCAAAAGTAATAACTTACGTTAATTTAATTAAAAGTTTTATTACGTACACAGATATTACAGTGGGTATAAACCATTGTCCAAAGTAAAATAACATTTTTACAGTACGTCGTACGATATTTCATAACCTTTCACATTGGGATTTATCACCATGCCGAGTGATCGTTTTAGTCGTTTAGTTCGATGACAAGAGTCTCGTGATTGTGAGAAAACCCGTATACATAACAATAATAATAGTTTTATCATTGATAATCATAATTGGTTACAAGTGTTTTAAGTATTAGTTTCATATATATATATATTAAATGCTCACAGTATGTTCAATGTTGATCAATTTAAACATTGATCGTTTAAATCGATTAAAAATACGAATGCGATACATGAAGCTTATCAATATTAAAATTTAAAGGTTTGAGTTTGGCAATCAATTAACTTGGGCGATCAGTTCCACCCGCGATTAATTCACCGACGATCAATTATTCGCAACCAATTCACCGAATACCCAAATAAAACTCATCAATTAAACGCTTTAATTCGTCAATAATATAAGTTATATGTTGTTTGAGAAGTATCTGTAGGCTTGTTATTCACATTCGTTTTAAGTACGTTTTACGGAGCCGCATGGACACCGGGTCAGGTTTTAGTCGTCACGGACATTTTACAGGCATACGAGTATATACTTACATACGAACTTCTTGACGAGGTTGAACAATTTTGCGGTCCTGACGCCGGGAACCAGAATGATGTCGACTTTGAGCTCGATCCCGATGCGGACGTACTCCTCGTCCTGTTCGGAGAGCAATTTCGAACCGTACGGTATTCCTGGTATGTGCACCGATTTCTGAGACCCGAGATAGTCCCCTCGTGTTATCACGCAGTACACCTCGTCCGGGTCTACGCGAGAAAATCGTTACAACATCGTGAGTCAAGTTATACGCGTATACGTACGAACGAGCACGTCGCATTATTACCAACTCTTATGACGGACAACTCGATGTTCCCGTAGTCCAAGTAGATCTTATCGTTTTCTCTCAGCTGATGAATGTTTTCGCAGCCCACGTAAATGCGGTTCACGGTACACTTGTTCTTAAACGCCTCGTCGTTGGTGACAAAAACGTGACCGTTGGTCGGAAGTTCTATGAAACGTTGGCCGTGCTGCGAAATGTTCGAAAACTATTAATTGAATCGAATGGGAATGCGTGAAAAAACGATTACCATGAATACAATTTTTTGGCGATTAGATGAGATAGCATTAACAAAACGATTTTCACAATCGATAAAAAAATTAACAAAAAATTTATCAAAAAGACCGTTGACACATATGTTTTTCATCGGATATGTGATCTCGATATAAAAATTCCATATTCGTGTAGTCAAGTTGTACTCGGGCAGTTTAGTTCACACGCGCGTACTAACGCAACCAGTGTTATTTTTTTTTGTATCCGTTGTTTGTCGGATACAAATAATTTGTACTCGTACGCAGTGGCGTACATTCAAATTTCCTCTGGAGGGGGGGATAGGCTAATAAAACAATAAACTTGAAAATAACTTGTTTCATAACTACCTCTTTTCCCAGCAATCTAACTCTTTTTGATTAAAAATTTGAAAAATGTCGGGGTCATACTATATATTAAAAACTTTATTACTTTATAATTTTCTTAAATACAATTATAAATCAAATGTTAACATAAAAAATGCAAATGTAACTATATCGAGAAGTAAAATGCCTTAAGCATCAAAATTGCTAGTAAATGATCTCTCAACCAAGAATTACCAATAAACCCATGATAAAATGTAGAAAGAAGCAAATAACATTTAATGACATTGTTCATTGACACATATACATTATATTGAAAACTGAAAATATATTCAATGCTTACCTACTTCATTTCATTAAAACCAATATCAATAATATTTTTTTGTATTAAGTGGATAATAATTTAAAACCAAATTCACCTAAATAGTTAACCTGTTGTAACAGAGTTTCTACGTATTTTATTTACTGCTTTTTGCTTAAACATACCTCGCAATGTTTTGTAATTTTAACATGTATTACACAATACAATATATCATGTTATCGTGGTATAAAAAAATAATCCGATTGCTATCGGAATGAAGATATCTCGACGATAGGTATGTATAGATATTATGGAATATAATTTCTTTAACTGCGTATACCCAAAAATCAATTATTGCAATAAATAAGTATGATTTTATACATCTTGGTTAATAGTTTTAGTAAAATAGTATATAGAATATAAATAAATAAATTATAAATTATTATTTATACGGTCATGCATTTTATAGTGAATAAAACACCGAACAATTATAATTTTGTTTAACTATACAATTTTTAAAGATATAATATCACTATTTTTATTTTGGCCCTGGGGGGGGTTGAACTAAGTTTGAACTGGGTCAATGACTAATGAAGTATTTATTAACAATTTGAATAAACATAAATTAAAATATTTTTGCCTGCTTGCATTTTTGTGGTTCTGCACATGAAAATAAATGTTGTATAAAATAATTAAATAGAGCATGCGTAAAACGATATCAATTTGTATCAGGTATACAAATTTACATCCCTATCCTAGTGAATATACAACTATACTGAAGAATATCTAAAAAAATATGTACAAAGCAAAACAAATCGGTATAATATTTGGAGATAAAACACAGTTAATGTGATTTTGTCGGATTTCCGGCTTGTTCAGAGTCCGTGTTAGTCTTACCCATGTTAACTGTATCTTATTGTGTTTTTTTTTGTACTAATTTTAATTTTTTTACACCCCAAGAAAAGATATATAATATAAATAATCTATAAATGATAGTATGTTCGTCTAACGTATGTTCGTATACGTGCCTAACCATCGTTGTTATCATTGTTACGCGTTTTTATTTTTATTTTCTTAAAAAGAACGCTTACTTTTGTGTCGGAAACCGACCCAGTCCTCATGTAATATCCATCGAGATTGAGTACCAGAGGCATTGAGTACGGTATTCGGTCGTTCTTGTTGAGACTGAAGTTAAAAATTCCCGCCCGAATTTCGTAGACCATTTTGCGACAGAGTTCCCGGGTCAAACCGTTAAAATTAAATACGACCATGGACACACCTTTCTCGCAGAACTCTTCTATTAACCCTGTGGTAACGTCAGGCACTGCAAATAATAATAATCGATAGGTAAGTGTTAGCCGACACATCCGCCGTCACGATGTAAATGTTAACACAATTTCACGTACGGACGCCGCAAGCCAAACTGGTCAACGTGTTCGACGAAGCGCTCGAGTTAACGTTCAAGTTACTCAAGTGATCGAGATAGTTGTTTTGAAAATTCGCTTTGACGCTCTCACCGTCGTCACAAATATCCTAAACACCATCGTTCACGTTAATTGTTCACATACAATCGAGTTTTTACCTAAGTACAGTACAGTACAAAAGCGCTGCGTACTTACCCATGGATATACGATACACGGTTCTTCATTTTTCGTGGACTTTAACGAGGTCATTTTATGTCTTAATTGTATTCTTCGTCAAATCTGGTTTTTGAACTAATACTGTCTAATTTAGTTTTCAACAGTTGAAATCCACATTGTTTGTACAAAGATTAAAAAAAATAAAAATGAAAAATACTTGTTAATAATAAACGTTGCCTAAGAAATACGTGAATACGAGTAGTTGGTAAAAAAAATATTATTCATTAAATTAACAATAGATAAAAAATTGAAAATTGAAAGTTTTGCTAATAGAACAAAACAGATAATATAGTTTGAATACACCATTGAAGTACACAGGTCTTGTAGAGAACATTGATATTATTCAATTTTATTAAAATGTAGATCCAGTAGGCATATACTGGATTTTAAGAGATTTACTTTATTTTTAATTTCTAGAATATGGTTATGAAAAATAATACGAGTATAGTATTAAACAAAAACATTTTTTTTTTTAATAAATGTATTTTCATTGCATTTAACAAAATAGTTCTGAGCCAATGCTAGTATTGTACCTTAGTAGTGTAACAAAATATCTTATTTCGAATCAATCTTATATTTATAACACACTGGCCATGTGGTATTCTCATTATTTATTAATATTTGGAAAACAGAATATCGACAAACGTAAATTTTATAATTAGAAAAAGTTTTGTTTCCTTAAGTTACACTACACAATAGTTATATGGCGTGTATTTTTTGAAAATTAATAGTTGCACTCACCACGCAGTGCGCTTATACTCTCATAATAGACCACAATTAATTAACTGTTTAAGGCATAAGTAAGCGGTAATTCATTGTGCATCAGTGAGAAATATATTTATCATTACATTTATCCAATGCAGATATTTGAAGATCAACATTTAGCCCAACGACCGTTTGTTGTTCCTATATATTACAAGTATTTACATTTTTCATTATGTTATAAATAATTTTAATAGCTTATAGCTAATAATAATAAAGATACATATACAGCCAATGCATATTATGTAGATTATGTAGCATTTTTGAAAGCGGCTGCATTATTATTTTGTCGTACGACTATTACGCTTAATACACAATATGATTTAGTTTTGCGATAGGAATAGGCTGTTCGAGAAAAAAATGATGATATGCCATCGACGTATTGTAAACAAATTTGCATTCAAATTGGTTAGAGTAAACCGCATTTGTCTGTCGTATTTTACAATTACAGTCAGACTCAAACTATAATTTCCCGTAAGTACTGAGGTTAGGCAATTCAAAGCATAACGCCTTAATTTTACGAGGAAGGCTACCTATAGTTTCTATTATGTTAACGTGTAGGCAACTAATCCTACACTCGGTTACATATTTGTTGCCGCACAAAGTGGCAAATATGGTAAATAATAAATATGCACAAGGCGAGCTAGACGTATGGTCCGGAAACAAGTCACGGGACGAAAGAGTTAGAGTTTGATAACTTCGGGAACGGGGAGTGAATAATCAAGGTTAACATAAATCCGACATACTTACTGACCAGTTTAAAATCTAGTATAATTTCTTAAGTACCTATATATACCATACACCAGTTTGGAACATTTGAAAGCCGTAAAGGACGTCATGGGGGTAGGAATAAGAGTCCTTCTTCGCTTAGTTTTAGTCAGTTTTACAAAAAATATTATTACTATTATTGTTTTAAAATACTTACGCCCGGTAAAAATAAATTATTGTATTGATTTTATTATAACGTGCGTATTTTTTATTCTAATTATTTTTATGGTTATGAATTTATAAAAACGATAAATGGCTTAAATAAAATCATGGCATTTCATAATACAGTTACTAAATGTCCCATTGATGAATAAAATACAAAAGAAAAATACGTACATTTTAAAGTATAACACGTGTTACACAATACATACAATATGAATAATTAGTTCTATGGACAATATTATTAAACATTCTGTGTATAATTTTATTGAGAAAAACTAATGTTATAACACACATACATTTTAATTTTTGTTTCATTATATCTCAACGGTCAAATATCCTTTAACGATATAAAGAAAGGAAACAAAAACAGTATACCAATGATAAATATTACAATATGACATAAAATAAATTTCCTTTGGTAATAAAAAAATAATGATTTGTAAAATGAAATCAAAATATATATTAATAAGTAGTAGTAAATAATTATTATAAATTAATATTGTGTGGACATTTACTACAAATATCAATTATGATTTTATTTAAATACCATACTATTAATTTCCCTGTTCTAAAATTAGCTAATTCAAGTTACATTAAATGTCATAATTTTGTTCGGTTTTTTTCATGAGTTTAATCAAGCTGTCTATAATTTCATAGCCCATAGACTAACTAACGTTACTAACGTATTAACCTGAAATTCTTTTAGTTCTAACTAAACACGAGACGCAAATATCCCGTCAATAAATACGATTGTGTCAGAGCATGTGGGATGCAACCATTAAGTAACCTGTAGCCGTAGTACTAGAAATTCTTATCAACAATTTCCTTGGGACGCAAGTAAAATATGCGGTCATTATAACATTTGTACAACTGTAATAATATTGTAACAATAATATTGAAAAATAATAACTTTATAGTTCGACAACTTTGTAAAAAATATCTCGCCCAAAAACGATATCCGTTTATTAGGTACACTAAATTATAAATTTTCTTTCATATCGATTGTTGTCATTAACACGCATCGATAAAGTCTCCTTCGGTGACGTAGAACAGACTCATGTCGTTGGTGAATCCTGCGTTTTGCTTGGAACATTTCATGTGCAAAACCAAATCTCCCTGGTTCAGTATGCCTTTCTTTTTGGCGAATTTCAGCGCGAGTCTCGTACGATTTTCGACGTCCTTCGACCACGTGGTCTCTACCGGATCTGTAACGAAATACGCAACACACATACACACATACATATACACACCGTGATCGTTATGTGTTATAGTTGACGGACTCCACTATTGTTGTGAGAATTTAAATTTTGACCGTCTTATAATACTATAAATCTGGATCGGATTTGAAAGGGATGACTGAGACTGTGACAGCTGGAATTCCCAAAATATTAAACCATTTCGCTTTGTATGTTAATTAATGTGCTAATATTTTATTAAAATTCTAATTAGAGTAACGTTGATATTCAAAACAGATTGTTTAAAAATAATTTTTCGGTGTTCTTTAAATAAGGTTCAAGTATGAAACTTGTAGTTTTCTCTCACTGGTTATCCGCGTTTATCAATATACTTCTCTGGCCCGTGGCTCTTTTACTAACGAATATTTACTGGGTGATTTTGTTTATCAATGATCATTGATAAACAGTAAAATTATGAATTAATATAATTTCCATCGATATTCATTGATAAGGTTTCATGACGTAACAGTATCTGTATATTTGTTCGGTACTAAAAAATGAATGGAACATTTAATCTCATTTGTTTTGTATAATACATTTTTGATTGAATTACTAAAGCTTTTTTCTAGTTTAATAATAGAGTGTTTTATAGGCTTCAATTCTAGGTATTTTTTTAACGTTTAACGGCTATCTCCTAGTATGTAGTCTTCTAAAAAATTATGCCTTATAGTTTCTACCAAAAAACTATGTGATTTTAATAATAAAAAAAGTGTTGTTGGCGGTCCACATAATAATAATTTGTATGTTTATTACAACAAGTATTTTAATATAACAGTTTTCAATTCTAGGGGGTTTCCACGCAGACTTTCCGACTCATAGTTGAACACAGTTTATACTTAGATTGTACTTAGGGAATTTGTTGGTGCGAAATACATGGGCGGCGATAGACGTTTTCCCTACAGCGCATTTATTACTGGTGGGTTTTGGTGTACGGACACCGCAGTCTCTGGACGTTACACTGCATTTTACCGCAGTCGATTGCCCAAAAAAGGTCATTTAATTGATACAACTAGTGCATAATTACCTATGTAATGCAGCGCTATGAGATTCCGCCATACCGATATCTTTCTGGCGCACTTCCCGTGCCTGATGATGGCCAACACAGGGCACATGGGCCTGTACCGTGCGATTATCTTTGCCGACAGACCCGACGTAGTAATCACTATGATCGCGGCCGCGTTGCACTTCAGAGACACTTCCACGCATCCGATGCTCATTGCGTGAGATGGATCGATTGTCGGCTTGAACTGAATACATAATTAGAAACGAGTGATACATAACTTTATTACTACGTCAAATAAAATATTCGTAAGTTTGTGCGCCTAAATTTAAAGCCGTGTTAATTTTGTATAAACACGCTTACGGAACGCTAACGTGGACAAGACAAATCTTTTAATCTATTAAATCGAGCAAATAAGTTTTGAAGTTTTTATCGAAAAAAGTGTACATTTTTTCTACTTTTATAATGCTGACTATTCGTAGTTGATTCAAAGTAGTTAATTCAAACACCCCAACCACAAGTTTGTTTTCAGTTACAGCCTTCAGCTGTTTGTTAACGTTGTGAAAGCTAACCGCATAGATATTTTAACGATCTGAAAAACGTTTTTATTAGTCGAATAAGTAGGTACAACTATTAGTGGTGCAGGTAAAGATGATCCGAACAATAACCAAAATAGTCGTATCTCAGACTTGAAAAATGTGACTGAAAAAATGTTTTAGTCGAAGAAAAGTCATCGTTAAACAGCAATAACAAAGTAAGTGAAATAAAATAATTATCGACAATAGATACACAATGGTTTTTTGGTAAAATCAAAAAAAAAAAAAATAACTTCACAAAACATGATTGTCAATGAAAACAAAAATAATTTGAACAATTAATAATTTACTTAAATGGTATTCAAATATGTATCTATCTGATAATAAATTACAGTTAAAATTAGGTTCTTCGAAACTACACAGTTTCGTTTCCAATAGCAGAGGTCTGTAACTCGTGAAACTCGTGAACTTGAGATTTGATTGTTAAAATAAGTGAAATTTGTAAGATTCCAATGTAAAAAAGGGTGAAAATCCATCCTAGGTAGGGTGAGACTCCACGATTCGGTGAGATACAGGGATGAGATGGTTGCTGTATTTATCGGTGCACCACCAATTACTAATGTTAAACTGCTAGCGCGATTATAGATAGTTGTCAATATTATTGAAAGAGTACGTCAATTGATAGTGTAATTGATAATCGTTAGGATACGCTATTTTATTTTTGATTACAGATTTCAATTTATTGTTAATAACTTTATTAATATTATGATGGTATTTCATTATAATTTATTAAAAGTGAAAGAGGCAGTGACATTAAAGTTTTGGACAGTCAAATGTACCAGCGTTAATTGGAAAGGCCGGAAAAAAGCATTTGGCAGTGTGTGAATTATAAAAAAAAATGTAGAGGCTGAGTCCATGGAAAAATAACTTTAAAAAATATATGACAATTATAATAAAAAAAGAAGAGAAGAACCAGAAATCGTACGTAATTTTCAACTTCAAATATAACAGTGCTATTTGTATATTTTTTTGAATTATTGACTATAATATACTGAAATGCAGTTGATACTTAAATATATGTGTTCGTTTTAATTTTATAAAAACATTTCGTCTGTTAATATAGTCGGTTTTACAATTGATAATCTAGGTAAATACGAGGTCGTTAATTTCTTTTTTAATTCAATTTTATACTTAACATATACGTATTTATTTTTGGTCATGCTTGGTTTTTGATTTTTTCTAACAATTTTATGATTTCTTTGTTATTAACTGTGTTTTAAAATCCGAATTCCGAACCCTTATTAAAACTTTGAACTAATTGTTCGGATATAATATGCTTATGTAAAACTTATTATAATATTGGCAAATTGTTAAAATATCTGTGGTGGATTTCAAGCTCCACAAAGAAAAAGTTTAAAATCGCGCTTATCCGATGCCACCTTACCTAGATTTACTAATGGATTAAGGTATCAGTTTTTACGAACTTTGTTATTTTAACTGGTCAATTTTCCCGATTATCAAAAATTAAATATTTTTCCCTAATATTTTCTAAGCCATCACGTGGCTAACCGTAATCCAATAAAGTCACTACAATCCATTATTTGAGTCTAAATCCAATAAATATATTAAGGATCTTAAGGAAAATTATTCATGCCCCGCTATTTTTTCTAATCCCAAACGACCCAAACGATACCATTTGCCGTTGAATTGGATGCCAGAGAGATATCGTAAGAACAATTTTTTTTAAATCCAATCGCACTTTTGATCGAAACGTTACATTCTTACCGCTGTACACGTGCGACTAGTGTTTTTAATTTGGGGATCTGAATGGCCCAACTTGCTTACAAACAAATTGCAACAAATGCTTACCATCTATTAGTACTTTATATCGTCGTACGATGATAAACTATAATACGAGGACGACCAGAGTTGTGAATACGTAATGGTAAAGTAATGTTTAGTTCTTAACGACCACGACGGTCGGAAACGACTACAAGTCCGTCCCACTACCGTGACTTCAAAATATAAAATAGCGCCATAAGCGTCATCACGTGCTTGTTTACCCTGTTGTTGAGGTCCAAGAACAGTTGATTTGGCCATACGGCTGCCTCGCCCTGCTGGCACACGGACAATGCGGCCTGCGCGCATTGCACCTCGTCCACCATACGCTTGGTCACGTCCAGGTAAATGCAATCGGTGCCGTCCAGTATTGCGGTGATGACGTCGTTCACCTCGGAGCCCAAGGGAACCGTGCTGTTTTCCATGGAGTTCAGGAACCCGCCGTAAGTAATGCTCGGCTTCCCCAACTGCGCGGGACGACAACATTGAGTTATATTAGCAGGATGTAACGTGTCGACGTTGTAACGAAAAGTACACAGTCAAAATGCAGAGTAGTTTGATCAAGATAAATAAACGTTTAAAACATTAATCGCTTGTTTAACATACTTTTGAGAATTTTAGACATTCATATAAGAGGAAAGGAATATTATTATAGTCGAGAAATACTTGTTTAAAATAAAAGAAGCTCAAGAGGGGAGGGACTTCATCCCCTGTACACCTATTCCGCTTGCTCCGATTGGTTTACGAGTGCCAGAACAGTGAGTTATATTAGCATGTACCGTCGAAATTGTATAAAGTTTTATACTTATTTTATATTTATCTTGATCGGACGTTATGACGTATGACTAAAAATACGCCATTTTCGTTACAATTTCGACGGCACACTAATTTGAATACTTACACGAATTTATAGCATACACTACTTATGATATTGATTAGATAGATTATAAATCTTTATTTATAATAGGTAGAAATAACTACGTGTATTTTAGTTTATATACAGCAATATCAATTGGTTTATCATGAACTCCGACATACATCGATAGCACTGCTATAGACAGCTAAGGGTTTTAAAACTCAATAATATAGGTAGAAATATACATGGTGGAAACGTTAAACGCCCCTAAGTCGTTGCCGCGTTAACCATGTGCATGGTATGAATTCGCATACTCTTGGCTATCAATTCACGATTACATCGGAACTTTTGAAGTTTCAAGCACGGTCAGTACGGTTTTTTTACAATATAAAAATATATGATTATAAATAGTAATTGGGCGAAACTCTTTGGTCGAGTGAGACTCCACGGTCATGTGGAATACATTTATTTGTTATTTAGGTATTTGTAATCTATACTTGAAACCAATATATGAGTATCATTGCTCTTCAAAAAAACGATTCTGAGTGAACGAGTTTGGTAAGGTTAGTTTTTAGAGATAGCTGGTATAATAATAGAACCAAATATCTTAATAAGATAGGTTTATTCGTTTTATAAGAACCTATTATATGTAATATGGTGTTATATTTTTGTAATTATGTCCTTTAATTTAATTTATATACTTCAATTATCATAATCATTAAAATAAAATTAGTTTATAATAGCTTTGTTTTAGAATTATAGACTCAAATCGAGAAAATAACAAAACATTTAATATACTTAAATATGTATAAAAGGGTGATTTTCCTAGGTCAGGTCATCTTATTGCTGTAAGTCTTACTTTTTTTTAAAGTCTGCATCTTCAATGTAGTTAGATTCGAAAAACAAGTATAGTATTATGAATTATGAGGCCCTCTGAAGGCAATTTTATTATAAAAATCCATATTATTTTACAAGCCTAAAATGTACTTAATTTAACGTCATTATTAAATATGAGCATTTTCAACCTGAGAAAAATCTCAATATATCTCGTACACAATCGTGCAAATTAATGCATCGAAAATTATGAGATCTCTCTTAAATGCGAACATCGATTATATATGTATGTTTTATATCTCTACGATTAATTATTATAGCAGAACAACCAAATATCTTGTATTCTCGAAAAATAAACAAGTGAAAGACGAAAATACTAGTATTCATACTAGACAATGCCGGCAGCCGTGTTCGATTCTCGATCTCGTTTGAAATTTTTTGCATTTTCTAGTCGATTTGTTGAGAAATTCAAAAAATTACCCCTCCAAAGTACCAAAAGGACAAATTTTCTTTCAGAAAGGTACCAGGTTTGTATACATCGAAAAAAAAACATACTTCGTGATAAATCAATGCATACCTCGTTTCACTCAAAATCTAAAATGTTTATAAAGTGTTAAATAAGTAATATTATTTAATATGTGCACGTTCATCCTGTGTTTTGGTTTTCAGAGCAAGAGATGTTCAGAGGCCTTATCTACCAGCTCCACGTTTATAATATTAAAGCGTACTAACATGTCGTGGAAGTATTATTAAGTATTAAATATCCCATTTACTATATGTTTCCCACGTTAGTTCTGGCCACATCACTATAGTCCCAGCCCGAAAAACTTACTATGTTGCACTTGGACAAAACGATCTTTTGGACCATGAATATTCGATCGCACCTTACTTCCATGGACAGATTGGGTCGGTGCAGAAACACGCCGTCCGCGCTCTTTATGATCTCGTCAACGTTTTCAAGTCCCACGGAGTTGTCGATTTTCGCATACAGATCGATGTCGGTGCCACGTTCATCATCTTTGGACAGTATCATTAGTTATTTGAATACTCTGGTATTTAAATAATTTCTATAGAACTGAATACCCTCAATAACTGATAGAATTATATTTTGTTATTAATTATATTTGACATATTATGTATTTATTAATTAATAATTATTTATTTACTATAAATTTTAAATTGAATGTGAGCTATAATAAAATAATTATATAGTTTAAATGTTTAATATATAATACATATTATATACTATAAATCATAATTTTATATTTAATTATCATATATTCTTATAAATAAAAAAAACTCCATATCGTTTCTAAAGTTAAAGATTTAGTCATCATTTTTACATTTACCGAATATATCAATGAAATCCATAATAAAGCATAGTAGTTTTTAAAATGTAATTGCTAGGCGCTTCATTATCCAATTCACCTGCGAGTTTTATATTAAAAGTAAGGTTTGATTGAATGTGAACTTTAGTGGTTTTTTGTACAATATTTAAAATCAAACGTTCAAATACTTAAAATTACACTTTTAATTTTAATAACCGTAATAGTCGAAGACCAAAAAACAGATTGAATATCGATGATAATAACAATTAAATTAATAATAATTAATAATTAATAATAATAATAATAATAATAATAATAATAATAATTAATAATAACAATTAAATTACAATTACCTATTGATCTGTTCACACAAAATTAATATTCAAATGGTCAATTTTGCAAAAGTTATACGTTGGTTGAGTTAAAGTTTTATTTCGTTAGTTAATACGTTGATAAATGTTTATGTTAATCTTGGTTAAAACCAAAATAAAACAAAATAATTTATGTACGATTGTTCGTTTTAAGTGTCACGATTTTATACGTAAAAAAAACACAGCAGTTTAACGCTTTGATTTCTGAAAGTATAGGTTATAACTTATAAGATGCTTGAGAAGTAAAGTAAGAAGTTGTAATTAAGTTCAACTCAGGGCCGGATTAAAGGGTGGGCAGAGGGGGCATCTGCCCCCGGGCGCAAGATTTTAAAGGCGCAAAGTTTTGAAATATTGTAGGTACCATTTAGATTGAAAAAACTATTAGCGATTACTCACATACGCGTTTCCACGAATTTACCGATATCTGAATTATTACAAGTAATAACTACAGTCACAGTGTCCACGCAATAATAATAATAATTATTAAACGACTATATAATATAGATAACATTTCCACCGACAACTGCAACCGATTATTCAAACGTATAAAAATAGATTATAAATTATCGGATTATCGATAAACACAGTACGAGTGAACAAATTATTCGTTCGTATCGTACTATCGTATATTCGTATCTCGACCGCAGTCATTTCAGTCGTTTCGTCGAGCGCAGACAATAATATTAAGTCGATCGATGTCAATTGTCCATAGATTAGTATATAAAATATAATATTTGAAAAATATTAATACCATGGCGAAAAAACTAAGTGTTAGTGCGTTCAAGAAAATAATACTTGAAAAAGAAGAGCGCAAGAGTGAAATTTTAAAAAAAACACAAAAATTAGATCATTTTTTTTTAATTAAACCTCTTCTACCTTCATTACCTTTGAACAATGTCAAAATCACTTCTACTCCTACTACAATTTCTAACATTTCTATTGATACTACTTCTCTTCAAGAACGTGAACAAAATGTTGATTTCAATGAAACAAAAATAGAAGAACAAAATAATACGATGAGTAAAGTTACAAACACTAAATGTACTGAATTATTTAAAGATGTTGTAGATAACTCATATCTTAATTCTATATCATTGGACCCATATTTATGGAAATTGAATGATCGATCAATTGACATAATATTATCACAAAATTTTTCAACAAGTATTAACGATATTGATTTTTCAAAAACTGCTCGTTTATGTGGTCAAACAATGAGACGTCTTACACCTGATGTTTTTGAAAGAAAACTTTTAAATAATGAAGTAAAATTTCGTAATTGGTTACTCTATTCAAAATCAATATCTAGTTTATTTTGTGGCCCATGTAGAATTTTTTCTAGTATACGTTCGCAATTTAGTGAAACAGGTTTTAACAATTGGAAAAAAGTTCATTCAAAAGTATCTGAACACGAAAAGAGTATTTCCCATTTAAATGCCGTTCGCGATGGGGTTGAGATCTGATAAACTTGGTAAAGGCACACTCGATCATACACTTAAGATACAAGTTGAATTAGAATTACAATATTGGCGATCTGTTCTCAATAGAGTTGTAGCTGTTATTAAGTTTTTGTCATCAAGAGGACTTGCATTTAGAGGGGAAAATGAACTTTTTGGCTCTAATCACAATGGTAATTTTTTAGGCTCATTAGAACTTCTCGCTAAATTTGATCCGTTTTTAGCTAAACATATCGAAACCCATGGAAATAAAGGACGTGGGCATGTTTCGTATTTATTGTCGACTATCTGTGATGAATTTATTTTGATTATGGGTAACGAAGTAATTAAAAGGATTGTTGATGAATTAAAATTATCCAAGTATTATTCGATAATTGTTGATTCTACTCCGGATGTATCCAAAATAGATCAATTAACACTGATTGTTCGGTATATTCTTCCAAATGGTACGCCTATTGAACGTTTTCTTAAATTTTTGCCGTCTGTCGGCCATAAAGGTGCAGATTTATTTTATATTTCATTTTTTATATATCATTTTAATAAATTAATTAAAATTAAATTATATCATGATTACAAAATTGTTATTTTAATAAATGTACCTATTTACATTGTTTATTGTTTAGGTATATAGTAATATTCCTTTATTGTCCTTTATTCCTTTATTGCCCTCTCCTTTTTTGTAGAGCAACGCTCAGTAAAAATATAAATTGTAAATTGCGAATTAAATAAACGATACGGATGTAGCGGGAAGGACGGCCCCACTGGTTGAAGTGCCCCGCTACAGCGCCGTGATGAAAACACAAAAAAAAAAAAGGTACCTATATAGTAATATTAAAAAGATTGTTATCATATAATTTTAATATATTTCTAATATTATTTAATAAATGCCAAATTATAGTAAAACAATGTTATGTTTATGTATTATTAAAAAGTAGTTCTTAATTTTAGGTAGGTTTGCCCCGGGGCGCAAAATATCTTAATCCGGCCCTGGCACTTCAACTTGTTGTTATTCAAACACATGTACACGTTTTCAAGTACGTTTTACAGAGCTTGTTTTACACGCATGGACAACAAGTTAGGTTTTAGTCGTCACGGACATTTTACAGGCATATAGGTACTTACGTATGAACTTTTTAACGCGGTTGAAAAACTTTGCGTTCTTGACGCCGGGAATCAGAATGATGTCGACTTTGAGCTCGATCCCGTAGCGGACGTACTCCTCGTCCTGTTCGGAAAGCCAGTCCGTACCGACCGGTACATGGGGTAGGTGCACCGATCTCCGATCTCCGAGATAGTCCCCTCGTTTAATCACGCAGTACACCTCGTCCGAGTCTACGCGGGAGTATATCGTTACAACACCGTGACTCGAAATGCACGTCGAAATATGTGTACGAACGGGCGCGTCGCATTATTACCAACTCTTTTGACGGCCAATTCGATTTTTCCGTAGTCCAAGTAGATCCGATCGTGTTCTTTCAGCTGTCGGATGTTGTCGCTGCTCACGTAAATGCGATTTTCCGTACACTTGTTCTCGAACGTCAAGTCGTTGGTGACGAAAACGTGACCGTTGGTCGGAAGCTCTATGAAACGTTGGTCGTGCTGCGTGATGGTCGAAAACAATTTTTAGAATTCAGTGGGAACGCGTTGAAAGACGAACCGTGAATACGTTTTTTTTTTTTTTGTGATAAGATGATAATATAGCATTGACAAAACGGTTTTCACAATCAATTTAAAAATTATCAAAAACACCGTCGACATATTATGTGTTTTTCATCGGATTTTTTATCTTGATATGAAAATGTCATATACTTACTCCAAGATGTACTGAAAAAGTTAAATTCACACGCGCGTACTCGCAACGCACGCCACCAGTGTTATTTTTTTTGTTTCCTATACTTCTCGGATACAAATAATCGTACTCGTACTCACTTCACTTTTCAGCGAATACTTATTTTTTATTCGTATAAAATTTATTTTAAAATTTTCACTAGGCCTTATCAGGTATAGAATCTTTCTTAATTCATACTAGTTTTCCTTTGTTTTATTTTTGTATTATATACCATTTTATACCTTGTATTATACGTGTATTAAACTTTTTATGATACCAAGTATATTAAACAATGGAATAATTCCAACATACAGAGTGCGGCATATACATAAGTCGGTTCCCGCTATCTTGTTATCGAAAAACTGCACTTTGAACTTATAATGATGGCAGCAGGTATTATCGGTTCTAGTAATTGGACTTTGGGAAAGATTAGTGTGTTGTACGGACATACGTCCGTAGTAGTCTGTGTTAGTTAGTGTAATTTTGTCAAATTTATTTATTTACTCGCCATTAACATGGAAGTCGTCAACGGTAAATTTACAATAGAAGAACGAATCTTTTTACTCGTTTCTTATCTACGGTTGGATGCCGACTATGCTACGATTTTCGCTGACTTTCAGGCACGGTTTCCTAATCGACCCGTACCTTCTCGTCGTAATGTAACATAAATAAAGTGTAACATAATATATAAAATTAAAAGTTCATTATTGAAAGATATGCAAATTTGAAATTATATACAAAACTCATACTTTACTCAACTATGATCTGTTTTAAAACGTAATCTTATAAATAGAAATTTGAGAAATTTAAAAAAGTGATTAGAACAAGATCAACGGTCAATGAAGTCATTTATAACAATTTTAATAAACATACATCAAAATTAATTTTGCTTTCCCGTACTTATTTGTGGTTTTGCACATAAATATAAATACCTAAATACATCGTGTATAATTGCCACGAGTAATACGATATTATACGTTAGTATTAGATGTACAAATACATACAACTATACTAGTGAAAATGCACCTAATTACAAACTTGGGCAAAATACTTTTTAAAAGTATTTCGAATACTTAAAAAAAAATATTCAGAATATGTATTCAAATACTTAATGATAGTAATATTCCCAAGTATTCAGAATACTTCACAAAAAGTATTCCAAATATTTTTCGAATACTTTTTTTTAGTATATTTAGATTTCAATAAAAAAAATATTTTTTTTTATCAATTCAGTGTCTATAAATGAGCATTATAATAATTTTGATAATACACAACTATTTGGATATCCGTTAATTTTAAATTATATTCAAATTAATATTTGTTCCACTAAAAATAGTGGAAAACAAAATAATAATATATTACTATAAAATATTTTGTATAGAAATATACAAATTATATACAAGTACAAAAGCAATTTCTATAACGGTTAGGTTATGTGATTGGACGTTAAAAAAGTATTTCGAATACTTTATTCCGAATACTAGTAAAAAGTATTCAAAATACCGTATTGAGTACTTAAAAAAAGTAATTAAAATGTATTCGGAATACTACCCAAGTCTGCCAAATCACAAAGTAATCACACCTTTACTGAACAATTGGCCTGACCGTCGGTGTTATCGCTGTTACGTGGTATTATTTTTATTTTCTCAAAAAGGAACACTTACTTTTGTTCTGGACAGAGACCCAGTCGTGATGCGAGAACCTTCTAGATTGAGTACCAGAGCCATGGAATACGGTATTCGGTCGTTCTTGTTGAGGCTGAAGTTGTAAACTCCTTGCCGAATTTCGTAAACCGTCTTGCGGCAGTGTTCCGGTGACAAACCGTCAAAGTCGAACACGACCATGGTCACACCGTTCTCGCAGTACTCCTCTATTAGCTCTTTGGTCACGTCGGGTGCTGCGAAACGATAACGATCGACAGGCAAGTGTTAGCCGACACGTCCGCGATCGCGACGAAAATATTTGCCACTTACTGACGCCGCAAGCAATACTGGTCAGAGTGTACGACGAGGGGCTCGATTTGACGTTCATGTTGCTCACGTGATAGAGATAGTTGCTCTGAGAATTCGCTCTGACGTTGATCTCGCTATCGTCACAAATGCCCTAGCACATATATATATACGCTCATATACGATCGCGTTATAAATGCACACAACCGCGTTTACACCTAACTACTGTACAGTACGAAAGTCGTGCGCGCTTACCCATGGATATACGATGCACGGATCTTCATTTGTCGTGGACTTTAACGAGCTCATTGTGTCTTAATTGTTTACTACGACAAATCTGGTTTTTGACCTAATACTTTCTAATTCAGTTTTCGACAGTTGAAATCCACATGTTTGTATGGAGATTAAAAAAATAAAAATAAAATAAAATACTTGTTTGATAAACGTTGCCTAAGAAATACAACGAGTAGTTGGTAAAAATAATACTACGCGTTAAATGAACAACAGTTGAAAAATTGAAAATTGAAAGACTTGCCAAAAGAAAAAAACCGAGAACAGAGATTAAACGCACCATTGGAGTACGTAGGTCGTACAGAGAACATTGATACTAATCGATTAAAATGTCAATCCAGTCGGCAAATACTCGATTTTAGGAGATTTACTTTATTATTCTTTTCTAGAAAATGGTTATGAAAAATAATATAATATAATAATAAACATTTAAAACTTTTTTTTTTTTAATTTGTTTTAATTGCGTTCAACAAAATGGTTCCGATTCAAGGTCTAGAACCTAGGTCAATGGCTACCTATAGAGTAGTTAATCATATGTCATATTATTTATGTAAATAGTCATATACACTCGGCTACGTATTTATTGCCGTACATAGTGATGTTCAAAATTCACAAAACGCAAAGACATGTTATGTACCGGAGACAAGTCACGGGACGAAAGAGCCAGAGTTTGATTACTCGGGAGAAGGTGATTGAATTGGTCCGGTTCAAAGACCATCGGGGTCAACACAAATCGGACATACTTAATGGTCAAACTTATCGATCAAGTTAAAATCTAGAATAACTTTATAAGTATAATGTATATATTATAATATATACATAACGTATACCAGTATCGAAAATGTTCAAGGTGGAACGAGCGTTGTGGAGAGGGGGGGGAATAAGAGAATTGCATTGCCTTTTTATTGCAAAAAATATTTTTACTTTTATTGTTTTAAATTACTTACGCCCGGAAAAAGAAAAAAAAATGTTCAATTGACCATATAATTAAATATTTAAAATCATGGTAAAAATAGAGTTATTAATAATAATTAAATGTATACAAATGCAATTAGCTGGTATCATGTACACGTGCTGTTTGAACAACTTTAAAAACTGACTGTATTGATTTCACTATAACGCGAGAATATTTTTAATTCTATCTATTTTTATGGTTTTGTTACAATAAAATGGTTAAAAAAAAATTTTATAGCCCAGGTATATTGTTATATGCTCGGAAGATGGAAGTACAAAAAATACACGATGAAAGTATAACACGTATCACAAATATACAATATAAATATTTAATATTATAGACAAAAATATGAAACACGCAGTGTACCATTTTTTTCAGAACAATGAATGTTGTCCCACACAATACACATATTTTTTATTTTTTATTTATTACAATTCAACGGTCATAATATGTCCCCTTGAGCGGTGTAAAGGAAGGAAACAAAACAGTAGACCAAAGATAAATATTACAAAATGACATAATACATTTTCTAGCGTAATAAACGAAAAAAAAACCATTATAATAATAATGATACGTAAAATGAAATGAAAATATTAGGACGCTGCATAAAAATATATTTTTAATCTTTTTATTCGTAAGCATCACAAAATAGTTTGCGTATTTTTTTTTTTTGTTATTTTAATATTCAGTTATTCAGTTATTCATCATATTATTATTGTTACATTAACCCGCAAGGTTATGCATATGCAAAATTCCAATGCCGACGTAATGATTATAGAGTAGAACGAGATTCGTCGGAATGTAACTAATTATTCAGTCACTTAATTCACTTTTGTCCTGAAAAAATATATATTTTGAAATGCACCGTGGGGCCTTCGATGTCTGTCCAGTCCCATGCAGTACGAATAAATTACTTTGATTGTGTTTTTAAAATACATTTAACGAGTAAATTAGTTGTAATTAATGGCGATGAATGGTGCTTCGATGTCGTAATAGAGTTGACGAAAATATATATTTACGTTACTAGAAATTTATATAATATAGGAACCATTTAACTATGCTATTTGTATCCAAAGGATTTCATAAAATACATTAATAAGAAAAAAAAATCTATTCTTCTAATTGTTTTAATGTTGTATTAAATAGTTTCGGATTATTTTCAATTCCATGTTTCTGGTCGTTTGAACAAATTATTTCTTTTTTTGCAGGAAATTATGGGGTTTGAAACCTTAATATTGTAAGTTAAACGATTTATCGTCATCGATGGACTGTATTGCGTCAATACCTACTATGAAAATGAATCGAAGAAAATATTGGATTTTCTCAAATCGTGCGCAGATAAATCGAGGGAGACGAACAGAATAATTTTTTTTACAGTAAAAAATGTCATTATTATTTTATTCGATATGCGTTAAAAATTAAAATGAATAATTTCATTGAGTGATCTGTTGAATGACTTTTTTTTTTCTTTTATCTAAAACTAAAAAATCAACGTATGTGAATGACCGTGAGCGTGGCAGTTTTAGTTACTAAATATTTTATACGTGTATATATTCGATGGATAGAAAAAAAAATGAATGATCAATGTTAATTTTCAAACGAAATTTTAAATTAACAATAATTATTTTTTTTACATTTATTTATATAGGTTAGGTAATATATCCCACATAGAAACACTGTAAATCAGTTCTCGCTATTCATTATTCAGTATTAACCATAATCTATATTATTTCTTGAGATATTTTCGATGAGGGTTTAATAAGAAGACTTTAATCTATAAACTCATTTATTTTGTGTTAAAAAACTCAAAAACTCTTACAATTTATAGCTTGATTACTTAGATTAGCATATATTATAATACATTTTCCCGAGCATATCTTAAGGAAAAGTATCTCTTTTATGGCATAAAGTTTCTAAAATCTTGCATTATTAATATATTCATATATTTTATTTTTAAATAATTTCGTTAAATATCAGAATTTTCCTAAAGCCTGTTTTATAACATATTTGAGCGCATTCAAGAATAAGATAATAATCAAATATTTAATAATTTTTTAACATTGAGCGTCGCTCCATTCCTCTACTCGATTTTCACTCATGACATACCCAAGACATTTTATACATCTATAGGCACATACGCTGATGACACGCTAATAACCGCCTCCCACGAAAGTCACGTCACAGCCAGTGAAATGATCCAAAACCATTTAAATATGATCAGCTTGTGGGCAAACAGATGGAAAATCAAAATGAATGAAACTAAATCTGTTCAAGTAACTTTTTCACTACGTAATCTCGATTCTCCACCTGTCACGTTAAATAATATAACAATTCCTAAGGCAAACGAAGTTAAATACCTTGGGCTAACTCTCGACAAACGCTTAACCTGGAGCCCACACATCAAACTTAAACGAAAAACTGTTAACTCTAGACTTCATATTCTTAGACCACTCTTAAAATCCAAACTTTCCCTTTCCAATAAACTTACTATATATAAATCAATAATTCGACCAGCTTGGACATATGGTATCCAGTTATGGGGCTCTGCAAAGCCCTCTAACACCAACACGCTTCAAGCTTTTCAATCTATCTGCCTACGATTAATAACATCTTCTCCTTGGTATTTCACAAACAACAATCTTCACAAAGACCTAAAAATTCCTACACTTAATCAATTAGCAAAAGCTCATTACTCTAAACTTCACTCCAACTTAAACTCTCACAGTAATCCACTAATAAAGCAACTTTCTTCCACCTCACTTCCTGGCAATGTACGCAGAAGACTCAAAAGACAGTGGCCTAGAGACTTACTAAAATAAAAAAAAAATAAAAAAAAAAAAAACCACGACATCATAATGTTCTCGGTCGGGTGGTGCTGCTGAGTGCCTGCCCTTAAATGTTAAATTCTGTTATTCACATTATTAACTATCAAATTTGCCCATTGTACATAATGTTGTATAGATTGTAAATTACTTAAATATATGAAAAAGGTATTCAAATAAAAAAAAAAAAAAACATTGAGCGTAAGCAATTGTAGAATATTTTCTGATATAAATGGTTAAATTTAATAGATAAAATGTTTTAGTTCTAGAAACACGTTTCATATGCTCGAATACATTTTCTTGGACAAATATATATATTATGGTCTTCACGAACATATAAACCTTTTTAAACTTTCTCAATGCGGGTACGAATACATTTACGATTACAAAAATATGTTTTGGTCAGTTAGATAAGTTGCGATTTAGTCTAACATTGTTCAAATGATTATTAATCATTCTCGTATATTTAGTGATCACTACACGTCTACATGATACATTGAATGACGTATTAATGCGTAAGGAAAACCGATAAAACTCGGGTTTGATCAATAACAAACTGTTACAAAAACCATATATGCAACAGGTAGTATAACAGTGATTTTGTATTTATCGCTTATCTCGGCTCACCCGGTCTGGCGTCGTTGCACGAGTGTGAACTTTCGTCAGACAACGGTCACTAATATTTAATTGCTCATTTCCCCTCCGCGAAATCCTCCATTCTGATCATTGTTTTGCGTGCGTCTTTTGTTGTTTTACAATTCGCAGCGGCTATTGATCGACAATTTGCCGCTGAGTTCAAGGCCCAAGCTCCGGGTCTTGAGCAAACGGTAAGGACACGAAATCTACGTTAATATTCAGTGGGAGTGGCGTGGCTAGCTGCTTGGCTCCACCTGCTTGCAACTATCTGTACGCACATCGGTCTTTTCACTTACAAGATGACTGCGCGCCCGCGCGTAACAGCCGAATCGTAAGCTACTGCAGCAGAGCACATTGAAATATCTTTCCGTCTGAAAACACACGTTTGTTGTACTAGTAGGCACCCACTAAATAATATAACGTGCGATCGATAAAGCGATTACTGTTCGTGCATTCCGTCTCGAATGTCCGCAATTATAGCATAAATAAATTAAGTATGAAAAATTGTTTTACAAACAAATCACTGAGCTGTAAAAAAAAAAAAAATTAAAACACCTTACACGTTGCCGAAGAAAAGTCTAGACATTATAAGTTATAACACACGTGTATTATACCGTTTTGTCTGGACGTCGATAACGATGAATTTTCTTGTCCAACTGAAGCGAAGTAGTACAATTTGTTCGGTCGATGTAATAACGAAAATAACGATAATCCTAGACTGGTACTCTGGAAGTCCAATAATATTATGCTGTCACGCATTTGTAAAATACTTTTTTGTTATAAACATTTTTGGTTTTTCCGGAAGAACTAGGACAATAAACTTGTTCATCGATACTGCGAATAGATTTCATACTCAGGTGGCGTATAAGTCACTTATTGTCTCGGTTCCTTTCGAATCACCCAAGGAAAATACCTACGTACACATTTTTTTATAAATATTCTTGCAGTATATTATTAATTAATTTCATTAAAGGAAGATAAGCATTCTATGCCAATTTGTTATTCGGTGTAATTAAATGTCTCAGTCATCTGAAATTTCGTTTGTTTTATTTTATTGTTGACTATTTCGCCAATATATACTGCTCGTACCTGTTTTGTATTTTATTAATAAATGTAAAATTATTAAAATAACGATTACAATAACGATAATTGCAGTGAATGTGAAATGCGATTAAGATTTCCAACCAGTTATTGATGATAACACGAATATATACATACTCGTATATCTTGGCGATAAAAATTACTTCGGCGGTCAACACTAAATAGTAAATGATCCTACGTCGGCTACTAAAGCCTAACAAATACATATAAAAATACATTTTACCATACAATAATGGCTGTTAGAGTCGATAATATAATAGTGTAAGAAATTACGATTGGCTATCTGAGCCGACATAATAAAAAAAAAACTAAACGTACGTCATAATTAATAATAATTGATAAAGGCATTTTTTTTTCTTATTTCGCGACTAACACGACTCGTATTATGTCATACTTAATATATTAGTGCGGTAAATCGCGTTTCATCAATACAACGATTGGTACGACGGAAGACAAGAGAGTATAATATACATGGGCGTGGCACTTCTGTTAACAATTTACTATTTTGATTTAATAATTCACAAAAAAACAGAAAATGCAATTTATACACATGTGCGTTCGATCGTATGGCATCGGTGGTGACCAAAAATAGACCGTTGACCGTGAATTAATTATAAAATATACGTAGCGACGGTTCGTGACCGTTATTATTCGGCTTCGACAACGATATTTTTACGCCAATTTATGGTCGAACGAAAATATTTTAGAATTTCATGTAGTCATAGAATTCAATACACTGCACTTGCAATCGTCATCAAATTACACGACAAACGTGTAGGTGATTCAAGTAAAAATATGTACACTCGTATTTTTTAACTCAAGTGTATGTTGCGAGTATTTTAGTTTGTTTTCTAACACTTTTTTACTATATGCATTCCAAACAAATTTTTAATGGATGATTATATTGTATTTATATTTTAATGCAAATTTTAATGTACTTTTTACAAGACTACCAACAGTTGAATGGTCGAAACATTATAGATAAAATCTAAAATCAGATTATTTGTATATTTTTGTAATTATTTCCTTTTCATCCTTGACTTTCTATTGCACAGATAATTCAGGAATTCAATTTATTCAAAGCCATGGCATTTAAAAATACATTAAAAAATTGCTATTGTTTCATGTGAAAATAGAAAAGAATTTGCACACAGGAATATAGCTTATTATATGATCGTTATATAATTATATAAGCGAATAGATTAATTAATGATTAAAAAAAAAAAAAACCACAAAAATGATTAATTGCGAATTATACTGATAGAAAACCAAGTTTATATGATTTGTCAGCGTAAAGGCGGTTATATGTTTTATAAAAAAACCGTGTACAACACCTATCTGAACGAACATTGTTTGCTTATTTTTCTCTTTAAGTGCTTACTAAGTTATCAATTTATGTATGATAGTCTATTTCAATTAATTTATACGTAATTTTATGTACTTATGTTCTTTATTTTATTATAACAATAATAAGGTCGTTTTGAAATGTATGTAGTATTTATTGTAACTTGTATGTGATTCTACATATTTGTGGAGAATTTAATTTTATTAAACCTTAATGATAGGTCAACTTTTTTAATTATGTGATATGTATCTCATAAAAATAAAAAAATATGTTTGCAGTAAATCTCTCTATTAAAGACATTCTGTAGAATCTCGTCTATAACGAAATATTGCAACAGTCTGTTTCAAATAGGGATATATAATATATTATTGTAGTGATTTTTCACTCGTATCGATTTAATTTTCTAACCGATTTCTGTAGCTTATTGTCCAATAATACTACGACTCGAGTTTCAAACGATCGTTTTAACGTCTTCATGTCGCTTAAACCCAGGTTGGGTACCAGGATAAACGTATACGTAAGGTTTTTTTTCTCGTTCATCGAGACAATACTAGGACGTCACTATTATTTAAGAATAAAAAAGTTTGAAAAAAGTCGCTACTATTTATTGGTATCGTGTTACGGTTAAGATCAACACGATCAAACAAATTATAAATACGTTGCAAGTGCACTTTCATTTTTCTACTCGGAAAAGAGTACACTGATAATAAAATATAAAATCCATTATACAATTATTTTAGTTCAAGTAACACTTATTTATTCACCAAAACCAAACTATTTTTACAGTACAATTTGATATTTTAAATGTTTAAAAATGATTATTATTATTGTGGAACACACGTTTCATTTTGTTGTTTATATTATTAACATTTATCACTCCATGAGTATTATTTTTAATTATTATTATTTATTTATATATGTTTCGGTTGTATTAAATATTTATTATTGTTTATTATTAAGTAAGTCATGAGCACTCATATTTCTCGTTTATATTTATTTGATTTTTCATATGTCATAATATAAATATTGTGCGCAATGCGAAAGTATATGTATTAGTTTTTTTTTATTTTAATTATTATTATTCAATTTAAGTACCCAGTTCTATTTACCCTTTCTTGACATACCGCGAGTTGTCACTGATTATCGCGCGTAATATACGTCGACTTGGCTACGGCGCAACAATTATTACTACTATTATTTCACCTGTGATGTCTATAATAATTGTTAACAATAATTGTTAAAAATAATTATTAACAATTACTTTTAAATTCACGTGTAGGATTTCGTATAAATATACGTGATTCACGGGAATTACGTAAAATACGGATAACTCGGTTTTCAGCACGATATTTTTAATTTCACGTACATACGCGTATTACGTGTACCCCGGATAATAAGAGCACTATTTTAAACGGACATAGTTCATAAGTATACCAGACTTAAGCTGACAATTGACACTGTTCTTAAGGGCATAATAAAATTCATGTTTGTCCGCACTGATGTAGATGATTATACATTAAGTGTTTGTTTATAAAAAATACATATCGGGTATACTAGGGTAATACGTGTGTACATCTAATTTAGAGCCATATTATGCCGAACCATTTCAGTCTTGTTAAGTAAAAGTAAGGATAAAAGTATTTGAATCAAAGTATTCAAGTACTCAAATACATATTTTAAATACTTCTGGAAAAATACTTAGACTTAGTATTTTAAATACTTTACCAGAGTATCTGAAATTAAAATCAAATACTATTTTCAAATACTTTTTTTAATTCTATCACATTTAAATAATAAATTAATTCGTAAATTTATATTAATAGAATTCAACAACCATTTTCAGGATGTGTAATATTAGTTTTAAGTGTTAGTAGCGTTACCTATGATCTTTGCATCAAAATAAATAAGCTATACTACATATCATAAATACATATATAGTTATTATATGTCTATGGTTCTTTGTCACCTCCTCTACATAATTGATGTAATACGTGAATTTATTTTTAAAATCCGTTTAAATTTTTTTTTATGATTTTAAAGTAAAAAAAAAATAATGACATTTTTTTAAGTATTTGAAAATATCTATGAAAACTTTGTTAAAGTATCTGTATTGACTGTATTCGTACTCGAATACTTTTTTTATCAAGTATTCAAGTACGTATTTAAAATACTTTTGAAATCAAGTATCTGTATCTGTATCTGAATACTTTTAAAAAGTATCTTTTACAAGACTGAAATGTTTGGCACAAAAAATTTTCGATTTTCTTTGTTATTTTTCGAATACCAATGAAAGCCGACCAACAAATCGTAGAGATAATATCGTGACGTATTGCGGACTATGTTACATACATTTTGACTTTCAAAATTAAAACTGCGGGCGAGGCTCATCGAAATCCACTGTGCCTCGCGCGGTGTTTAAAAATCGGAAGTTCCGTGCACATTTTATACAATCAAAAAATAATCGTTTAACTTTAATTCTGAAATCGTATACGCGAAATCGTACAGCCGATTGAGAAATTTCTAGTTTTGATCAAAATGTCCTGTTGGCCGCTGAGCACTGCGGATGACTATAATTTTAATCGAGTACACAGACACATTCGTGCTCAGGTATTTAGATCTCATTGGAATACATGATCTACATTCGAGTGGATCACAAGTGTAGTTAGACGCGAGCATACCCAAAACGAGCGTGGATAGGCAGACGAGTATCTCGACTCGGGGAAACGCCCGCAGCGAAGATATTGATAATCATTGTTCTTTGCACCGTCGTCGCACCGTTCCGTCAGGACGAGGCCCATTGGTCCATCTCCCACCTGCGTTCGCGTGAATATCGTTCCAATGGACATTCGAGCGCCGGCGGCGGCGCAGCGGAATCGGTTCGATGAACTCACGATATCAGTCCCCCCTGTAGGCACACACACATGTTCAAAAATACAGGTACAAACGTACACACACACACACACACACACACACACACGTATACACACACGCACACAAACGTGCACACGCACATACACACTCGAGTTCACACCTCGGACCCGGCGGTGCTGTTTTTCCGGAAGTCAGATCTCCCGGACACAATAGTCGCGCGCACTTCCGGATTCGTGCGTGGACATTGCCCAAGGACAGCGCATATTCACCCGTGGAGATCCGAAGCCACCGCACACAGCGTCCGCCGATCTTTTAGCTCCACGCCGTCGACCGGGCCAGTCGTGTTTTCTCGATCCAACTCAGCGGTCGCGCGTACACATACCATAAAAATATAGTTAGTTTCCTCAGTCGTATTCATCGCAACAACATCACCGGAGATAGATAATTTTTCATAGTTTAATATTTTCCCTCTCTCGCTATTTTTTATAGTTATATTTTTTTTTTTTTTATAGTTTTTAACTCGTATATTCTTCATTAAACTTGTACACACGAATCCCACGGAATCCACGAGCACGATCCACCGTGAAATACTGCTGTTCGTAGTGTCGGACACTCGGAACATGTGCTAGCAATTTTCAATTTGTGATTTACGCGAAAATGAAATCAACAAATTGTCTACCAAGTATGGTTCAAGCTATCACGGTACTCACTGTTCTCAAAATGTTAACAAATGGTACGTAATTTTTGATGGACATTTTTATTTTTCGCACATAAAATTATGATAGATCAATCGAGTTCATAGTCTTAGATACGACGTTTATTAAACGCAAAACGTTTTTGAGTTTGTATAAAATTACTTTTTTTATTTTTTGTATCACAGCTTATTTTTCCACTGGTAAGCCGTATCATATGAATTGCCTATACAAATCGATCGAGGTGCACTATTAGCACAATCGTAAGGGATGCAATTCACTCGCTTTTTCGTCGCGTACTTTTAGACCTGTTCAACGGTCTCGTGTTCGTTATTAATTTTATCCCCCTCCCCCCTCCCCTGATCGTCGTAATTTCGCGACATACGCGGGTTTCGAGGAGCTGTACGTGGTCAACAATTAGTCCTTCCGGTCAGCGTACGGTCACAGTGGTTGCGCACACGATGCGAACTCAGGGTCCAATGGCCCTGTAATTAAATCACCAAACGATCCGTGGAATTCGAATAGAACAAAAAAACCCATATAAAAAAACCCATATAAAACGCACGTTTGTAAAACATATAAAAATAGTACTGCTGCCGTATGGTTATAGTTGTAATAATGTTCGTTGTTTGCGTGCATGTAGTGTGTGTGTGTGTGTGTGTGTGTGTGTGTGCGTGTGTGGAAGGACCACTATGTAATTTGGCACAGTTCAACACGTTTTGGGCGAAAGATTTGCCGGGATGACACGTATGAACTGTATAGGCATTTTCTACTACTGTAATTATCGGCCACAACGCGTGCACTACGATTTTCTGCCGGACTGGCCATGACTTCGATTTATTCGACCAGCAAGGGGAGGCCTAACGCAAATTAAGGGTTTATCCGAGGTCCTTGACACGAATACGAGTACATTTCCATTTCGTCCAATCTGTTGATGAACTCTCTACCGGTCATTGTTCTTTTTTTAATCACTTTTATAATCGTCGGCATATGTACCTATATATGTTTACTGGGTGGTCGGAATTTCGTGTAACAAAATACGAGTATTATATGCGAGATTACAGATCATAAGACTTAAAGATTTTACTATTTTATAAAACTTCACTTTAATGAACTCTTCCGTATTTAGCATATTTATATGGAAAAACGGCTGTAAACTTAAATTCTGATCACTGTGTATGATATTTACGATATATAGTCGTATATATTATGTTACTATCATGTAGAGTAGACTACGTTATAAAGAACAGTGAACTATCGATTTAATACCAGCGTCTGATGTTTCAACTGGTACCCATATTTAACCTTCTTTTTTACCAGATTATATTTTCAAATAAAAAATACCCGGTTTTTGATATTGTTTTTGGTAGTATTTATAGTAGAACGAGTACATCTGAAAGCGATACGTTGCATTTGAAAAAACGATTCGGAACGAATGTATAGTATACTCATTGTATTTGTTATAGAAATAAACCACGAAAATGTTCAACTATAAAGTATTAAAACTTTAAGAGTTAATAGATGCAAAATCGACCGGTAAAATATTTGACATTTTCAACAGGAAATAATACACTGTTTGGAGATAGTTTTGTCAAATATTTGTTCGAAATCACAAAATTGTATGAATTGGAAATATTTCCAAGTACGATATGTGACATTAATCACACGTTTTTTCAGTTTTTATTTTAAAAAGCAACATTTGAAAATCGCCTTTTTAACGTAATCATCATATTTAAGTTCAATTTATAAGAAAAAGAGTTCCTCATTTCAACTGACTGCTAAAAAAAAAAGTCAGAGAACCAAAAAATGATTAAATAATTAATGACATTTTTGTTTCGCCCATAATCTACTACGATTATAATATTATTTTATGTATTATATATTACACACGCGTTCACTATCGATTCTAATTAGTAGTTCTAACTTTGTTTCTTGGTATCTTTTTTCATTAATTGTTGACGATAAGTACATAACACAACTGAAATGCAAAGTGAACGACTACCGTACATTAATCGTAATTTATATCGTATTATCATAATTTAATTTTCCGCTATACAGTTGAATTGTTTTCTTTTAAAAATAGTAAATAAAATAAATACAGCACAAATTCTATTGTTACGGGTACATCCCAAAGGCGGAAATTCTGTTCTAAAAAAAAAATTAAATGTTTCGATTCCGTACCCAGAGAATATTAGTGCATTTTATTTTGCCGATACAGCGGGCACTCCTGTACAACGGACGATTTTAAACTAACTGCCGATTGTCCGTTTGCATCGAATTATCGTCGTATTTCTATGCGTATAATATAGGCTTGACGATAAAAATACAATTAATAATAATTCAACACGTAATAGATAAAAAGCAATAAATAAATAGGACGTTACGTCTATATAGGTACTATCTTTTTCAGTCCGACGGACAATGGAGGATACAACATTGTTCCGTAATTCTATCGTAATGGCCTGTATAGATAAAATTAAACTAAAAAAAAAAAATTGAAATTAACTTACAACCGAACTTATATCTGGGTATCCTGTATGTTTATTTAAAATTTTTTTCACCGATGATGGTATGTATTTTTCACAAGTGTAACTGATATTACATTTTACTAGTATCCTCGTTAAAAGATAATTAATTACATTTTTTCGGTCAAATCCTCGAGATAAATGTTATAAAATATGAACATATTTTATAACATTTATCTCACAATATCTGTTTACTCATCTTTCGAACCTTCAAGAAACTCTTCTGATTACAATATTTTTGATAGTTAAAATATATAATTTTATACTTAACACGCGTAAAGAAAATTTCAAATTTTTATACACCTATTGCTTTCGTTGGAATAGATACACTTATCACGTGTACGGTGTTTTTTTTTTTTTGAAAATATAATTTATTGAAATGTTTGTCAGTGCATCGTCGCCTCTATTATATTTCAATGTAATAGAATGTTGTATTGACATTACGAAGTCAATGAAATGTATAACAATAGTTTCGCATTCATCTATATAATAATATAAGAGATACTTCATACATTTATCACGTATTTACCGTTTGGGCAATGTCAATGTGAACGTACTGAACTCGATCAAATAATGTGTCATTAATATTGTCGTATAATATTAGTCGACTTTTTCGTCTAAACGTCATAAAAAATAGTACCGACGTGAAAATGTGCGTGAAAAAAAAAAAAACTATACGGTCAGACAATATTTTGTTTTCATTAAGAATATCGAACATTTCGGTACTTATTTTATTGCCAACACCTTCAATAATTTAAAATATTTATCGCATAGTGTCGAGTATTAAGTGTATTGATGTGTTGTTTTTGTGATTATGATTTAACACGAGTTGTTTAAAAGTTCACAGTCGTAGTGCAGTACCGCGAAAAACCGATCTGCCATCATAGATTATTTTTTATCCATTAATATACCAAAAATGATTTTTTATCGCCGAGGTGTCGGCTTACATTTCAAAACTCGATCACAGCGTTCAATTATAATAATAACCGAACAGGAAACAAGAACGGCAGCAACGGTGCGTTTTCCCTTATTACCATTATTATATTTTTGGTTTTTTCCTACAATAACACGTGGAGAACGATGTACCGAAAAATGTACGCGCACGATATTGTTATATTATAACGACGTACTGTACAACGCTTTTGTAAATTATTGAAATTCCGGCGGGCGCAGATAACGTATCGTTACGATATTGTATGTGCACCGAGTCGGTCTCGCGACTTCGCGTCCCATGGCCGTGTCATTGTGCGCGCGGAGATCGTTCCCTGATAACACCCCGCGGTTCGTTGCACTCTTTTGTCGCGGAGAGAGAGAGACAGACCGACACCCGAACGCCACGAGTTATTGCATGAGTGATTCGCAATGGCGAACAAGTGTTAAAGGATGATGAAATTATTATAATAAGCGCACGGATCGATTCGGCCATTCGAAACGAACGTGTCCGCGTAGATTACGTAGGTTTTAGTAATGTTTTTTTTTTTTTTTTGTCAAAAATCGTATTATTTCTCCAGGGCTCGTTACGGCCCGACCGTATACTGCGATACGTACTTGCCGAAGTGGTTTTTTTTTAATTTTTTTGTTTTACACAACGCTCGGACTTTGGAGAACAACACGGGCGCACTTTCGTGTTGGTAATATTTCCCGCACCCCTTTACCTCGATTGCGCTTTATTGACATCCCGAAACGCATGGAACTCGCGCACTCGTCCACTAGGCAAACGGTGTCGTCCATTGAAAAGCACTTTAAGGAATTCGCAAATTTAGAAGGAAAAAAATATACGAAAGATACGGAAAAATTGTTTAGTTTAGATAAATCACGTGACGTTTTTGTATGAACCGTATTTATAAGTATATTTGCAGGTGTCTATATAAAGCTTTGGTTATCTACGACAAAAAAATACCTTGCATAACAAAGATATAGTGTCAATATTTATGGGTAGGCCTCGGGAATTGTTGTTTTGCAAATGTATTACATTTTCATTAAATCATTAGCATTTGTATAGTCGATCATTTTATTTTCGAGCATTTTTAAACGATTTTAATAAATTTATAAAAATAAGTTATTATAAGTTGCGGGCAGCCGATGAGATGAAAAATTTAATTTATCTCAATTATGATCACAGCTCGTATAGCAAAAATACGTTTTAATTGTCGAAAATTGAACTTATTTGTATTATTTAAACTATTATTATTATAATTTATCACATTTATCAAATGTTTCTGCAAACATTATAATATCGAATGAGAATACCGTTGTTTAGATGCATATAATATAATATTATATTTCAGTTATTTTAAGTGCATATATATTTATATTTTTAAGGTCAATAACTTTCGAGTCCTAGTTATGAACATATTTGATTTTACCAGGCATAATTATTAAACTCGTGGAATAATAATAATTTATTCATAAAAATAAACGTGAGAAATTTATTAAACCGATTATCTCGTGTTAAGTCGAAAACGCTGATTTGTTTAATATTTATAAGCGGACAGATAAATGTTATAACTATTTTAGTCTGAAGATATCACGGAGAAAAACTTGGTTACATTGCTTAGTTAAAAATGAACTTGATTTATAACAATAATAGCTGTATACCTACTATAACCACTATTTCGTTTGAATATTTCATTTTTTATGAACACTCAACGTGATTCTATTCGCAATGAGTAAACACCACTTCTTTATATTTCAAACGTCGTTATGCCAAAAATATTTCGAATCAATTTTTAAAACTGTCCGCGATGAATTTTCAATCTTCTAGTAGCAGTTGAGTTCAAAATCAGCCGAACAAATTCGCTTTTCAGCTCAAAAGTTGTAAAAATAATTCTAGCTTTGACCGAAACGTCATTTTGGTCGACGTTTGCTACGTCTGCCTACGCGATCGAGTGTCTGCGGGTTATTGGTGCGCTCGATTCACGGCGGCGGCGCTTGATTTTTCTTTTTCGAGCAGTTGTACGTCTGTCGCCCGACCGCCGCCAATGGCACCGCGGACGTCTGGCCACGTAACCGGATTAACGCACGGCTATGGTGGAATTTTGTGCACAATAACGGATTTTGGGCATTGTACTTTTTCATCCAACGCTAACGTCCTGCCGCCAAACTGTGTCAAATAATAACAATCGAACGTTGACCGGCGGCCAGGAAGTCACGGCGAGTTTCCCTCGTTTCCGGTCCCGATCCCGCTGGGTTTACCAACCTCTGCAGCGCCCAGACGCTCCTCCCCCGTCTTCGGGTTGACCTAGCCCAAGCGTCCGAACAAATCGTCACCGGCAACAAGCGATCCAATTACTGTGCGCAATGGTTGTCCGAAAACCAAAAGCTACTGAAACCGTTGCAGCCCTCAAAGATTTAAAGCGCTGAAAACCTTTGAGTTTTGTGAAAACAATATTTTACCCGCAACACATATTGTCCACAGTCTTAACGTTTTCTCGTGTTCACTTTTTTTTTCTTGTCACTTCTCGCGCCGGTTACACTAGGTACACAATATTATTAGTGGGCGCACCCACCCAGGTGTATCGAGAATCACTAGTTCCCTCGCTGAGACGCAGTAGGTTATGTTACCGCCGTCTTGCACGTACCACTTTTGCCTACACAACGCGCCGCCTTACAACGTACGCGTCTCGTCGTCAGCTGAACGGCCGTCGTGTCTACGAAATATTATGTTATAACAATATTGCGGTACATATAAAACACCATCCGGAGGGCTTAGCAGCGTTACTTGTTCTAATGTCATGATGTTCGTGTTCGGGGGTTTTTTTTTCAATTTTAGACGCATCCACAGCGGTTTGACACGCCACGATTAAAACGTACTTATAACAATGCGATCTGATAAAAAAAAAAAAGTGTAACGACTGAATTGCATTTATGCGATGTTTTTAAATCAAACAATTTTGTGTTTAGTAAAACGATCGACAGAGAAAAATACTTTTTTAGCTCTCTGTCGTCGTTTGCACGTGCAAGTGCGCATGGTAGTCGATTGTCCGAATCGTGTGGATCGAATTATTTTTAAAATTTTGAACACACGGTATCGCGACCGTATAGAATGAAAAAAAACGATTTTACATTAAAACAGCATAGTTCAAAACGAGACCAAATATCCTACTTTAACTCGTACAGATTTCAGTGCGTATATTGTACAGGTTTATTTGTGAATTATTCACTGTAGACAATTCCAATGTATTCGCAATACACGATTACGTACTCATCAATAAATTTGTCTTACATTTTTTTACAAGTATAACGAGTATAACCATTAATATTTCCGTTTTATTTTTATTTCTTAAAGTTTCTTTGATTTAGTCGTCTGAGCTTATTGTTATCTTATAAAATAAAACATTTAACGTTAGGTACAATAGATGACAACTTGTAAAACATATAATAATAATGATAATAATGATAATAATATTTTCAATATTACTAAAATAATGTATGCGTTCTAAAAATCGTGATTAAGCATTATTGGTTTTCTACATAAAACACGTATGGGACAGTCAAATTGGTAAATTGTACTTGACACAAATTAATAATCCCCTACTCATCGTACACAGCCCACACCATAACTGACACGTTTGATTTGCATTAATTCGTTTTTTTCACGCTGTCGGACTTTCGAGCGTAGTGGAAGGATGGGCCAGATGAACATCAAACTATAACTAGTTCATGTCAAGCTGCGTCGGCGGAAAGATTGATTTCGGCTTTTAGATAATTCAGCGCGCTTAGCGTCCGTTTTGTCAGTACTGTACCGTTGAGACCAGCAACAACATTTTCCGTGTCGGTGAAAATCAACCATCGAGTATTATACGCGAGTAGTTATCTAAATTGTTTGTTTTTCCCCCGAGGGGAGTGAACATTATTCTGCGGAGTTGAACGATTTAAAAGTCGAGTCTTATTTTATTTATCCGGCTCCACCAGGGTTGTCAGAATGAAACCATTTTATACCGTTTCGTACTTGGTGATCCTCGTGGCGCACTCAGCCGGTAAGTTTTTCAGACGCACGAATCCTCGACGTTCTGGTCATAAGTCTTACGATCCAACGAAATATTAAAAACTAAAACGCCGTTTGCGATTAAATAATTATCATTGAAGAACAAACACGACGGGACGTGGCACGTTATTATACCCGATAGTACATTATTAATTTTTGTTTTTCAGCACAAACAACGTGCAACCAAGGAATCGGCCGAATCGTCTACGAAAGATTGCCCGATCAACAGTTGCAAGGATTCGACGATGACGTGGTAAGTATGATACTATAATAGTTTATTCGTCCTTATACCATATCGTATTACAGTTCTTATGTGACGAAAAGTTCCTGTGATTTAATTATATTCATTTAATTTTACTAATTTAGTTACTTCTCTAAAATCTGTTGAATGCTTTGTACTTGTAAAACAAAAAATACATTTATACTTTTTCTGAAATTTGACTTACGGGTAAAATTAATAATAAACCTAATAACTTCCATCTCGCATACCCATCTATATAATATATTTTACACAATTACACTTTTACATTTTCATGAACATACTTGGTAAATATTTTATCCCTGTAAAATAAAATACGATTTCCGGAAAACTATACTTGATCGATGATTCCGTTCGCGACGACATCCCACGACGATATTATACGTTGAACATTTTGGACCTCAAGTCAATATTATAAAATTAAAATATGGTCTATATCTGAGGTTCCCGAACTTTTCACGGAACGACCCATTTTGGAAATTTTTTAATTGACCACTCACAATAATCATTGAACTTTTTTTTGATCTTTTTTATTTATTATAAAACTAAAATTGGGCGTCAACGAAGAGTTAACTGTACATTTATAAAAAATAGAAACATTATGGAAAATACTGTATTTTATAAGTACTCGTATTTACACATAAAATATGTCATTTATTTTTTTTACCCATATGTATCACATATTATAATTAATGTATATTTTATAGTAATCTAATATTAAATATCTTAAAATTGTATATTTAAACCGACTCTCAGTTCGGAAACTTCTGGTCTTCATAGTTTTATGTCAATTTTAATTCGACGCATTACTTTCTCTAAGTGAGGTTTAAGCGAAACATTCGGTTTTTTTTTTGAAACCAAATTCGAAATTTTTTAAGTACAATTTCTTTTCAATTTTAAAAGTTCGGAGGCTTCATCGTGTGTTTGAACAGTATAGTGCCTGTAGGTCGTTTCGTACGTAGACGTGATTCCGTTCGCATAATAACGTGTTGTTCACGCTCGCTTCAGGTACGGGACACGGCCCCGCCTTTCCGCGTGCTGGAGAAATGCCAAGAGCTTTGTCTGCGAGACCGTACGGCCACCAACAACCTAGTGCGGACGTGCACGTCGTTCGATTTCCAACCGGGCAGTCGGATCGCCTCGTTCAGCGGCACGGTCGAGTACGAGGAGTCCACGTGTTATCTGACCAGGGAACAGGCGCACCCAGAAGGGATCGGCGTGCTGGTGATCGTGCCCAACAGCGTGCATTACACCGAAGTGTGCCTGTCGTGTGAGTATAATTAATAATTAATTATTATTGTACCAATACGCGCACCGACTGTACCGAAGCCGGCACGGAAAAATCTCAAGCTCGTACCGCCAGCCCGGTGGAAAAGCTCAAAGATTAAATGCTCGACTTTTCCGCCGGAACAACAATGAGACCCCGTTTTCCGACCGTTGCACGGTTTCGCCGGGAGAGTTAAACGCCCCGGGACACTCGCGGCGCGATCGATGGTCGCAAACCGAAGTTGATTGTTCGCGGTAAAACGATTCCGTGTAGTTCCTTTTGAGAATAAACAGCGCGTCGAACACGCGAAAACTTTTTGCACGGTGCCGCGACTTGTCCCTGTCCAAAAAACCCCTGATCTGATCGAAAAATCAATCATTTGTCCAATGCGACTTTTAAAGCGTTTGAATTCACTCGGCGTACCTACTAAACGCTGTACGGGCTCAACACAATTTATAATCGGACGCAATAATCCTTTTACCGTTACCGTTTAACTGTGAGCGTTGCGATCTATAACGTTCGGTTTTAAGTTTAATTGTTTTCGTTATTATCGGAAATGCACGATAATATATTATGTATGGTTAGTCAATGGATTGTATTTTATAATTTTTAAATCAAACATGACTGTAATATACTTTTCGGGTTTGTACCCAAATGCGTCGCGCACATAACTGTTCACCATGGAACAAAACACAATCAAAAACCACGCCGCCGATCGTATTCACTGTAGTGTAACCAAAATATTTGATATTTTTCAACGGACAGTTAGGCGTAGGTACGCTTAATTGAATTCGAATAGAATCGAATGACTGGTGGTATAATATGAGAAACGGTAAATGTGTACACACGTATATAACCGTATGTAAGCAATATTGTCATATAGATATTTAATTTTATCAAATAGACGTGTATAATAATTTATCAGGATTCGGGTTGCCAACGGTTTAGGTTTGTCCGGACTGCACATGAGTCTAGTTCTGAAACTTGAAGCTCGACACCGATTTTCCGGGTCTTAAGTGTATACTGTGATCCGCTCCATAAGAATATTACTTATATATACTTGTGTGTGTGTGTGCACAAATAATTTATAATTATAACTTTATTTTACTTATGTAACTAAGCAATAATAGTGTGATATAATTAAATAATAATAATTTTAAAAAAAAATTCCTTCGCACACTTTCTAATAAATAATAATCCAGCATTACGATAACTTTGACATCACGGATAAAACTTTTTCGACTCTTAAGGTTTTGAAGTATATCAACTTCATTTTCATGTAATATCATAAATTCATAACCATACGTTTGCCAAAAAAAAACGATATTTTCGTTATTTTACCCTTCTCTTGTTACTCAAGGCTTATTATTGAATTTGGAGGACAATATGTTATGTACATATACATAATTTATAATTCTATCTCGGTAAATTAGATACGGGCGAGACGGTTCAACTGTGATTAATGGTCATCATTAATTTACTGCTTGTGATAACTATCGCACCTACCTATAGTACCTATGTAATAAACTGATATTTTTATTCGTTTAGACATATTCATTATTTCACTTAAAAGTAGTATATCAATAATAATTTATTAAAAATTGGAGTTGAACGATTTTTCTATTGCACAAAGTTCTTTCCGTATGCAGTGTAAACTATACACTGTTTGCTAGGTTTGGGGTTTGGTTAAAAAATGTCACATTTACTTTAATAAGTAATACATAATTTTCATATTATTCTAATAGTTATTTTAACATCAACATCGGGCTGTGAAACAATTCGATATTAGTTCTATTAAATATTTAGCGTGAGAAAATTTAAATTTCCAGTCCTCATACGTTTTTATTATTTCACTGACGGAGATCATTGTTTTTCGGGAGGATTTTAAATTCATCAAATTATTTACTAAGGTTATTTTAAAAATTTTTCCGTCATGCAACGAGTGCAAGTTATTTTCACTCTTCGATCATTCCTGTTATTCATGTTTCGCATTCTCATATCATATCATATTCGCTCCAAACAATAATTAATCAGTAGATTTTTTCTCACTTCGATACCTAAATGTTTCGTTGATTAAGTTATTTGGCACATTTTGTCTAACATATATTTGTTTCGTTATTTATTTGCCACATCACATCAGCCATCATTGTCTTCTCAGGTCCGTGTATTTATTAACTTTATTTAGTGCGTCACCGCGTCTAGTTTTGCATCATAAATGAAGTACATTGCAACTACAGATGAGCATTTTAGTTTTATTTTATTTTTTTTACTTTCATAATAAATTCATCCTATAATATAATACTCTTTTTCATGAGCTTGGCACTTGCTATTACTGCAAAGCCTTTTGCGAATCAAAACATATCCTCTTTTACAACACGTAACTGCAATCCTACTTGTATTATTTACCTTACACTCTGTTCGGATATATCTACATAAATATATACACCGGACATGTGGGATCGTACAACCGTGTCTCACAAAATTTAAGCAATATTTGGTAATAAAAAATAAATTAACGTGAAATTGTAAAAATAAAAATGGTTTGCGGTTAAAATACTATACATCGATATCTCAATATTTGTACGTAGTATAAAAAAAATAAATCACTGTTGCGCAATGTTTGTTATATATTTAATGATCAATCATAGTGTTTAAAACTAAACTACACGGTTGAAATGCTCAAAAAATTTTTTTGAACAGATGGGAAACTCTCTTTTACCAGTTTGCAAGTCGAACATGCATTTGCGCGAAAATAATCAATAAAACTTCCGCGCGGTGTACAATTTTTATTTTAAATTATCCGATTACGTCTAGTCGCGGCGTGCCGAAAGTCTAGCTCGTATTTTACTTTTTCTTTGACCTCGATTGACGTATGAATTATGTTTGTTCTGGACAATAATCACCCCCCGGTCAAACACACCGTGCGCAACCGACCGTGTTACGTTATGTGATCGACGTGAGGTTAATGCCCTTTTGTGATATCAATCGCGATTTAAATTGCTGGGAAGTTCAATTAACAATCGTCATTATTATAAAATTATTTCCATACGGATTTCGAGTTATTCGCCGCAACGGCGGTAAAAATGATTATTCATATTTAGACGACATTAGTGCGGAATGGAACCCAATAATTGCCGAAGGGGGGGGGGACATCGAACGCGTTATTATAGCGAAGATAATACGTGTATGTTTATTATATATGTATTATGTATACGAATAATACAACATGCGCATTGTTCTCACTACTGGTCGTTACCGTGAACAGTAGAGCGCGAGTAAATCGTTTTGACACGTATAGGATGGACCGAATCGCAAATATCGTACACCGGCTGTGCCTTGGAAATTCTGACTCCCCTGAATTATTAAGCCAAATAAATTTTAAAGTCCCTAGCTTTCATTCGCGCTCACTCTATCCTTTATACGTTCCTATTTGCACTACCAACTATTCTCGTAATCAACCCATGTGGATGATGCGCATTGCTAATGAGAACCCTGTCTCTTTTGATTATTAGTTGTAATTTAATCATACCCTATGTAATCTTTTCTTACACATCTTCATATAAGTATATTTGTACGAGTATATGAATATTAATATGTTATATTCTTGTATATAATATTGTATCTTTAATTTTCTGTACCTGGGCCACGGCCCGTTCTGTAATAAAATAAAATATAGTACGTCAATCAGATGAAAGATTAATGCTCAAAAAATTATTTTAATAATAATACATTAATAAATAAATAAAAACAACTTAAGTATGATATTTTTTTTTGCGAACGTCTAATATGTTCAAGCAAGTCGTGCACATATATGTATTGATGTATAGGTATATAACTTTAAACTATCACACATACGCTAAGTGATCAAGACCCACTCCCCACTATCCGCTATTTTTTTTTCAATTTAACAATTGGAGGGAAATCAAAGTGCCCACCTAATATAATGTATTTATGGTAAATTTATTTTAATTTTTAGCTAAACAACTAAGTGCATTTTTTACTAAGATCCGATCATGAACAGGTAAGATGTGACTGCCCCTTTTTTATAAACAATATTAAACGGAGAATCAGTTATTATTGTTTAAATATTCGTAATGAAAAATAGAAAATACGTAATTATTACCAAAAAACTATAGGGAAAAATAATATAAATAAGTTTCAAATATAGGTATTTCCCTTAAAAAATCTACTATGACGTATGGTATAGTTAAGTTAATCTTATTATTTTCACGAAGTTTAGTAAGTTCGGCAGTTCCTATTCTATCTGTATGTTAATAATATCATAATCCATTGGTGCAATAGTAAACCGACATTTTATTGATTTTTTTTTCTTTCGAGACCTTTTTTTCTAACAAGACATTAGAGGAGATACAAATGTATAGTTTACAATAAAGGATTATGATACAAATTACTATTAACTTGGAGTAAGATTAGAACTGCATAGAATGTGTCAAAAATTGATGTTGTTCGTATAATTCACAGCTAGCAGGATTGAAAGAGAATGTGCCAATAGACATTACGTTTTCGAAAGACATACCAGGAAGAAACTTAAGTTACCACCTAGCGAATATAAGGAAATGATAGCAGCTAACCGGACGGACTGCGAAGACAAGTGTTTGAACGAGTTCACGTTTGTTTGCCGATCGGCCACCTACGACTCGGCCTCGAAGACATGTTGGCTAAGCAGGTTCACTAGGAGATCGCACCCGGAACTACTAGAAGAAGATCCTAGTTCGGATTATTTAGAAAACACTTGTCTGAACGGTAAGCGTATTTCCCGCTTGCGCGATTATTTCTGTCAAATCATGTCATTTCATTAGTTCGACAAAAATATAATATTACAATCGTTTTCTGTACGCGCAGTCGAGAGACGTTGTGACGGGCCGGTCATATTCGTCAAGGAAGAAAACAAGCGGTTGGGTGGGCCGTTCGAGGTGGACATATTTGCAAATCTATCGTTGATCGAATGTCAAGCACAATGTTTACGCGCCGAAAAGTGAGTAAAAATGACGTAAAAGATACGGACGACCTATCGAAACCGGAATTCTAATCGGGGGTTTATTTTTTTCTTTTTTACTTTTCTTCTTCGCTTGCTTTCAGGTATTTCTGCCGGTCCGTCGAGTACGACGAGCAAATCAGACGTTGCATAATATTTGAGGAGGACTCGATGTCGCAGAAGGACGATCTCAGAGTGAGCAACAGTCCTACGCACGACCTGTACGATCTGGTGTGCTTGGACAACCGTAAGTGTTTAAGATTCGTCTAAGTAACACCCCCCTCTAACAATCACTGACCCAACGTGTGTTTGCAAATCTCTAACGAAATATCAGGTGGCGATTTGCTTACAGCCAAGGGCAATGAGTTCTCGGACAACACGCTGACGTCGCACCTTTTCGCCGACGGACGAAGACCCGACACGGCTTTCCAGCGGTACAGGAACAGCCGGCTCGGGGGCGAGTTTCATTCGGAGATCACCGGACGGTCGTTGAGCGAGTGTCTGGACGAGTGTCTGAGGCAGGTGAGCTTCCAATGCCGTTCAGCCGTCTACAGCGAGCGTTTCAGGATCTGCAGGCTCAGCCGCTTCAACCAGAGGGACGGACATCGCGTGATTTACGACGCCGATTACGATTATTACGAGAACCTAATGAGTGAGTGTACCTAGCGTTTTAGAATCACTGTTATTGGTCTAGTCGGTAAAAACTGTATAAATTTTCAATCAAAACGGCTTACATATTTTCGAAAAACGTTAGATTTTTCTATTTTTTAATCATTCGACTTACAGACGGTGGTGTCGCTTCGACGCCATTCACAAGACCCGATCCTTTGGGACAAGGGTCCAATTTCCTAGGAAGCGGCAAACCGCCTTATCCGACACCGGGTAAACCAATAGGTGAGTTTTAAATTTAAAAAGTTCAAATTTATAAGAATCATTATATAATCTACGACACGTCAATATAGGAGGAGGCTTTGGCGGTGTGTACGGAGGAGGTTCTTATCCTGGCTATTCCAGTACAGCCGGAAGTGCAATAGGAGGAGGAGGTGGGGGAGGTGGTTTGAGTTCAAGTGTTGGACCCTATCCTAGTGAAGCACCTGGAGGATATTGGGGTCACGTCGGAGGTCACGGAGCGGATATACCTCCTTTCCTGGGTTCCGGAGGCAATAATTATGCATTTGGATCCACACCGGCCGTTATCGGATCTTCGATACCTCCGTACACGCCTTCGGCCATGCCGGGCGGATTACCTCCGATCGGAGGGTCTCCGTTAGGACCTCCTTTGGGAATTCCTAACGTGCCGGGATATTATGGCGGCGGTGGTGTCGGCGGCGGCGGAATCGGCGGTGGTGGTGGCATCGGTGGCATCGGCGGCGGCGGCATCGGAGGCGGCATCGGCGGCGGCGGCATCGGTGGCGTGGGCGGCGGCGGAATAGACGGCAACAGGCCGTTCAACATAAGATGTGACGACAACGACGGATTCAAACAGGTATTAACGTCGACTACGTTTAAAGATAGTTCAAAACCGTTTAACGTGTTTGCCTGTACGAATAGATGGGCGTGCGGATGCGAATGGCAAGAGGGTTGATCAAGCGGTTCATCACTGCGCCCACGTTGTCGCACTGCGAACGCGAGTGCTCGTTGGTCAGGGATTTCAACTGCCGGTCGTTCAATTACAGGTGAGTAACGCGCTTCAAGGAGCGGTGCTCCGTCGGACCCGATGAGTGTGTTAGTCGATATCGCGCCCGAACGAAATTGTAAATGAGACGATTTGACAACGCAATCGAACTCCTATATTATCTAAAAAACTATTATTTAACGAAACCCTCTGGATATCGAGTCGTTTTAAACGTATCTATTTGACGGAAAAAAATTGTGTTTAACGAATTAGGTGCAGTCCATTATTATTTTATAATATATATGTATATTGTATTTCGTAGCTTTCAATAGTACAGTTTAAGTAAGGTTTCGAAAATGTAGACAGGAATCGGACGGAAATGGAATTCTCCAAGAAGGGTGAAGTTCGTTAAATAGATGTTCAATTGTCAGGAATTAACGGGCTTTTTCAATAACGTCAACGACGTTCGCTACCATATAAGAAACAGTCTTGTCCGGCGGTTGTGTTAATATCGTTTATGTGATTGACAGGACCGCGCCTTACGGAACGCAGAGAGAGAATTGTGAGTTGAGCGACCAGGAGACGCGATACGTCGACATGGGCAACCCGGCGTTCTTCGAAAATGCGCCGGAGTACGATTTTTACGAAAAATCTGCCATGGGAAGCCGGAGTGGCCAGGAATGTTTGGACGGTAAGTGGATAACACTTACCCGATAAGGACGTTGTCCAGTAATTTATGTTTACATCAAAAGTATATGATTATTGTTGAGTATATTTACGTCGACAAAACGTACGGAATGGTTCACAAGAACATACTTTATTCACATTAACTGCATGCCCAGTGATTAGGAATGTCTTTGACCGTTTCCGTTTTTGTTACTTATATTATACCGTTTTTAAATGAATTTATTGATTTTGTACAGGGGTTACACATTTTTACTAATAAATTAATAAGTTTATTAATATGTTCATTTTGAATGTTTACTACTGAGCGTTGTACATTGATTATACATTTATAATGTGTAAGTGGTGGGAGTCTGAAACATCTTTAGTAATTATTTGTTATTAATTATTATTTCATCATTTTTTTGTTTTTTATATTTATGGAATTTACTATATATTAATGCATTACCCATCTGGATATATGAAATATAGTTGTATGATAACATCGTAAAATACTTAATATTTTATTCATATACCTAATACGATGGTGAAATAATTATCATATATTTAAATATAAATAAAATTATAATCGTAATATCTCCTCGAATATTTATTTATTCATTTCATCGCAGAGCGAGACGGTTAAATTTTATTTTATTTTTGTTTCACTCACTGATGACGTTTATTTTTTTTGAAAATTCGCTTAACGTTTTTACTCGTAATGTAACGTCTTCGGATTTAGTTTTTACGGTAACCCATATTGAAACCTAACCGTAACCACACAGTTATTCGAGCTTGTCGTGGTCGTTACTCACTATTCGATCATTATTCGCAGTAACGCAAGTGTGCAGCGAGGACGGAATGGAATTCACGTTGCGCACACCGGAAGGATTTCTGGGCCGAATATACACGCACGGGTTCTACGACAGATGTTTCTACAGGGGAAACGGCGGAACCGCAAACGTTTTGCGGATCAGCGGTGCGCAGGGATATCCGGATTGCGGAACGCAACGGGTAACAATATTATGATATGCGCGTTATGATATATCGACATTGTAGCACTTGATTACGAACGAACGAATCGTCCGTGCGGTCATGAGTGTGCACACGTGGGCGTAGTGAGAGGGTGCTTTCGGGTGCACCGGAGGGGGTGGGGGAACAGGTGGTCGTGACGAGGTACGGCGACGACGTGTTGATTATCGCCGCGCACACCGCAACGGGCCGAAAAGACTTCATCGCGAGCATTGACAGAAAAACATGTCGCATCTTTTTGGTTTTTTCCAATACACAGGCGTTCCGTGTACCGCACTAGTCGCACTCGTCTCGACTTACACGACTTTTTTCCCTGAAACTTCGACGCTATATTGCACCATACACACGCATAGTTTGCGGCCGTTTAGTGGTACTCGTATTCATTTGATCTGCTCTACTTACCCTGAATAGCTTACGACTTAACTATACAGTAAATCAATATTGAGAATCTTTTCCGTCCAACCAATGATCATTTTTAAGTCTTGTTCTCCTATAGTTGTTGCAGCGCACTACTCAGTTATACGTCTTGGTTCTTAGTGTTTTTACTAAACTAGTGACTGCTGATCGCGTACATCATATGATCACGAGTTTTTTGAAGTTTTTTAACGTCAAACGATGGACAGTATAATGTATATTATATTATCATATTGAAGACATAAAATATGTTCCGTAATTCAGCTTATCGAATTATTCAACTTATATTTTTGTGGATTTAGACTCCGAAACAGACTACAATAAAATAATAATAATCAATTATTTTAGATGGTTTTTCACGTCTATTGAACTTTATTGAAAGATATTTTGAAAACACTGAGCTGTAACGTTAAAATACGTTTAGAGACTTTAATATCTGCGCGTTTTGTGTTTTTCAAGAAGTCGGTGAACGGCCGATAATACCGAAAAGTATGGTGCAATACGAGTATATAATTATAGGCCCGTGACCTAACGATGAATTTTTAAAGGATTAAAAACACGTACACAAACTAAACAGGGCGTATAATATATTTATTTTCACGATGCGTAGTACGGAGACACAATGACCAACATCGTAGTGGTGCAGTTCAGCGATTACGTACAGACCAGCAGAGACAAACGATACAACTTGACTTGTTTATTTCGAGGCCCAGGGGAGGCTGTCGTCACTTCGAGTTACATGACCGCAAAGTAAATACTGCTGTGCGGACGATTTGCACGCTGGCGGGACAGTCTCGTCTAATGCGATTTTTTGTTTTCAGTTCCGGAAGTCCGATTCCCATTGAATACCTACCGGCGGAGAACTCGCTGAGCTCACGCGTCCGGTTGATGATACTGTTCCAGGGCCGGCCCACGCAGACGATCGCCGTGGGAGACCCGCTGACGTTCCGATTGGAGGCTCAAGACGGATACAACTACGCGAGTGACATATTCGCCACTAACGTTATGGCGAGAGACCCGTACAGCGGCAGGAGTGTTCAGTTGATAGATCGTTACGGGTGAGTTCGACAACACACGTATCTATAGTACTATGGTGCCGGACGGGGTTTTCCTACTTCTTTCCAGCAGTGGCGTATTTACGGGGGGGGGGGGGTCCAGGGGGACGCCCACCAGAACCTCTCCAAAAAAAAAGTAAAATTCTTGCATATTTGCAGAACCCGATTTATGTAGGCACGCGGGGTCGCGCGGACATAGTTTTTTCCCGTAAACAAAATATTATATAAAATATAGTTTAATATTAGTTACAACAGCTAAAACAGATACATGTTCCTGCAGCATGGTTTCATGTTATAAGTATTATAGTTAATATTAATTATGTAGAAACTCAGGACCCCCCCAGAAAAATTTGAAAATACGCCACTGCTTTCCAGGCTGGGTTAAAAAGATACGAACGTATTTGTCAAATCATACAGATTAAGATAAATTATAACAAATTGACAATACAATTATCTAGTTAAAAGAAAAAATATTAAACCGGATTAATTGCAAAATAATCGGTGCTGGAGTCTTTTTACTTTCTACTTTTTATACTTTCTTTTTATCTTATACGAATTCATCATCTTTTCGTCAAACGGATCTGTTTAAACGTTCCAATGAAACTGCAACTAGATGTACCCATACGTATAAACAATCGATTATTTTAATAACTATAAATATATATGATTATGTAATATTTATCTGTGACGACGACACGCATTGTAGACTCCGTGCAGGGGTAGAGGTCAAAATTCTTAGAACTCACTCGTCAGCCCAAAAAAAGTTAGAACTACTACCCTAGTTAAAAGAACTGCTACGGTAGATCACTTTTCGTTTTTAATTAAACCGCGCGAGTAAATCTACGTATACATCGTTTTGTTGCAAACGTATAACGAACGCGTGGTTGTGTTGTTTCCACAGGTGTCCTGTAGATAACTTCGTGTTCCCCGGTCTGGACAAGGCCAGAGAGGGCGACGGTCTGGAAGCGAGGTTCAACGCTTTCAAGATCCCCGAGTCGAATTTCCTGGTGTTCGAAGCCACCGTCAGGACGTGTCGCGACGGATGTCAACCGGTAACGTTATGGGTTTTTTTTTCTACAATAATATATTACTGTTCGTCCCTTCCGATTACGGTCTCATTGACACGTATTGCTGTGCTTGCAGGCGTATTGTACACTGCACGCGGGCAGAACGGAACCATCGCTGGGCAGACGTCGCAGGGACGTGAGCGGCGTGGACAAAAACGAGACCGCGGTGGTCGGGGAGAACGAGTCGGCGGAGACCACGCCCGGAGAAGAAGAAAAAGTGCGACAAGTGATCGAGGTTGGTTTTCGACGAAAGGCTCGTCTGGTGTAAAATAGAGAGTAGGGGCTTAGCGCTCTCAACTTTCAGATTTTCTTATGCTATGTTTTGGAGTTGTAGACGAATCCATACATTTATACATTTTATGAATAAAAAAACAATTTAGTATAATATTTTCAGTTATATCACCTACGGGCAGATATTATATTAATACATTTTTCTTTTGCTTCTGCATCATGCGGAATTTTCAGTTGGAGAAGGGTAATGAATTGGCATTTGCAATATATTTTTTTACAATAAATTGTTATTGTAAAAAAATATACTACTTGATGTTGAATTGTTTTTGAAACAATTAAATTGGTACATCGGTAGCGGGGGGGGGGGGGCAAAGCCGAGTAAACGGTTCACTTTAGTGCACAAGCATTTTAGCCTTTACAAAAATGTTACTCTAGTTAGTTACGCTTTCCGATTGCCCAGGTGTACGAGAGCCGGTACGACATGCCGTTAGAGCAGATGACGTCTGAACCGGCCCCGCAGAGCATTTGCCTGACGAACCGGGAATACTACAGCATGGTGTTCTCGCTGTTCATGTTCTTGGTGCTTTTGATTACCGTTTCCATGTCCGCCGGCATCTACTACAAGTAAGTCGTACCTGACGCACGCTTAATCTGCAACTTGATCGCCTGTACACGAAACATCGGATTTTCGTTAAAAATCGCTTTCGTGTTCGGGGGTGAAAAAATTGATTTTATTATGATCATTATCAATGATACTTAAATGAAGTAATTTTATTATTTTTAAGTTAACTTTTGTTTACACTCTTTTTTTATTTTCTTATGGCTCAAAGCGTAAACTTTTGAATTTAAATTATCTAAGCACTCACTTTGTTTACAAAATATAATTGTTCCTAATATAGCATTCAATAAAATCGTTGATCAAATTGAATTATTAAGGAACTTTAAGACATTTATTTTTAAAGATACATTGATTTGGTTCAAATTGAGATCAGCGAAAAAGTTCGCATTATCAGTGATTTTTCCAAGTTCTGGTTATTTTGAACGAGATAATATCAGCTTTTATTAAACGTGGTGTGACTGTTCGCAGGCGTTATTGGCTGTTGACGGCCAAGAATGAAATGGCAAATAGCAGTTCTGGTTTGAGCGACATGACCCAACGTAGCGGGTCTACGGGGCGCATGTCGTTTTCGGGTCGTAGTTTCTTCTCCAACATGTCATTCGGAAAGCGCAAACCGTTCCTGAACATAAGGTGAGTCTATTCAAATATTAATATTTGAGTTCAACTGCCCGTGATATGCGATTTCGTTTTATTTTAATTTTTTTTTGTTTGGACTTACATTTAATTGGTTTTGAAAAGAAAACCAAATACGTTTTCAATATTTACTTGGTAAAAATATGAAAGATCCGATAGCAAAGAAAACGACAAAGCAAATTTGTTGAATCTTGATTTAAGTGTTTTTAACTATATTTTTACAAAACTATTCCTTATTTGTATATTATTTAATTCAAATACGATAACTCTATGCTCATATTTTAACTATTATATCAAGTGCATAAGATGGATGATACACTATAATGTAAAAATTACTTATAACAACCAGGCATGCGACTTTAAAGATTAGTTCAAATAAATATTGTGTAGATTTTTTTTTCATTAAAAAAACTGTGATAAAACAAATGTAAGTCACTTCCTAAAGTAGCACACCACAGCTTAAGCAGCGTGTGACATACTTACTTCGTATATTTCGAAAAAAAAATGATTAGATCGTGATTTTAATTTCAAAAACGTTTGAAACAATCGAAAAAACACTATTTAAACTCCGATAAAAATAAACCAAAAACATAAGTCGTTATCGTTCCATCGCAGCTGATGTAACCGTATTACAATTTACATATTGCAGTAGGCACCCATATGATTGAGCCAGCAAGGTTTTTCTTTAACGGGTCACTTTGTCAAAACATTTAAGTCGGCGGAAGCCCCGGGCTACTATGCGTAATACAATAATTATATTCTGTGCAGTATTATATCGTCTTCTCGAGCTTTCGATTCATTTTTTTGCTTAGGATTTTATATCTCGTTCCCGCTCGTTGTTCACCCGCGAATTTCGTCGCTCACGTTTTTCTCTAACGTTTTTCTCGTCCTTTACTCGCAGAGCACCCGTGGAACCCATGGTGACCGGATCGGCCAACTTGACGACGGCAGTGGTGATTGGTGGCGGCGGCGGTGGTGGCGGCTGCAGCAGCAGCGGAAAAGGGTTCGAGGATCCGAGCGAGCCGATCTACACGGATCCTTCGTTGTTCGAACGGTCCCGGAGCCTGCGCAGCATCGCTTTCTCCACGGCCGGTCAAAACGTATTCAAAAATGAAGCTTTCTGTCACTGACGCGTGCGACGTGCGTTTTTCGTCGTCCGATCATCATTCTTATAATTATTATTATTATTATTATTATTATTATTATTATTATTATTATACTATTAATATTACAAGGACAATACTATATACTACTATATAATGTTATTCAATGGTTATAATCGCTATTTTATACGTATTAATATTATTTTTTTATTTCGATGCGTCCAAATCTGCCGATCGTCATTTCATTAACAGGTTCGAAAAACGTGACATAACAATAATAAAAAACACCAAAAGTTTCTTCCCTACATATCGCCCCCAAACTCGTAATATACTGCAAACGGTCTTTAGAATTTCCATGACAGTCCCCGCGAACAAAACGCTTCACGGCCTCGGCTCACAAATATTTAGATTCCCGTAGGAATCTGAAAAAAAAACATCACATAAATAATTGTTCCTACTATTGGGTCCGAAAAAAAAACCAACCGTTAACCACTGCAGGTCCTCCTCGTTCCAATATGGTTCTCCAATTGAAATAACAGTTAATTGTCACGTTCAGTTCTGAACTACTAAACCGCGGCGCATATATTTTAGTAACACAATGCGAACACTACATACTATTACAACACGTTCTTCCTTACCTATCTCATATTGTAATCGAATGTACTTTTGTCTATTTTTTTTTTATCTATATTTTATACATTTTATTAGTTTTAAAACTCGATCACACGTAATATAATATATACAATCTTTTTTCTTTACGTTACGTTTTTTTTAACACAAGGACGTTTACTCGTGATTTTTTTACACGCAAAATAATTTTTTTTTTATTATTCTATTATATTGTATAAGTATATAGTTTAGGTATAGTTTTGGCATTAATTTTAATCACGGATATTTGTTTGAATGTTCTTTTTTTCTTTTTTTTTACGCAACAATGGGTTTTTTTCGTGTGTGTGTCAACGTTAAGTATCGAGTTTTAGTGGCGCACACGTTGAATAACATTTTACACTGGACACGCTCGGTACAAACGACGGATGTTAAATGCATCCGTATGATTTTATTTTTTATGCATTTCATAATTTTCACCGACTAAAAGTGTATTAATTTAGTTTTCGTTAAGGTCGACGTCGGGTGTCCCAGTCGAAAGCAAATCATCATTATTGATACGTTATACTGTCATCGCGAAACCGTACTATGGACCGTTTCACGCAATGTTCTTACCCGTTGAACTTATTTCGCGTCAATCGTTCACCGCGAATTGCTGTGCTTTTAAAATTAATTTTAAAACTCAAGCGCTCACCGACGAACGTTCGAAACGCGAGTTACGACGCTCGTCCGCTCATTTTCAATTAATAACCGTCGATGATTATTATCGTTGTGCTACGCACGACTGCTCTTCGCTGCGGTACCCAGACGTTTTTAAAATATTGTTTTTTTTATTTTACATAAATATTATACCATAGTATTATAGTTTATTTTCTATTATTGTCAATAATACTACCTTATTACATATTATTATCCTAGCTGTTTATCAACCATCTTAGGTTATTTATTTTATTAATAGTTTTTAGTCAACCGCCACAGTTATCAATGTCAATAAAACAACATACTATTATTTAAATAACGAGCACCGCCGTGTTCTTAATTATTCATACGTGACGGTGTACGATGATGCATTGTAATTTGTCATTGCTTCTCAATCGAACGACTGTGACACGCGAAGCGTACATCCAGATGGGCATCGCTGTTATTAGACACGATGATATGGAAGTCTGTAATTTGGACCAAAATAAAGTGATGTAATATGATTAGTAATTTGCTCTAAAAAAGAGAAGTGTAGGTACCTAACAAATATTTGTATCGATTATCGGACATTCGATTGCTTCGTCGATGGTAATAATACGGGATTTCTAAATTCAATGATTTCAAAACAAGACGTAAATAAAAGATAAAAAAATATAAAGTGAAATTCAATCGATCTAGCGATCGAACATTGGTTTATTTTTTTTAAATGTTATGCGTGCAATTTTTTTTAATCGACCAACAATGTTTCTACGAGGCTTTTGTAAATATTTTTTAAAAGTATGATGGATTAAATACATTTTTGCAAAAAACAATATCTTATGACATATTATAATATTGAACCCTCGATATCTTAAATCGAAAAAATAATTGTATTTAATTTAAGGGCCAATTACATATTATCCTTGTTTTGGTGCAAATCACACATGTTGTTTATATTTTGTGCAAGCTTAATTTAGCCGGTGATACGTATTAGATTTAATCTAATTAGATTATATCTAACGTAGTAGAAAAAGGCGGTATCGATCAACTCGACGTTTAATAATAATACGTGGAGTTGTCTACGAGTAAGAAATATATAGTACAATATCTTGTTAAAGGTCGCGTGTGTCATAAATTGCAACATGTGAATACTTACCGATATGTTTATGGCGAGAACCGACCGAAGTAAATACTTTCCGATCGAACATAGTAATATGGAATCAGCACCATAAGCGTTCTCGTGCGCGTATTACGTGTATCTATATGTTATGTGCACGAGCAAGGTCATTTTTACGTTTGAACAGTATCATTCTTTCGATCGATTATAAGTTATATAAGTATTTATAAGATTTCTCGACAAAACGGGTAGCAGGCGATACCGCGCGGAACAATTCTAGTGCACTATATATACTGGACGCTCGTTTAATCTAGGATGACCATATTTTTGTAAAAATTATATGGAACGCACTTTTTTTAATTATCCCTTTCCCCCGTTAACTCAGACAACAAAGTAAGTGTATTGAGTATTTGAAAGAAAAATAGAATATTTTTTACACAAAAACAGTTTATCTATAATATACAATTGACCGTATTTTACTAAGCCTTAAATCTTACCTATTATAATACTATGCATAGTTATATTTATAACCTAACCGTATACATTTTACAAAACGTTTTATGTACATTTATAAACTTTATATTATACGTATTTGGAAGCCTGTCAACGGAAAAAGGTTACTCACCTTTATTCTTCTATGGCATGAGAACATTGAAGCATTTAATCGGTAAGAAAAGGTCAGGGTTGAAAGTATCCGCTAAATGAGTACTGTTATATTATACTTACAGCGACGTTATTTTTTAAGATTTAACTCGAGTACTATTTTACAACATTTTACAACTATTTTTCTATGGCGAGTTGACCCATTTGCGATGAGTTGGTAATTTATTTCTTTTACCAATTCACACGGATGAACACTATAAACATTAAACATGTATATAAACTTCGTTATTTTTGTAAAATTTGAAGATGGTATCTTCAAAGTGCTTATTTTTCTGAAAATTGCGAGGGTGTAGCTTTTTAATTTCATAATCTTAGAGTTACGAAATAAAAATATTTTCTTTTGTTTATGAACCAATTATATTTACTTAAAACCCGGATAAATGTAGTCTTTTGTTATGAAATATTATTAAAAAACAAAAAACAAAATGGAATTTCGGTATTTTTATTCATAACAATATGCATATTTGCAATTGATAAATAATTATTTTCGATGGTTTATTCGATACTGGTCTGAAAATCGTAATATGCATATAATTCTGAATGTCACGCACGCTGGGCGATAGTATTCGAACTCAAGATTGTTAAATTTTTAATTAAAAACTAGTGTAGCTCGTTTTGTATTGTATCCCGTCATATTCGTTTCTAACACCATACCAAAACGTAAGATCACTGAAATCAGCGAAAACCTAGTGTTCACGTTTGATCGCACGTTCCAACGAGATCGAGTTTATATCCATCGTTCACAAACCGACCGACTGCAGTGCATAACATTTTATCAATTCTCCAGTGCACGCATTGCGCACGGTATTCACGCGGCGATTGCACGAAACCGCGGCAGACACATTTACACGGACAACACCCGCCCTATGGTCTGTATTTCAATTTAAACTCCACGAATTATTCGCTTTTGCTCGGACGATGCGAGCGCAACTTTATTAATTATCGTCGTATCCCTAACCTAATGCCGTCGAGCGGTATACAGCAACATCGCGTGTATAAAATGATCGCGTTCCGGAGGATGGCCTCCCCGACGTTGCTGCAGATTGATTACTATTACTACTGTTATTGTTGTTGCTATGCGCGTCAGAAGAATGATATTTCGTCGTCCTCGTTGAAACCGGTGTGGTAACTGCCGAAGCGCACCGTGAACTTGTTCATCACCTCGAAGTGTATGCGGCTCTTGTTCCTCTTGACGAAGAAATGATGGTTTACGCCGTGCGACGCCGTGCAGTACACTTCGTCCGAGTACAGGTTGATCGTGCCCACGTTGGCCGAGGCGCGGATCTCGAACCCGTCCAGCCCTTCTCTGATCACCCTGCACACGCAAAACGTACACGTATAGTGGTCGGCGAAATCGCATCGACGGGGTGAGTGACGGCAGACAGGGATGACGTATACAGATACCATGTGTGCGCACATGCACAGGGGGTCTCGTCGATCCGAACGGACTCGAAAATTATTATTGACACACCACCACTAATATCTTGAGACACGTTTTTCCCCGAAGACCGACGCAATAATTGTATAATCGTTCGAGCGATCACGATAGTACACCTACATCGCACGTTTACCTTTTTGGGACAAAGCATATGATATGCAGGGTGTCCCTCCGAGATTTACACACACCGATCGATATCTCCCGAGAGATAATCAAATTCTGTTTTTTTTTTTTTTTAATGAACAAATCTGGGCTAAATGCAATTTTTTGGACAATACCTCGGTAAATATAAGTGTATTGCCTTTGCTCATAGATGCTCATAAATTAAACAGAATTTGAGTACCTCTATTAACACGGAAGATATGTAAATTCCGGTGGGACACCCTGTAAAGAAAACTAATGTTAAAAAAAAAGAAACCTAATATTTTAAATGATTACGTGATTTAATAGAATAATAAAAAAAAAACACTAATAATTTAATAATTGTATTTATTGTATTGTGTTGTTAATTAGTTACATTAAAATTTTTAATTATAATTACAAGTTTAAAATTGTATTTTTAAATGCAAATTGCAAGAAAATTGGTTTTAATAAAATTTTAGGTAATCCGAATAAAACGGTCACCTAAACGGCTCTTTTCTCGATCCCGTTGGGATTAATGAGACCCTATATATATATATATTTTTAATCGAATAGCAAATATTGAAAATATCGAAAATTTGATACGTAATAGTATTGACTTTCAGAAAGTCCTTTGGCACCACTGTGATATCATCGATGTCTGCATGGTTTTGTGTTAGGACGATTTTTCGTTTTGTTTTGTTTTTTATGTTAACTGCGTTACGCAGTGCGCATTGTTCGCGTGGGAAACGGGCAAATCATATGGTTATTATTATTATTATTATTTGTCGGTGCGTGTATACGTGACACGTGAAAGGTACAGAATCGCATTCGCATGCACATGTTAACATCATAATATAATGTATGAGACTTCACCGTATGAAATCGGAACAAGCTCAGTTCGGTGTATCTATAACCGGACGTTAAAAGATGATTATGTCGTGTAAGCAAGCAAAACATCAGCGCCGTACACACAATAATATGTATTAATATATCACTATACCGATATGAAAATCCGAAATCCGGAGTACGTTGTCATTTCACGCGATTGTCGCTGATATTAGAGCGAATATCATTGTAGTGCAAAAATGTGTTTTAGAAAATTATTATTATAATATCGGTTTAATTGGTCTATTTTACACCGGTTAACGGACGCAAAATGGACTCTACGAATTTTGAATATAATTGAGAGTTATACGACCGCGAATCGTATTATAATATTTCGACCAACAGCACCGGTTCATACTTCATTATCACAATGACCATTCACGTCGTTACAGAAGAGCAAATCCCCGGAAGTGTTAAGGGAAGCACTATAACGAATATTGTCGGAACGAACAGTTAGAAACAATAATATAGTTTTCAGTATACGTATTGACAATTATGTACTCTATGCATTTCGAACTAAAATTTTTAAATGTTCTCTATTAAACAACTGATTGAATTAGTCGAAAGTAGTCATTGCTTTTTAATCCTTATCAAATCTGATAACATTTTCGCTTGTTCGTAGATTCCGATCGTTATAATAACACGTTATAATCGCAGACGTATGCGTATAAATTCCGACCCATGCGCGTCGAACGGGTTGAACAAAGTACCCATATTAGTTATTATGTAACACACTATTATTGGTCCAACGGTGTTGAAAATGACATAACACTGCTTTTGTACAACGTTTGGCCTACGCAGAAAGCGACCGCGAGATGAGAGAAATAAGTCTCGGGGCAAATACATTGAAAGCTAAACCGATACCGATATGATTGGCTTGTACGCAGGGCCCCGAAAATGTTCGAACCGTGTAAATACGCGCTAAATTTATTTTAATTACATTTTCTTAGCCTATTCACGCGCACTCTGCGGTTGAAGACCATGCCTGTTGTACCTTTTGATAATTGGTTTAAATCTGATATAAGGATTGTATTGTATACATTTTTCTGTACTCAGAATAAGTCTATTCTGTTTTATTCTGATTTTCTTATGTTAATAGCTAAGTAACTGTTTTTGCGACACGATGGACTCAATTTCAATATACATTTTATTTCCCACAAACTTTCTGTACACCCAAGGCTCGTCGCAGTGGTCGTAACGTCGTTTAGGCTATAGGCGGAACTATAGAGTCGACTATTTGAATGTGCCATTTTATATACTGTGCCTTTTTTTTGTCGTCAATGTTTTATCATAGGAAAGGGGTTCAAATGGTTGTATACAAAAATTCACTGTTGAAATGTTTGAAATTAAAACTTTTTTAAACTCATAATTTTCGTCCTTGTATAAAGTATTATACTCGTACATGAGCAATAATTTTACTGCAACTATAATTTATTGATCAGCGATAATCCGAACTATTACCTATGTTGCGGCTTAAAATTCAGACTTTAAGAATCGTTGACGTTTGATAAAAACATAGTCGTTATCTCAGACACAACATGCAGTTTTACTTGAAAAGAAAATCGATATTGACGCATTGTAAATTTACAATGTATATCATTAATTTATGTATTGGTCAGTATTTTTGGCATCAGCATGTGCCTTGGCACACCCTGTGGTAGTTCCGCCCATGGTTTAGGCCCTGCTCACAAGAGTCCCTCCCCTGCCCTCCTTCACTCGCGCGCCCGGGACGGCTAATATTAGCTAACATGGTTACACCGCCGATATGTGTATGCCTATATGTGCTTCTATTCGTGAGTACAATACCTGACCAGACCGTGAGCGTCCTCCTGTATGACGACCAAGTCGCACAGTTTCCAGTACGTGCTGGACATGGACGTCAACGTCTCGATTTTCGACAGCAAGTCGTCGCACGCGTCCATGTACATCTTCCCGTGCCGGCTGTCCTTGTACAGCACGTCCAGCGTGAAGTCGTAGTTCATGTTCATAAAGTTCTCCGAGAAATTCGTCCTCAGGCCCGCCTCGTCCACCAGGTACACCAACGGGCTGTTGGCCGCTTTGAAGTGGATGCCGGACGACTTGATTTTCGCTAACCTGGAAGGACACCGTGCCGCGCTATGATAAATCCCACGCGATAATCATGCGAGGCTCGTTTGTGTTGCGTTAAAGGGTGTATCGCGTAGTTTACCTAACCCCACGACTTTTAGATTTTTTTAATTTGAAACTTTGGCAATCCACAGAAATAACAGCTTTTGAGTCATCACAGGTTCGTTTCCGTGGACGGTGATATAAATTTTAGTAGTTTTTTTCAAACTATTTTCAGACTCAATCACCCAAAACGTATTTGCTTTGTTACCTGTTACCTATACGACGCAGTCGGTCACTACTAATCGGAGGATATATTAGTCTATATATATTATATACATTATCTACCAGTATAGTAATTAATATTAAAAATGTATTCAATTTTCGGAATTATTTACCCAAAATTATCGTCTAAATCCACTCGGCCACAACGAAATATTTAATTTGAAAAATGTCGAACCAAAAAATTATTGTATTCCTCAGGTTTTTTTTTTTTTGAAAGAGAGTTTTCAAAAATAATGGATTTTAAAATCGTGGGGTAGCTATAGTGGATTTCTTCCAAGTAAAGTTCCATGCTTTGTAGCTATAAGACATAAGCGTACAGAAACTTATCATGTAGTTACATACAGAAAAAAATACTTGCACACTTAACGGGATGTCCAAAAACTTCCCTCGAAGACAATGCAAAAGGTACACGCTTTTCAAAACTACTAATCGGTAACTTCTCTGCGAGTGTACATATAATGTTGAACGTTAAAAGAATATCGAAGGGTATAACGATTTTCGTTCAAATGCTATCGATTCGATTCGTGATATTATTAATGTTTTAATACACCGCAATAATATATTTATGTTGAATCACTTCTTATTGAAGACATAACGCGAGAAAAATATAACTTTCCAATCCTCAATCAAGGCAATGATGTATATGTATATATGTATACATCTTATAATACCAGTTTTGTTAAAAAACCGGCCCAGAGTTGTATGTACGGTAATGATGTATAAAACTAGAGACGCTGGGAAAATATAGAAAAACCTAAGAAATCGATTGAAATGCGCGTGCTTGAAAGTTAATACATTTGTAAATACATACCATATCGAAGAGTTGTTGAAAAAAAAAATCTAGCCCACTTGTAACGGGAATACGCGCGTTCGGACGTTGTTAAGATTGACTTGGCAATATTGTTGTATAATTATACCTACACGCCCGCGCAGTGCTTCGCAAGAAAGTTTCGAGAGGGGTGGGGAGGGGAGAAATGAAGAAAAAAATCGTCCGATTTCAATGGACCCGTGAAGAAACTCGACCGGGGTCTTTCGAAATCCGATTACGCGTGTACTGCCGCGGTGCGAAATGAATCACCAAGTGCGTCTAAAAATAATACATGCACTGTGTACTTGTGATTTCCTTCGTTAATGTCGTTCGCTCGCACGTACACGGTGTCGTATTTCTTGTACATGAAGCCGACCGGATGCATGATCGCCGATATGTTGCCATCCGCGTTTATCGCTGCGACCGCGTTGGCCTGCGAACAACACGCGTCGGGCGTCCCGATTGTAATATGGTCGTTTATTACCGTTACTGTTATATTATCATATTATCGTCGTGTCTTTCGGCCCGAGGTCTTGCGCACTTCCGTCGCGCTCTAATTAACCGTTAATCGTGTTTACCATTCGATTGACCACCCGCACGGATCCGTCGAGCGTGACGTCCACGTGGATGCCGCTCTCGAACCGAAACGATATCGTGCCCTGCCTGGTGGTCATGACGATGTCACCGCAGTCGCAATCCTTTAACTTCTGAAAAAAAAAAAACGCGCGCACGGTATTACGATCGCGTATGTTAATCGTCCTCCCGACGACTCGCACTGCTGTACGGGGGACACGCAGGGCTTGAAGTGACAAAAAAAAAGCAAGGGGCGACTACGGTCCCTACAACATTTTGAGCGTCCCCTATTGTCCCGTGCCGTTTCTAGGTATTATACGTGGAATATACGTTACTGCATGGTTTATAATTTATGTTTAATCGACTAAACTGCAGAGCCTATTTTTCACCTGTTTTTACTAGATATTACTTACCTCAAAAATGTTGTCCGTGTTATTTATAGATCATAAAAAATAAACAATGTTTTTTAAATGTACGTAAGTTAAATGAAGTGCAAGGAATTACATTTGACATGGGTTGTCATAAAAATAACACAATGAAATCAGCGATAGTTACATAAATTAGAATTTATGTATTCAACTGTGGTATTATGTACGATGGAAATATAACATTAAGGTTAGAATATTTCAATATTAAAATGAACAATGCATACATGATATTCACAGAACTATTAGGCATTGTCTGAGGGTCACCGTCGGCGAAACGACGGTAATAGTTATAAAAATAATTGACCATTTTTCTCACTCGAAATTTTCTTATAACTTTCGCAATCATTTCGACGCGGATGATTATTTTTAAAAAACAGTTGAGCGCTCGGGTAAACTTTTCGGAGAACCGTCAAAGGGGACGCTGTGAGAGGTAGGGGGACCGAGTTACTCCCCCCCCCACATACACACTGTAAGCCCTGGTGATCCGTTAAGCGTATTGATGTCCGCGCGCTTACTATGGTTTTCATCACACCCGGTAGAAAACGCAGCACACGGAACGGAACACGACGTTTGGACGAGCCACGGAACGATTGCTGGACGGTCTTAGGTGCGGCTTCTCTGTTATCGCGTGCAAATGAATCGGCCGTAACTACAACGCAGCGCAGTAAATATGTCGTCGACGTGCACGCGCGTGTTGTAGCGACCTAGTTGTTACCAGGTAGCCGACACCCAGGTTTCCGTGGTACGTATTACAATAATAATAATATTAACGTTATTATTGCGAAACCTGTCGCGGGAAAATCGTTTGTCCGAACGGTTGTGTGGATTATTATGGGTGTAATGTTGGTTATCAGCTATTATAACGTAGAGTCCAGCGTTTCTTAAACTGTATTCCCCGGCACCCCAGGGTACAACTTCGGTGCATTTTTTCGAAATTTTCAATTTTCAAGAAAATTACTATTTTAGATTAGTAGCGGTTAGTGAGGGGAAAAAATGTTGGTATTATAAAAAAAAAATGTGTGTATAATAAATAATAATTTATATAGTATAGTTCTATAGTCTTAGTATACTTCTATCATTGATTAATGATTACATATACATGGATAGCCCACGTCAATGGACATAATAGAAAACAATTAATTAATAGCACAACGTGTCAATAGATTGTCACGATTGAAAAATTTAGTAATTATAATAATATGTCTACGCAATCGGCCGGGGAGTTGAAAATGGGTTGATATTGCAAGGGTTTCGGTTTACCCGTGGAAATCGAGTTTTATTTTTCTCGGGTCGGGTTAACAATAACAAAGTATTTTTGGAATTCACGTGCGTGTACAACCGGGTATGTCCGAGGGGTTTCCGAGGTTTACGACTTGTGACTTAAAACATGAATTTACATTAGCCGTGGTAAGGGTAAGGTATATTATATATTATATAGGTATACTATTGTCTTGATGAAGACGTGCTCTGTGGTCAGTTTGTTATAAGGGTAAACAACGTACATGATCTATAGAATCTATAGCTTTATTTGCTTATTTATTCGTTTCAGATAAGCTCACAGTTTTACATGAGGAAAATGTTTTAAATCAACATTTTAAATTTAATTTTTATAACAATTTGAACCCCGGGTTTTTAGTTGAAAATCGGTTTAATCTTTCTCCTGGTTTCGGTTTCGAAGATAAACCTGGTTCACATATTTGTTTCGATTTTTGGTTCGTACCAGGTTTTAAATTTTTAGTATTGCAAACTATTGCAAAAATATTATCACTCGTATTATACACTCGTCATCATACAGTTATTTATATTTAGCATATAAATATGTTGTAACTCTTTATTGTTTAAGTTAGGTGTGAAACAACATTTTCTAAACCAAAATACATTTTAAGCCGTTTAAGGTATTGTTTGGGTCAATCAAAATTAGAAACATTCTTGTTGATGTCTGTTCAAAAAGACAATATTCTAGTACGTATCGATAATGAAACAACAATTGATATTGTGGCTCATCAAAGTCGATTAATGTCCAGTTCCTTAAAACTATAAATTAATCAATATTATATTCGGTAGGTAGTTGATTTATAAGTATCTAGTGTCTAATTGTAATAGGAATGCTATTTTTTTCTTTTAAATAAAGTGAATGTAAATGTAATGTTTTATTTAATATCTTCGTATAGATTCATTATAAACCTAAGCTAGTTGAAATAATGAAAGTTTAACAACCTTAAAAAAATGTTGTGAACTCATATAGTATTACATGGTAGTCTTTGTTGTTTGCGTATCGCCCAGAAAAGATTAGTGCATCTATAGCAATATGTTATTAAAAAAAATTTGGTTCAAGGGCTACCGGTTTGTAAGTGGACCGATAAAGTACGGAAAACTCGGTGAGCCGAATTTGTTGAATCGGACCCTGTAATGCAGTGCGACGGCTTGGATGAGGTTCACGCGTGATGCACAGATCATTCATTTGTACGATTGTTGGTTTTATTTTTTCGCTTTAGAATACTATTAATAAAGCGCACACGTTTCAAAAACTCTTTACTATCCTCCACAACTGATATCAGGCATACAATTGACTTAAACGTTTTTTTGTTTTTTTTTTTCTTATGCGGTTTGTTTAAAATTGATATTACAAATGATTCGAGGAAAACAAAGTTCGATCAAACACCGACGTTTTAAGTTCGATGAGATATCGAATGTGCAACTCTTTTAATTAGTTTTCTACGTGTGAAAAATAGAAAAAACGCTGGTCAAAATAATCGTTTATTGCGGATAAGTTTACTTCAGATTCAGCGCTATAAAAAAGTAATATAATATTTGATCGGGGTCACTGTAATGTACGACTAGTTGCCTATCACGCGGAATCTCGGGCGTACAACACTCGACGAAGTTTTCGAGCTGAGTTGCCTACCTGGTACGCCGTTTGCGTTTTTAAATGAACCGATCATGTTCAATTTATTCCGTAGGTACTTATATAGAGACTAGAGTTTCTCTCGTGACTTTTGGCGTCGGTGCGAAGATGTGAAGGGAAACAGATTATGCTCACTACTGGGGTTTATTTTCCTACGGTTCGGTTGATACCGTATAGATTACAAAAACAATAACACGGCAACACATAACATTATACCGGGTTCTGGGTTCGCTGATGTAAACGCGGTAACAAATATGCCATGAGCAGAGAGCGGATTTAAATGCTCTGAAAAAACGATACGATCTATGAAAACATACGATTTAATTTCAATGCAAAATATAAAAAATTAAAAAAAATGCCCGAAAAAAAATCTTAAAATTTTTGAAAAATTCTTATACGCGATATTTTACACAACAGTGTAATACGACTAAATTTATAAATGTACATATAGATACATAATAAAATATAAATATGACTTTTTTTTTCTAGGAGAAATTCAAAATTAATTCTATCAAATTTGAAAAATGTAAATATAACAAGAAGGCCTTTAAGAACCTGAAAAATTCACATAAATGCAAAATAAAAATTTTATTTTTCAACTCTTTGTTTCAAGAACTTTACGGTTGGAAAGCATTGTTTTAAGATATTCGGGAAAAAGATGCAAAATTTGCATTGAAATCCGCTCCTTTGTCATGAGTAGGGCTTGGATAGTATAGGATTTTGCATTTTAATTTTGGGATTTACAGGACATAGCTTTTCAAGCACAAAATGTGATTTGGTCATATACGAGTTCAAACATATAGTTTTTATTTTGCTTTTTTTTCATTTTTTGTACTTAAATGGATTTAGGGTCATTTTGTAGCATTATTAGGTCATTTTTTCAATTTTTCGGTCATTTTTTATACTTTTTTGAAATCTAGGTAATATTTTTATACATTTTCGTTTACATTAGATGTTCTCGATAAAAGTTTTGAATTTGTAACAGAAATAATATCATATTCAATATTTAAATTATAGAGATAGAGTGTTAATACTCGCTATCGATAATAAAACCACGTATATTTTACAACAATAATCTTCGATACCGCGAGTTATCTTGATCGTTAAATTAGATGACAGTGGTGTGGAGTGTACCTACGTATGGTTTTGTTAAATACCTATTTACGAGTAGTTAGTGTCTTTACTTTCGGGATTGCGTATCGTGCTTGTACCGAAATATGCCGAAACAAAAATCATCATAATCGAGTCATATGCGGCTTTATGTTTCGGAATACTGATTTCCGAAAATCAGCGGTCATTTGTATTTGAAAACATGAAGGAGCTACTGATTGTCCAATGCAACAATACAATTTAAACGTAATTTTCAGAATATAAAAAAAATACGTATATATTTTTTATTTTATAGTAATTTTTGTTGTTTATTTCAGAAAATTTCAAGCTGTTCATTTTGTACTGAAATATTAATTAATAAATAATAATGAATAATTATACTGCATTTTTATAATATTTTAATAACATTTTTTATCTTTTGGGCATTTTTTAAGGTAATTTTTAGGTTATTTTAAGGTTATTTTTTATGTCATTTTTTTAGGTCATTTTTAGGTTATTTCAATGTCATTTTCTTAGGTTTTTTGGGTCATTAAAATCCTAGCCCTAGTCATGAGTGTCATTTCATGAAATTTCAGCGTACGAAATATATGAAAATAAATAAATATACACCCACTACGAGTGGGTCTCTAAACGGATGTTGCGCTCAACTCACGCGTATACCGCGCAGTACACGGACTCATTGTTTGTATACCCCGGCCGCGAAATATATTATTTTTTCACGTTGCGCAATTAGGTAAACGCGTTCGCGTGAAAACATGTGACTCGTGTTAAGACCAAAACCACGACATATCGTAACGATCGGTTTGCTCGTGCCGTAGAAAACGGTGTTTTCAATACTGTTACTTATCGTACACCCGATACACGGACGCCAAAAAGCCCGGGTTCGAATCCTTCAAATCCTTCAAACGCATCCTTCACGCGCACCCGACGATTTTTGACGCGTTGTCGTCAGCATAAAACTGTCGGACGCCGGAATAGCCGGACTCGAGCGTGCGTGGGAAAAGCAAAAACACAGTGTTCCGCTCAAACGTGCTGATTGAAATCGAACGCTAATACGCGAAAATGACGCGCGCGTATTGCGGTCATGTCTCGGGCAAAACAAACGAGTGGACGGACGTCGAATATCATTTGAGACGTGCCACATAATAACGTGACCGTCCAAGTTTCTCTCGCGTGAAATTAGAAACGTTCGCGTTCAAAGTTGAAATAATCTTTTTTTAGCGCTTCAAAAATCCAACAGCGAGGCCATCGCGACGGTTCCAAGTCGATGTGCGATAACGGTAGGTATGATTATTAATATTATTATAATCACTGTCTTAGCAGATAAGGTCGGGACGCTTCCAGTTACTAGCTACTAGCTAGGGAGCAATACGGTCACTTATACAGGACATTTTAGCTCAATTCTTTATCATAAGCGCCAGTTATCAAACTTTTATAAGGATGTTCAACGCAGAATAATGTTGCAATTTTTATACTTAAAAACATCTCAGAGTATTGAATAAGTAACATATGTGAATTTGGTACTAAATAAATCAAAGTTTGACAGATCGCTTCATCGAAATAGCGGACAAGTTTAGTACTAAGAATTCATCTCTAACCGTACGCATTGATGAGGCAAGTGGTGAAAGTTACTTCTAAGACCATGATTATAATACATAATTTATAGATTTTATCAATGCACAAACAACGCCGGGTTAGATTACAATAATATTATCGTTGTTCGTTCATTCACACTATGGTGTCGCGACGATCGGGATAACTAAACAACGTTTTATTTTTTTTTAATAAATATAATTAAATACCCACGTGGAGGACTGGAATGCAAAAACTGTTTATTTTTACATTTTTGTTTTGTTTTATTCAGATTTTGGCGTGACGCCTGCCATTATTTTTACGTTGAGATGGTATAAGAGAATATATTGTTGTTCATTGTTTTTACTTTTTAGCTACTATTTAAAATTGCTGTGAATATTTAGCAATTGAATTTTAGAATTAATTTTAAAGTCACTGATCGACTAAATTTTTTTATGTCAGTCAATATCAAAAGTGTTTAATTTAATCAAAATAATACTTTTTTCGTTCGTAAGTATACGTTTCTTGTAATGTCCTATCTACGAGGAAAGCATGAGTATGTAGCTACTTTATGGAATATATGTTTTACGTATTGCTTTAAGTTAGTTTTTTAATATAATATGTCAGCTTCCATAGACGTATAACATAAAAATAGATAAAAAAAACACACATTTTACTCAGTTAATATCCCATGAGGATAAAAGGTATGTACAAAATGTAATTGATCAATTTCACGAATACAATACATAATGACCCTTACATGATGTGTTAATTTTTTACAAGAGTATTAGGCATGACTAAACATTCGTGGTAAAAAGGAAACAAATTAAAATAAAATCTTTAAATATAGGTACTTACCTAATTAAAAGTCATATAATACCAATAAATGTTAAAATATCTTTTTAAATAATTATTTAATGTCCTTTTTCTTTAATAATATTTTAGTATAACTTACTTCTTATATATTGTATATTTTTTATTAGGTAATATTTTATGAAATATTTTATAAATAGAGTTCCACGCGTTTCCCAGTGTCAGATTTAATGAAATGTTTCAATTTTACTTCGTTATGGTTTATACGTTAAATAATAATTTTTCTACTATCAAAAAGCTATCCAAAGGCTCTTGTAACATTGTACTTCTAAAATTGGATTTTGACTTTTGACAATTCTTAAAACGGTCTTTTTTAGACAAGCTACCGTAGATTTTACCATGAATGTTTTTATGATTTTTTAATATGTTGCTAAATACAAATAATGTGGAAAACAATAACTTCTCTGCGACAATTTCAGATCCCAGTCACTAATTATTTATATGTTATTCACAACATTTATTTTATTTTTTTTTTAGGATGTTGAGAATCGGGCAGCATCTACATCATAAAAGCTGACGAAAAAAAAATGAAAAATAGACATTTTCGGTTTCCAATTAAATTAATTAAGCCACATTCCTTTCAGTAATATTAAATTCAATGTTTATTGTATGAATCTTAATTTACTACACTTATTCAATGGTTCAAGGCAATGAATTATTATTTATTATTGATCAAAAAAGTATTAAAATAATGTTCAAAAACGCTTCGAGTAGACGTATATTTTTTTGTTGCTTGGAAACGTCTTGAATCATATTATTTCATTGAAGAATCCTATGTAAATATTTTTATCATATTAATCATCTGACTTAAGCGTTGTTATAACATCAACAAATACAACAAAAACGAGTAGAAAGTACGAATTAATTCAAGCATTCAATTTTGGGATGTTAGATTGTTAGAAATGTACTGGAGACAAATATTTAAATACTAGTTGTTCGTGATTATTTTATTAAACTAAAAAAAGTTGGTGTGAAACAAGTAATAAATGTATGCCGATGATTTTTATTTGTATAACAAAGTGTTATGACGCCACACTGTAGACGTGTTGTACATAATGTGCGTGTACTGTCCATCGTGCCATTGTCATTTTAGTCCACAATTTTTTTTGTACATTTAGATTAAAAGATGTTGATATCATTGTCAATGAATTTTGATAAAGTTTTCAAATGGATTTAAAGAAATCCGAGAACAATATCTCTTAAAAATTTATGACAAACATTAGCAAAATGTTAAATAAAAAAAAATTCTTATTTTAATAAAATAAAAGAAATTTTCTTGACATTTTCAAACATAAACTTTCACTACCTTAATGTATAAATACATACAATTAAAATAATAGTTTTGTTCATTGTTCAATAATCTTAAATAATAATAAATTATTATTGAATATATAAATCATTTACTAAAACCAATCAAATGTTTAATAATATATATATATATATATATATATATATATATATATATATATAACAATAAATAAAAATAAAACATAAATATTGATTTGAGTATTTTAGTATAATGAAGGCATGAAGTACTAATGAATACGACCGATTTCGATTTCAAAAATCACCATGAGGTATAAAAATCGCACATAGTTTTACAGACGAAAATGGTCATCAATTTAATACCAACAATAATACAAATATTTTGTTTTTCGTGTGTTTAGACGTTTAGAATGAATACGGTCGAATGAACTACGAATGAAGTTAGGTCTAACCTGTTAATATACTATTTATAATTCGACATATTTAATTTCCTTTTGGTGTTACTTCTCGCACTGACGCACATTGATCTTATAAAAAATATTACACCCATCTTTTAGAAAAGCAAAAGTTTTGTCGAACTTGAATTCAATAAATTTGGTTTAATGGTCATTTTTTCTAAATATAATTTTTTTCAAGTGCATTATTTTCTGGTTTGTAAGATACGTGAACGTGATGATAAAATTACAACAGTCGAACGGTCGTACCCACGACTCGCGAGTAGAGATAATTTTTACGAGAAACCGTCGTCGTCGGTCACGCGAGTCTCGTCACCGAGGATGCGAATTATTATAATTATTGATAATAATAATAATAACGATAATAATGATTATATTATTAATATTATTAATATTATTATTATGTAATTGTACGGAGCGTGATGATTATTTCACGGGGAACGCGCTCGTCAAGACAAACTGGTTCACCCGCAGCCGCAGCGATTGTGCGTTACCTCCTGGTCGGTATAAATTGTACGCCGTGCACATATGGATACATAATAATTATATGTTATAAATTTATAATATTATATTTTCAAGCGCGTGCATAATATACCTATTTTGAAACGGTCCGCCGACCGCCGGTGCGTTTCACGACCATATTTGGACGCGGTGGCTTCGGGTATGCGTGTAAAACATTAATACTGTACGAGCGTGCGTCGAACGCGTGAATGTGATGTGTACTGTATTATATTATTACGGTTTATCACAACCGATCGGTCGACGGGCAAGCAGTGGCGTCGCTACGCCCCTGTAGGCCAGGGGTGGAAATGATTTGAGAGCACACCCTTCTCCCACCAACCACCAGATAACAAAAAATCATAAAGAACTGGAATAAAATCAAGTGAGAAATTAAGAACAATTTATAAGCCACGAAAAGATCAAGTCATTAGAATACCATTAGAAGAGCTTTTTCGCGTAAAATTTTTTTCAATATTTTCATCTTTTTCTTACTCTAACGCTGTCTCCAAAACTGTTGTATTATTAACATTAACAAGCCGACTCTCTGCTACAGATGTTGATGGTTCTGCTTCTAAAGCAAAAGAGGTAATTGAATGAGGAATGTTATTAGCAACTCCTTCTAATATTTTTAATATTGGTTATATGTTTTATATAATTTATACTGTGTTTGTTTTATCTTCGTCATCAATAATCGTCAAGAAACTAATGCTTTTTACACAACATTCAACGGACTATACTTATTGTTAGAGCTTGAACACGCCACGTCGAAATATTATAATACTATTTTACTATTTTGTATGGATTACCATTGTTTTTATATTTTTACAACAGTCTATGGGGTCTTCAAACCAAAAAAAATAATTTGTGGCCTTTTTGGAGGCCCTCCACGAGTGAGAGGAGTTGCCGCCAGTATACGAGTATACTCGTAATTAATTGATCGCCCAACAAAAACGATTTTCAATCAGATATGATATATAATTGAGATACTTATAGTCATTCAGATATTCTACTTTTATACTATATGATGTTTCTAGATTGTTTTTAATTAAAAATAAAAGATGTATTATTATTTATTAATGTTGAAATTATTGAAAATTATTTGTAAGTTCGTTACACGTTATGATATTGGGAAATAGTATTCACTAAAATACTACACTATTAAGTTACACTCAATTGAATAAATACAAATGAATACATAATATCCTTAATAAACACATTTGTATTCATTTTTAGATTTTCACTTATCCTAAATAATTTATTTCAGCACATTTAAAAAACAATAATACAAACATCTAAAAAAAATCATCTTGTGAGTGATGATTATTGCGCCAGAAACTTCCGTCCGACTTTTTTGTGTCATAAGTGTACATCGAGATTAGCTGGGACATTTTTTTTTTCGTTCTCAATCGGGATTTATTACTCAAACGCCGTTATGACGACGTCGTTCGTGAAAATAACAATATTGTAAACATTACGCTGACGGTGTTTCGCCGATGAATTTGCGAGTTTGCGTGCGTGCATGCGTGCGTGTGTGTGTGTAAGAGTTTGTTTTTTCGTACGTGTGTGAGTGTATATTTTCGTACGTGTGTGTGTACTTTCGTATGTATTTATGCGCGTGTATGTGCGCGCACGCGTGCCGTCCCGTGAAAGCCGCCGCGGAGGATTTATTTTTAAACCTCCCTCCGCCGCCGCCTCCGCCTCCGCCACCGTCTCTCTGAGGCCATCAAAACATCTCAAAGCCACGCGGCCGGTGTCGACTTCGGCGGGTCGGCGACAATCGCACACCGTCGTTCATCAGTGTCGCAGCACCAGCAAGCAGCAGCAGCACCAGACTACGGCGACAGCTACACGCGTAGTTTCATCACATTATATTTACATTCATATTACTCGTAATCAATTATTTCCGACGTTGGAGACACACGTCGACGTTAGATTTTCGATTTTTGTGTTTTTCATTTTTCCCCGGATCACCGCCGAACGGTCGACTCTTCGATTTTAAACGCGCCCGTCCGTCGTCGGGACAGACAGCAGCAATACTCTCCGCGCGCTACACAATACCGGTACGTATTAATAATTATTGTAAAACTATGATAGTTCATATCAAGTACAAAAGCAAGACGGCGCGCGATGGACGTATGTTGATGTAAATCGCAAGAAGTGCCATCTAAAGCACCGTTTACGGTCGTGGTGTATCTTCAGAGTCGAGGAAAGCAAAATCCGCGGTACCCGTGCGAGACGCTCCTCCGGGTGTGTTCGCGCGATTCGTAGAGGATCCGTTCGCGTTTGCTGTAAATCGTCATCACATCGAGACGAATACGGTTGGCTTTCCCGACGGTCCAGTTCGCGTGTCATCGAACTGAGCAAAATAATAATAAAAACGAATCGATCGATTTATCACCGTAAACACCGAAAGACAGCGACCGTATGTCACTTGATACTACTTGAAATGCTATCGTTAAACCGTGCAAACCGTTTAAGATCCTACATTATGTACGACTGTACGAGACTCATTATCATTGTAGCTAACTCAATCGAACATATTTCGAACGCAACTTTTTCTTCCTCTCATCGGCAGTCGATATTATTGATTTTTCAATCCAGACGGTCGCGCGCAGTTTATTTTCGACAACCGTTGTTACGAAACGAATGCCGAGTTCAGTGTTTTACCTGCAATCGGTCATTTTATACTAAATCGTATTGATTTATAAAGGACGAATAACACAACGTGATGTAAATCTAAAGGCGTTCACTCGGAAGTTACCAAAATCGAAGTTCTAACTAGTTTATGTACCTAGGTTCGATAATCTATATACTATGCAATAGAAATTTAGTGTATTTAAGTACACATCGAATTGCTGTTTATAGTTTTCACATACAGTTCTCTTCTGTATTTGCTTAATTCGATTCACGCGATTATCGTTACTAACCTATTGACCCGAAAAGTGAGAACCTAACGTTGGTACGTTACCGCGAAAATACCAGGTGATCGTTCCACCATAGTCCGCTACTTAGTGAATCCCGCCACGGTTCGACTTTAACACCAAAACCATCGAATAAAAGCCACTGACCGCTGTCTTACCGTGTTCTTAAGTTTTGAAATAAATAATACCTGATTGAGTTCTTCCGAATCTTGCGCACATTCATTATGATCATTTTTGTTCTGATATTCATAAAAACTTTACAGTGTTTCTATGCGTATAGATTATTACTCGATTATCGTTCCAAAAAAATAGAAACGCGATTTGTTCACGTTTGAGCGTATCCACTGTATAGTTATCATAGTTATAAAAGACTGAAATTAATTTTTAACAGCGAAATCACTAGGTTCATCGTTCATGTATCGAATTCCTTATTGTAATGTAAATTATTAAATTACACGTATGCTGTTGAAACTATCGGTACGCGATTGGAAACATAATTTGACGCGATATTAATTATTAATTTAACAACAGCATTTATTTTTAAATTTGACATTTTATCTCGTCGTGAACGTATAGCCGTGAACGTATCCGCTCATTGTTCCTGTGCACGTCGTTATCGTTACTTTAGGTAGAGCGATGAAACATAATATTCAACTAGTGGCGTTATAGCTATTAAGCTGATACGGAAGGAATTTAAATAAAAAATTACGTCTGGAACAGTGCAAACATCAATGTCATAATCGTAACATTATTGTTGGGCATAATAATATATTGGGCGTGCAGTGTTAAAACGCAATAATAATAATAATAATAATACAATAAACTTCTTAGTGGCAACACGTGCAACACTATGAATACTATATTAGCAGTTCGCGTTTGAGTGAATGTTTTTAAAACATACTTTACGTGGTCAGGCAAAATTAATTTTTTCTTTACTTTAAACTGATTTATGACTGGTCGCGAATACTACGGTTATGTGTGAAAAATGATCATTTATCGTTAGACACTACTAATTGAAAATATTTACATCAAGTTTTTTACTTAAATAATTATCATAATCTAATGAAATTATTTAAATTATTGGAATACTTATTTTTTTTCGGTATTTCGAGTCCAGCTGTTTGATATACTGTAATTTATTTTGCTAGAAATATAAATTGATCACCAGTATAGCGACTAGTTGTTTGAACTTTTAACGTATGCGCTTGCCGTTTTACTTTACCTAATTCAAACTTACAACGGATAATTTGCAACGGTATACAACTGCTCAACAATTAAATACAATACAACTAACTTAATTATTAATATAGACCATTTTAATGATGAACAATATTAATTGATAAATGCAAAACGATAAGATATTATACTATTAATAGTATTGAACTTATCTCTTAGTCAGTTCAGTGAATATAGATAAAATTCAGATACATATGGATTATTAAACCATATTGTAACTAGCTGAATTACCCGCGGCTTCGCACGGAACAGTCTTGGCCGGGTCCAACATTTTTTAAAATCCCTTCTCGTTGCACATACCGAGACGGCTGGACTCAAGAATATTAGAGTAGCCTCCATTTCGAATTTCAAATTTGACATAGTCGCGTACAATTATTGACTATGGGGAAAAACATTGAATGTTTTATGTTCGGCCTTCACATCATCAATTGTAATCGAATAACACGGTTTTACGGGAAATTGGAGCAGTCTAAAGTGGAATAGTGGATTATTTGGTATCATTTGTAATTCTAGAGACTAAAAATGTTTCCCCGTCTACATTTAATTTTCAGAGAATCTATGGCTAAATGTACAGCTTGATCACTGTCTTGTCTGTACATGTTGCGGGTAGAGTACAAAAATGGATACTGTATACGAGTACATTACCCGGGTAATATATAAGGTATACATATGAACAGTACATTATTCAGGTAATGAACACATGTGGATAAAATGATATTAATCCGAAAAAAAAATTAAATATACACAGGTATTTATTGGAACAGTTCAAATATGGGTAGCATTTGGAGTTTCAAAGAACCACCCCAGATTTACATTTACACTTATTTGTTAAACATTTACTTTTACAGTGACATTTTCTAAAACCTTGACCATCGGAAAAGGATTGTGCATTAGAGATTTCGCGCAAAGATTTTTTCGTGGCCAACACTTCTAAAATATCTACTCATGGCTCAGAACATACAGAAAATTGATTTCTTGAATAAAGTTGAAGAATAGTGCCATTTTTATTTCCGAGGTCGTATTATTGAGTATCGGTAATAGACACAATCATTTTTTAGTTTTATCATAATATATTTAAATATTATATATCTACAATGTTCAATTGATATTTTATCGTATTTTATTTTATCAAACCACTTTATCCACTCAATAATGTACAAATTACTCGGTTAATGTACAAAATAAACATTTTATCAATAACATTTTTACTTTATCCAATAGGCATGTAGGGTAGTGTTCACATTAATCGGGGAATGTGCACATTACCCGATTGTCATGCTTTACCCGTAATATATGTGTGAGTCAAATATGTTGAGTAACAGTGCGCGGTGGGTTGTAACTCGTAAGGGACTACCCATTATCTATCAATACTACTAGTCCGGTTGGTTGCAATACGGTAACGGTAACAATTATAACATTAATAATTGTTCTGTAGCAATAGCGAGCGCAAATTGGACGGTGACATTAAAATAATAAAGGTAAACTACTAACAAATGAACGCAATGAAATATTCGTTCGTTTGCGGTGAATATTATTGATTGCGTAGGTCTTAGCTTGAACCGTAGCCTGTAGGGAGGGGTCCGGGGCTATAATGACCTGGGTAGTGGTGTGAAATAAATCCGGATTCTCCAAAAATCCGAAAAATCCGGATTTTGGATTTTGGATTTTAAGTTGTAAAATCCGAATATTTGGGTTTCACATTGTGGATTTCTGTATTCTAAAGCAGAAAATTAATTTTTTCGTTATAAATTCTAATATAAATAAACGAACATGTTCTATTTTAAATAAAAAAAAATTATTTTAACTTTAAAATTATAAAACCGATACATATTTTTGCACTAAACTTTATGAACAGTATTAAGTTTTAGTTATATAAAAATAAAAAATGTCTTTATATGATACAGCCTCATGTATTTTTGGTAATTTTAGTATATAGCCCTAGCTTGAATTATTCTGTAGGATAAGTACAACTGAAATGAATAATACTAAATAGTAAAAATTCACTACCCAGTGGCCAGTATACACTATACATTTGTAAATTTGGTTCGACTGTTGTATTATAGAAAATAAAAAAATGAAAATAAAATATCTGATATGTACAATAGGTTTATAATTTTATAAAATTTTATAATTTTATTAATTCAGTGTTTCAAAATCCGAAATCTGGATTTCGAGTAAAATCCGGATTTGAATTCCGAAATCCGGATTTTCCTCCGAGTCCGGATTACGGATTTCGAATTTCATGAATCCGGATTTTCGAACTACGGTAAATCCGGATTTTTCACACCACTGGATCGGGGTAGGTTTATTACGGTTAACGGTGCTTCGGTACACTGATGAGCGCAACCGGTAGTGATTTGTTCTGCTATCGCTCCAACACACATTATTGCACACCGAACACGGGCAAATAAGGAAATTCGCCCAAACGCATAATTTACGCGCGTCCAACAACATCACGTCGATGATATCACTGCGGCGCGCGCCGCGTTCCGTAACCATATCGGTATAATATTATTATTAAGCGAGCGCGCGCGTCTCTCACGGGGAATACGTGAAATATCGACCTCGAACGTATTACTTGTACGCTGCGTACGAACGAAACCATGAATAGTCATAACATTATCATGACCGGCGATATCATACGGTGCGTTTCTGTTTAGGAATTGTCAAGTATTCGTGTCCATATATAGACAATATTTCATTATCTTACGCGCGATAGGTCCGCCGGCGAATTTGTTTCATTTTTTTTTTTTTACTTACCATATTGCATCACACGCGAGCGCACATGTTTTCGTTTTGAGCACACACACGCGCACACGACGCGTGTATGGGTACCTACATTATAATGATTTGCGGGGTGCACGTTTTAAGAAGATCAAGTTTGAGAATGCCAAGTCTTGCAACGACAAGTTTTAGAATATAAGGAACTTTAGGGAAAACTGGGCTTAAGAATATAAATTATTATTACCCACCATATTGGTAAAACCGTATCTGTGATTGTTTTTATCTGGTCGAGAAGACGAGATTACTATAATAAATATTATATAATATTTACCAAAAACATAAGACATACAATTATTATAGACCAGCGATTCTCAACCTTAGGGTAGCGACCCAATTGTGGGTCGCCAATAATTTTTAATGGGTCGGCTAAAATTTAAAACGTTGATATTTTTATTTTATTTTTGAGTCTTATAAATAATAAATGAAACAGTTTTCGTAAATTCTTCTAAGAGTAACCATTACGAGTCATTCACAATATTGATAATTGGAACTAAGGCTTGGATCACACTATTATTATTGGATCACCATAATATCATAATAATTTTGGATATCTTTAAGAAATGAGAATCCTAATTTTTACGAAGAAGCATTAAAGAAATTAGTTCCTTTTGCAACAACATATTTATGTGAATCCGGATTTTCGAAATTAACTGCAATCAAAACCAAACCAAGAAATAAACTTAATGTTGAACCCACGATGCGTGTTTCACTTACTAATTCCATAGAAGCTCGAATTGATTCATTAGTGAACAACATCAAGACCAAGGAAGTCATTACATTTTTCATTATTTTTTAAAAAAAATGATGTACAGTACAATTATTAATAGAAATGTTAATTTTTAAATATAATGTAATAAATATTATGACCTGTTATTAGCGTAAGTTATGTGAGTAAAAAAAATTATTAAATTAAGAGTACCCAATAGTTATTTTTTATTCCTCCATTAAACATTAATAATAAAAAGGTCGCATGAAAAATTTGGAAAATATCTTAGGTTGCCACTACAAAAAGGTTGAGAACCGCTGTTATAGACTTGTTAACCATGCAGAAATGCAAAATAAAATCTAATCGTTAATCTCAAATAAAGTATTTAAAAGAAAATGTCCGATGAAACACAGAATAATATATTTTTGCAAATCTGTAAAATAATAGTTGATTATTCTATCTTATATGATTTAGACTAATTTATGCGCGCTTTAATACTAATAAACTTATACATATATATATATTTATGTGTTTTATTTTTTATTTCTAAATAATTTTTGAATTTTTTTTGATTTGAAAATTAACTAAATTAACTCGACATTCTAAAATATTATTATGAATTTTTTAAAAACTGCCTCAGTACTGTACAATATAATATATTATCGTAGCAATTCATTGCTTATAATTCAATTATCGACCTCTTACAATATAGACCATATGGTCCCGTTAACTTGAACATAGGATAATCCAAAAAACCATAGTTTGAGAGATAACGCTATTGATAATTAGACATGATGATTTTTTGGCGCTAGAGATGCTTAAATTTTAATTTTATTTCGATCTTCAAGTTACCGTAAGACTGTGTTATCCGTTATTTTTTTCATCACATCTTAAGTATGTCCTGTGGCAATAAAAACTTTTGTTTTTCTTGTAGAAATACCTTCTTTTCACTGCAATATTATATTGCGGGATTTTTCGTATCAAAATTAAAATTCGGGAAAGTAGTTTTTAAATTATTTAAGTGTATTAAGGAAAATAGTATTATTAAACTTATAACATTCTAATGACATGTAATTGCTTATTGTTTCTAATTCGAGATAACACGAATTTTACACTTTTTATACGTAATTTTAAATTTGAATAACTTAGAAAGTATTCGTCTAAATGTAGACTACTTTAAATCAAGAATCCCAGGAAAATTAATTGAATAGTATACAGTGATCCTATTTGAAAAAAAGCTTGTATAGTCATAGGGTTCATGGTACCTTGAACATTTTAAAATATCCAAATTTAATCATTTTTACGGCCAAAAAAGGGGTTGAGCATGGTTTAAAAATTACCCTGTATAATCCGGTATCAAAAAATAAAATAACTAAATATTTTAAGTAAGTTTGTAATTTAATATAAAAATAGTAAATTTAATTATTGTGTTCATTTAGCGTAATAATATTTTATATTCAAATCTTTGATCATAATAATGAATTTGAAAATTAATTTTAAAGTTATAAATATAAATTGCTAGAACATAGATTTTAATAAAGTCATAGACTCATAGGTAATCCGAATTATCCCCTATATAGGTACTGTCTACCGCGATCGAAATTTCCTACCGGGGCGGTCTAGCTGTATGTGAAAAAATTGCACTAGATGACGACCAAAAACGACCGCGAACAGGTCATATAATTAATTCATGATGGCTCTGCTATAAAGTGCGGATTATTTAAAAATTGAAAAAATAAAATATGCGCGATTAAAAAACATGCGTTAAAAACAGGAATTCAAAATATGCGCGCAGAAATAGAAAGTTAACAAAAACAAATAAAAATGATTTCTTTTTAAATTTTTAATAATTAATTAAAATATAATGTCATAAACAGGAAAAAAAATATTTCACTCGTACGCACAGTAATTTCCTGTTACTGGTTCATAAATCGTATCATATATTGTATAATGATCAACACGGACTAATTTTTAGCAAAAACCTATGTATTTAGCCTTTATCACTGATATTTCTAAGTCAAATAAGATATCACGCTTATTGTTGGCAATGCAAAGAAAACAGCCGAAAAATAAATACGCTTTCGGATATGGAAAATGCATTCTCAAGCGGATATACGTCCTTATAGGTCAACACGTCACAAACTCGCCAATATTACTGACTGGCATTCGGACTTCGACCGGAACGCGTGTAGGTACACATCACAATATACATGTGTATATATAATTAATAGTGTACAGTTGCTTAACGGTCACCGCGACTCGGGTAATGATGAACCTCCTCAAATATTTTATGAACTATAAGTTAAAAGACGGATTTTTAATTTATTTGCTATTCATCGTTTTCCGTGATCACACTTTGTACAGTCGCGCTCCTCGAAAACTTCCGTCAGAACAGAGTTTTTTTGCTTCTTGCCCAGACTGCGTAGAATACTATGACTAAACAATGTCATCGCTAAAACAAATGGATATCGCGCTCGGAGAGCACACGTACAGTTTGTCTGCTATTACTATTTTTGCGTTTTTATTTTAGAAACCATTTTTTTTCTTTTCTATATTTAAATTCGTGTACGACACACGATCTGCTCGCCGCCGCGGACGGATTGTGTTGGAGGGTCGTTGCGCGATTAATGGGTCCCGCGTAATCAAAATAATATTCTAATTGACGATTGAGTGTTTCGAAGGAAAACGGCTGTTACACTCAAGCTTTTATTTTTTTAAAGTGTCACTGAAACTATTTAGTCTTTTGAGGGATTGAGCAAAACGTATAAAATGTTTTATTAAAACTGGTGTTATAATATTATTTTAATATTTGTATATATTTTACCTATTACCCGTTGTTTATGTACTAATTAATTTATACAGACAACACGTTATATAATATTACAGTCTTAATCGATTTAATTTAAAAAAAATTATGTCAAATAACCATGTTTAACATGTTCAACAACCATATATTCTAAAAGTATAAGCTGTAAAGTCTTTTTAAGAATTTTTTCTCTTTAGTTCGTATAACGTTCATGTTTCATTGTCTATATCAACTGAATTAACGCCTATATATACTTAATTCCAGACAGTATCTTCTTAACGTCCGGAATGCGACAGGAATGCTAAATTATTGGATCAGTTGATTTAATACTCACATAGAATTCCAAAGAATTGTTCATTCTACAAAATAAACTTTTTATAAAATAACTTCATTATTATGTGGTATTAAGTCTGAAAGAAACTTTTAACATACTACGGGAGAAAAATAAATAATATTGTTTAGGTATTAATCATAGAGAAATAATATTACTTTAATATAATGTAATATTAGTAAATACAAATATGTAATATACGAACGTGAAAAAGACATGCACGTACAATAAGCACCAATCACTAAAATATGCAAGATAAATGCATACTTATTCTGAAGTATGTAATTATCAATAAATGTACTGCAGGCTATCATTTTATTTGATAAACGCTTTATATTATTAATATATATATTTTCAAAATAATTTAAACGCTGAATGCGATGTGCACTTCTGATCAAATCCTGTACAAAAATAAAAATACGATTAATGTGGAACTAAAATGATTTTTTCGATTTAACTGCATTGAAAAAATAAGAATGAAAAAGCGAAATTAAAGATATACTAGCTGGATTTTCTTACTCGCCGCACGACATGTGATTCTCAGCAACGATATAAAAAAAAACCACCTGGTTATTCGTCTAAACTTCGACTACAACAGTATTTGTAAGACTCGTTTATGAATTATAACATTTTATATTCGCAATACTATGCGTTAATCTGCGCGTAGGGATCGCATTATTTGCATACATCAATATTAATGCGTGTAGAGGAACCTGAAGCATCTGGAGTAATAAATGTTTTTTTTTTCATCATTATCGTTTTCCCGTCCGTCGCGCGATACCGTGGTTTATTTTTTAAACGATTTGGTGTTAAAAGTTATTCGTGGAGACGACCGGACTATTTTTTTTATTTCTAAGCGGTTCACATGATACACGGAATATTGCTTTGTGTACGGCAATTAAATAACAATAAACAGTTGATGAGCGAACGTTTTCCTGCTTCCGATTAATCATCATACACACACACACACACACACACACACACACACACACACACACACACACACACACACACACACATACTTACAAGCTTATTGTTTACACACTCCGTTTCAAATAATGTATCATTACCGCCGCGTTACTATCAAGTACGCCCAGGAATCGATTATTTTGCTCGAGACGAGATAGATAGGAATAATATTATACTTGCTTACATAATAATATTGTACATGGTAGAGACGATGTTTGTATAACACGTGTTTGCGTTACGATGTCGTGTAACGATTCGGCTCCTTAAATATTTGTAATACTAAAAAAAGATAAGAAAAAAAAACGAATATAACAATAAAATAACTCGAGCGAGTTCTTGTTTTATGTTTAAATAGAGTAAACACACGTATGTTGTGCGTACATGTTTATCAATACGACGGTAAAATATATTATTATACGCTACACGTCGTCCAGTCCATACGTTTTTCGTAACGTAACTATAAACAGACGTAAACGAACCAAATTTATGTTCTCACGTTTGGTACACTTATCGAGTACTGCACGTCTGCGCGGACCGCGGTTACGGTTGGATCGCAGCGCAGAGTCGTGCGTGTGCAAGAGTTCCGGAAATGCGTGACAATTTAAATGCGATTATCTCATCACATTCCATCGGACCGAACCAATAAGAAATGAAGCGTTATGAGCTTTGTTCTCTTCGCGTTGAAAAATGCAACCGCAAACTTGTAAATCCGTGTTGTTAAGTATTTTTTTTTACGTTAAAAATTGAAAAATGTACACAAACACCTTTACGGCTGCAGAACATACCGCAAATGTTGACCGTTATTTATTTCATTCTTAAAAAATTATAAAAAAAAATGTTGCCACGGATCTCTGTAAATAGATTATAATTTTAGATTCAATAATGTACAATACGCTGATAACATATTGGATTGCGACATCTTTAATTTGAAAATCGTTAGTCTTGAATTTTGTTAAAAAGCTTATTCTATTGTTTATGTAATTCAATTTTTTTCTTTTCACAATCAGGGGTTATAAAAACGAAATAATTCAAAATTCTGATTGCTGGCATCGCCAAATACCTTGCTAAATCTTATTACGATTTTTACCCGAAAAATTATTCGAAAAACACGTATAGCTTTTGTAATCAAATCGAAATAGTTTTACTATTCCTTTCCGAATCACGAAGTATTCGTGAAATGTCTGAGAATAATGTAGTTAACGTTGCGCGATCGTAATTTTGTAGTATTTAAACATGGTTTGTGGGTAAACAACATTATTTTTAGTTTTATTTCGATAAATTTTGTAGTCTACCGAACGACAAGAGTCGAAAGTATGCTTCATACTACAGTGGAGTCACGATAACTCGAAGTTAAAGGGGGATAAAAATACACTTCGAGATATGTAATATTCGAGATACCTAACTCGAATTTATCAAAATTAAATCAAAACTTCGAGTTATGTAATGAAATATAATAAAATACGTAGGTATAAAATTTATAAAAATGTATGATAAATATATGTACATAAATGTTATACAAAAATTAAAATAGATACAATGGTATTATAAGTATGTATATACTATATATGTATTATTTATTACATACAGTAGAAAAATAATTTGTAATTAATTTCTGGGTTTTCGGCTGTTTATTGACAGAATCTTCTAATTTTCCTATGGCTTCAAATATAGAAGTATCCACGACCGTGACAGATTCAACAAATTGCCTAACAATTTGTAATGATGATATTGCTTGGTTCACCGTAATCATATCTAAAGTTCTTTCAGGCTTATAATTTTCATAATTTTCGGAATCACTATTTGATAATATATTGATATTCATGATTTCGTTAACAGTCCACTGATTTCAACATTATCATCGATTGTAGCATACGAGTTAAATGTAGTCTACAAAAATACCCAGGTATAACAGATATAATACTTCGACTAAGCTATTTATCACAGTCTTATATTCGAGTTATCGAGATTTAAAATACATTGAGTGTTATGAGAATTTCTAGGGGAATAAAAAAAAATTCGAGATGTCAAGTTTTTCGAGTTACGAGGTTCGAGCTATCGTGACTCGACTGTACTCGTATAATCGTACTGACGTACTTAAGTTCAAACTATTTCGGCATTTATTAGTCATCGTTTTTTTTATTACAGGCACAATTCAATAATTTATAGCGAAATGCGTGTTATGATTTCACGATCGTACTATTGTCACGTTTAATTTTGAATTCTTATCGCACACACACACACACATAATTACGTTAGTATATATGTTCAATGTTGATACATCGGATTCTGACGGTTCAGTAAAATGTAGTGCTGTTATTTTTATGTGTTATATCCAGTGTTGAGCCCAGATAAATATTTTTTAATCTAGATAAAGATAGAGATAATAGACCAAAAATCTATTTAGATAAAGATAAAAATAAACTAATTTACAATTATCTGTTTAATAGATAAAAGATAATCCTTATTTATCTAGATAAAAAGTAGATAAATTTTTAAAAAACAATGATTTAAAATTAAAATTATATTAGAACAAATTAATGCTTATCATAATTAAAACATTATTGTTGGTCTGTGAAATGTGTCGCAATTTTAAAGTGTTAATTCTATAATTTAAAAATTGTTTTTTTTTTGTTTAAGATAAAAAAATCCATGTTGGTATATTCAGGTACATTTTGCCAATTTTATAAATATATAACTGAACATCATATAAGCTTTTTATTAAATAACTAAAATTTCATATATTCAATTTAAACCCTTTATAGGGTTATATATAGGATATACTCGTATATTTCCCACTAGAGGAAAACAAATTCTAGCGCCTCATGGTCATATGTACCTATGGTAATATTTTTCCCACTTATTTAAAAAATCTGTAATTTTTTTCTTCATAAATTATTGTATCAATTACATATTGAAACATTTAACATAACATTTTGAATAGGGTAAATAAATCGATAACTGTCCCGGTGGGAAATTATCATACCATTTCCCAAGGCTATTAGATTAATGATTATTAGTATAATCTAATAACCTTGCCTATTGCCCACCAAGGATAGTCTTTTTTCCCCTATCAAAATTATTACTTGTATCAATTTTAATAAATAAGCTGTTCATCTTACAAAGTCTTTGACTGCACTTTTATAATCGAGTTGCTGTTTTTTTCTGTGTTATCATACTGGTCATGTGAGTAATATTTTGTGTGTTATCACTTTATATAAATAATTACATACATATTTATTTGAAATGTATAGTTGTTATTTTGAACTCAATTTAACATCTTAAAATGTTTAAGAATAATATTGAAGAATATTCTGAATCAGTATTTCATACTCTATCAATAAATGTACACTTTTGCTGCCAAAAATTACCCACCTTAAAAATATTTAATGTTTTATTCTTATATTATAACATTTATAACTATTATTATTATTTATTTTTAACAGTATTAATTTTATTATACTTTTATTTTCAATAAAAATAATAAAAATACTGTGATTTGTAAAGTACATCAAGTTAATGATATTGTTAAATTTTAAAAGGAGTTTCGTTATGTTTTATTTTAATTTTATTAGAAATCTAATTTTTTATTATATTTGTAATAATGTTGCTATTAAATTTTTTTCATTATTTTATAAATTTAAAATAAATTGCTCAAGGATGTGCATAATAAAACTGTAGTATATTATTTGAAGGGCATAATTTTACTATTTATTTACAATTTTTAATGAGTTTTATAAATTTTTTCAAATAAATGCATAAGTGGAAAATATAAATTACAATTGCCAAATGTGATTGTAGTAAAGGGGCAATGGGAAAGTATTTTCCCACCACTTTTCCGACTATGGAAAACAAATAAAAAATGTTTCAATATTTTTTCAAAAATCCAAGTACTCCATAAAATCTATTTATCAATTTTCATAATAATCTGATGATTAATATAATATATTAATATGTATAATAACCTATAAATGGTTAATCTAAAAGTCCAATCTCAATAAGACAATAAAAGACAAAAGAAAAAAGATAAAAAAACAACAAAAGACAATAAGTGTTACAAAACAAATATTTAATATATTTATATAATAAATAATTTTAATGCATAAATTCTATACAGCATACTCTTAAACAAATTAAAATTTTACTTAAGAACTATAAATGGACTGTTAATTAATAATAATAAATCAAATACTAATAATAATAATAATCAAATAATAATAATCCCCAATACCTAATATCAAGGAACATTACATTAGGTATTCATATTAAAACTTTCTTTTTTTTCTTTAATTATAAAATATATAAATATTACAAAGACTTCTCATAGCAATTATTTTTGTTGCATTAAACATTTACAACAAAGAAGCATCTCAAAATTTTTATCTTCAAGGCGATTACGCCTTGAAGTTAAGACTTGAATTTACTTATATTATTTATATTATACTTATATTTACTTATATTTGAACATTTACGAATTGCTACATAGCACGTTATTCCCGCCCACCCTTCAATTATTGTCCCATTTCCTATGCTCGTCATCGTCAATAAACGATGGAAAATAGTATAAATTGGTAACTACCAGGAACAAAAATAAAATAAATAATTGAATAATTAAAATTAAAATTATTTATATAACATAAAAAATAGATAAATTGTTGCAGATAACTGAATTTTTCATCTAAGATGGATAAATAGATAATGTTTAGATTTTTATCTAGATAAGATAATAGATTAATAATATTTCTATCTAGATAATTATCTAGATAAATTTATCTAGATAAGTCTCAACACTGGTTATATCATTTAAGTACTACCCATTTTGTGGTGCAAAATAAAAATATTGTTTCGCTGTTTTTTTTTTCAGAAAGTTTGACTTTACCAATTTCAACTGACATTTAAATGTTATAGCAAATATGAAATTATATATTTTTATTTTTATTCGAAACGCACACTTTTGGTTATATAGATTCATAAACACATTTTTATTGCATATTTTTACGTTTTTAAGAGCATGTAATGCATATATTTCAAAAGTTTTTAGTACTTATGTCCCCGATCCTGGTTACAAGTTTATTACAATTTGAAAAGAAAGCGTAAGATAAATATTGGAAAAAATGTAAAAACCATAAAAATGTGATTAACCGTACACGTTCACTACATGTATGCAGACGTGTAGTTTTTATTACTCCGGGCACATCATGGCTTATTATTTATTCGACGATATATAGGCACCATGGGGCTTTTTGAGTTGATCACCGGTAATGCGGATAGGTAAAAAATGCGCAAATATTTGACAGCGATATTTATTTCTATAAATCATCACATTGATCGGTTAGATAGGTACAGTTGACGACAGCGCTTATGATGACAATTTATTCAGGCATGGGATTAAAACGTGACAGGTTTTCACGCTTCATCTTTATACCATTTTGTAAAAAATTTCCGTTTTTTTTCTGCAACCTCTTATTTTAGAAGTGAATAGCAAAATATATTAGATCCGTTGATACTACGAGCACACATCAGCGGTACGAGCTATATATTGTTGAATACAAGCAAACAGTCAGCTGTCATTGCTAAGTCCAGTGCAGCAAAAATAGGTGTTCCAAATTTAAAAAAAAAAAAAAAATACATTTGCGTACATCAGCGTAAAAAATAGAATTGATAATTTGAAAATTTGCCAGAGTTCGCGTTACCTTAACCTGTTTTTTGTCCGAAAACCGTTATTGTATAACTGCAAACCGACTTAATATAATGTATGAGCAATGCTTTTGATAATTTACTGTGTATGCGTAAATAACATTACACTATAGTACGTTTACATTAATAAATTGTTATTGCATCATGAACGTCATATCATTATTATACGACAGCTAATTAATTTTAAAATAATTTTGAATATTACAACTTAGAATATGGCTCACGATCTATTCCGATAGCGATCGTTATGTAAAAAATAAATGAATTTGCCGATTAAATATAGTGCTATTATTTAATTCACGTGATTTTGTTGATTCATATTATCTATCCTTTCGATGAGTAGAAAATATTTATTCTTTTTTGTGACATTATTACATTGATTTATAACGAATTTCGGTTAAAGTGATTTATTTTTCAACGCTTGTCTCCGCGGTATTTTCAAAAAGCGTATATTGTTTTCATTCGCTGACACACTTCGTTTTGAAAAATGTAAACTATATGAGAGTGTACTCGGTATAAATTAATAATAATGTATAATACCATTATTATATTAGTATTATATATATATTACTATATGTATTTTAAATAATACGAGGTTAAAAGTCTACCTTGATTCGCACAATACCATATATTATGAAAAAACAATGTTACCAATAAATATATGAATAGCTGTACTTAACACATTTTTGTAATCAGACTGTATTCCCTCGGTTAACTTTTTCGCTGAACACCTAAGATTATTTCACTAAATAAAGGTCGTTCTAACACTACACTAACCACAAGTAAGTACCACAAGCGTTCACGGAGACAATTATCCGTGATCTCCGATAAGACTTCGTTCATATCGAATAGCACGAGGAACAAAGGCGAGTATTGAAAAGAGTTTGGATATAATATAAAGAGGAAATTCTTAGAGACTGAGGGACTTCTAGACGTACTCATCCTCTTTTTTAGCCGAAAAATTGCTTTAATTTAAAATTTTTTTTTTATTTTACGCACGATGAATACAATTATTAAGTTTACTATTTTTATATTAAATTACATACTTATTTAAAATATTTAGTTAAATAGTTTTTTGACATCAGATTCTACAGTGTTAATATTAAACCATGCTCACAACCTTTTTTGGCCGTAAAAATGCTTAAATTTTTAATTTAAAATGTTCAAGTTACCATGAAACCTATGTTTTCTACGACTTTTTTTCGTGCCATCTGAATGGTGTCTCAATGGCTATGCAAGCTTATTTTTCAAATGGGAACACTATATTTTTTACGCAAAAAAATTGTAAATTATTTTTCTGGAATTTTTGATGTAACGTAGTCAAAATTTAGACCAATACACTTGGAATTTTTCAAATGAAAAATTGCGTATGATAAAATGGAAAATTCGCGTCATACGAATAGGTAGCAATGAGCAATAACATGTGATTACGAATTATATCATAATATTTGGTATAATAATGCTATTATCCTTAATACTTAAATTTGAATAATTCAAAAACGACTCGTTCGGGTTTTTATTTCGGTACATCAAAATGTATCGAATATGAGTCCGATGAAAAAGCGTAGTGAAAATGGGGTGTTCCCGTTTGAAAAAAAAAACTTTGTGTCGCCACAAGGTGGTGTGAAAAAAAATACTCTGCAAAAAAAAAATGGCAACTTGAACGTTGAAAAAAAAGTTAAAATTAAAGCATTTTTACGGCCAAAAATCGGGGTGAGCAAGTCTTAAAAATCACCCTGCGTAGTGTGAGAAAGGTTCGTAGTTCATGTAGTTATCGAGTAAATCAATGCGATAATCTGTCAACTAGTAAAAATGTATCGACAACGACACGTGTAAATTAATTTAGTCGCATAGGTAGTCGTTCATTCGGAGTTTTTTATTGCTGTATGCGCGTACTTCCTATGAGAAATAAAAGTCAATGTGATGGATGTTGTGCCACTTAAACACGTTCAGGTCTCATTACTTTTCCGGGAAATATTAAGTTTGACTTAGCATAAAGATAACTGCAGGCACTAAAAAAACATACGTCATTTACGACCTATAACCGCGATCGGTGGCGACGCGCTCGCTATATACGAGTATATATAGTTGTTTTCTTTTACACGTGAAATCGGCTAGGATAATATAATTATTTAGTATCGACAACGGTCGATGCGCTAAGTACTTACTATATAGCTGTTACGACTTCGCCCACATCGACACGGAATACAATTCGTAAGCTGAAAAAAAAGTATCTAGATTAAAGCCGTTTATTATTCTGGTCTATTCGGCCGTTTACCACTCCTTTCTTCCATCACATTCACGTCCATTTCGGGTTGTTATCCGGGAACTATACACTATAGTCTATACAACATTTTTTAATCATATGTTACCCTTGGTCATACAGTCACCAGAGTTTCAAATATTTCAAAACAAAAAGTTGTTCTACCACTATTTTTCGTGGACTTAAAACTCGCCGAAAATATCAAAGACCTCTTCAGTATAACTTCTTTATTTAATATACATTGATTAAAATTGAAAATCCTCACAAAGTCAATCGTGGCCCTCCTCAATACCACCACGCTGTGTAAAATGTGGCGACAATCACCTCACTTCATAGTGCAGAAAAGCTAGTAGCTGCGCTGCCAAATATGCCTTGTATGGAGGCAATCACACGGCGAACTACAAAGGATGTTCGAAATTAAAAACCCTCCTTTATTATCAATTCAGCATCCATCGCATTCCACTAAAGTCCAAAAATATTTGTCCCTTAAATATAATTCCAAATCCTAAACCTAAGCTCAATACCTCTTCTTGTGCACATACTGTTTCTTATTCGGTAAACAACCATAACTACGAGTATGTCTCCGCAATCCAAACATTGTTATCAAAATTCATTCTATATTTCACTTAAATTATTAATAAATTTATAACTCTCCTTAATAAAACGAGCATCATTCTTAATAATTTCAAATTTCTATAAACACACCATTGATATCTCTAATATTACAACAATCTACACCTATCAAATATCACCGAATAATTATATTAATTTTTAATATATTCAATCTTGTCACTCTCTTTTAAACATATGTAATTATAATTACAATTATTGTTATCCTTTTGTATTATCTAAAAATATTGTCTTCATCATATTTAAACTATATGCATACATAACTGTTGAGCTGAAATGCTATTTTTGGTGAAAGTTCATAAAAAAAATATAAAAGCCGTTTATCTTTCAATATCTAGGTTCTAGATACATATCTAATGATCTAAACATACTTGCATGGATATCTTATTTAAAACGGTGTGTATAGAAATAATTGAATATTAAAAACTATTATAATAATAATACCTATATAGTTATAATTTTTGGTTTATTCAATTGATCAATATCAATATCTGTACATCGTGATTCCACCGTCTGTATATTCTATTCTTTCACTTTTTAAATATCTAAAAATAAATAAACGTTTACTATGGTATTTTATTAAATTTATAAAATGTTTAGATGGGCTCGGAATACCACGGAAACATATTTTTCTACACATACACATTAAGCGTGATCATAAATCCAATATACTTGATTATATTTTTTGGTAATAAAATACCAACTATTTCGATGAACTTATCGTATAATTTTTTTATTGCAATTATTAATTAATACATGCTCAGTCGTAATTAATTACATGCATTATTAAAAACCAAATTAAAAACATTTTATTGAAAATAATTTACTATTTCATTACAATATGATTTATAATTTAGAATATTGTAATTATAACTTTATAATGTATTGTAATTTTTTTATTTTGTAATGTAAAAAGTCAAAAAGTTATAATAAATATAAAAAAAATTACTATTCATGTTTAGCGTGTAAACTTATCCGTTTTGACGATCGGGTAGGTACTATTAAAAATAATCATTGAAATGAAAATCATACCAATTTGAAAAAAAGTTTAAGAAGCAAAAAAATGATTATCGTTCCGGTCGGGTTCGATGCCCTCGGTGGTGGTAGATTTTTAAAATATAAAATAAAAACAATGTTACGTGCATAAATTCTCGAAACCACGGTATGCCCCGTTATTGCACAAATTTTGGCATCACCCACGCATTATTATAATGATACCAGCTATATCGTGTTCGGTAGGTACGTTATAATATAACAGTTTCACGAATATATTTTGTATCGAATATGAAATTATCGAGGAACAACTGCTGCGGGTACAGATCGTCTTAACTCAGTTTTATACGTAAATATGATAGTTATAATTACTACTTCATAGTACGTAGGTAGTATTTATATCAAATCTCGTGGTTCGACCTACACGAATTAAAAAATTTTGACGAATTAAAAAATAATGGTGACGCTATCATAAAACACATGCAAATTGTGTCACGATTTTTCTGACTTTTATAACTGCACATTTTTCTTTAAATTTTCATCGACTGTCAGTTTGTCAATAATAATCGGCTCCTTTAGATGTCGAGAATCGAATCTTACATTTTTCGATTATTTTGTCTGCTTGTATTCTACCGTCGCACAGCCGGTGCCGGCGCAACGTTTTCCAACTAACAATACCTTCAATTTAAAATATTAAAATTTAAATTATCAAATACTATAATTGAATAAAATTAATTCTAAGCGAAGATCGATGTTATATGCATAATAATAGTTAATCATTTTCAAATTAATAAATTATGTCAAGTTTGATATTATTATCCATTATGTAAAATGTAAATTGTGTAATTTAATTTTAATGAATCAAATAAAAATTAATTCATTCGTTTTTTTTTACAGATAACAATATTTACATTTATTCGTTTATACTGCATACTGTATATACATTAAGAATAAAAAAAATATAGCATAAAATGAATTTTAGTCATTACTATGAAATATAAATTATATAGAAGCAACAAAATAAAATATTAGAATATTTATCATTTATATTCAGAATAATTATATGATACTGAAATAAATGTCACTAATCGTAAAGCTAGTTAATAGAGCTACCCCTATATTTCTTTATCGTACACTGAAATTAATTAAACTATTATCTTTTTCTTTAAGTGACAGTTATAATATTTTTGATATTTTCGTTTATGTGAAATTCGACTACATAACACGCACAGTCGACTCGCACAGTGTTTTGTTATCTCATACTAACAGTGTAATTAATGTTAGATTACAATATTGACATCTGTATTGTGAAATTATATTGGATGTTTTTTTATAGCCAAATTATATTCTACTCCCCATGAAAAACCGCATAGATATATAATAATATAATATATATATATATATATATATATATGTGAAAATACGTTATAAGTTTATAACACTTATCATATTATACAAAAATAAATATAGAAACAAATTAAACGTAGAAAATGTTTCTAGACTAAAAGTTACCAACATGAAGCGTGCAGATATTGACGTCCCCGAGTATAGAAACACACACCAACCATCTCATTTAAATGGATTTGTAATCACTGAATTAAATTTATTTTAATGATAATAATTGTAATTATTTAATTTTACTTTTGTTCGCTATAATTTGCTAATATTTTCATGACTATGAAGTTTCTAATAAAACCTAATAGAACGTCCCGTGCATGACCGATAACGGATACATTTTTTACAAGGAAAAACAGAGTTTACTAAGTTAAGTGGTACGTGAACATTTTCAAAATGCTTACAGGTGGTGCTGATCGATTACCGACGGTTTTGAATCGGTAGTAAAATGGGCCGTGGTCTCAGGGCGGCGTCCCCGGAGAAAACATTACGTACACACGAATTATATAAATAGATTCTACTTTTTTAATGTTTTCCGCTAACGGACGCCCCCGGTGAAATCATGCCTATCGGATAGATCGCAAACGTCGGGACATTCCGACGAATCGGTGCGCTTTATACGTAGGCATTTTCCCGCGAAACGGACGAGGACCGTATTGTTGAACTCGAGGCGACAAAGGTGGTGCACGACGGCGAGTTGTCGTCAAAACGCATTTTTACCGATATCGTAGGCTACGAGTTGTAATCATTATTATTATTTTAGTACATTGTGTACGGCCGTGTCGTCATTAGAGGGGTACCTTTATTGTTTATTACTTACCGGTACGAAACAATAACGTCTCGTCTGGGTTTTCGTGTTTTCGCAGGTACAATCACAATCACACGCGTCGGTAGAGGGCGCGACGTACCCCGCCACCACCGCAGTAGCAGCGCCGTGACGGTCGTCGTGTCGCGTCGGAGAAGCGCGCGTTGTCGCCGTCGTTTTTTTTTTCCCGTTTTCATTCCAAACTTCCCCACCCCTTGCCGCGCGTCACTTCCCCGCGTTTGAATAACTTATAACCGCACGCACGCACACGCGCACGCAAACTCTCGCGCACGCGCACGCGCACCCGCACCGAAACCGGTATGTCAGCTGTGGCGGCGGCGGCGGCGGCGGCGGCGGCCCCGAATGTCGCGGACGAGCCGGACGGATACGACGCGGCCGGCAGTCAGGAGGACGACATGGGAGCCGCCGAACGGGATTTGGCCGAAGACGCGCGCTGGAAGCTTATCCAGCAGAACACGTTCACGCGATGGGCCAACGAGCATCTGAAGACGGCCGGCAAGGCCATCGGCAACCTGGAGACGGACCTGGGCGACGGGCTGCGGCTGATCGCGCTCATCGAGGTGCTCAGCGGTAAACGTCTGCCCAAGCACAACAAGCGGCCCACGTTCCGTTCGCAGAAGCTCGAGAACGTGTCCGTGGCGCTCAAGTTCCTCGACGACGAGAACATAAAGCTGGTCAATATCGGTGAGTACCTATACACCTCAAGTATCATGATATTACAGTAAACGTAGGTACCCACTGCGTCCTAGTGCCGACGAATTTTTTTTCTCCTCTAGTCCGCCGAATAATGGTCCCATATCATCTCGTTTGCTCACCCGAAATTCGTTTTCTCACGTCGTAAAACCCTAACAGCGAGCGCGGGTTACCCCGGCGGTTATTGTAAATAATCTTATACCGCGGTGTTGTGGTCGATGTGGTTATCGGAGTGTCATTATTGTGTTACCGGTGAGCGTCTTATGTACGCGTGACGATATAGGCACTGCGTGAGCAAACGAGTGATTTTGAAAAAAAAATTAAAAATTCCTTATTTCTTTATAAAACTTTTGTTTGACACTTACTTATCGATTCTCTCGAGTGTTCGACGGTTTTTATAGTAAGCTACACACTTTGATCGTCAGATGGATTTTCGTTTTAAATTTTAAAACTTATGCTTTGAACGTTATTAAATTATTATCCAGTGGTGATCAATCGACCGTCTACTTTTCACAAAATACAAATTACTGCCATTCTAAGCTTACACGCTGTCCTTTTTACGTAAAAATAGGATATTTATTCATATATATTCCAATGTAATTTTTAAAAACCAAATAAATAATAAATAAATAATCTGTACCTATTTTAATAATAAACGGTCTTAAAATTAAAATTAATACAATATTCAAATATTCTTTTTCCTGTAGTCCTGCAGATTTCTTCCCAACATTTAACGCCTTGGGCAAATATTCCTTTTAAATCTTAAGGACACGACTGCACTAGTGACGTTTTTAATAAAATATTCAGACCGAATGATCATTATCTCATATTCAGAAAAATCGGTTTTTAATATAACAATTTTTTTTCTTTTTCAATAAATATTTAAATCGACCGACCGATAGCAGGTATTTGTGAACAAATCAAATATGTGTGTACTACGCTACGTGTTTGGCGCCATCGAATATTTTTTCGTTTCCAAATTACTAAACGGGTGTGCAGTTGGTTTTTAATACTGATCAAATATTGTTTTTTGAAAGTTACCGTTGACTTCGATGGGGCGTAGCCTCCTCAAAATGTTTAATAACAATAACAGTGTTACGCCCAAGAATGAACTTTGAATTTCTATTTAGGATGTGTGTTTTAACATCTATATTACGACGGAAATACGTCACTTTTCTGACCAATATAATCGCAATGTAAATAAAATGTACATAAAATACAAGGTCTTTTGGCGGCATTTTTTTTTTCTTTTGTTTTTTGATGTTTGCACTAAGAAATGTGCACTAAGTGTTATGTTTATATACGTTCACTGATTTTGTCTTGAAAAAAAAAATTAACACCATATATTTGTGCACGATGTTAGAAATAAATAAATATAACGTTACCTATAGTGGTCATGAAAATTAACTTGTAGGAAACAATGACACATTTTATTCGGAGATATGTATTTCAAAATTTTATTTATTTGCAATTGTTATCTACTAGTTTAGTGTACAAGCATACTTGGTATAAAAATATTATAAAAATCAATTTATCGACGTCCATTCAACTTTGACGAGGTTAACTTTCGATGTCTTTCAAATGTTAAGTGACAGTTCGGGTAAAAGTTGATATGCGTGTAGCGATATCAGCCGCAATAATAGGTACCCAGATAATTTTTTTTATTTCGATTTTAAAATTCTATACACTTGTTTTTTTTTCAATAAGAAATAATCATAAATTGCTTTAGTTTTAATAATTTGTAATGTTTTCGCATATGTTGGTGTTTATTTTTTATCTCAAAACTTACGTGCACGCTATACAGTATACGGTGTCGTATATATTCGTAGAATTTATAATAGAAACAAATAATTCGATTACACCTTTACCAATTACGACAGCTTGAACGTTATTGTGATACGATAACATATTATTTTGATGTGGCTTTGACTCTATTATAAACCGGAGTTATCGGTATATTATAATACACCTATATAACAACACCTGTCTATGTGTGGTTTATTACGAAGCTTATTAAAGTTTTACGACAGCGTGCGATAAATGATAATAAACCGCCCAGAATAATATAATTTAATACTATTTTTTTTATTCATGTATGCTTATTCGTGTTGCTGTATATAATAATTTAGAGTGTATTATCACTGCCGTTAGGTCACACAGGTTAAATATTTGCGCCTTTTTCGTTTTATAGTAGTTATTAATTATTATAATATTGTAGAGCTACGGAAATAAGGTTCGTTTTCAAAAGAACGATGTGTTTAATTTATAATAAAACTCATTGATTTTCGTGTAATACGTTACATTATTCGGCTCGGTATTATGCTACAGGTGTATAACATGTACAGGTACGCTCGAAGGTTTTTATTATTACTTTTTTTTCCTCCAACCACTTCTTCTCGTCGTGTTAATACGCAGGTTAGGTCGTTTATTACTGCACTAAGTGCGTCGCTTTATTCGATTTAACGGTTGGTGGAAAAAAAAACTAATAGTAATAACAACAATAAAAAAAATCTCACGTTATACACCTAACATTGAAATGTAAAAAGATTAAATCACATTATTTGTATAGAACGTTTCGATGTTTGAATTTGTAGTACTATTGTGCCGTGTACCACTGCGATATAACCAATTATTATATTATTGTTATTGTTATTTATTTTTATTGTTTTACCATGAAATCAGCACTCTTTGCGGCGATGTCGTCGTGATTAGCGAACAAACACTTACGGGGTGGTGTTGTACAATTATTTATTATAATACCTGCAGCGCACGCGCATATATTATACGTTATAGATAATATAAATACCTATAGTTATTAAGGGGGAAAAAACGCTTTCCATCGTGTTCAGACAATGCTCGATGACAATACTGTTATAATTTTTAAGTCCCGCGAGTCGAGTTTCGCGGTCAGACTCGTACGCTTTTAGCGGAGCGGTTATTTTCGATGTAAAATCGATTATTTTAATGTGATAATTGGACGATCTGTCCTGCGGCTCGGTTTGGTAGGCGCGACGACGGACACGGACCTGCGGTTGGGAGAGCACTCAGAACTAATTCCGAATGGTAATTATAATATGAGACATCTATAACACCGGTACGTATATATATATATATATATATATATATATATATATATATATATATATATATATATATATATATATGGTACACAATATATATTTAAACCCAAGACACGCGCAGTGATCTGTAAACGGTGTACGTGCACTGCGTACGTGTGCGTGTATCGCCGATGACGTCACACATGACATGGTTTTAGGAGAGTTTCTAGGACCCGAATACCCATTTGGCTTAATAGGAACCTGTGTTTCAGATAAAAACGTGTGCAGTGCCGATGTTGCATTGATTTAGAGGTCACTGTACGCGTGCGCATGTTACACGTATTGTGCACTGTAAATATATTATTATATACGTTCAGCAGTGGCACAATGTCACGCGAATAGTTTTTCCACGAAATACCTTGTAAACCGTATAATATCGTACCTCGTATAATAGGAATCCATGAGATTTGCAATCATTTACGGTAATATCTTCGGGATATAATAAACATGTGAAAATATATACTTACCGATGGGCAAGAGCCAAGACTTAATAAGCGGTGAACGGGTGAACGGGGGCCAGGAATACCGCGTTGAGCGTTCCGAGTATTAATATAATTTAGATAGAAAAAAAATTATATATGGGGACTTTGTACAAAGAGAAAAAATATAATCATGATTAGTTTTAGAGGTCTCGACACAATTGTCATTTGAGACTTCGTGGAGTATTTTTGGGGAATAGGCGTGATGATGAATGTGAAATGAGAGAATTTGGATGTAGTTTGCTAATTTGTTCGTGTTTAAATATTTCAGTCGTTAGAGTGCCGTCTCACAATGGACTCACAACCCTGTCGTAGTAAGAAAAAACACTCCCTAGCATATGTTCAATATTGCTGACCTAGTTATAAAAAAAAATAGAAACTGAGATGCGTTAAAGGGGACGCATTGTAAGAGTTGACCGAGTCTTCCCCACTCTGGCCGTACCGACGATCGACCGGTTTAAGGGTTTTCCGAATTATACATAATCGGCGGATTGACGCGTGTCGTTCGTCAGGCAGGTGCACGCGTACGTACTGATCCGAAACCAGCGACCGCTTGAAATATTTTGTACGTTTTGTTTCGCGTAGGTACTATATAGTACACAGTTGCGACGGCATTATTCATTTTATAGCACTACTATACACAGGGGCGGCTTCAGTAACATACATGTCGAAGACGTTGGTTAAACTTGTTAAGACCAACTATATTTGCACTACGAATTTAATGCGTTAAAATATACTGTATAATATACGTATTAGATTTCGATAACTGTCAGCTCCTTGTTTATTTCCGTACATATTAACGTATCCATACTATTTTCACACAGTGCTTAAAATATTAAATCTTTTTTTTTCTGACTATTGGTATAGTTTTTTTCTAGAAAACTTCAAGTCGTGGTGGGGGGGGGGTAATGGCGGCTGTGTCTGCATGTTATCTGCGTCTAGTTCATAATATTGTATAATTGCGGCGATTAAAATATCTGTCATTAATATTTACATGTATGGTTTAGTCCACTATAACCTTTCAGTTTGAAAATACATATGTACCGTATGATAACACGTAATTGTTATATTATATTTAGGTGGCATTTAATTAAGCTAAAATATAATGCGCGTGGAAAAAGACCAACAAAACAAAACATGTTAACTTGCATAATATAATGTCCATGTTATTGTAATTTATTTTGCAAATCTTATCGCATGGTGATTCGATCGTCCGATCAAAATTCGACTTAAAAAAATAAAACTCCTTTCAAGTCTTTACATCTTTACATAATGATTAATATTTATCTCATAAGCTAAAAGCAGCAACATAAAATTTAAATTGACTAGAAGTCAGAAACATAATTTTTTCATCGCTTCTCTTTCCGAACTTCGGTTATGTATTTTTCTAAAATCATTAAATTATTGGATACTCGAGAACGAGTTAACTGTTAGGGCAATACTTTACACGTACATCATATAACGTATGCATTGAATTACAGGCCGTAACTAATAACAAATAATGTACTATTGTACTGACTGTTTATTTTATTATTAATTTACTCGATCACTTACACCAAATATTGTAATTTTTAGTTCGATATTTACATAACGCGTCCCAGGTGTTGTTTCACTAGTCTTTACTGTGTCGATATATGTGTACATTTTTTTCGCTTCTTATAACTGTAAGTGATTTTATTTTCTCATCAAAGCGCAATACATTTGAACTTTCAATTGTATTAATCTCGCCACGGCGTGTGTCAAGTCTGCTGTCACAATACTTAATAGACACGAGACGTTGTTGCCATCATTTTCTTCGAGTAAGGCTTAACAAAATAAAATGTATATACTGTATGGCATCTAAAATACCATTTATAGTCATCTTACATAATACACGATAATTACAATATTATAGGTACCTTACTGCATAAATAGATTCCCGAGATGAAGTTGTTCTCACCGTCGTGAAAAATGTCTATATATTATATATTATAAGATAATACACGTACTATTCTAAGGGCTTCTGTTCGACTCGGTTTTGTATAATATAATATATTACGTCTAGTATGATATTGTATATCATATATTGTGTATGCTGCAAATACACTGCGTTGACCCAAATCGCCTCCGAGTCAATGTTTCGCGGTTTTTTTTTTTTTATTCTACCACGTTATCGTCTCTGCTGCCATAACCCGTAATACGCAAACACGCCAAAGACGCCAAGTACCTTACGGAAAAGACTTATTTTATATTATAAAATTGCTAGAGAATGTGTAAAGATGATTATTTTGTGTTGTGAGGCTAAATTTATCAACAAATGTCGAAAACTCGACGAATGTGCAGGTAAATCGGCGACTTGTTTCGTTCTACAACGTATATATAAATCATGATATATTTAAATAACCATGATCTCGAAGTTGAAACATTCATCGCGGTGATGATCCGTATTTCGACAATTCTCTATACTATTTCCATTGGAACGTTTTCCCTATAAAAATGTTCCTCGACTTCCATGCATCATCGTCGAAATGCATCGATATTATTGAGTATTTGACGCAGCGTCTTCAACAACAACTATTTAAAGAAATCTTTAATAGTAGGTATAAATACTCGTGAAAGCCAATTTAATTGAATGGATTCAATTATCGTTTGTGTTTTATATATTTTTTATTCTCGTTGGTATTGCGACAGTGTCAAACAAGTTTATGCATCATTACCGTACACACAAGAATAGAATATAATCAAACGTCAACATATTATTGAGTGTACCCCCGATCGAAAGCCATTACTCAACACCGATGCGGTTAACGAGATTTCATAAAATTGAACTTCACAGATGCAACTGCAGACCAACTTCATTACATCCGATTTTATCTTACGAAACTCTTTTGCCGACTTCTGACGACCGACGGTTATAAAATAAATTCGTAGTACTATATTGGTACATTAAACTTATATAGTTCGACTTGTAGTTCTTAATTATTTCCTGTCGAGTGTGTTCAAATAGTCAAATAAAACATTTTTTTTCCACATTTGAAATGCGATTTTTCTGATCACTTCCGAAGTGTCGATCGAACGGAAAATCAAAGTAAATCCATTTAACACGATTAAACACATCATAATATGCATAACGTAACACTATTATATAGTATCGAAAGCCACATAATATTTCAATCGAATGTTTCTAAATAACTACACGTTCTCGGGCAGTGATAAACGTGATTTTATGAATTTTTATTCGTTCGATGGTGTAGACGTCGTCGGTGAACAGCATTTTTAAAATTTTAAATCGCTTTTTCTTCTGAACCTCTTCAAACACAAGCTCGTAAGTCATATGTACATCATAAAATATATAGATGTTCGTATTCGGTCACGTTTTAAAAATGATTATTCGATATTTGTCCGCGAAAGGTTTCATTAAACGCAGTCATAACATCGTTCCGACGCTTTAGTCAGCATTATATTATAACACTACATGCATGGTGCGCTCACAAGATATATATGGTTTTTGCAGAATATATTTACGATAGTAATAATATTATATCGAGTTGCTGCGCGCCGTATGTATAAATAATATATAATTATAAAATAGTAGGTATATGACTACGGGACAAATATTTTGGAACGCAATCAAAATATACAAACGATGTAATTTTGAACGAAACGCGAATATAGGGTATTTTCGCGTGCCACCGTATATCGTATTAGTTAAATTTAAATACGGATCAACTAAATTTAGTACATTTGTTATGACTAAGGGCGGTATACTTGTAGAATTTCGAACTCTGCAGTCGGTAGTCCTCCGCTGTATTATAATAATATAATAAGCCCATATCACATAGCGTTTTTCCATTTGCTTAATGGATCGTAAGCTTTCTATATTAACGGAGCCGAACTTAAGAGTTTGTACTTTCTGTACTAATTGAAAAACAGAAAACGTATGATTTCTGACATTTCGAAATGTTAAAAGAGATTAAGTATTTTCGACGCTATGATTGATGTAAAAATGTGTGCAATGTTATACGATGAAATATTTTTTACTTCATATGAGTGTAATATATGATAAATTGATAAATTTTTGTTTATTAAAAACGAATATACAAGTAATACAACTTAATAGTAGTACCCACATTTACATTTGAGTTATCTATGTTCAGTGAGCAGAGCTTGTGGCCAAACAATTAAATTACTAATGTTACATTGTAACATCACTATAAATAATTTATTTTACGTGAAATTTCACAATTTATTTTCTGAATAGAAATCACATGATACTAGTAGGTGATTAATACAAAATTTAATTCTCATAGCGATATAAAAACATTCGCTTTCAACAATATATATTTTTAAACATAATCATTAAAATATATTTACTGTATACACTTTTTACACTTTTTATAAATACTATTTTATCGAAATTAATCATTCCCTCGGGCTCCTAGTGACCCCTTGGAAAGTTACCCTCGTAGTTTTTTAGACTGCGAAAGTACATCCACTATAGTTAAACTGAATAATAGTGGATATAGTTTATGTCGATGTGTGTAGAATAGGTAAGACACGAAATTGGTCGTCACACCTCGTGCGCTCGTTCAGTGTTTGCGGCGTTTCTTATACTCGTATTTTTCTGCCCTCGTTAAATTTCTTTGAAAACTCTTCGTCGAACGCCGTTCGTGGTAAATATAATCGTGAACCGTGCCGGTGTCTCTTCGTCGGAAAAAGAAAAAAATTACCAACAAAGCGCTGTACGGCGTGCAGGAGATAATGTCGTGGCTCTTCTCGAAATTCGTATATAATAAACGTCGCGGGTACCTATATATATATATACACAATATTATATACCTATTGTTGTACATTTATATATTATTATGTACACTAAATATGCCTTAAGATTATTAACCCGTGACCGTCGCCGCCGCCACCCATTATATCTATGTACACGTATCGGTTAGTGCATTTACTGCGCGTACTACTGTGCATAATATTGTGCACTATATCGGAAACGCGAGACGAAATTTTGCATGCTTCGCAGAGTTCGTAGCAACAGGCATATATATACATAGACCACTGCAGGCGTGGAGAACGCCCGTGGTGATTACGCCCGCGCCGCCGCAGATCCCGCGGCCGGTGCGACGTCCCGTTAAAATTACGTAAAGAAAAAAACAAAAAAAAAAAAAAAATAGTAGAAATAAAATCTCCTCGCGCAGTTCGTTCTCGGTCGCACAACTCTATACCTACATAGTTGTGTTGGACGTTTGGGCGTGATCATCACTGTTTGTGTATAATATTATATTTTCCCAATGGTCAATAAACGTATCACGTGATGAAAATATAACTAAGTCTTGTTTTATAGAGAGAAAAAAAAAGAAAAAATAATGACTGGCAACACCTAGGACTTTTTTAAAAAAAATTTAACCGACATCTGACGACTTGAACGATTGAGCAACTGTTGGTTTGCAACGTGAAAAAATGTTTTCTAGTACCACCAAAAGAAGTATAAATGATTTCTGAATATTATTCTCAAGTATTTTATCAGTTTTTCGTTGGAATTGACAAAAAAATTACTGATTTTTAAAAAATTACCCATGAAAAGTACCATCCGGTTTCAATTTCTGATCTATTAACGGATCAAATGTAAAAATAAAATTATTCCTAATCTACAAAAATCATAACTCACGAGTCACGGCTCTTATAACGTTCTACATATTAGTTCTTGGCAATTTTTTATGTTGCACCACCTGAAAGGAAATCTCTTCATGAAACTATGAGAATAAGTGTTTTTTTACTATGAAATATAATTTATAAATAATAATAATAACGATTTTAGTACGTTATTTTATTGTACAAAAAATACTGAACAATTTACATTATTTTCAATACGACCAAATACTTTTATGCTCATGTTGTAAATAATAACACTCGTATACGTTAGTAATTTATATTTTTGAAAAAATTATTTGTATATTATTCAAAGTAATAGTATACTTTATGCCACACAGCATGTCGGAAAAAAAATTGTTTTTCGTCGATACACTTTTTCAACGATATTATTATTACTGTTATTTACGAGTATTACTATCATTATTCAATGTCAACATGTAATATTTTCAATTTTACATATTTTTGGAGCAGATAATTTTCCTGGAAATTTTCACACGGATAAATCAAATATCGCGCAGCTATTCGACTATGTGTACCTTCGTGTATTTTACGTTTACGTTCCATACCCTCAAGTTTCAACTTAAAAAAATATTGATGAAAACTGACCTCAAGCTCTGTATTACAAAAATAATTTTTTATAAACACATACACCGAACAACAGTGAAGTCGAATGTTTAACGATGGGAAAAAAAAAATCAGCCCGTACAATTAATAATGTTCGATTTAAAAAACTATTGTGTGCGTAGCAATTATTGTCGAGACTGCCGCGACGTACTTGTATATCTATATAATATATTTATTTTCATACGTATCGTACGACGAGGCTAAAATATATATTTTGTCGTTTGCGATGGATTTTTTTTCCCATTTAATTTTTTTTTATTTTCTTGTTGTGTTGTAACTTTGTGGCAGTCGACGAGACGCCATATATATACCTGCCTGACGGTCGCCGTCGACGGTTTTAAATTGTCCGTAACGAGTGATATATTTTTAATGATTTTTTTTTTTTTTTGTTTTCGTTCTAATGTTCCCCTCGTAGCCGAACTCATTTCACTTAACGCGCTTTTAATACATTATTAAAATCGTCCGAATACCACAGACGTCGAGCTATTATTACAAGAGTGTAATATACCGACGTCTAGATAATAATATATACATCTTATCAATAACATAATACATGTACATTAGATCGTCGTCTTCTGGTCGAATTCTTGTACACAAATGGTTAATACGGGTGCGTACGCCGCGATGTTATCGATTGTGCGCTGAACGGTAATGGGAATTGTTCGAATATTCGGGGAGTGCATCACAGCTGCAGCAGTTTGCGGAGTATTTCAAAATATTTCAAACAAATATTGATTTTTGTGTTTACAAATTTACATTTGAGTATCGTATAGCTTTTAAAATGTCCTAAAAAACAATCAAATCTATATATTTAAATGTGGCCGAAAATTCCCCGAGCCGTGAATATTTTACATTATCAAAAGTATGCTTTCAGAAAACATCAACTTCTTTTTATTCTGTCTATTTGAAATAATTATTTAAAATTAAAAACAAAATTAAAGTAAAAAATATTTTGTTTAATGGTTATTGCCCATGAGTAATGTATACCTATGATACTAAATACTACAAAAAAATTTCTCCAAGTACCCATCTTGTACTTCAAATTGGAATCATTTTTTATTTTTCAACATTTAATTCTTCTAAAAAATTAAAAACTATTTATTAATGTTTAAAGTATGATTATCGATTGAACGTTAAAAAATAAATACTCAAACACTCTAAGACACGCAAAATGCATCGCGGTAGTTTTTAAAAATATCCTTTTATTTAGATGATTAATATTTATGTTCCTATTTTAGAAGTGAAAAATATTGTCCGGAAATTGGATTTTAAAAGTGTAGTTAGTTATAACAATTATCGGAAAGTTCTTCTTTGATAATAAGTGTGATAATACATATTATGTTATACTCGTATTTCATAACATTATTAATTTATTTGGACACAATTATTAAGTCGTATAATATTTTACAATACAGACTTTTAAAAGATATATAATAATATTGAAAAATATTTCCTGTTAAATTATAATATGTTGTTCTGTCTGAAGCTAGTGCCATTCGATAACATCAAATGTGCCGCAAGTTGGACACTCCTGTTCTAAATCATACTTCAAAATATAAATGTTTTGTTTCAATATATGCTCTATGTATTTGCAAACACTAATTTACTTTATTTATCAATATGTTAGCTTACTTCGATGGTTCAAAGTTATATTGTTTGAGTAAAACAGTTATACATTTATTGTACATAAATATAATATATGGGCATAATATTTTATCTTATGACGAAGAATTCATTTAAACACTGAAAGGAATAAGTTTCGGATTTAAATTTGAAGCCGAATGTTGTATACAAAATAATATGTTAACGGTATATATATACGTATGTATATTTTTTTTTTCGGGAAAGATATAAAAGGAAAATTTCTTGCAGCGTTAGTAGATCCGAACGTATATTAAATGTTTGCTTGTTTTTTTTCTCTGTTCACATCATGTATTTATAGAAAGTGTTTACAATTTTAAATATGTCTCTGCTCGGAATCACGTTTTGATAAATCGCATGTGAAATAACTCTGGTCCATTTTTCGTCTGCGTATCATCAGTATTTCCTTCCCAATGACGTGTTGAAAATCCCCAGCACACTGCATAGTGCATATATCATATGAACATAACTGCATATTCAGAATTTGTAATCTGAAGCACTACGTGACATTTTAATTAGTATGCATCGAGTTTCTCTATCCATAGATAATAAATATACAAACCATATAAAAAATAACAGTTTTAAAGCATACATATTTTAATCTCTACAAGTCGGATTTTTTGTCCCATGTATATTACAACCACTTTTGCCTAGACGATATGTACAGTACGCTAACTAGTGTAAGGACTATGACGTGTTTTTATTATTCATATTTCAAATGACCATATTTATTCAAGGCTGGACATTGACGAGTTAATAAGTTTGATAATTTAAAATAAAGTAAAATTTTTTAGCACGATTAAAATTTCAGTTTTTATATGAATTGAATTCTAAACTTTTTTGACCTGACATTTACTTACATGTAACATGTAATAATTACACGATTGTCCCGATTATATTAATTTTGAATTCCTATTACCAATTTCCATTGGAATATATTTTTATTGAGTTATATTATTGCACTCGTTATCATAGAAGTTATTTTTGTGTGGTAAAAATAAAAACGATAATTTTGGTTTTTTGAGACCAAAAAAATAAATAATTGAGAACATTTAATAAGATATATGTTTAAAATGAAAATAGTTCAAGTTGAGACATAATTTATTGGTTAACTTAATATTAAACTTCGTCGATGATTGAAAAATGTCTATGAACAAAAAAATAAAATATGAAATTAATCGTGTTCAAAAATATCATCGATAATCCCGTCCTCGTCCGATTCGTGTAGGTACATTATTGTAATGTCAAATAGAATATATAATTGTCATTTTTATTATTGCCGATAAAATACATAGTGTCAGATACTTATGTCATTATAAATAGTTACTTCTGACAGACACGGATGATTATTTTTAAATGTTTTCTTTATGATTCAACGTGTATGTTCACGATTTCACAGAAAACTTCCAATTATTATATTATACTTGAATTTGAAGTCTAAGGCTTAAGCATAAGAATGACCGAAAATAAATGCAATACTTGTGTTCGTGATCCGTACACGTCCATATTATCCGCATACTATATGGACCCAGCGGAATGAGTGTTTCAGTATTTGTCGAGTGAGTGACGGTCGCATTGTATTTTTTTTTACTTTTATTTATTTTATAAAATTTGCATTAGTCAGGTCACCAAACCTAGTCTCCCCCCCCCCCCTCGAAAGTGGTCGCCGACTACAATGTTTAGTTTATTATACATATTATGTGCGATTGAGCCGGAATATTTTTTTTCTTGCTCCTCTAACAAAACGGCTAATTCGTTTCCATTGTTCTCGCGGGAGGCCGATGTACGAAATGAGTTCCATACACAACTATTAGACGCGCGCTAATCGCGTAAAAGTCGAAAACATTTCGGTGTTACCTATATTACGCACCTATTTCCTATGTCCTATATACTCGCCAGCGACTCAGACTACACGTACGCGTGATATTAGTCATCCAAATATTTCGATGTCGAACGTACGTGCACCGGAGTCGTTCGAAAAACCATCCGTTTCGGGGACACACGTTATTAGATCAACAGGTTTGAAAATGGAGAGTTGACAATTTGGAAAACAACAGAAGAAAATGTTCGTGGATAACGCAGATTGATCCGCAATGATAACATTAACTGCCCTGCAGTTGGGCAAATACGGTGTGGTAAAAAAAAAACAAAACTCACCTCGTTCGCATCCATGTATGATATTAAATTGTGTTCCCGGCTCGCGGTCATTGTACACGAATGTATTATTATTACGACGTGCGCGCGAGACGATTCATTACGTGGGCGGCGGTGAATCGAATCATCATTGCGCTCGCGCGCGTCCACAAATTTATTTTGAAAAAAAAAGAAAAAACACGGCGCGTTCGTACGACGACGACGACGACGACGACGAGACACAATAATATGGTTACAAATTACAATGCACTGTAGTATGGTTCCACACCGGTACATGGTATAATCACCGGTTACCGCTTATATGTTTAGAACATATATGTTTCAGTTATGTTCGTTAGAAATTCGCAGTGGAAACTAATTTCTTATGTTTTCCACATTTTTTTGCGAGTTCCGTTCGTTCTTGTTCCGTACGAGTTTTAAATTATCTCGTTTATTTGTGTTTCGCTCATTGTAAAACGAATGTCGTCTCGTCTGCATGCACCAAGATGGAAACAGCAGTATTTGTACGTACACCGTACGACAGGTAAAACAACAACAGTCAATATTGATTACATGTACTTTTTATATATATAATATACTTACCCACAGACGGTCTTTAAATTTACGTTTTACCAGATATTGCACGAGACGTAAATATTAGGGAAAACAATTGTTATCACAATAAACCCATTTTTTTATTATTGATATTGCAACACTTATAAGATATACAATTTTTACATTGGACGATTTGAATTCATGAATTTTCATTCATGCGTGTGGTGATTCAAATCCCGAGTCGAACGTGAACGAGTTATCATTTGTTATTCGAAAATCCGTTGTCTTCATAAGCAAATATTATAATAACACGCGTTTATTACTAAAACTCCATTGTCCGTTTTTTTGTTTGGAATGTTTGTATTATTTACCTTTAACAGCTCAGACCGTCGTATTTTGACCATCGCCGGTGGTTTTGTAGACAGTCAAACGGGCTGCTATTTATTTTTCCGTATTATCTTTGTACCCCCATTTTAATCCTACGCATACACAGTCTTGTGAGTCCACACACGCACACCGTCTTATCAATGGAATCCCGTGTGTGATGTGTTATTAGGACAACCTTATCGCCCGGTCGCTTATACATGCATATTCACTCAGACACACGCAAACACACATACGTGCGCGGAATTCCGTCTGTTATTACTCTAGGGCGGATGACGAGCATAAAAATGACTAGGGGAAAAAAAACAAGCCAACAACGACGTTCTTATCGACAAGCAGCAAAGCCGCGCGGTAAGAAAATCGGGATTGGTGCGTTGTAGTCGAAAAAAAAAAGATTAAATGAAGAAGGATAACAAAATATACCGAAAAAATACCACGGGGTAGCAGCTTATGATAATAATAATAATAATAATAATAGTATACGTTTGCAAAAAGTGGGTAACATGTATACAACAGTTGCAGAGGCGTACAATGCGCGTTCCTACCATGATAATAACAGTGCGCGAAGTCTTGTACGATTCGCGTAATGTTCTGAGAAAGAGAGAGAGAGAGAGAGAGAGAGAGAGAACGAAAGCGAGTGCTATATCGTCGCCCGCGACCTTGCTCGGAGAATCCGGCCATGAGCGGTGCGCGCGTACCCATTACCTACTCGTATACCTGTAATATAATTTCACGACAGTTTATTTTATTATTATTACCTCTCGTTGGCCTCGGGAGTGTTTCCAATTGCTTGCTCTTCTGCCACCCGCACGCGAATACGATGTATAATTTAAAAGATTTACGTCGTTTGTTAGGCTTTGTCTGCAGCATCGATATTCGTAGGCCCTTTCTATACAGAGGTCGGTTACCGGGTTAGTGCAATGAGCTTTTGTCGCGCTAAACTTGCAGCATCCGGATACCGTTTTAGTAAAAGTACTTATACTGTCCGATTAGTCGGTTTGTTATCCATCTCTTTAGACCTTTAAACTCGAAAAGATCACCTCGTACATGTCTATTAATTACAGTAACTTAATTCAGCGCGGCTTACGCTTCAAAAATGCATTTTTTTTATAAAATTAGTCCATGTTCAAGATACGCGATGGATACAATTATAAGCTACAGTATATACACATAAATAAACACTTAAAAATAATTATATTCATTCTACAATTAAGTAACATCAATAATTTCAGAAAAAATAACTGAATAATAGCTATTTTGCGTAAAAATATGGTGTTCCAGTTTGAAAAAAAAAAGTTTCTACAGCCAAAAGACATCCTTAATCTGGCGTAAAAAAATGTTTTTAAAACTTAGGTTTTATGGTTATTAAAACATTTACAAAAAAAAAAATCCAAATTTAAGGCCAAAAGAGAGGGTGAGCATGGTTAAAAAATGACCCTGTATAATGCAACTCGATTAACCGCATTAGAACTGCACCGAGTGGAAATACCGATCAATACGATCGTGTATATAGTATACATCACGCTGCACTCGATCGACGTGAAGATCGTTATTTTTTCGTGCGCGCCGTGTGTGAAATCTTGGTCTTAGACGTGCTCACGTATTATTACGCATTTATTTACAGCGATACACATTGTGCTGATCGCACATATATATAAATAAACTTCGATCCGGTCGTATAATTAATATAATGTATTTCTCTCTGTCTCTCTTTGTCTCCCTCTCTTTCTCTCTCTCACTGTGTCCCTGTGTCTCTTTCGCTCCGCGACGACCGGTCTGTCAAGGTGTATAATTGGTACACGTATAGCGCCTAAAACGGCAATGCGGTTGCGTGCATTAAATCAGCACTCTTCCAGGTAAAACGTATGACAAGAACGTCGTCGTCGTTGACGGACTACGCCCGGTTCGAAACGGCACGCGGGGACGTACCGCCGTCACCATCACGTGCAGTCTCGCATTGGTTTTGTCATCATTGAAACGTAATAATATTATTGGAATCATGTGTTATAAACGTGCTCTGAAAACGCGACAAAATACGCGCCCATCTGCAGGAACAATCGAAATGACGAAGTTTGTGTACTGTGTGCAGTGAGGCGCAAGGCGTACATAATAATTTTTATGTGAGGCAATCGATTAAAGTGTAACTTCAATACTTCAACGGGAATGAAAATCAACTGTATTGATTGAAAAAGATTGTATTAGAAGTAAACATATTGAAAAGCGGAGCCTCGATGTAAATTAGAAATACATATTATATATATACAGTATACACATATATATATACATACATATATTATACCAGCCGCATTTATTTTTTTATTTTAAGAAACTTATATGGAAAATATATTTATTATTCAACAATTAATAATTAACACCTAAACAAAAATAAAAAATCGACATAACATAATAACACATTAGAAGAAATAATAAAAATCTGGGACCTAAGTGGTAGGTACAGAACTAGAAAAATATATTTGCAAGTACTTGGATACAACAACTAAGAATAACTGCTGACAATAATAATTATAATGTTAGTAATCAATTCATATATAATATGATAGTACTAAAAATGAATAGGAAATATAGATACGGTTGAGTTTAGCTTATTTTAAAACTGTCGTTACTATAACTTAATGTATTTAAGAGGTTTGAGATTTCGCTGATAAGTTTGAATAAATGATCGGACGAATCGACTGTTGGCCGATTGCAGGCTACGGCATCAAGTCATAATGACATCGATGGAAATATTGGCTACGAGTTTTCGGAACATTTTTTTGTGAAAACCTTAAGAATGCGTTCTGTTATAATGTGAATTAATCATTCGAATATTATTATTATGCACGCACACCAGTCTATTTATTATTTATATAGTAGTTACGAGCGTAGTACTGCATGGCCGCGAAAAAAGATTTATAGGACCGGCTTGCGCTAACCGCTATAGGTAAGTACGCGAGTACACACATATATATATATATATATATATATATATATAGTTACTCGGTTATACCAGTTACCATGGTACATATACCACGGGGATACCACGAAGAAACGGGAAAAGAAATCTCATCGCTCTCGGATACGCTGTTGTACGTCGTTGTAACGTTCACGATACGTATGAATAATTGATATTACACGTGAAAAAGAAATTCGCGTACGTGCCGCCGATCTTACTCGTCCCGCGTTCCTACGTCGTTTTTTATACTTATTTTCTTTTTGTTTTGACCATCTTGGTATTCAGGTCAAAACCGCATAGGTATATACCCCGCATATAGGCGTGCGCGTATTCCGCGGGCAATTATCATAGCTGTCTCCTCGCGGATTATGAAAAATGCCTCGTCCGGGCGTGTAATAGGCGTAGGTATATTGTGCCGTATAAGTGCATCGTACCTCTCAGGCGGTCTGCGCACGTCATCCACGTCTGTCACGCCGCCGCCGTTGGCGCATGTATAATATGTGAGCTATACGCGATGAATTATTGTTATTATCTGTAAAACACAAATGTCGCGTTTCCTTATTAAATCAAAGGCGCCGATCTCAATATCCGCTCGGTCTATACCTGCAGTGATGCCCGACCTTTTTTCTTCGGCAGGCCACATAAGTAAAATATTACCTTCGTGTCGGCCAATAATCGCATACATACTACATTACTATCTAATTGTTGTATGCCCATACGGTGTACGTATTACAATATCTTATACTGGTATAATATATTGAAAATGTTGTACGTGAACAGATATTCTTATCACAGGAACCTTACAAAATCAAATTATAGAACAAAATTAAGTGATGATCATCTGAACTCACTTTTAAGAATTGGTACTACGACACTCAAGCCAGACGTATTCGCGTCATTGGCCAAAAAATTCAACCACAAATTTCACATTAAAATATTTAAATAAGACCAATAAAATATTCATCATGAAAATTGACATAACTTCAACTTTTGCAAAAATAACGAAGTAAAATTAATTTAATTATCTGTTGTAAATTCTGTAATATCAGTACAAATAATTTATTTTTTAAAATGATTAATCATAAGACAAGAATGTTCAACTATAATTATATTATATTTAGAATGAATGAAATAATTCGTAAAATTCACATCATTGCGTTGAACATTACAATGCAATGCAGTATTGCAATAAAATAATAGTGTTGTGGGGGGGGATTTTTAATCATTATGATAATTAACTGAACTACATATGACTAATCACTTATTTTTGAATATTGTGACTCAAACTTTACTAATCCGAGTTACTGAATTTGGATTCAGTACCTCGGTATGTATACCTAGCCAAAATCATACTAATCAGCCCTTTCTGGCACGGATTAAAACTGTTTTCCGTACATAATAATATTATTGTTTTTTTCCAGAAACGAAATATACGCTCGGTTTAACCACCTGTGCGCCGCGCACATAAAGCTCAAATGCGACGCGTCCCTTACGATGCCCGTTTCACACTCACGGTTCACACCATGACAGTCGTAGTTATTTACTACTATACGTTAAGCGGTCGTTCACTCGACCCTTCTAATATTATCGTCCGTTTTATAGTGCTGAGCGTTTTATTTTTGAATCTTATAAGTGCAATATGTTATACTCGCGTCTTGAGTGTTTTGACGCAAATGATGTGTATATATACGTAATAATAATAATGATAATAATAATGAGACCGCGGGGTATACCACGGACACGTTTCAAGCCAGATGCACTAGTATATATTTATGGTGAAAATATTAATCGTGGCCGTTCAACAATGTGTCGTTAAATACAATTTTTGGATACGGTTCAAAATTGCAAAATCGACTATTGAAACGTTTATGAAAACGTTTTATTTTCGTTTAATAAAGAACTGTAGCACAAGACGTATGTATACGCTATAAAAATAAATGCACACGTAAGTGTTAACAGATCTCTGTCCTAGGTAGGTCGTTATTGTTGTTGTTTTTTTTTTTTTTGGTTTACGATTTATTACGTAACGTGATTGTACTTAATTTGCGTACCGAATAGAAATAAAAATAAAAAAAATGCCCACGTTCATATATATATTTTTTATTTGATTAAAACGTATACTGAAATTTGAAATTGCTAAGTATGCCATTCATACATAATTTAATAGAAGCGTATGTATGTATTATTATAAAAATATAAAACGGTGTGCAGTCGAAAATATCACAGACTGTACATGTTCTGAAAAGTACTATTTATAATATGCGCTTATATCCTATATTATTTTTAGGCACTAATAGTTTAAGTATAAATGTATGTAATATATATATCACCCTGTGTGTATAGTATTATAATGCATCCAGTATATACAATTATAATACATTCTGTATATAATACTATAATACACCCGGGTTCGAAATGTTTTCCCTATGGAATTCTATCTCCGTAAATATTAATTTTTCTTTCAATTCCTTTGTTACAGTGTAATTTAATTATAGGGGGCCCGCCATAATACAAAAAACGTAATATTAAATTCGTATTTTCATCCCTTGGTGGGCTTAGAAGAAAAGAACTTTTGAATTTTGAATTTCAATATAAAATTACTAAACACCGGCCTGTATAATAATATATGTTTTATTATATATTATTTTACATGTATACCTATTACCATTGATTTTAGAATAAAATCAATGCTATTACCTATCATCGTCGCACTAAAATTGTAACATAGATAATCGCGAGCAAACGCGTGCACGTAATATATTATATTATTATTATAAAGGTCGCGTGCGAGATTTTCGTCTTTGAAAAAACATTGAAAACAATATAATAAATTACGTACCTATTGACAGATTTTAGAGGACGTGAAAGGACACTATATTATTACATATTACATCACGCAGAGCATATTAGCCGGCCGCCGTTTTGTGCCTATTATATTATTATTATAATATTATACAATAAGTTTCGGCGAGAGACGGCCGTGATTGAGTTTTTTTTTTCGTTTTCACTTCACTTTCCAACAATAACGATGTCTTTCCACGTATGTATAGTATGACGGAGGGCGAGACCACGGTGGCGTTCGGAACGATTTAGGAAATATCGAGTTCGTGGAACGTTTAAAATTAAATTTAACTAAATATTATTTAGAGAAAACCTACCTGTTTTTTCGTTTTTTAGATGATTTTAAAATTAGACGTCTATTATCGACGACTATTGTCTTTAGATACATAATAAAGTCATGTAGATAATTGTTACTACTCGTATTTACACTTGTTTTTATGCAAAATTGCGTACCTAGCCATGGTAGACTTTAAGTGACCGTCCGACTTAAATGATTTTTACTTCACTTTTGATATACCATAATTCGGAATAATTACACATTACGAAACAGAAAGTCTAAGTTGCCCTTTACGAAATATGTATATCATAACTTCTAGATATTATTTTCATAAAATTTTTAATAAAACTATAAAAAATACCCTTAAAATATTAAAATGTGGCAGCATAATATATATTTATTTATATATATATACATATTTGACATATTAAATACTATAGTTTGATTAATGATACATATAACATTTTTTAAAGAAAAGTTAATTATTTCCTTAATGTGTATTCTTGTTTATTATTTTGTGGTTTAGTTTAACTTGTAAAAATAAACATCAAATGTAGTGTAAAAAATAATTAAAATTGGTTTTTCATTATTTTAACCAACTTACTACATTGAATTGAACTATGGAATTATTTTTATGATTTTCAAACAAGATGAAAAAATCTAGCTTGTAAGTTATAAGTATAACTTTTTTTTTACGAATTTCGTTGTACAAATCCACATTAATTATTAATCGTTTTCATGAAATGTGCATTTATTCTCTAAAACATGCTATGAGTGCAATTTTTCTATGCATACCACATGCATTTTGAACAATGTCGTATACGAAACTATTGTTTATAACTGCAGGATTTGGAGCAATGTACATTATGAATAATGAAAATAAAACAAACGAAAGAGTCGTATTTCATCCCTTAAGTATTATTATAATATAACCCTTGCACAGTATTATAATATCTAAATTGATATTTTGTTACACGCCTATGAGGTTACTGGAAAATTACGTGAGAGTATAATGACGTCTGCAGTGGTGCGCGTTTCAAACCGCGTTGATATGTGATTTGCCTATGCGAGCTGCAGCGAAACATTAAATGCACCTGCTGCACTATATTGAACCGCGCACTGCAGCGGCGACCGGTATATTTGGCTTAGGCATTGTCATATACCGGAAAATATATGTATAGTTTAGACGCGCACACGGCTGCATAGGACGACCGATCAAACGTTTCGATTTTTTTTTTTATATTGCGTCCGCTGTACTATTTAATTATAATCTAATTGCCGACTCTTGCGCACGCGGCCGGCGGCGAACGCGAATAACCGACGACGTCGTCCACCTACTAATAATATTTGAGATTAGATCATCGTTTATTTCTGGTAGCCAACTCGTGACTAATAATATTTTAACGGATTTCAAAGACACGCGTTATTATCAGTTCATCTGCACGTTGGATTTGTTTCTGAATTGTTTTTATTTCTTCCAAACGCCGGAACGATTTCCCTCCATGGATCGAATCGTATAAAAACTAAACGGTGTTTTAGTTATTCGAGCACGTGTATCAGACTGCTAGGGGTAGGCGCAACTTTGACGCTAAAAACCATCGTAAATATCCGCCTGCTACTCGCGTACAGTAATACCGTACGGAATTATATTGTAGAAACACTCGAACGCGCAAAGGTGGCGGTCGAGAAATTCACAAAATTAACACGTTAAGTTGTGAAAAAACAGTACACCTCCGAGTTTATAAAGATGACGTAAAAAAAATTGTTCGCTTAATATTAATTAAAAATAAATTCTCGTTGGTTTTTTTTAATTTGCACCACGGTCGTTGCACAAAAAGTGACTGCGCAACTTTTTCATTTCAAATGATAATCGACCAACTTTAAACATTCGTCATAATCTGCATAATATTGTATTGTTTCAATAATGACTATACATTTATCATACATTATTCTTTTATTTCAAGCATGGTTAAATGAAAAAATAACAATTTACAATTTTTTTGAATTTTTAGATTTTTTTCAAATTAACTGTATACACTATACAACTAAGCTATTACAATGGTTTTTTTTTTTTGGAAATTACGTATGTCGATAAAGCTAATTGAAGTAAATTAAGTGACTAAACTCGAGTCTAAAAGTTAACAAGCAAATTTACGTAAAAAACTTGATTTTTATTTTCCAACTACCTTTACTCAATATATATATATACTCGTATAGCCAACGCTCAACCTTGAGGAGTATAAATAAACCAAACTTAATAATTTATTTTATCTATTAAAATAAGTTATTTACAAAATACGGGAATACTACTAACTGGGCAAGATATTTGTTTACTTTTATGTTTTTTACTCTATTTTCATTATTTCTTCATGGTTTATAATATATTGCGATATCTCGATGTGATACATAATTAAACTTCACCGCCAGCATTTTGTTGATAATATTTTATTATAGAACGGCGCATTCGCATAAAATAGGTGTTCATTTAAGGCTGCACATAATCGTCTGGGTACGTTTATATCATTCGTTATAAATCATAAATCTCAGTCCTCGAGTTTCTCATAGATTTAGATTGTTGCGAGGACGCTTTCGTAAACTCAGTCAAATAACCACCATCTGAATTTTTGCCAATTTAACAAAAAAAAAAACAATGTTCTTAGCGCTTTGATTTTTTTATTCGTTCTTTTATGCTACCAATCAAAAATAGCGATACGAACGGTTTCGGTTTTCCAACCGAGAGTTTTAGGCAAAATTGTAATAAGCTTTTACAGTACAAACATTTTGTCTTCGAATCGTATTGAATAAAAAACACAATATTTATATATATATAGGGATTCAGGGTCGTGCGATTATTATGAAAACGTCATAATTATTACAACTGCTGCAGCTTTATAATAACCATCGGTTGCCGACGTCGATTTGATTCATCAGGGACGTGGCGACTGGCGGTTATAATGACGAATATTGTGCAACGTCTCTCGCGTACACCGTAGCGCTTTGACCTTTAGACCGTTCGCGTAGGTATATATGCTTAAACCAAAATGGAAGTGCTGTATTCGAGTCCCATAACTCAAATTACTTCCAAACGAGCGCGTACAGTACAACAGCGGAATAATTAAAACCGAAAAATAAGTTTAGTTGGCACACCGCGGTTGAAATGTACTTGGACGGTTTACGAATATTTTTCTCACCGTATGGTTTTTTAAAAAAATAATGTAATGACCATAGAACCATGCGAATAGGCGAGTTGATTAATTATTCAACATAACCACTTGTGGGACATAAAAATTATATGACTAAAATAGTAAAATCAGGTCGGTATCAAATCAATTGAAGTAAAATATTGAAATAACAAATTTAAGTGCACTAAATTAGATGTAAATGATTGAACTATTTAAACTCAAGTCAGTTGTAGTTATACAGTGTCCGCGTGTTTTATGTAAACAAAAATATTTTTATTATCGTCTTGTAGAAGCAATAGGAAATTCGCGATAAATACAAAGACTTTCTGGGGTGAGTGAACTACACCGAGAAATATAGTTCCATAGTAGTATGTCGATGGCAATTGACGAAAATGTTGAAACTTATTTAGGCTCACACCTATACTGCCTGTAGTAGATACCTGTGGAATAATTGCAGTGTTTTATACGTAGAAACAATTTCTTTTGTCTTATGTCTAGTCGAACAAATTAACGCTGCCGGTTATTTTATACCTAGATAAATTATTTTATGACGCAACTTTTCCAGTACAACTTTCTTCTCGGTCATCCTTCTCCTTGGTCCGTTCTGATCTATACTGGTATACATGAATATTCGTCCCGGCGAATCACTGGAATTTTCACGCCTACACTTTTGTCCATCAGCAACGTTGTTTTCAACCGTATGGCAAACCCGACTCGACGGAGCGAACGGTATGAAATATCACGATAACGTTCGCGGCTGACGGCCAACACGTCGGTTCGAGGCGAAACGCGCGAGCATATTATAATATTATACCCGTATATACATAATTATAACCCGACTGACGCGCGAAACGATTGTTCTGCGTCTTGTCACGAATAAATCACACGGATTTCTGCGGTACACGCCCTGCACGGCCCGGCGTGCTAAGCCTTTTTAATATTTTCAACGAAAATGCGTGTACACGCACGACGCACGTTAATCGTATACTTATATATATATATATATAATTCCAAATGGCGCGTCCAACTGCAAATGCAGTTCCTCGCGCACGTCAACGTCCTAGGTCATCGGTGCTAAAGCATGCAGATGACCGCAACCGACTGCGAGGTAGGTCAGCGCGCGTTCAGAGTGGTCGTTGCGCGTGAGAGTCACCCGTCGCGTTCACGGAATGCGCTGAGAAGCAGTGTATACTGTATATTATTGTACTGTACACTGGTAGGCGATAAAACGCCGATATAATATAATAATCATATTATATTTACATCTCGTCCAGACATTCGGACGACGTTTAAACCATGTAGGCACTGCTGCTGCACACTGTTCAACCGCAGTTGTAGCTCGAATGCAGTGATGACATTGAGAATGGCAATCGTATAGGATCCGTAGGCAGCTTTATACAATTATACTTCCGGTAGAAAACCGAGATCAATAAGGTGGTAACGTTTTGTAGATGATGCATGTTCTTGGATTTTATCGCCCCCCCCCTCCCCAAATCTTATTTTGATTAACGACTTCGTGTTGAGCACGTGTTACACGCGAACGTACACGTACGTTATAGGTATGGTAATTAACTACATGACATCACACAAGGGTTTAACAACTGCCAGATCTTCTGTGAGAGAATCTTCTGTGCGTTGTTAAGGACAGTCCAATTTTTATTTTATTTCCGCTTTAAAGACTGTGCTGTTTAATATTTTTTAAATAAACACGTTTGCGTTCCTGTTAAGAACAATGAAAAAAAAAATCTCAATTTCTACTCGGTTAATTTTAAAACAAACAACACTAACACATCAATGAATGTCCCTTCGAATGCGCGATATTGCATGGACCTGCAACATGTGTGTACACCGTAGGTAACTGAACACAGTTCTCGAGAAGAGAAAAAAAAATAAAGAAAAAACTGCCGCCGTCGTGATTTCTTCTGAGAGCAAAACAAATAGTTGGCCAAGTCTGTCGTGTCGCGGTGAACTCGTTATACCGCCCGTTTGCCGTTTTTAGTGCCCGCACCGCGCGTGCACACACTTGTCTTGTTGTGTGCCACCAAGTTTTATTTTTCCCAGACAAAACCATAAATAAAGCAACGATGAAACCAGAATATTTAAATGGCGCCATATCGAACTGTTGACTTTTTTTTTTCATTTCAGACTACACTGCAGCAAGTAGGAAAAATGCATAACAATTTGTACTCGTTGTATGCACGATAGTCTTGGTATTATATTTAAATACTCGGTACCTACTTCGAATGTTTGTTATCTTATTTGGAAAGGAACATTTGAAAAGTATTTCAACAATTTTCTAGTGTCTCCTATTGTTGTTTATTATAATTTGTAGGTAAATCGAAAATATTTTTTCCAGAGAACGTATCGTATTTGTAATAGTAATAATTGGTATGGACTGCCTAATAGTTTTAAGAAAATTATTGTTTATCGTCATATTATATCGCCTTAATTTATTGAAGGAAGAATAAATGACAACGAGATTATATCCATAGATAATAGTATGACAAGGTAATCGTCAGACACGGTAATATTACAAAACAATAATATAGTCTAAATTATATGTTGAGTATATTATTCGTATTTGTTCTTCAATACTTTTTTATTGAAAGTAAAAGTATTAATCTAAAACAAAACGGATGGAGGATATTGCATAATATCACTGATCGAAGTATACGGTTTTAAGGAGTTTTGTTTTTCATGGGACTGGGTCAATAATAAAAGTATCATTTTCAATAATAATTGCACAGATCGCTTATCGCGTATCGTATCGTATTGATTAAAATGCATACATCCACAGAGTGAATAATGAAAATCGTATTCCTGCAATGAATAGGCGTCGACAGTCGCGTAAATGATGTTCGTCCGTCTTACGCAGTGTATCGTTTTCTTTTAAAATCGTTCTAGAATAATATTCGGCGTCAGTTTCTGACAGGACAGAGTTCGTATTTGAAACGAAAAAAAACAAAGTTGAATATTGTCAATTTCAAACGGTGGAAGAGGAAAAAACGCGATCGGTGTATTATATGCAGGGTAATTTTTTAGACAAGCTCACACCTTTTTTTGGTCGTAAAAATGCTTAAATTTGAATTTTTATTTCAATTTTCAAACTACCATAGAAATTATGTTTTCCACTATTTTTTCGTGCCACCTTAATTATGTGCTGTGGAGATACAAACTTTTGTTTTTCAACTATAAATTATATCATAACATTAGGTATTAAATAACCATTTAACTGAATACTTAAATAAGAATAATTCAAAAAATGCTCGTTCGAATCTTGATTTTGATACATCAAAATTCAAAGAAAAATTCCCTCAATAAAATACCACAACGAAAAATTCCCATTTAATATTACCATTTAAAAGACAAAAATTTTTATCTCCACAGAACCTACTCAAAATGGCACGAAAAGAAATATAATAGTGGATAGCATAATTTTTACAGTAATTTGAACATTGAAAAAAAAATTAAGTTTAAGCATTTTTACGACCAAAAAAGGGGGTGAGCATGTCAAAAAATCGCCCTGTATAATAATATACCTGTTCGCCGGGCCACTTTGTAGCAGCTATTGTTTTGTAAGGCGGTTTCGGCTCGGCGTAACGTATTTTCAAACGGGTCCCCGGCGACGTATATAATAGTATTATTATAACTATACGCAACGTTTGTTTAGTCTTAAAAGCAATTTTAGGTTTTTTTTTCGTGCTCGTCACTGACACGTAAACCATTACGGCTGATGACGAGCTACGTTCGGGGAAGGGGGATGGGAATAAAAAGTTAAAAAAAAACACATTCTACGAAGATCGTATATAAATCCGACACGGAATTTCGAATGATTTATTGATTTTTACATGGTACGACTGTGCGCTTGTGTGTGTGTGTGTGTGTGTGTGTGTGTGTGTGTGTGTGTGTGTGTGTGTGTGCAAGCATATTAATAATATAATATATTATGCTCGGTGTCCGGGAACAGGGGAGAGTCTAATCGCCGCCGCCGCCGCCACCGCATTGTTGCAGCGTTTTACATTTATCTTGTATTCGGTGGACGGAATACGGAGGAATAATAATATATATAATATAAACCTGTTATCCGAGCGGTGTATAATACGTACCTTTACATACTGTGTAGTACTATAGCTATATAACGAGTATATACTACACCACCCTCGGGCCTCGGGTGATCTGTACATGAAATATCCTCACCGGCGAGCAGTCGGACGAGAAAATTATCTCATTTAAAACATCAGGACGTACCTATTATGTGTACACATATTATACAGTTTGTGTGTACGCGTGCGTAAGTACGTACAGCAGAGACGCCAAGACGTCGGGGGGGGGGAACCGCCTTCTATAATATTATATTATACATTAACTTTGTGCGCGCGGGCTCGTCTAAATAGTTTTATATCGGCAAAACCGTAATATCGCGTCCGTTCGCGAAAAAAAAAACCGTTTAAATAATATACGTACCTAAAATAATATATTATACGAGCACACGTCCGACAAAGTGCTGCTGAAATACGACTGAGCCCAAATAACAATCTGCAAAGCCGAAATAATATTGCATGCGCTTGTGTAAAATATAACTGTCGAAGAGTAAAACGTGTGGTAACGTAGAAACTCGTACTTATATAATATTTGTGGCGGTGTTGTGAGAAACGCTTTGAAAATGGAAAATAAAATCTACCACCACCACCACTAATAAATGTAAGAATGTTTTCAAGATCGGCTATTGTAATTGTTCGATGTCATCGCATGCGAAACGCATTTTTATCGAAACCAATCATGTAGACGTATTGATCGTTTTAAGATCTACAATGAATAATACACAGAGCGAAAGATGTGTTCGTTCCGAATTCAGCATTCTCGGTTCAATTTTTCCACCGCGATGTCTACGCTAAGCTTGTTTGGTTTTAAATTCCAAATGTTTTCCATATGATATTGATTTCGTTGGTGTTTAGACTTAAGATGGACTTTGGAAGACTTGTATATCAAGTATAAAATATATACATATAATAAAGACTTCGTGCCGTATTAATTGTCGAATCGATGATCTATTAGGTCGGACAAATAATACGTGTTGTCGTGTTAGTTATTTAAATGATCGTTATTTTTTATTGAAAGCGATTACCAATAGATATAAGTAACAAAACTGTAAAACGGTTAACGTTTTGCCAAAACGCTTTACGAATAATTCATTGCTATACAGTTTACACGTTAATACGTCCGTTACTTCTATGATTTTTTTTTAAGTTTTGCAACGAGATTTTATAAATGACCTTCAGTGTAGGTGCAGTTAACGTCAACAGATATGTATATTCCTACCGTCGATGACACGGTCATATTATTAATCGTAATTGTTAACGCTAGCGGTGAAGCATTTTTACGTATATTTCCCGTACAACGGCTACAACTCGATCGTACCTTATTAATATAACGATAATGATGTATATTGTTATGATAATCCGGAATGGTGAATATTTCGTAATGCTTCTATGGCAACTGATTTGATTTGCGTACGTGGTTTATCGCGTTCCCCTGTCGTCGTCCGTTTAGTCGTGCGCACGTATACATTTAGGTGGTATATGGAGTATTCAAGATTTCGCGTTATCGTCGCATTTCAGGTTCGCATGGTGTGCGTTTTCTGTGAAAACAAAATTAAAAAAAACGTTGTTCATGCAAACGTATATTGTAATAGCGCTCGAATTCGACAATCGATGCGGCAAACAAAAACGAAACTTTCGACGCTCGAGTTATTGATAGTAAATATTAATATTCACATTGTTTAATTTACGAGATTATACTTACGTTGTTTGTTTGAAACTGTTTTGCAAAACGTGTATATCTCCTCGCAAAACACAAGCGTATAAAAGTACACAAAAATATGCAATCCTGTATTTTACCGTTACAATAATTTGTTAAAAAACTTAATATTTTATTCCATTTAACATTTCGTTCGTACGATTGAAATTTTCAAACGTTAAAATTTGAAATTACTAGAATAGAATTTCTAGAAAGTATTCACTGTGTGATCATAAATGTTGAAAAATTAACTAAAATAATATATTAAATAATATTATCCAACTGCATGTGTGAACAACGATTCTATAAAATAATTTAGTAAACATTTAGTACATATTATACCTTACGTATTCACTGTACCGATATAATTATTTACTAAATATTTTTTTCCGTATACTACATAGTGTATATTATTATATGTACCGTATACTCGTGGCGTATTTACAGTTTACACACATAATAAGTGGTTCCTCAAGTTTGCCGTCTCGTTTCAGTGTTCCCTATCATTATTGTAAATTCGGAATCTAATATTTGGAATCTCCAACGCTTGGGACTTTATAAATGAATGAGTAACATAACGTTAGTTCACAATGGAAAATGAAAAATAAATGTAAATTTGTAGCTCGTAGCGGTGCAGCGCAAGTAAATCGTTAAATTATCTTATACATATTATATACCAGCACTTACGAACAAATAAATGTACATATAGCAATAATAATGCATGCACAGCTACGTGGTTTTTATTCTATATAGTCAAAAACGAATATGAAATAGACGAAATAACGTGTAGACACTACACGCGTGTCCACGGAGACGGGTTTTTTACTTGTCTTATTTTTGTCGGTTAAAAGTTAAACAATTATTCCGTAGCTCTCGTCGGTCGTTCTAATATTATTTCACTACCGTCGCACCGTTCAGAGCTAACCGCGTCATTTTTTGTAAGCTTGCACGTGCTATTATATCATCTCGGACATGAAATATTTACAAGCTAATTATTTCAATTGCTGTATAGATTAATCACATTTCAAATGTTTATAATACTTTTTCTTTTTTTTTTTTGCAATCACTATGCAAAAATAATTGTGCTTTTATTGAGATCAGTCTACAAAACCGCTGCCCGACACGTTTCAATCCAATTTTTTAATTTCTTAACGATAACAATCGAAACTACGAAAAATAACAATTATTTACTGCAGAAGTATACTGTAACGACCAATTTGAGACCTGAGAATTAAGGCGAAGTTTAAATTAATAAAAATTATGAGATAAAAACTGTCCAAGGCCGGATGAGTTAATGATATATTTTTGCTCGGTCAAGTAATCATAATTCGTTTTGATTAAGTTGACAGCTGATGAAATTTCCCAAGTATCAATTTAGTTAACAATGAAACGCAATATAAGCTTACAGTAGCGAATAAAATATTTTTCGAAGGCAATGGAAATTCGAATTGGGACGGTTGAAAAAATGTTATAACGTCGACGCGGGGATATGGCTCTTCATCATCTTCAACCAATTATCGTCAGCGCCTATTAACCTATATGAACCGTGTTATACGAAACGTGTGACTACGTGTTATCTCGGACGTGTGATTTTTTAATTTAAAAATCTCGATCGATCTGGAACAATCACTGGACCCTGACTAGCACTATTCTCGAACGGTACACACAGTCCGGCGGTGTTGTGCGCGATGTAGACGTGTGGTCTTGGGTCGGACGATCCGTTATAATATGTATTGATAATAAAAGTACGTGCAGCGCGATGTAAGGCCTATACCGATCACGTACACCCGCACCGACATCCCGTTTCGTCAGGTTCGGGCACGTTGTTTTGAGCTGCGTACGATTTTCTCCGAAGTCACATCGAGCTCCGCCATATCGGATGATAATATTACGTGGTGAGTGTGTAGTGTGTACATCATAATTTATAATAACATACAATATAATATGGATGTATGCGACGAAAACAGTGACGTATACAACTGCGTGCACGAAGACCGTCCATCGGGACGTATAATAGGCCAACATGAATTCGAAATGGAAAAGAATCGTCGACGGAGCAATATTACAGTGGTATCACGGTGTATTCGATATAATGTTATCACGAATCGTGATGTACGCTACAGGCGATGGTGTAGTATCGAATTTTTAAAAAAAAAAACGATCGTTTTCGCATCAATAATTTGCCGATTTTACGTATACTACGGCCGACGAACGAATTTGACACTCATCCTTGCTCGACTTCCACATATCACCGTACATATTACCGTCGATATAATAAAAGATACGAATGGATTAAACGAAAAATATATGTTTAAAAAGAAAATCGCTTTCCATTACCGTACGGTATTGTTATTATCAGATAGGCGGTGAGACACTAATGAAACCCGTGGGACTAATTTGTACCTCAATGTGATGTGTTATAATATAATAATAAACTGAAACGCTATTGTAGACGAGATAATATTGCTATAATATAATAAGATTTTTTTTTCATGAGATGCGGTTATACTTATACTTGTACTTATATTCATATTTAGTACTTTTTCTAGTAGCGCTGTTGCAAATCTTTTGTGTGCAGTTCTTACACAGATTGCATCATCGCATGTTCTCCTATAACGTTCACGATATTGTAAGAATAAACGAATGACGCAGTGCGCTTACACGACGGTGATTATTATACGAACTATTATTATTATTATTATTATTTGACGTACGTGTCCGTTTAGGTACACCTATATATTGTAATAAATAATAATGCAGCGCGACGGCGGCAGATTCTAAAATACCGAGTTTTACATCATTTTTCGTGCGTGGATAGTACACCGCCGCAGTACATACTCGCATTAGTCACCGGATTCTTTTCGACAAGCTTACCGGAACAAAACACACACATGCACACACACACGCGTGCGTACATAGTTGTGTTTACCTGCACATAGCCTACGTCCGATAGTAATTTACCGTGGTATACTGTACTCGGTGTTTGCGGTTCGATGGCCAAACCCGTATTATGACGTATTATTTATTATTTTATTCGATTGCGCGCACCCATCGCTGTGTTATGTTCATAATAATAATTAGGCACACGAGTTTTACGATTTTCACGTGCTCGACAGATTCATTGCACCACACTTTTGATGTCGAAACTTCTGATAATTCCCCGCCGCTATCACGATGGCAATCAACTGCAGGGTATCCGACATTTTCTTTTTTTCCGACCAAAAGTGGACCAAGTGACACATTTGTTTAATTAATTTTACGTCATATATATATTTTAAAGGTAGCGAGAACAGAGCGTCAAAGTTTAAGAAAAAAGAAGAAATGCACAGCTGTAATAAAAAAATAAAGTTTTTCAAACATTGATTGTCTTTGAAATAAAAAAATATTCTACAAAAATATTTAGTCTCTCCTATAAAATATATATTTGTTGAGCTAACCATCCTTCCGAGTGTGCAGATATATAATCTAAATACTATTGTTTTTGGGTCTCAAATATTATAATGATAAAAAATTGCTGTCGGCGTGTTCCAAACGATAATTATAATTTCTGAATGAAGCGTGAAATGGTTTCACAACGATTCGTTGCATTGATTGTAATTTTTCACTACAGCCATTCGCACGGAATCGTTTGCGATGGTTCATCATCACTGTACATCCCTGAAAGTTGCAAAAATTGTGGTCTTACGCACTCGGAATCGCAGTGTCTTGGCGGTTTATTTTTATTTCAAACCGGAAACAATGGCCTCACGTCTATACATACTAAGGTTTTCCGTGATGTATTTTCAACCCATAATTTTTTATATCAGAACCATTCCGCAGGCACGCAAAAATATCGCCCTATTTAACCGTGGAAAACAAAAAAAATCAATAAAAATCAATTATAAACATTTAAAAGGGATACTACACGTTTTACACCGTTCATGTCCATCATCAGACGGTTTCGACTTCAGAACAAATATTTGTTTTTGCCTTTTGGCCACGTAAGATACACGGTCCGTTTCACTTCAACTAACCCGACAGAATGTTTTAGAAGATACCTCGACAAAATATATAATTAAGTAATTACCGGTATGATGTTTATGTTGGTTTTCTCTTCTTTTTTTTCAGCAGTGGCTGTATTTTTATTCCCAATTCTATAACACTAATTGAATTATTAAATTTCGTGTTTTTTTTTCGAAATATTTCCTCTAACGCTCTTTTGGACAATTCAGTATAACAGGTATATTTCTGTGGAAAACAGACTTATGTCAACTAACCGATCTGATTGAAATGACTTTTTTTATTGAGAATACGTCTTCGACAACTATGTATATATCGATTGGACTGACTGGTATTTTTTTTTACAAATTTAAACTTAAAATCGTTGAAAATTGACATTACAATGCTTCTACGATGGATTTAAATTTCGTTAAATAATAGTCGGATGATATTTTCAGATGTTTGTTTAAAATTGGAAAGATCGTAATCTTATACAATTTCAACTTTATAGAACTACCACTAGTACACACTGTAAACTAAAATACGCATGGGTGCAACTGGCGAACGTTCCGCGAGGGAAAAAAATTACTTACGGTCTCCGCGACTTATTACGTTGTTGCGCAAATATGTTGCTCACGCTCGTCTTGTTATTTTTTATTGTGTACTCTTTTTTTTACGATCTCTTTACTCGTATAGCCGTGGTGCCACGCGATTTGCATACATACTTATTAGCTGAGCTGAAATCGTTATCATCGCCAGGTGGACATGTTCTACTGCAGCACAAATCGTAGTTGTACGCGTGTACCCGGTCGAATCGCAGCAAACCGCACCCACACACTCGGATCAGTGCCTGCAGTTATGAGCGAACCATATAGATACTAAGATATACCAGCCGAGCCGAGGATCTAATGACGGTCTTGCGCATTGCCAGTGGGCAAGCGGGCTACACACTTGGCGAGTTCCGCAACAAGCAAATTATTTAGATTTTCGTCAAAAACACTTGCAAAACATTTAAACGTTAAGACATGCATATGTATATTTAAGAGCCCCAAAATCAATATAATATACAACCGATAAAACCGCATCATTACAAAATTAACGTTATACGGGTTAAGTTTTTTGACGGACTAGCAGGGCATAAGTTACTAATTACTATATTAATTATTTCAATGAATAAAGATATAAACGTCTTATTACTACGTTCATTTGTGATATTATCACTAACGCGCTTATACGGTTGGTAATAAATAATTCACAAAATTACTTTTTTCTTGATTATTTCCCCTTTGTTATAAATTAAACGAACCATGGAGGAATCATGTTAATATCGCAAACGACCTTTGAGACATGATCATTTACTAAATTTTCGTATCGTCATGTGTATTTTCATCACCGGCAAAGAAAAATACGAATGGTTAGTGAAATGAAAAAGTAGATCATAATCGTGAAACACTCTCTAGATGTCGGCGTTAACAAAAATTATACTCTTTGAGATTCTACGCAGCAATGTGAGATTACAAACTGAATTTTATTTGTTTAATTAGCACCATTTGAACGTACCAAATGCATATATTATTATGTTTTGAACGGTCGACGCCCACGTCACTATACTCGCCCGTATGTAATGCATGTATTTACATATTATTGTACATAAGTATATTGTAATTGTTCGTTATGTGCGAAACTATTGAACATTATATTGTGGTCGTCATATACACTCGTGGATCATTGACACCGGCGCCGAGTCTGTTAATTATTTTTTTTCATTAAATCGATATCCTACTGACGATGCACATGGTGTGCGTAAAATAGTATACGATTACCTACATTGTATTGCTCTTAGAAATGGTTTACTAAAAATGAAATATAACTAATTTACGTAATGAACTTTCAGTTGCTGATCAACTGTCAATTTGAAATTTTTTGCCGTTGCACGATGACCCTAAAAGTAACGTTATATTATTTTCAATTTTTCCTGGTTGCTGAATTACATTTCCTTGCCATCAAAATATATTTTGTTCACTTATCGTACGATTGTTACGTTCGTTTTTAGAATAATTGTTAATGCGCTGTAAAAATACCAAATATGTTCTACAATAATTTTAATTGTTTTAAGATTGAAACAGTAAATTTAATTTTAGTAAAGTGAATATTAAACTATTAACTTAATTTTTTAATTTATTGGTGCGTGGCAAAGGTCTATTTATTAAAACTATATTCGATAGAAAAAAAATGATGATAAACTAACTTTAAATAGCCCAACTGAGCCAAAAAATACCATTAAATTTTCCCATCATGTAACTTCGTATGTTATTTAAAAAGAAAACAACGTCTCGACACGAACTCAATATCATCCGAATTATAAGTGTATAACAACGTGTTTCGTTCATTTGAACTGCAGTGAATAAATAAACCATACATCGGATGTCAATCGGATGTTCCATTCGTATGATATGTTCAAACCCGAGTGTATTATTAGAGAAAACTTAGTTTTCGATCATCTCCTTTGATATGCTCTGCTGTTGACGTTGAAATATTCTCATTTCCGCTTTAAAGGCATTACTCCTCTCGTCACTTATAACATAGTAGCGCACTCGTCTAATACGGATGTAACGTACATGCGTCATATATATTTACGTAATATGTTATATTAATTTCCTCCCTTGGTTTCTGAATTAAACTTCTCGTTCGATGTATAATACAATTTTATTTATAGCCTAGCGAAAATAAAAAAAAACACAAGAATAATACTATATTCTTCTAATTCTTCTGTGGCATATTTTTACCAGAATATTTAAATACGTTCTCCAAAATAAATCCATTTGGTGTTTTTGTTCAATATTTTTTAAATTATTAATTATTAATTCTTATCGTTTAAGATTAGCCGCTAAAAGTTGTTATGAAAAAAAACATTTCTATATTAAATCGTGGAATTAGTAGCACCGCATTAGAAGTCGACTATTACACAAACTGAACAGTCCTTCAAGTAGATTAATTTAGTAGTTAGGTATTTCCATTGTATGGCCTAATGAGTTCGATGATTTAGTCGATATGCATCATACTGTTTATGAAATTAAATATTAATGGAAATCACAAGTCTTGGGTAAAAAGTTTATGATGTTAAAATTAAATTTGTCCAATGTACTCCCATAATATATTTTTTGTGTATGATATACAGTTTATATTCAAACAAATACTTATGTTATAGAAGTATTCGAATACTTTTTAATTACTCGATTTGATTAAGTTTTAGGTACCATGAGAATATAAACTAAAACTGCTCAATTGCCTATTCATTATTTTTTATTAATTTTATCAGATTTAAGTTTTCGTAGTACCTATTGTATTAAAGATGATTTCGAGCGTAGTCATTGTTACTGTTAATATTCTATTCGAATCGCCTCGTAGCCCCGCGTAGTATGTAGCTTAATTTGAATAATACGATAGTGAAATTACGGTAAATACCTATGACGAGTTAGTAATACCATAATACTATATTATATTGTGCGCATCCAACGATGATTATGTAAAGTAGGTGTACTAAATGTTTATACTATGATGGTAGACAACTAAATAAACAAAGAATGTCTGCATGAAGTGTAATTCGCGTAATCCTTAATACTGCAGCTACTTGTGTGTGTGTGTGTGTGTTTTTCTTTGAATTCAAATTTTTGTTAGAAAATCTCTTCATTATCTGTACGTATGATCTACGCTCGGCCGTGGAGTCCTTTTTGCCGCACTTAGCATGTGGGAGTAGGTAAACGATAAGAAATCTCGCCGCGGTGCCCTCGTCCGAGTGCTGTAAATGTACAATTTTTTTTCACACAAGATCCTTTCTCGAGCGTGATTTTAGTGTAGGTTATTTAACCAATGACTATTGCGTTGTAAAATTCATGTTTTAACAAAATAATATTATATTGTATTGTTTTTTGGCGTGTTCAGTTCACATTTAAGATTTTAAAATAATTGATAAAACGGGACACGTATACACTGTAGGTCCTATCAGGTACAGCTAGCAACGACACACTCCTGTATCCTATCCAAAATGGATCATAAAATCTTAAACATTTAATAATCTAGAATACCGAATATTTCCATCGAATATCATTATATTATCGTAGCACTATTTTATTGTTTGCTCATTATATATGTGTTCGTGAAATTAAAATTGTAGTAAAAAAAATATTCTATCGTATAAATTAAAGATACTAAAGATGGAGAAGCAAACATTTTTGGAGATTTTTTCTTAGAATATTTTAAAAATCAGATTATTTCTTATACAAATTCATTAATTTATTGGAAACAACTTAAAATGACACAATGGCGTCAATTTTGTCATTTATATACGACACTATGTACATATATGTGTCATGTGTACCTACATGCACCGCGACAGTATCCCCGACGTGAATTCCGATTATATATGAACACACATTATTACCTAGGAGGTGGGCATTCAATGAACGTTTAAAAGCAGTCGACACACAACATGCGTGAGATTTCGTATTTTTATTTTATATTCGATTAACCGCATAAGAAAGATGGACAAGAAGGAGGTATTTTTTCCGGTTTCTGCAGGGATACCTAAACGATGTTTCACCGATTTTCCGCGAAGAAGATCTATCCCCGTCAACGACAAAACAATAATACCATATTATGTAAACACGGACGGATTTTATCGGCGCGCACACGGACGTATACGGTTTCGTTGTTTTTCACTGTTAACACGGTTACCTACATGCAGTGTTATGTGTACACGATACACTGCAGCCGCACATAGGTCACATACACACACGGGTGGTACTCGTCGCGTCACGCTTTATGCTTCAGATACCGCAGAGCATCGGATTCTCTTTACTGCGGGTATAGGCGGTTCGGTTATTTTATTTTTTATTTTATTTTTTGTATATTTTACGCGTTCAAACCGTTGTCGTTATCCTGCGCCATGTCGCGTCGTTCCTGTTTTGTTTCACCTACGCGCGTCTATATTATATATTATATTATACAGAGTTTGTAGACCGTTTTTAATTGCGACGACAACAATAACATTATATTATCCCTAATGCCACACATACCACACACACACACCCACACACATACACATACAAAAAATCCGTACCTGTGTTTAGCGCGATTCAAAACACTATTCGGACGGTTGCGATACACGCGTCTTATGGTAATTATATCAATGTTGTAATACACACGTGCGGTGAAACCGTTCGATTACCCGTACAATGTTATTACTCATAAGTACTGTGCACTTGATGTGTAATATGTTTACGTACTTTCGTTCGTCGGTCGTAAACTTTTCGCGTACATACTAAGCGCACCGTTTATGTTTAAATATTTAATAGCGTGTTTCGTACGAGATTTGAATACCAAACTAATGTAGACCGCAGGCATTTCGGTACAATATGTTATTATGGACGAACAAAATGAAATGTCAACCGATTCGGTCGATACATACAGATATAAATGTACCTATAAACTCAATCAGTTAGGTACATTATGGTATAAGTATATCTACTGTAAAATAAATGAACATGTAATTAGCTTAATAGTAACTACATACAATCGAATAATAATGGTAATTTTCAAAAAATAAAAAACAAAACCATTAATTGATAATTAATTTTTTTTTATCGAATATATGTATATAACACTTTGTGTAATGTTGTAATTAATACAAAGCTTTGAATAAGTACGATGAGCTTAACTACGAGAAGATAACGTTTTGAAAAGTAAAAAAATATTCCAAGTATTTCATTTTTGTTGGAAGATTTAAAAAAATTTGTCATCGGCTTATCAATAAATTAGATCATTGTACAACGTCACTGTGCACTACAGATTATATATGTATTTACTGTTCGTAGTCAGCCGTACGGTTTTCGTGTACACAGTTTCTATATTTAATAGATAACGAATTTCGAACGAGATTTGAACCACTGCACGTATTAGAATACCAAAAAAATGTCGATCAATTTTTTTTACCAATATATGCGAACAAAGTTGAACATCATCCTATTTGATCGATACTTCAAACATGTAATACCTGTATGGTGTGTTTATCGAATATTTGTACTACTGTGAAATATTTGCAATATTAAATATGATGTTTGAGAATTTTGCGCACGGGATGTACCTATTACAGTATTGTGTTATGAGTGATATCAATGTTATATACATACACCTAAATGCCATCTCAGCAGAACTATACATAGTAGCTTATATATTAATTTTGTTTTCCTTATACATATATAAACAATTACATTTAAACGATATTATTGTTAACTTAAACAGAAAATGTACACACAATTATTTTATATATTGCTAAAGGGTTTAAAAACCCGTTTAATGTATATAAATAAATAAATAAATAAATAAATAAATACATGTCACGCGAAAACCAAACATCAATTAACCGCGTTTAAATGTTATATATATATAGGTTAGCGTATAACCGATGGAAAGATGATGTTGGTATTCATTGGTTTTGGCTATGATTTGGAATTAATAATTTAAAGTAATTATATAAGTATTTGAAACACAATATATTCACAAAAGTAACTGTTCTGTGCTCAAGTACCCAGCACAGAAACTACGTATTGTAGTGTGTATACTTTCTTATTCGAGTAAAAGTTTGAGCTGGTATACGTATTTAAACGATTTAAAGACCGCACATGGTGTAACGACGGCCGTTTGGTCTACCATTTGTTTTCTAACCACCCCGTGAGCGGTTTTATTTATTTTTATTAATTCAATCGAACCAATGAGATACACCGTGTTCGGCTGAGTACGCGTTTGTAGACGCGTATAATTATCTCTACGGTATTATTCGTTTTGTTCGACAAAATGTGTTGTTAAAACAATATAATATTATAAAAAATTCTTCGGGAATGTTTGCTCTCGGGCGAAATGCCAAGGACTATTACTTTGTTATCAAATGACCATTATTATTCACACAAGATGCAGTGGTCTATTTTTAAATTTCAAATGTTAAATTTTTCTTTTGTTACGCCCGCGGATACGGTTTAAAAGATTATTTTAATCCGTTTGGAATTGAAAAATGTAATGGTTAAATAAACTGGTTTTATTTTTTTTAAATTAAATTTTTTATAATTATTAACATTAAACGGTATTAGATCAGTATAATATTATAGTTATTTACTCGGGAAGTAATTTAAAATACAAGTAATTTAACCAAAACTTAATGTTTATGTAATATATCTGTTTTATCATTGCTGAGGTATGCTACATTAAATAAATTATCATAATACTATTAACTTACTACTATATACATGTATATACTATAAACTATATACTATATTTATACATGCAATTGGAATGACCGTCGCGTAGTTTCGATGGAAATGCACTGGATAGTTATTAATAATTAATAATCATATTATAAAATATCATTAAACGTCTTTCGTTCAACGTGATTCGTCAATATTTAAAAAAAATGACTTAGGATTTATGACGCATTATGCGTTCATAGCTGATATATTATCAGGTATTGAAAACGTCTATGCCTCCGATTGATGAACAGCTATTATAATATTAAAATATTGTACGCTCGTCCGGAACACGATGACGGACTGCTCATTGTTTGCGTAAAACAAATACAGTCTTTTACAAAACACGGTGTGTACCGCGTTTGCCGAACGGCCAAATATGGACGTATTGACGATAGTACTAAAACAGAATTATTATAATAAATATGATGCATTTGACATTTCGTTGATTACGTTAATTTTTATTACCTAATCGAAAAGTCGGTATAACCTCGTAGTCTTTCGTTCATCATAACAATTGCATACAGGGAGTGCCACGAGAATGCACTTTTTGTGAGTTTTTCGCAATTCATAATGAATTCTGTTTATTTAACATTATGAAGTGTTTAGCTATGGGACTAATTAAAAACGGAGACAGAATTCGACTAGCCTTACATTAACACCGGATATGTTGCGATAATTAAATCCTAGTAGGACCCCGTACAATATGTTTTTCTTTGTTATCAGCCGGAAAGTTTTTTAATGTCAATGTTAATTACACTACCACGGTGGTAAGTAATTAATAACGGTACATTTATTATAAGTCTAAACAAAATATGGACGAGAAAAACCTCAAATCGTTGGCACTAATTTTATGTTTCCTTTGTTCCTTGGATTGTTAAAAACTGTATTATGAAAATGTTTTATAAAACAAATTTTAAATTATAACTATCAATATTTTACAGATTCGTCGGATATTGTTGATTGCAAATTGAAATTGATTCTGGGATTAATATGGACGTTAATTTTACACTACTCGATATCGATGCCCATGTGGGATGGCGAATTCGGTGGCGAGCAAATACCGAACGAAAAAGGACCGACACCGAAACAAAGGTAAGACAATAACGAGTTATATACGTACGACAAGGGGACATTTTGGCTTCGTAGGTTTATCGCTTAGTATTCTCATCAACGTGCGTAAATGGTACAGGAGTTTGACTGGGCTACGAGAGTGGGTGTTTTTAAGTTCGAAAGCAATGTATGGACCGCATCGGAATCAAAAAAATGATCCAGATTGGTTATTGATATTAAATTTGTGATGATAAAAAGCAATGCTCGAAAAAAGTTGAAATAAGAGTTATTATTACTGCAATGGTTCTAGACATGAAAAATCCAAAATTTAACAATTTATAACAATGCCCATTGTTTTCCAAATTGTTGCAAAATAATTAATATCTTAGGTCTTCAAAACGGACTTTTCAAAACATATTATTTTACTTTTTTTTTGCGCCATAATAATCTATATATATAGTTTATATAACTTTATACGTTGGGAAATGACCGCAAATCTTTCTGATAAAACACGAGGTTTGTTCAACATTATTATATTTTAACCACCGGCACCAGCGATATCATGTTATTACAGATTATATCAATAATATTAGGTATTACTATACTATTTTGCCTATTCCAATATAGTTAAAAAACTACTCGTTTAAATTCCGATTTCGGTACATCAAAATTGACCCAAATGAAATGTCGCAGTGAAAACGGGGTGTTCCCACTTGAAAAACAAAACTTTGTACCGCCACAGGGCGTTGTGAATAACATAGTTTTTATATGGTAACTTGAACATTGGACCAAAAAATCTTTGTATAAACCGTTTTTAGGTCCAAGAAAAGGGAGAGCGGGAGCACGTCTAAAATAAATCACACTGTACAATAATACAATATTATACCGGGAGACCAACTTCGTAGCTATAGACGTACGTTGCCGCGGGTCTTCTGGCTCTACCCTAAATCCGAAACGGAAACGTAAACGTTGAAAACAATGCGCGTACGTTCATAAATATTCCAACCGGGCGACATACGAGTATAGGTATATATTATTTTACCATTTGTACCGCACGAGACGCGCAGACCACGTGGAATGTTAAGTACCCCGATATACAATAATACGGTGTTGCGCCTACGCTGCAGCACGGGCGACACTTGACAAATATGAAGCTGACGCCGTCGTCGCGGGGTAGTCGCGACGGGCACCTATCAGATCCTGTACGGCCAACCCTCGTCGTATTGTTGTCTGGTATACGGTCGTGCACCGAAACATTATTCATTTACCGTGTGCGCTTCTTTTTTTTCCATTCTTGTTACCCGTCAAATCGAGTAGTGCTGCTGCGACGTGAAACGAATAATAAACGATCAAATTATATAGATAATATTATTACCATTATTATTATTATTATTATTATTACAATACCGATTTAATGCGTTTTCCGTGTACCCGAGTGTGTGCGTAAGATGATGACGCCAAGATTAAAATATCTTTCCCCGGCGTAATGACGGTTTCGTGTCCAGTCCGTTTACACACTATACGGATCACCGGAATTTGGGGGTTCTTTTTTATGTTATTCATTATATAGATTAACCAAAACGATATACGTCACGTGACGGCAATGTAAGAAGTCATATCGTTAACGATTGTTTATAGATTGCTGAACTGGATCCAGACCAAAGTGCCCGACATACCGATTTCGAATTTCACCACCGATTGGAACGACGGGAAAGCTGTCGGCGCTCTGGTCGACGCTGTGGCTCCAGGTAAATAAATATCAAAATTATCATCGTGCCGGGGGAATCGTTTCGAACGCATGTTTGTAATAACAATTATGATGATTCCAATTTGTTTTTCGTCTCCCCGTTTAGGTTTGTGTCCGGATTGGCCGGATTGGAAATCGAACAACGCGCTTCAAAACGCGAAGGAAGCCATGGGTTTGGCCGACGACTGGCTCAACGTTAAACAAGTAATCATAATAATTTACACAGCATAATAATATTACGAAGACACTCCAAGTTCTGAAGCCAGCTAATACTTGTATGGTGTATCTATATACTCAGGGGGACTTTTCCGCCATAGGAAAATCTAATTGTTGCCTCCCCAATTCAATAATTATGTCGTTTGGAAGGAGGGGGTATAGAAAAATAAACATTAAAATAAATGCAACGATAAAAATACAAGACATATTCTTATAACTGAAATTATACTCTATTAAACATTCAAAAACTATACGAAAAAATACAATTTACACTTAAAAAATACAACCTTATACAGGCATACAGCACTCACAATAAATCAAATTAACTTTATTTTGTGAGCTTTTTCTTGGGAAAAATCAGTCAAAAAATAATTAAATTAATTTGGATTTTACGAAATTTGCCACCCCTAAACGCCCTAGGTAGCTTCTTATTTTGCTATAGTGTTGGGCAGGCCCTACGTACCCTGCAGCGTGGGGTCAAACGACAAAGTCAACAAAATAATTGTACGATAGGCGACTGCATCTAAAACACGTAATGTATTCATGTGCTGACCGCTGAACAATACGTGCACGTGTGTCTTGTAGCCGTGGTGAATGTTTAGTTGCCTATCGTGCACACCTCTCGCCGACTCTGTCCCATAATAAAGCATAAGTATTACATATCGCGATTACACGTTTGCAGCTCATCAAACCGGAAGAATTGGTCAGCCCTAATATGGACGAACAGTCCATGATGACCTATCTGTCTCAGTACCCGAACGCTAAATTGAAGCAAGGAGCGCCCATCAGGTCGAAAACTAACCCCAGCCGGTACGTTCCGCTTGACCTCGCGTCGATTGACATTGTAATATTATGTTATTATTACACCTAACGATTGTATTCGGCATGTTTAGAGTTCGCGTCTACGGCCCTGGAATCGAGCCCTCCGGTCAGTCCGTGGGAGCCAAAACCAACTTCACCGTTGAAACGTTTTCTGCGGGCAAAGGAACGGTCAACGTGACGGTGGAAAATCCGAAAGGAAAACCCGAACCGGTACGTCGCGACCGATTGCGATATTAACATCACGTCGAACTCGTTAGGTTTAACTTTAAAACATTTTTTTTCACCATTTCAGGTCGATCTCGTTTTCAACAACGATCGGAGTCAGACTTACACAGCTTCTTATAAGCCGATTGTCGAGGGACCGCACACAGTACACGTTAACTTTTCCGGCGTGCCGACTCCGAAATCTCCGTACCGCGTCAACGTGGACGCGTCGGCCGGCGATCCGAGCAAAGTCAAGGTGTTCGGACCCGGCGTGCAGCCCGAAGGCGTGTTCGTCAACAAACCGACCAATTTCGAAATCCACACGAAAGGTATATTACAGCGCGATGTAAAACAACATAACGTCGTAGCGTTTGCCCGCACGGCTTATAGACGGTTATACAGGGCCGTATACTATAACGTTGGTACGGTTTTCAGATGCCGGCAAAGGCGCTCCAGAGGTCATCATTCTCGACCCGGCTGGTCGAGAGAACACGATTCCGGTAAAACTCAGGAAAGACCCCAACGGAGTGTACATCTGCGATTATACGCCGATTGTGCAGGGAGTGCATTCTGTAAACGTTTTCTTCGCAAACCAACCCGTTCCACTCAGCCCGTTCGCCGTTGGCATTGCAAACGGTAACGGAATACTACAACTATTATTATTATTATTATTTATGCATTCGACTGTAGTATCATATTTGCCTCAATTGCTCTCTCAAATCCATTTCAATGTCTCTGTGCGTTCAATTCGTCACACAGTTCCTTTTCGATCCCTGTACCTCCTCAGTTACTAATCATGGTATAAACGAGCCACTACGCCGTTTTGTGTCTTTGTAGAAAATGTTCACCCTAAATTCTAGTGATGACTTTGTTAATTTTGTTTTGATTATCATTATAAGAATTTTTGAACTAAGTAACTTTGATTTTGACAGTTTATAAAATGCTGTTTTAAGTAAAATTATTATATTTTATGTCATACATTTATAGATGATTCATAATCATTAAGCAATAATGCCGTAAAATGTACGGCGTTTTTCCTTATTAAATACAAGTATATATAGCTTGTATCGCCAAGTAATAACAAAAAAGTAACTTTTTTTCGTGTAATAACTGAATAAAACGTTTTCATTATTACTTTGTTGCATTCTTCGTCAAAAATACTATAAAGGTAGAATAAATTATTGTTTCGAACTAAATCAAAAATAATTCTACAAATAATCGAGGTATAATAAAATGAAAAATAAAAACATGCGTTTTCCTCACAACTAATGTCTATATTGAATTTTGTGGTACTTTTGCTTAGCAAGGCAGCATACTAATATTGTAAAATGTACAAACTGTAAACCGGGAACTAGCCCATATGCATTGTATAATCAAATAATTAATATATAATGTATAATAATATATGCGATTCGCCCGCTCGGGCTGGTCTTGTTGTGTACAGCATCAGATGCCAAACGCGTAAAAGCATTCGGTAGAGGACTGCAACCACACGGAGTCAGAGTCCAGGACGAGGCTAAGTTCAAAATAGTCACAGATGGAGCTGGCGAAGGCGTTCCCGAAGTGAACATTATCGGACCGGGTAATTATTTTATAGCGTCAAGCTATCGGTATAATTTGTTTACTTGATAAAAGTGATTTTTATGAAACAATTGGTTTTCCTCCGCGGCATGTCCGGTGTACATTTTAATTTTTATTTAATCATTTTTGCTGCAGGAGGAGTCAAGGAACCCGTCAAGATGGTAAAACTCGATGCGCACACGTACGAAGTGACCTACTACCCGAGGAAAGTGGGCCGTCACGTGGTGATGATAACGTTCGCGGGTCAAGAAATACCCAAAGCTCCGTTTGAAGTTCACGTGACTCCGTTCAAGGAGACCCTGATCCGCGCTTACGGTCCCGGTCTCACCGGAGGGGTGGTTTCACATCCCGCAATGTTCACAGTCGAGACGAACGGGGAAACCGGTTCGCTGGGTAAGTGTACGACAGAGCCGCGCACAGCTCATAATGTTATTGCGCACAGTACAATATTATGCTTACGTGGTCGGCCTGTCTTGTCCTGCAGGATTCAGCATTGAAGGACCATCGAAAGCAAAAATCGACTGCCAAGACAACGGCGACGGTTCGGCCGACGTCAGATACTATCCCATGGCGCCCGGAGAATATGCCGTGCACATTTTGTGCGACAACGAAGACATACCGAAGTCACCTTACATGGCCAACGTCGTGCCTAGCACCGATTTCTACCCCGACAAGGTAAACGTGCTACATGGATCCGTATAATATGTTTACGTTTTATTTTCTGGAAAGCTTGCCAGTTTGCCCTGCATTTGACCACGGTTGTACGGAGACAAAGACTGATCGAACAACTTGCGAACGAATTCGACCCAAACATACGTATATTAGGCAACTTTCGTACGAGGTCGACTTTTCCCGGTCGACTAACTCCGTTAGACTTATATGATTGGACGTGGTTTGCAAATATTTCGTACTTATCCAACCTCCTAATGGAGGTTGCACTCTGTTGTCCTTTTATCTTCAAACTCGTTTAGAGCTCATTGTCGTTGCACTGGCCATTAATGTACTTTTCGCTTACGACGTGAACACCTAATGAAAAACCCTTTCTTTTAATTATTATGTACTTTTAACCGGTGGCTAAGAGCACATGGTTTTTTTTCTCACCACCCCCATCAACTAAACATCGTATGTTTCTCCCAGTTATTAAAAAGTGAATAATTGCTATACACTTGATGTTGAGCAGCACCACCACCAACTGTCTTGTACATCTATGTTCAATACAAGCATCATTATGATCATGAAGTTAGTGTTTAACGAAAAGTGTTTACGATGTGCAGGTGAACTGTTACGGCAACGGACTCCAACCGAATGGCATTGTACAAGGAAAACCCGCAGAATTCATTGCGGACGCGAAAAAGGCTGGAAACGCTCCACTTGACGTAAAAGTAATTACAACCTCCTTATTCCAATTATACATCGAACAAAGTGGCGATAGTCAATTAAACAATGTACAGATATTTCGATAATGTATAAGAATCGCAAGATAATATTTTCTCGTATAACTGCGAGCTGTAAAAATATTACTATGTGGTAATGTATCGCGTGCGGTGCTGATATATGATCACAAGTGAACGTCCGTTTAGGGCACTAAAAAGTGCGCAAACTGATAAAGCTTCAATTTCGAGTACGCCCAACGGTCTAAATTAAATTTTTTGACGACGGAAACACGTACACAACATATATACTGTATAATATTCAGTGTTAATGTAATATTATATTGTGAAACGTTAATCTGCAATCGTTACAGTAATGCTTAGGGCTACGATTTGAATGACCTAAAAAACCTAAAAAATTATCTTAAAATGACCTAAAAAATACCCTAAAGGTAAAAAACGATCTAAAACCGTTAAAAAAATTACCTTAAAATAACTTAAAAATGTCCTAATGGTAAAAAAAGATTGAAAAAAAGCTAAAAAAAAAATTGTACGGAGTTACATACCACATCACTGTTATGCTATTAAATTTAACAATTAAGATAAATCGTGGTATTGGGTGATTGTATCGAAAATTATTTTTGTGTAAAAGTGGTTTTCTTATCATAAATAGACCAATGAGATAGATAAACATCGGTGTTTTTTACATATGAATTAGGTAAGATATTTTTTTTGTTACAAATTTTTAGGATCATAAAAATCACTAAATGTTTAGAATTAATAGAATTAATTAAAATAAATAGAATTAAATTTGAATAAAATAACAAAATTATTACTCAGATTTCATAAAATTGTAAAAAATATCGTTAAAATTCAAAAATTACTCTCAAGAGTTAAAAAAATGACCCAAAAACCGAAAATTTAAAATTTAAACAAGATATTTATTTTCAGTCTCATTGATTACCAAATCGCATTCTGTGCTTGAAAAGCTATTTCTTGTAAATCATGAAAAAATGGACAAAATCCTACACTACTATCCTAGCTCTAGTAATACTACCTAGCGCCTCCTAGTTGCGTTTGACTTGACAGTGATTTTCGCGATGATAATACGTAACGAATGTACGATTTCAACACCGATTTCGTTATCCGAGCGTGCTCGTATCCCACGCATGTAGTTAGTTGTGATACGTCGGTATATGCTCGAAATCGAAATCGCGATTTTCATCTGCTCACCACGTCCCGTTGGCGATGTGTTTTTTACAATGTTGATCTCATGGTTGAAAAACCGATTTGTGTTGCTCACAGGTTTTCGACTCGAACGGCAACGCCGTGGAGCCCGCGTTGAAGGACAACAAAGACGGTACGCACGCTTGCAAATACGTTCCGAAAATGGTCGGCAAACACACGTTACAGGTAGGTGAACCGCGGTAGTGCCGGTGAAATAACAGCCTTGTAAAGTACTTGAGTAAAAGTATTTGAATAAAAGTATTCAAATACTTTTTAAGTACTCAAATACGTATTTTAAATACATCTGGAAAAAATAATTTTACTTAGTATTTCAAGTACTTTACCAGAGTATCTGTATTTAAAATCAAATACTATTTTCAAATACTTTTTTTAATCCTATCACATTAAAATTATAAACGTATTAGTAAGTTAATATTAATAGAATTTATCATCTATTTTCAAGATGAGTAATATTAGCTTAAAGTGTTATTAGCGTTACCCATGTTCTTTGCATCAAAATAAATAGTATACAACTAAACTATACATCATATATGTAGGGTTTATATATCTCGATTCTCGATGGTACTTTGTCACATCCTCTACATAATTTATTTTATACACAAATATATTTTTAAATGCGTTTTTCATGATCTTAAGGTAAACAAAATAATGACATTTTTTTTAAGTATTTGAAAGTATCTATGAATGTTCTTTTGAAGTATCTGCAATATTCGTACTCTTATACTTTTTTTTATCAAGTATTCAAATATGTATTTTAAATACTTCTGAAATCAAGTATCTATATCGGTATTTGAATACTTTTAAAAAGTATCTTCTACAAGACTGCGAAATAATAATACTGTTGCGTAGAATTAAAACGGATCGCTCACACGTCCAACGATCGTATTTTGTCAACGACGTCGGACTGCGCACGCGACCGTTTGTGCTTGTACGTATAAAATTTACTGTTTGTAGGTGAATTACGGAGGAGTCGCGGTACCGAACAGCCCGTTCCGCGTGTTCGTGTCCCAGCCATTGAACGCGAGCAAAGTGCAAATATTCGGGCCCGGCATCGAACCCGGCGTCAAGACCAACAAGCCCAATCATTTCACCATCGATTGCTCCGAGGCCGGAATCGGTAAAAACCTATACTATACATTGTACATATACGCGACAACACGATATTTTACCGCACCTACAGCATTCCTACTCACTCGGTCGTTTCCGTTTTAATCCAATCGGTTCGGCGATCGCAGTGCTATGTCACTATGTCGAGTCCACAGCAATCTCATACCGTAGACTTGACGGTCATTTTTTAACCGTTCCGTTTACACCGTACGGGTACGCTGTATGCGTACGGGCAGTGTAGTAATTAGGGAACACTCGAATTACCTCTGATAAATTTTTAAAAAAAAAAGGGTTACTCGAATTGCCTCCCGTTTGAAAATTTACCATTTTTTCTAATCAATGTAAGCGATATAACTTATTGATTTATATATACGTACCTATATCACCGAAAATCACGTACATCTGTAGCCTAAAAACTGTACAACTGTTTGAATATACTAAAATTGTCCATGTCAAATTATATTGATTGTTTTATGTACGACGGGAGGCAATTTGATTGATCAAAAGTAACATACCCAGATTTGGGAGGAAATTCGTGTGCACCCAGTAATTAACGGTAAACCTATTAAATATCGAAAAAATTTATTAGAATTAGAGTATTTCTCTCTCGTCCATATGTCTAATAAATCTAATTAAAATAATTTCTTATAAGTATGTCACATGTGGTTTTCGCAAAGAAAAAAATTAATTTCACACCAATATATATTTAATTTCGACCACCATGCATGAGTTACCATTATATCAAATAAAATTAGTATGCTTTATGTATTTATGTTATAAGGGTGGTTTGTTTTTTAACGAGTTCACATGAAAATATTTTTTTTTTTCGTCTTAATAGTATTTCTTTGAACCATATTTTTTTTCGTTTTTGAAAATGACTTCTACTATATATAAATAACTGTTTAAAACTATCAGAACAGTTATTATTTTTAAATAATAATATAAACCTTGTTCGTGAGATTAAATATTTAACAAGACAATAGTTATGATAAACTATAAACACAACTTTTTATGTTCAAAGTGCTGAGTCTAAACCGTACCATAAATTACAGCACTAATTGTAAAACTATAAACCAAGGCTAAAAGATGATATTCAATGAAAATTTAATATTTAGAATAAGCATTATGTTTCATGGTTTCCTTTAAAAAATAATAACAAAAGGCCGGGTTGGACAGGCTTTAACATAAAGAAAAAATAAGGTGTTTTTAAATAAAGTAAAACATTTCAAATAAAAATGAACTATTGTTATCCAAGATGAAAAATACAACTTTGCGAGGTATTATACATTGTTTGTTGAATGTTTATTTTTAAAACGTTTATACATTTAATTTTGACTATATCTGAACGCAATTTATTAATCAATGCTCAATCAGTTTTTCTTCATCATTTTTTTTTTACCGACGTGGCATTGACATTTTGTCAACAACTTGAAAATATTTTGTATTTGATACGTGAAATTCTCAATTTTCATGAAGATAACCCAAACAAAACCTTTTTAAATACTGTTTTGCTTATCCAAAAAACAATTCTTCAATATATTATACAGTTAAACAAAATATAATATCAAAAGCTTATGGTCCTCATTCCATACCCACTTATTATGCTTAATACTTCAAAAATGTTAGTTCAGTACTCACGATCCGATTCATCAAACTTTGCAAAATTTACAATATTCGCGTATGGACCAACCGTGAAAAATATTTATTTATTTGGTTACAAGAGAAATACAAGTGTTATATATATGTATATATAATTGATATTTTCTTGTTGTAATCGTGTGTTTCTAGTATTAAAAATTCATAAGCATTATAATATTTTTAAAAAATGTATCAAATTTAATGAACTACAGTTATAAAAAATTGATAAAAGAAATAGAATATTTATAAAATAGCATAACAAATTACTTTTCATTATTGGGATATTGTAGAGAATCTGGTAAATTGGGAAGGTAATCGCTTTTTATCTCACAATAAGAAATAAAGGAACTTTAACGGTACAATCAGGTTAAAAAAAAGTGTAAAAAAATTTATTAACATCTGATTTTTGTAGCATGTAAGTAAATCAAGTGGTGTTTACGAGAAAAAAAAAAGAAAGAAGGGGAGAAACTGCTTTATATCTAACAGACATTTACATGAAATATTACGTTGAAAGTCTATAGTAGAAACTATGGTATTTTTGGAATAGTTTTAAAAATGTCGGAGTTAGCACTGTTGTAGAGAACCGTAGAACATAATATTTATGGCTCGAGTGATTATAATATATCAAAAATGGTACTGTCAAATATCTTAGAATACTATGCAGTATAGTTATGAAAAAGTGAAATATCTAAAAATAATACGACAACTCATTTGAAATAAAACATTTGGATCAACGCATAATTTACTGTGGGTACATCAAGGTCAGCCACCCACGAACACCAGCCCATTTCGCATTCGTCTAGCTCAAAAATCTATTTTCAGAAATAAAGTATGACCTGCAGCTCATTAATACGTTTTATTATTTATGATAATATAGTAAGGAAACACCAGCAAGTCAACCGAAATCGTTAGCATTTACACTGTTTATGTTTTTTTTTTTTTAAATGATCCATAGTGATTTTCCTTAAATTAACCTATTCGTTTATAAATTGTGAACATTCGACTTATGAATTTCTGACCAACTAATTCCCATCAATATCAAAACAAACAAACACTGTTATTGTAACGTTTCCAAATAATAAACCACTGAAGTGTATGAAAAATAAAATATTATTACGCTCTAGGTTTGAAAGAATATAACACATTTTTGTTTTATCACATTTTAAAATTTAAACGTTCTTTTATGGTACACACATTGATAACAAAAGTTATCTCCTTATTTTATTTTAATTGCAAGCCAGATACGAATAACTATAGTCAGTATCCTAAAATGTATAAACTGAAGAAACACAAAATGTAAGTGTGCGTTTTATAATGCATCGAAATCTTAGTATTTAACCGTCGCAGTCGTCACGAGTGATGGAATTCGTCACATTGTTATCAAATGTTATTAAATTTGATACTTTTACGGTATAATGTTGTATAATGTATCATTTTTGTATTGGTATATGACAGTGGCATGTACATCATTTATGTTTGGGGGTGATCAGTAGACAAAATCCTAGCCTATGTACAAAAAACATTTTTCAATGTAGGCTTTTATAATGCCCTAAAAATATTAGGACACTTTATGTGTAATTTTACCGGAATTCTTGCAAGGGATGATTTTCAAGCGTTTTCTTTACATATGGCTCACATTGCGTCCGAAATTATGTTTTTGTCATTCGAATAATTGTTTTACGACTTAGAACGCTAATCCCGCGCTTTGCTGAAGGCGTAATGCCGTATCCGCGATTCACCATGTCTAACCGATTTGTTTTGTCTAGGCGAGTTGAACGTGAACCTGGTCAATGAGAAAGGAGTGAACGTGCCTCTGCAAGTCAACGATAACGAAGACGGTTCGTTCCTTATCGACTACTTGCCGACCGCCGCGGGCGTGCACAATTTGAACTGCACTTACGGAGGCGTCAAGGTGCCCGACAGTCCGATCAAGATCAACGTTCAGTCACCGGTGGACCTGACCAAAGTCAAAGTTGACGGTCTCGAAACGCGTAAGTCACCCCCTGCCTAAAAATGCGCACGATACACAGTATATATTATTCTACTACAGTTATAGCCGTGGTGAAGGTTACACTATAATATTATGAAAATCAGCGTAAGTGAATTTCAGAACTTCACGCCTTAGCATCTTAGCGTATCACAGGAATGTAATAGTTAAACTACTTGTGCGCACATTTTTCGAAAAAATGTTGGCCACTATTTACATTCATGTGGAGGAAATTATTATATCAACTTTTAAATAATTTATGTGGTCTAATGTTAAAAAAAATCATTAACTTTTTCATTATATCATAGATAATAATAGCAGTTTTTTAAGTTAATATATGTTTATTATTCTGCGGCGTTATGTTGGTGGGCGAGTATGTTAAGATATTATTTAATATTATGACAGCTGTTGTTACCATTAATTATGTACCTACACGTACAGTTTGGAGTAGATCAGGATGCGCAACACAATTCGGTCACGTCGAGAAAAACGAAAACACTAACCTAACATAACGAGAATTCTACAGAGTTAGGTCACGGGTGAGCGCGATTCCTAATAAACAAACGGTGATATCACGTACAACGTACTTAAGTCCATCGGAAAACCCTGTCACGACACCACCGTTCCCAAATCCTTGACCAACCCGCGAACCGATCCTGCTCCGCGAAATCCTCAACTCACCCGCGCAACCGGTATAGTACTTACACGAATGTATCATGTACCGTTACACCGCAGTGGCGCCGGTCAACAGTCTGCAGCAGTTCCGGGTGATGACGCGTGACGCGGGCCGAGCGGAGTTCGCGGTGGTCATCACCGGCCCGTCGGGCGGCTCGGTGACGGCCCAAGTGGTGCCCGTGGCCGAGGGCTACGTGGTCAACTTCACGCCGACCGAGGTGGGCGAGTACCGGCTGAGCGTGACGCTGGGCGGCGAGATGGTGACCCGGCCGGGCGGCGGCCCGTTCCGGATAACGTGCACGCAGGCCAGCGACCCGGGCAAGGTGACGGCGCGCGGGCCCGGCCTGTCCGGTGGCCCCGTCAACCGGCCGGCCGAGTTCACGATCGACACGAAGAAAGCGGGCCAAGGCGGCCTGGGCGTGACGGTCGAGGGCCCGTGCGAGGCGGCCATCAACTGCCGCGACAACGGCGACGGCACGTGCTCGGTCGCGTACATGCCCAAGGAGGCCGGCGACTACGTCATCAACATCACGTTCAACGACCGCCCGATTCCCGGTTCGCCGTTCAACGCGCTCATTGGAACCACCGACGGTGCCCGGCCGCCGAACAACGTCAAGGCGTCCGGCAACGGTCTGCTGGCCAACGGTACTCGACGGAGACATCGCCTCTAGTGTTGCTGCTGATGATGCGTGTGTGGTGTGTGCGTGTGTTTTACGTGTTTTCTCGTGTTCCTCCCCCCTCCACTAACTTTGCGCGCTACTCCTCTTAGGTTTTTTTTTTTTTTTTTGGAAATAAAAGACGACTTTTGCCCTTTGTTGGTGCCCACGTTCTCGTCGACGATTCGAGGATATCCCCCCGCGGGACAGCCGTTCGGTCGCTAACACATCGTAACGGCTGCAGTGCGACGACGAGGTGACAGGATCGAAGTCCACGAACATCGACGATACCAAAACTTTCTAATAATAACGTGTGACGCGGATGCAGAGAAAAGAGTTCACCATCAAGCTTATTTAGTATTCCCAACTTATATTATCCGGTTCACGTATATAGGACGTACTTGTATTAAGCTTAGTTTAGATAAATACAAAGCGATATTATAGTATATTATATTATTTGTAAATCAAGCGAACCGTACACGAAACGATTTGTTGTCAAACCTGTCGTCAAAAAGAACGTAGGATAAGTTCTCAAACATCTAGAGTAGTGGCTCCCAATTAGTATGAAGTTATACGGACACCTAACTAAAACTTAAATTGATCCGGGGACCCTCTTTTTACTTTCTTTTCAATTTGGTTTAAATATGTGAATGAAAAAAAAAACATTTTTTACGATTTATTTTAATTTTGCGTACTTTTTTACCTAATAAAAATGAGCACAAATTTTCTAAGAAAAATACGATATAAAGAGATTTTTTTTGTTTTACACTTTATTTTACGTACAACGTTATTATAATAATTACCTGTAACTATTTAATTATAAGTTACTTAAATTTGTTATTGCATTGTTTTGCGAACTTCATGAGACGAGTTAAATCTTTATTTTTTGTTCATAATCTCGTCCATGTTCGGCTGCATGCTCAATATTTTCACTCTTATATCAGCGTTAATATTAAGTCAATTACGATATTTGTTTTTCATGTAATAGTAGATAGAAATAGCTTGTTCACACACGTTGTGCAAAAGGAGGGATCAAATATCTTAAAGCTGTTTCGGCTAGTTGCTTTTGATCGTTTTGAACAGTTAATCAAAAATCACTTGGTTTTTTTATCACCGAAAATATTTTTCCTCGTTCCGTTATTTACCAGACCAATAGATTCGTCTTGCTCCTGTTCAGAGACAGATTTTCTATTTTTTCGATATCACCGAAAAATGAATTACTGTTTAGGTCAAGTTGGTGAAAATATTTTCGAAACATTTTAGAACGTGTCCCCGTCTTCGTTATCCGTGTGTGTCGTCTTAAAGTTCAATCCCTACACAACCGCGGACCACCTAGCATTAACACGTGGACCGCCAATCGGTAACCACTGATCTAGAGTATGGACGAATCGATTACTGTTCGTCGACACATCGACCGACCTCTCGGCCGTATCTAAACACTGGGTCGTGATAAGGGGCAAACCGAGGGGAAGGGGCTCAAATAAATCTTGTCAATTTTCTCATGGACCAGTCGACCAGACGATATAGGCACACGTACGCAACACCCGGTTCCCCGTGTCCGTGTCTGCGTGGTCGTCGGGCAGGTCGGTCGGTCGAACAACTTCATGGTGGGTTCACCGCGCGTCAGACGACGATTGAGCTCAAATCGTTTCGCGTTTAGTTCCGAGTCGAGATATAAGAACGTGAGATTCGTCGCATCACCGGGTACATACTAGCTATTATTGGTTGTATTAATTGTATCCGTGTTTTTATGTTGAACTACATTTAAAAATGTGGAAACAGGGGCGCGGATATACGTTGTTTGTTCGTGTTTGATTATGATTTTGATTTTAAGTAACTGCATGTAGTATATATTAGTTTACCACTATGTACGTGTTACGCGTTATCGAAGCTCAGCGATTCGCCCAAGTACCGTTGCGGGTGCTTGTACACAAACAGCGGATGCTGTTCAACACCCTGCTCTGCAGCTGACAGCGGTGTATTTTAATGGGAGTTATCGCGTCACCACTATTTGAACAGCACAATCCGTTTGAATACTGTACGACTGCAGCGTGCGCAACGCCTATGTACGGCGGACGCTTGTGATTATGCGATAAGACGAAAAGTGTTTTTGGCAAGAAATATCCTCCGAGCGACTCCCGACGAGTCGATCGGAGATTATTTGATGGATCATTCTTGCGACCGCCAGCCCGTTGGTGTAGACTAGGCGTGTTAGCTTCACACAATGTCCTCTAAACACGCCGCTGTCAACTGGCTTTGTGTTTTATTAAACCTCGTAGTGCGTAATCGTTTGACAATAATAATATATATATAATATTATATATATATATATATATTGTTACAACTTATAACATAGGGCGGTTTTCTAACCGTGCTCACCTAGTTTTTTGCCTTGCAAATGCTCAAATTTGGATTTTTTTTATTTTTATGTTGAAGATGCCAAAAAATTAATGTTTTCGATAACTTTTTTTTCATCCTTAAAAGGACTATTCAAGCTTAGGTTTTTCAATGGAAAGATGACATTTTTACGCAAAATATTATTCAGTACATTTCTCTGAAACTCTTGGTATATTGTGGTCAAAATTCAAACCTATACTTTCGGAACTATTAAAATTTTAAATTGCGTATACAAAGTGTAAATTTGGGTTATCCCGAATCAGTAGAAATAAGCGATTATACGCATGTAATTACAAATTATATCATGATAAGATTAGGTTCTACAAGACTATTTTCCTTAAAATTAAATAAGAATTATTCAAAAACTATCGTTCGAATTTTGATTTTGATGCATCAAAATGCACAATCAAATTACCTCAATGAATAATACCTCCGTGAAAAGGGGTGTTTTCATTTCGAAAAAAGTTATGGAAAACATAGCTTTTATGGTAACTAGGCTATAAAAAAAACCAAAAGAAATCAAAACGTTAGCAATCTTACGGCAAAAATAGAGGGTGTGCATTGATAAAAAATCACCCTGTGTATCCACTATTTATTTACACGTTCATGTCACCATTACCGGAGTGCCGAGACTGACAACGATATTTTCCACCTCTACCATCCAGGTGTTTTCTTAAACTCGCCGACCGATTTCGTCGTGGACTCACGAGCAGTTGCGAAGTACGGGCAAGGAGTGATCACGTGCACGGTGACCAATCCATCCGGCAGCCGAACCGAGACGTTCATAACCCCCCAGAGCGACGGCACGTACAAGATCAGCTACACCCCGTTCGAAGAAGGTAACAAACAATATAAAATTGTATCTAATTGCGAGACGAGGACAACGTTTAACCGTTTAAAAAAATATAGGCATTTTCAACGGTATTTTAGTATATTTTGATTTAGAACATGATCGTTTTTTTTTTTCATTATCTTCCTATAGCGACGTAATATCGACTGTCTATGACGTCCGTATGTGTACGCAACCAACGCTAAATGTTACGTAATTGATTATTGTTTTTCAGGACCGCACACTATTGATATTTACTACGACGGCGTGCCGATAGTCGGCTCACCGTTTTCCGTGAACGTCAAACGAGGAACTGACGCGAGCAAGTGCAGAGCATTCGGTCCGGGTTTGAAAAAAGGCATTATCAACAAGCTCAATGCGTTCACCGTCGAGACGAAAGGTGACATTTTATGATTATAAATCATCACGCCCTCGGCCGTACCACCAGCTAAACTGGTTATTACACCGAGTTTTCCACTTTATCGAGAATACGTATAGATCACTATTGATCGACAGCGTAGCGGGGAAATTTATATTAATTAATCAACTAGCTAAATATAAGAAACGTACAGCACATTTTGGCTAGACAAACAAAAGATAATTAATTATTTTACCGTTAAAAGACTGCAACATGTAGTATATAACGTATTTAAAATTTGTTAATTCTGAACGATACTTTTGACGATTTTTAAGCCCGGGTTGAATTGTTTATCCTTTTTAATTTTTTTATCGATTTCTTGCTTATTTTGAATGACACTTCTTAATTTTGGTCATGGCACGGAAACAACCAATTAATAACCACCCAAAAAGTTGTTTCTCGAAAGTTGAAAATGAGAGAGAAAAATATCGTAAATGCACCATTAATATTACACAAATTTAGGACCTTGAAAAAACGGTCTGGTGGCGTATCACGACGAACCGGCGTAAAATCGCTTTGGACGAATTGAAATGTTTTTCCAGAAACAATAATCGGATTGTGATTTCAGGCGCCGGTACCGGTAGCTTAGGGTTGGCTATTGAAGGACCATCGGAGGCGAAGATGACGTGCAAAGACAACCGCGACGGTTCGTGTTCCGTCGAGTACACGCCTACGGAATCCGGCGAGTACGATGTGAGCATTCAGTTTGCGGAAAAACACATTCCCGGATCGCCGTTCAAGGTACGCCACAGTCTAGATGACAATGCGCCATTCGCGTCGGCCGGGGCTCATCGCCCGGAGTCGTCGATTGTCTGCATAATGATCAATTAATATTAATTCGCCGATCTGTTTATCGATCGATTGTTAATCGGAACGCGTGCTTGCAGGTGGTAGTCGATCGCCCGGCTACCGTGGATAACATCAGAGTGACCGGGCCTGGTATCAATCCAAAGTATTGCAGAGCCAACACACCCATATCATTCAAAGTGGACGCGACCCAGTCCGCCAAAGGCAATCTAGACGTTAAGATGTCGACCGACAGAGGTAAAGGGAACACAAGTTCGATAAACGGTTGCACCGACTCGTACTGATTCGTATTGATCGCGTGTTCGTTAAACCGCGACTGGGAAACATTGAGGTCGCCGACTGTAAAAACTATGGGTCCATGCAGACATTGTTTGTGTGTCAATTATATATATTATACACAGTCACATCTGTTTGTGCACAATATGTATAGGTGATATACAGAATAGAAGATCGTTTGCAAACACATTTTTGTTCTTGATTTTTACAGTTTTAGTACAGTCGATAAATGAACAAGAGTTAAAGGTTTATGTTATTTTGTGCCTTTTCAAAAAAACACTTAATGTATATACTGATCATTTTTTTTTCGTCAAAAGCTTGACATTTTGGGCCAATTTTTCTTCAAGTCCTATTGACTTCATTTTGAAAACTAATTTAATCAAAAATGGGTTTAGACGAAAGAAAATAGGTCAAAAGGTTAATGATTTGTGTAAACGAGTTTCACCGAGTACGGTGGTTAACAGTTAGGTTTTTATGTTCAAACAATTTTTTCTCAATACCACTTTTGGTGCAGATTAGTAATAGTAAGTCGCACTGTTAATTTTTGGTGATTGCAGTTTACCAATTGATAGTTACAATTTTTTCTCGAAACGTCCTATATTAATTTTTCTATTCGACTCATTACGAGCTGCGGCCGTTACTTTATCGTATAGCTAAGACATCATATTGCGTATTAAATATGTCAAAAATGATTATCTAATGAATAATGAATTCGTTATAGGACCGGTACAACAGAAACCGATTATCCGCGACAACGAGGACGGGACGTACGACGTTACTTACACTCCTAATCCGGAAGGCGCTCTTCTTACGGCCAATGTGTTGTATAATGGACATCCAGTGCCGAACAGGTGAAGTCATGAACAAAAACATTTAAAAAACTATAATATTAATATGTGCAGCCCGAACGTTTTCGGTATACGAACGAATGTATTTTGTTTCGTCGCTGGAGCACAGGAGGAAGTTAATTTTTATTATATAAACCAGATCAATCGAACAGTAAATAAATAGAGGTTCGGGTGTGGTTGATAATATAGTGATTGTTAAAACAGGGGAAATTATACGAAATCTATTCACCGTAATTATAACAAAAGTGATATGCACAGTCGATCTGTATATAATTGTGTCCACAATGTTTGGACATTAAATCGAACAAACAATCACTGTGCACTTTTTGATCTTAAAATGGTTAAGAATGATCCGATGTTTAAAAAACAAAATACGGAATTCGAATTTTTTCTTATTTTGGAAAAATTATATCATATAATAAATTCTAGTAAAAACTATTTTGGTTTTAAAAATACATATATAAAACAAAACAGTTCTTCACTATAATATAGACTTATTTAGACCAATAAATAGATTAAGATAAAAATATTCCATTTACAAGTGTATAACATGATTCTATGTATAGAACTTTTCTTAAAAATTAGTTTACTAATTTGGTTTATAAATTAGTTTTGTTCTAATAAAATGACATTTTTAACCAGCCCAATGGACAAAAAATTGTATTCTATTTGTAGTCTTACTTTAATTTCAACAGACTAAGAAATATATAGAGTTAAATTTGAACTAAAACTATAGTTCGGAACTACTTTTTTTTATCCCAAAGAATTGTTAACGTTTTTGCTTAATTACGCCATATTCAATGATAACAAATTTTACAGCCCGTTCAAACTCAATGTTCGGCCGAAATTCGAATTGGACAAAATAAAGATCGAAGGGCCCGGCGTATCCGACTCACGCGGAGTCAAAGCTTCGGTTCCCACGTATTTCGTCGTGGACGCCACTGATGCGGGTTCCGGAAAGTTGGACTTGAGAATCTTGGTGAGTGTGAATTGTGTTTGTGATTTTGCTCTTACAAAACATGTAAAACTGTATGTAAACCGTGCATTGTACAGGGACCGGACGGCTATCCGAGACCGGTGGAAATCGAAAAGAACGAACCGAACCTGTACAAGATAAAATATACTCCAGACGATTGCGGTAGGTACACAATCGATGCGCTGTACGACGGCAAAGAATTACCGCAATCGCCGATATACGTGCAATCGTATGCCACCGGAAATGTAAGTTTATCGCTGTTGCATGACTATTTTTCCTAGAGCTAGTTTTACTGTTGTTCCGTTTAAGAGCTTTGGACGTGTTTGCTACACACCTGCTGCAGTGGCGTCTTTGGGACGATTCATTATCGGTGGGAGAAGTGTTAAAAAACACAATACGTTCTCGCTACACAAATTATTTCTACTACGATCGAACAATAAATAAATACAACTATATTTGTAGAAAATTTTCAGTCATTTTTAGAATTTTTACTTAATTTAAACTATGTTAATTATTTTACAATCATATGATTGGAGTAAATTGTAAAATGTAAAATGCGCTTAGCATAATCTCTGAAACCCGGCAAAACGCTCAAACAGCAAACTTTTACCGGAAAACCTCCCCACGTGAACTACATACGTCACTGCTAACTGGTGTGCTATTTTAGTGTAACAATTATTATGCTGTTATCTTACTAACTGTTTGATGAATTACCATTTTAACCACGCGCTACGATTTTTCAAAACGATAGTCAACAAAACATTGTACTATTTAACACCGCGCGTTGATAATACATAGCAAAACTAAAAGCGGATAGTAATTATATGTTTGTGACGGTAGCGATTTCAAAGCTGTTTCAAAGTATTTTGCGCGCGAGTGATCCACTTTTGTCCCTGTTGCCATTCATCCTAGACTCGGGATACTTTTACTCAATACGTTTTGATGAGTAATATTGTCCAACTTCAACCGTGTAACTCGTATTGCGAACACGCAAATATGTTTAGCCCGCTCATTATGATATTTAAGACGTGAACATAGAATACGTATAGGACCATAAGACTTCGCGATATGATCTATTCATTTCAACATCAAGATGTCAATATGTGTATTTCTGCAAAACAAGCACAGTATTGACGCGCAAATCGTCATCGGTTAAAAACCACAGTGTAACTTTATACTCTGTACACGGTTTACCTGTAGTTTTACATCTAGTTCAAAGATACGTGTTCTGAGCAACGTCGTCATATGCACTTTGCTGACGCACGAAACACTTGAAATACGTACCAAGAAGGCTATCGACTAATCCGAGAAAAATGTTAAAAAAACCGAATAGAAATAGAACCGAGCGAGCGAAAAATGCTATGCTACAAAATAGATGCATAACACCTAAACCCCAGTATATGGTCGGAAGACGACGCATGTAGTACAATGTGTAGTGCATTTGACAGACGTTTCATCGGATCACGACGTATATACGAGTACACGTACACCACAAGCGCGGTAGACGCGTTTGTCTCGAGATCGAATTGATAATAGTACACGCTTTATTTTGAAAATAATTTTGTGTAATATATAATAATTGTGCGGTTTTTTTTTTACTAAACGGTTTTTGTTCGTTGAGAACGTTTTTGTGTGATTATTGCAATTAACGTTTTGATTCGAGTGCTGTAGTGTTGAACGACCCGGGTCACAGTATCGATGTTGAACAAATTAGCACTGTGTCAGTAGTATTTTAGTGGTCCTGTGTTGCGTGATGGACAAATAGAAATGGAAAAATTTAATTTGTCCACCGGAGTTGAACGCTTTGAGTGCAGTATGATGCTGATTGAGAATAACGCGTTTTCACGAGTGCTGCGTATAATATATACTTGTGTTATTTGCGATTAACCACGCAACACTGCGGATATTGTCACGACGAGCGCATTGTATATGGTTTTTTTGTTTCCATAATCGATCGTGCGAAGGCGGAAAACTGTCGCATCATGGGCAACGTGGAAAGCCGAATCATGAGGGGTAATATCCAGACCGTCATTGTGAACGCCAGGAACTGCGGCGAGGGGAACGTAACGTGCCGGATCAGGCCAGTGGACGGGCTGTAAGTGCACCTTGACCCTCCCCAGTGCCGGATCTAGGTGGGGTGGGCTGCTCGGAACAAACGTATAGGTTCCGTCGACGTAGGTCTTGTTAAGATCAGAAACAGTTATCAGATGATTATTCCGTTTGGACCTGGGGTGTCGTTAAAAAATGTGCAAGACCAATTATTTACAAGGATACTATTTGAGAAGGATAATATTTGAGTCCTGAGGGTTCGGCTTTCTTTATTATACCCATCAGTGTACGTTTTTAAATATAATTCGTCGAATGTGAAAAATCAAAAATGATCTCTAACGAAAGTCAACGTGGGCATGCGGAATTCGAATGTCTTGTACAATGTTCAAATGCACCACGTTATATTATCACGTTATTATCACGTTATAAAAATATCCTCGCGCTTCTTTTGAAAGTATTCGGTTTTTCGTTAATAAAGGAGAAACAATAGTTGAGGATAACACCCGTTTTCATAGAGTTCTCACATCCGTGCCGTTTACCGTTTGAGCTCACGGGACGGTTTACTTTGTTTTGAAGTTCAGACTATTCGGTCGGAACCCAAAAGGTGATCGTTCGTATGGGTGCCGGGGTCGTGGTCGTAGTTCCCTCTGCGGCACCGAACAAATTATCTAGATCCGGCACCGCGCCTAACCATGTACCACTCGACGGTCTCCGGGGTGCTGCCCCTGCCGTTCCCACGTTGTGTGTGAAAAGAATCTACGGGCCCAACGTCTCCTGTAACGGCGTGTCATACGTGTTATTTCAGCTACTTGGAAAACGTCAAAGTCGTGCCGAGAAATGACGGGACGTACGCGGTCAGCTATTTGGCGAACGAGCCTGGAGACTACACGTTGACGATGAAGTACGGCGGTCAGCCAGTTAAAGACGGATTTTGCAAATTTACGGTAACGCCATGAACGAAACGAGAGAAAATAAAATAATAAAATAAAAATAACTATACATTATTACGTTTTAACCGCGTGAAACGCCCAAAAATAATTCTCGATCCGGTGGATCACTATACATATACACTCTGCGTGAGGGCTGTACACACTTATAATAGGCTAATAATCGCGTTGCTTGAGCACAGACACACATCAAAATAATAGTATTATCTAATTGCAGTACAGTACTACGTTCAAGTCGTCCGGCACGTTATACGGTGTTTGTGACTTCCGTGTGCATGATTACCACGTACATATACTATATTATAATACGTAATAGTCAAATGTAATTAGTTATTGTCAAAACGGTACAATAAATAATTACTGATAGCGCAGTACACCACTATATAATATAATAAAATAGACTCACACACCATTGTTGTTACGATAAGTTTTAATATTTACGCATGTATTCACTACACATTAATATATTGTTTTCTTTTAATATAATATTTATTTTTGTCACATCGATCAGATGATAATATACTCGAATAACCTGCACACATATTATATGTATACGATGAGTTAATAAAGACTAGTCATTGTACGCATGTTGCGTGCCGTATTATTATTATTATTATTATTATTATGATTTTTTTTTTTATTCACTTCTATACATAGTGATATTCAAAAATTATTTCATGGTGATTGTACGACAAAAATAATGACACGGAGTGTGTGCACGAACAAACCATTATGTACCATCGTCGTAGGCGTGCGCAGACTTTTGGTTCGAGGGGCACAGAAATTCTCGTAGGAATGAGCTGAGAAGTTAGGTGTATAGAATAATTTTCATTTGAACCGAAAGTTTGAAAAAAAAACATAAAACAAATTATTAACAATTGTGTACACTGTACAGTTTTAATTTGTTTAAACACACAAGCTATTGGTACTATTGTGTGCCATCAAAACGTTAAAGGGATATACTAGAGCTCAAAATCAAACACTGAACACAATTTATTATTTTCATCTTTTCAATTGGGTCCATTTGGGTGCAAGTTTAAAAAAAAAAACGTAAAATAATATTTTAAAAGCCCGTGGTCGAACCTGACGTTATCCCTGGTATAAAAACGACTGAAACATAAACCAAAAAATAATGTCTACGAGGTGAATTAAGCTTTAAATCGTAATTCGCACATCGAAATTCGTAATATTGTGTTTCTCGTTATATGCTCATACCTAAATACTATATCATTTTACAGTTTACGGACGTGTTACTTTCACTCGGAACACGAAAATCCTAAAAAAAAATTTTCTCTCTAGTAAAGTTATCATTATTATTTATTACGTTATTGACCGTAAGTTATCCGTCCCGCCTCATAACCCAATTTAATAACGTATAAAAACTCGTATTCGCGGGCTCTATAACTATGACGTCTCGGCTGTCGAAGGTTTCGGGGGTGCACATGTGTCGTTGAGACGGTTCTAGTGGCGTAGGAAGTTTCACGAGCGCTCCTTGGCAAAATTCGAAAAATACGCCCTTTTCACCGTTAGCAAGGTTAAATGAAAACTTAATAAACACGTTATGTAAGTGCGGTTTTGCGTCCCTGCAGAATGTGCACCCACGCAAGGGGTAGGCACAGTTCGCCACACTCTTGTTACGCCACTGGACAGTTCGTCATAGTTCGGCATTTAAACACGCATAGGTACATCACATTACATAATGTCTATTATGTCTGTGCACGGTCGACGAGGATTTCAACGCATTATCCGTGAGTTTGGTGGGAACACCATGGAAACGCGATTTACTCAACAAGCGACTCACGACCAGAACATTTATCTGGAGGTACCTAGTAGGTATACGTCTTCAATACCGTGTTGCCTGAACTATTATGACTAACTTTTTCCGCTTATATAGTGGTGTGTTGAGACTAAAAAATATCGTTTTGTCCAATGGAATAGTAGTATGTAATATATTATTAATTGTTGATTTTTTTGATTTTTTTTTTTTTGAGTGTTTTGCAAAAAGGATTGGTCACGTACTACGTGTTGACCAACGGGCGATGGGTTATTTTTTTTTTGTTTTTGATACATATTCGATGCGATAATATATCATATTAGTTTAGTATTTTGTGACGTAGATTTGGTGTTTGGTCGCGGACGGGTGGTAAAGGGTAAATAATCGCGGAAAACTGACGAAAATTCGGTATTAATAGATATAATATTACAATAGTACAGTCGTTGTGCAGTCGCATCATCATTTCGAGTATAGCCGAAAGTTCGCTGACATAACGCTCAGCGCACGCGTTCTGGCTTTTGTGATCCGATGAGATGTCGAGGCGTCAATTTATTACTATATATAAGTGTGTCACGTGATAATCGTCACACAAGCGTTGTTCGTCAGTACGTATGTCAGAAATGTTGTTTTTTTTTTATTTTTTACAAATATTTCTTTCCGAAAAATCTCGCAATCTCATTCTTAACTGCATATATAATTATATCAAAAATGCAAATACATTCGGTGACCACGATCTCCCCACTAGGTCTGGTGGTCTGACCCCGATGTCCCTCCTCGTACGATAAAAATAAATACCGACCCGGAGACCTATTTCAATAATATATATATAATATATATATATACATTACGTAAAAATATAAAAACTCTTCACCCGTTTTGACGCGAATGGTGCTACCACAAGAGTACCTTCCAAGGAGTTCCCACTGCACAAATGTCATCGAATTTACTATTACTTTTTGTATAGGTATTCTAACTACGTGATTGCATATGTATACAGAATGCAATTAGTAAATAACCCACGAGCACTTATACCAATATGGCGACCGACATCTCCTTTGTTAGATGACCTAAAACAATAATTGAATTCTGTTTTTTTTCTTTTTATATTTTATACACAAATCGGTAGCCGGAAAATTCACTCCGTACACAGTTCATGGTACACCGATTGTAGATTTTTTCTACATAAAAATTAATATTTTTGCGCATAATCTTAGTTGCTAGAAAATGTTGTCATAAATAACTCTAAAAATATACTAATTATAGGGACTTTTAATTTAAATTAATTTTCTGTCACCGATTGTACTTTATTCGAAAACCCATTATTAACTGTTCTTGTACATTTTCATATTAATACAAGTATGAATATATAAATCATATGGCTAAAGACTATATTTATGAATTTCAACAATATTTATAGTTCGATCATTAAGCTGTAAGATAAAAGCAATAAAATATAGGAAAAAAATTCAATAATATGTATAAATGATTTGGTACACAAAATAATAAATTAACTCAATTTTTAGTTTAACACTATTTTTAATTTTTACTTAAACAATGAACATATTATTTCATTACACGTATTTTATTGAATCATCATTAATGTGATCTTTAATTGAATTTTAAAAAGTTTTATTTTCCTGTGATTTAAAAAAGAAAAACAAAAAATAGAAATCGACATTTTGTATTGATACGGGGGATAGTGCGCAACGTTGGAAAATCCCTGTGTCCCATATGCAAATGTTAATTATTTCCGAACCAACAAGATACTAATTACACGCTATCAATCCTCAAAGTGAAAATAATCGCATTATCGTAATACATACATATTTTGTTGAACGTTATATTACGATAATTTTCAAATCCAAGTAAAATTTAGGAAAGCTCGATGCCAAGTCGAGTGCCGCACATATATATAGGCATCAGACGTTCCGAATGAGTGTCGGCGCACGGGCGTGCGCTTGTATGAGTTCCCTTAACATTTGTACAAACGTAACAACAGATTTATAGAGGTCAGATTTTATTATTAGCCAAGTGAATTCCTATATTTTAATAGTGTTCCCGAAATGTGAAAAAAAAACCGTCTCGTTTCGATTGTGGTGAACATGACGCGTAGTAGAGTTTTGCGGCTTAAGACTTTTTAAATTGTCCTCCATCGCACTGCCAGCCAGCCAGCCAGCCAGCTAGCCAGTAGTAGTCGTCCATCAACTTATATTTTACTGCTGATACTTTTGTTCCGATTCATATCAGTTTTTGAAAGAAAAACAACACCACGGGTTTGGATAGCGCGTATTAGAAATCTAAAATCATATTTCACAATAATTCGAACCCACGTGGTATATTATGTCCGTGAGAAAGTCTAAAAATAACACGTGCGACACGTGACGTAGAAATTTCATTTTAGTATAAAATATAAATAATATTGTATGCAATTAGCTTCATTGTTCACTATTATGGCTGTAAAAATCATTATTTTCCCTCACGAGGCATGTAAATTAATTTATACAAACGCGCGTATCGTGCACGTAGAAAAAATGAATAAATGTAACTTATATTAACAAATTGTGAGCTACGGGTTTGATGAGTTGGAAGTATTCGAAATAAGTTTGGATAAATTCCACGTAATAATATTTCGCGTGGTTCACTCTCAGCAGATGGGGAGTGTACGAACCGTTTAAAAAATGATCACGTACATAAATTCGTTGTTAAAAATGCCATCTAGTAAAAAAAAAAATGAATTACTCGAAATAAATGTTTTACTAGGTACTCGGCATTAACAACACGATATATTATGTTGTGATGCATGTGCATCAGTATAATAAACATTTCTCTAGCCGACCAAGAGGACCGTGATTGCTAGTTTAATTTGTTAGTTTTAACGCACTTGTCTTTTCATTATTTTATTAATATGATTTGCAACCATGAATTTTTTTTCTGACGTGTAAAAACGAAACCAACCCAATTTAAGTGTTTTAAAGGATTTATTACCCAACACTATAGTTACGTTTCGTGGCACTAATTGCGTTTGGACTACATCATTGCTATTGTTATAATTCCAATCGAGTAACCACTCATTAAATAACAACTAATAATTTCATATCGTTTTACTAACGTGTAGGCAATCGGTTGGCGATACAATAAATATTGTTGCTACAGGCATCTTCTAGCCAGATACGAAGTAACGAAACATTTAGAAACACTTTAATTTTTCGATACTACAATACACGAATAACTATATAAATATTAAATTTAAAAATTTAAACAGTATAAGCATTTTTTTTATTGTTCTACTAAACGATTATTTTTAGCGCGTGATTTGCCAAAAAAGTGATTCAAAGAGCGTTACTCTGAAGTTTTTCTACTATACCTTTATACAATATCCGTTCAGCTAATTACCGATTACCGAGTGACAACTCGTTTGAAAAAAAAAAAAAAAATAAAATACATTATATTATCCGGTCGTCAGATCACTTCAATAGACATCCACTTAAGAGCGTCAAGTCACTGACAAGGTTTTGGCCCATTAGGAATAATTCGTGTTATCAATCTATCTAAATCGTTGACGCGACGCGTTGAAAAGAGCCAATTGCCAGTAATCGGTTTCGAATTTGGCGTGTTTCCTAAAACTAAAATCTTTATCTCGCATACACACCATGTTGTATTCCGACCGCTCGCCGAATCTCTCAGGCCGAACGTGCTATGCGCCCGTTTTGAAAATGGGCAGTGTAAAGATTTGACACAGATAGAATTTTTTTCAATTCCCTATAAAAAGCATCCCATCTAACATTCATGTAAGCCATAAAAAAGTAATGAAACATTTAAAACATTTATTCAGGTGGAAATCGAAAACAACCAACTGTGTTTTTCCTGATAAAAAATCTTAAAAGGTAAAGATGATAATAATTATTAAAGCAAGGAGTAATATCACACAAAAAATCGGGTAAAATATTCTACGATAATCGGATATATTTAACCTAATTATATTATTATTAAAATAAATTTATATCGTTCTTATAAAATCTAATAGAATTTAAATCTATATTATATTTTTATTTTATCCAGGTACACAAGTTAATTTAACTATTTTTTATCTTTGGCTAAATCTAGATAATTTTACGTTAATCATATGTCACTTGTACTGAATTATATATTTAATAATTATTTAATTAAAAACACTGTTCATTAAGCAAAATCTCGATAACTGCATAGTTTTTTAGTTTTATTTAAAATTGTCGAATTAATACTGACCCCTTGAATTATAAGTGTATTGTATTGTTGAGGATATACTCGTACACACCAGGTATAAACACAATTTATGTAATTTTTCGGTAACAACCAAAAACCTAATTTTACCATAATTCTTCTTGAATTTTTACCAGCATACAAATATTATAATTACTATTATTTAATAAAATAACGTTATTTCTTAGTAGGAACTATTATCTGTTGACATTGTAATTTTGCTATTTTTCAGTCCTTACTGTATTTCAAAAAAAAGTTGACTACATAATATAATGCAAGTTAATAAAAAAAAACTATACACTTCTGAATATTGATATTAGACTATTTACTTATTCTTATCACCATATTGATCGTTTATGCGATTTCTTGTATTGAAACGAGCACGTTATAATCTGCGTCGTTTGAACTATAAATTATGATCGTTTCTGTTCCCGCTGAAATTCCATCTCAGTGTCAGCATTTCTCTGTATAAATATCGTTTAGTCTATTTTTATTCGAACACTTCTGTTGTCACGTACGATTAAAGCAGCTACTGCGACTGGTAGGAATCCTTAGACTTAAAACGTTTCCATTCTTTCTTCGAGGTTCTTTTATTATCCGCAAAACCTACGCGAATGCAAACCCTAGTTTAAAATCGTCCGAGAATAACACACTCTTATGAAATAGTACGAAACAAATATCATTATAACCGTAGCAGGGTCCGCTGTGGTGTCTAAGAAAGTTCAGGAAAAAAAATTTTAAAACATAGTCGTAATTCCAGGGATTATAGCGCGGATGGTAAAAAGCAAAACCGTTTAAAAATAGCTCGAGCGAAATGTTTCGATAACTTTCGAAGTGTTTCGCATGAAATGTGTCGACTAGGAACATACGGCGTGGGAACATGAGTATAATATTATAATATTACCCCCCGCCCGATCGGCCCCTTCAAGTTCTTACGAAAAGAGTCGCGCTGCAGCATGACTGCAGCAGCAGCAGCGGCGGCGGCGGGGGCGTTGTCGATGCAGAGTGGGATCCCTCACGTAGTCCCTTCCTGGAACACCGGACATGCACCAATCTGGACAAGTGTGCCGGGTGGTGGTGGTGGGGTAGGGGCAGAGGCGCGGGTGTGCTAATATAATGTATATACTCGAATATCGTAACACTATATACATGTATTCGTATATAATTATGTCCCTTGGACGAGAGCCCGAAAGCGGCACGGGCCGACTGTCGCAATAATCCTAACACCCACAATCCAGCGGCGCGCTTCCCCTCTGCCAGGATCATTAACGCGGGCCGCCCCTCCACCGCACGTCGACACCGGCCCGGTCGCGTTATATAATATGCACAACAATAACTTCGACGGGACTCCGAGCCAGCTTATATATTATAAATAAAGCGTGTACGCGCGTTTTCCTCCGATCTTTTTTATTTTTTCTCTCTTATTCCGTTTTTTTTTTTTTTTTTTTAATTTATATTTCGTGTATCATTTTCTCCGCACTCCTCTCCGACGCCGGGCCCCCGACCGAATTTTCCTTCCGTCCCGTCGCCACCGCCGCAGTCGCCGCCACACCACTTGGTGTTACAGTACACGCGCGCATACACCGCACACGCGACACCGACGACTGTTCACTCTCCCGAGTACGCGTCCGGCTCATCGTTTTTTCGTCATATTATCGTAACACAACCGTCGTCGCCGTCGTCCACACCGTCACCGACCGCGCCGCGCCGAACGGAAAGCCGAAGGTGCCCTGAGCGGGTTACGACACACGCGCCCATATTGCCTACAACTGTCTGCCTACTGTTCGACCGGTGACTATGCGCAATATAAAATAGTTTTACGATTATTGTTTTAAGAGAGGTTCAAACACGTCACCGACGTGCATCGTAAACGAGCTAGAGTCCTCCGAGCCTGCTAACCCGCTAACCTAACCGAGTGAGTCCGGGGTACGTATAGCGATGGTCCAAAAGGAAACGGCGCCGTGAATCGTTGTCGCGACTAACCATGCGTACCCGCAATAGTTTTTCTTCCCGATTTATTTAGACTTGTTGTATGCGTGTGTCGTGTGTATATTAATGTTGTACCCGTCGTGGAGACGGAATAATACGCGGTGTGCACATGATAATATTTTACTACGATCACACTTGCGTCGTGTTTGTACATATTATATATATATTTATAATTGTGTTTATAGAATTTAATGTTAAACTTAGCGTTTTGCGTCGTGTTGTCCGACTGTTGATGAGAGCTTTTACCGCGATCCAGCTTGCAAAATGTGATTATAATAATCCACTCGTGTTCCCTCCGCGTATTTGTCCCGTACAATCGTCCTGAACGTAATAATATCTTGAGGCTTGTTCCTTTCCTATTTCTCTTTATCCTCTCGCGCTCGATCTCGATTCCCGTCACTCCCTGTCTCTCGCTCTCTGCTTCAGTCTTGAAACACTGTGCGCAGCAGTCCATGTTCGTTCTACACAATTACAATGTAATAACATGATAATACTAATGTGTTGAAATTGCGTTTGGCGCACGTGTTTGACAGGTCAACGGGACTGCGGAAGAGACGGTCGCGACCAGACGGTTGCCCAGAGATTTCGCGGAGCAACTGCGCATCGACGAGTACACGCAACAGCTGCAGCAGCAGACTTTGACGACAACCACATCCACCGAGTACAGACCGGTAGCGTTGGACAAGATACCAGTACCTTCGAGCGGTGGAAATCTAACGGGTAAGACTCTCGCACGTTTACGTCGTCGTCGGCGAGATCGCCGAACTTTCGCTGTACTTTAAGCTCACCTCCTCCAAACCAACCCCACTCCCCCACTCGAAACCCTGGCAATCGTTCAACTGTGACGCAAGTCGCGACACCTATTTATACGCGTGTATTTCGTACGAAATGTGAATATATATATGAAAAAAAAAAGACATACGATTACACGAGAAATACATAATTCGCTAATGAAGTGAACGCGCGCGAGACGCAAACTCCTCTCGGTGTAACCCCCGTACTACGGGTGCGGTGTGCGCTCGTGTTTTCTCCGGAGGCGTACGTTAAACGGAGAAGATTTATCGTCGCAGCTACCGCGGTGTTCGTTTGGACGCGTGCGCGTGTGTATGTGTATGTGTGTGTTTGTGTGCATGTGTGCATTATTTATTTTTGTCCTTACACACGCGTACGGGGTTCGAGAACTCGACCGTATCGTTACAATGTATGATAATATCGTGTTGAATTATTACATTTCCAAGAGAATCGCGCACGTGACACATTTATTGTAATATCAACACCTCGGACGTGTGTGAACCGATATCATCCCCGCGGTGTCCCACGTTGCAACAATACAGTCGTAGGTACATAATTGTTACGAGCGGTCCGGATTATCGTTCGGTTTGCGCGAACATCTATACGTGTAGTGCGCCGTCCGTCGCAATAATAGATGATATTACGACGAGTACGACGTTCACACGACATAATATGACACGTATAGGCAGAGCCGTCTTTGGCTATGCAGGGGCCCACGGGCACCAGGAGCTTATGGGGCCCTTTTAGTAGGTCCCTAAAAAAAAGTTGAATGAAAACATAAAAAGCTTATTTTATTAGTTGTTAAAAATTATGTATATTTTACAGAATTAGAAATGGTATATTATTGTTACAACTTACATTGATAAAACTTATCGTTTACCTACTTAAATAACGTATAAACATTGTCATTTACCTAAGTTTTTTTTTATCTAGAATTTAGAATTATTTTAGTACTGACAATCGTATTATAACGTTACAGCTTACAATTTAAAGTTGTAATTTCTATTATTCGGGGCCCCCATCTGGCTGGAGGCCCTAGGCACGTGCCCCACGTGCCCATAGGGTAAAGACGGAACTGCGTATAGGTAACTCTTGGGAAGAGTCAGTCCGGTTTCCGTTCGAATCGGACCGATTACTGCGATGAAACAACTCGTGCATGTGAAAAGTTTAGCTCTCGTACACTGAGCAGCGATATTTGGCCACATCTTCCGCACCGAACCGGTTGTATTGTTGTTATTTCTTTTACGTAGATGCCATAAGTACGAAAAATGTATTAATCGCGTTCATACGTAATCTAGCCAATAGTACAACAACAGCTCGAAGTGATACTGTTGGTTTGTGCCCGTGTCTTGTATATACTGCAGTTTGTACGACGTTTACATTGAACGCTCTCGGCCATTTTTCCCGTTTTAATGGGTTGATTTACTAACTGAATGTATACCGTACATCGATGTACATCTAGAAAATTAATTTCCAGCTCATATATTACTATTGTTTTACTTCTATAGTATTAAACCCAGGTTATGTGCAAAAAAAAAAAACAACTCTCAAAAAATGTGTGATTATTCAGATAAATATAAATATAAGTAAAAAATGTTTACCAACAACAACTTTCTAGATTGAAACTTTAACAAATATAACGTACACAGACTTTTTCGTTTTTAAAAGTAGTTTTTCCAAAAACAATGTCTATAATATGTTGTCCAATAAGTGGTCATACGGTATTTATAGTTTTTAATAAAGGTCGAATAATTGTAGTCAACAATATTATCGCTTTTGTTAGATTCAAACAGTTTTATCACATATGAAAGTAACGCGCTTACGTTTAATTTATGTATTCATTTTTTCCTCTCGTTAAAATGTACACATTTAGAAAAGTCAAAATAAATGAAAATCTGTATTCGCATATACGAGTAAATCTGGGCATACTGTAAGCGATGCTGACGTAAAGTGTAGAGTTTTTAGTAAAAAGTAAAAATATATCCCTGGCTCTTTTTATTTCAACCCACTCGTTCGTCTCAGCCCATTACACATTTACTAATAACAATAATTTTAATGTTTACATAATAATTCAAATCGTATAATTATTGTTATACGGGTAGTAGTACACGAACAGAGACAGCCGGTAGTTAATAAATGAAAGAACATTTGATTACATTCCAAATAATTCAAAAGAACAATTCGAAAATAGTCCTGTTCCGAGGTCGTTCTATTTTAAAAATATGCAATATCCCTTAAAACGTTAAACACTATTAAACGTTTTCGCGGAATGCGGTGTACGATTATATAATTATTATTTTAATTTCTTTTGTAGCATTATCAAATTCAAAAACTAAACGGTAACTATAATTATGACCGTGATGTATTTCATGCAGACTCTCTTTAGATAAACAAAAAAAAAAAACACTCGCTAAAACATAAATGTAACAGAAGGTTTTGATAATTTTTCAGTTTAACAGAAATTATCATCGCTTATATTTGACGTTTTAATTGAACAGTAAATAAATATTATACACACTTATGTGCATATGTGTACAAAACGAACCGGTGTCGGAAGTATATAGTATCGATAAATAATAAATATAATCAATTTAATAATATAGTAACGAGTTGACTGACTTGAGTATATTAGATAGGTACATTTAACTTTCACTGGTGCGGTCCTATAATATGAACTTTGAATACAATAATCAAATTAATAGTTCTACAAAATGTCACAAAGTCATCAAGACCGCCGCACAAGTTGCGTTGATAGTACATTCAACACGTCTTTGAATTATATACCACTTTCAAATACTTTTAAACATAAGGATCACTCAACACATTTATTATACACGTAAAAAAGTCGTTGAATACGTTCACTTTCTCAGAAGAATATAATAGAATTGGCAAACGGCATAAACGGTTCGTTTTAATAAGCCTAAGAAGAAGAGATAACACTTTGACAATAGTGCCTGACGTGAAAAAAAAAACATACAGCTGTCCAACTAAACTAATTATGCATTATACTGAAATGTCTTAGCTAACAAATTGCCCATTATACTAGAACGTCCAGATTAGCAAATGGTCCGTAGTCCTCTTGTGCTTCAACTGACCTCCGCTTACATATTTATGATAAACTTTCGATCATGTCATATCATTTTTCAGCCAGGATTTTATTTAGACACCCTTTTGAACAGCTCAGTTCAAAAACGTGATTCGTGAAATATTGGACGTAACGAGTGTATCCGTACGACTCGAACAAAATTGTCGCAGGCTTACATATTGAAACATTTACACGGTTTTCACGCGAACGTTTGCGTAGAGACAGATATGCCCCTTCAGCCACCCCTCTTCTTAGGGGATCCTTGAATGATTTACTTCACACCTATAACAAGAGATCCATTTCTCATGTTAACACGGGCGAGATTATCATTATACAAGCAGCTCCTTCGACCGTACGAAATCGGTCACGTGTTGGCCCTACGTCTGGTACGTTTCCAAACCGTTTATGAGTTAAGCACAACCGGTACCTATATGAAGACAAAATATTCACGACTGTGAACAAAAAAAATGCTTGCCGATACTTTAATTGAGTTTTTACGGTCTTGTGATATGTTTTTTTGCTTTTTCCACTTTCTCCGCTGATAAAATATGTATGCATCAAAAGTTCGGAAATCTTGCCCGGAATATAATAATCGAAAAAATTAATTTATCGATTTGACGAGTAGTTTTTAATCGAAAAAAATATTTTTTCCCGTTAAATGTTTATATCGATCAAACAATAGGAAGATTTATAGCTTCAACATTTTGTTTAAAACATAAGTTTACTCTACAAAAATTGGAAGATTTTGCAAGGTTAATTATTTTCAATGCGGTTTTGTATTGTATATAGTACTGAATTTTTTCGCAGATATTAACGATAATTTGTTTATCAGAAAAATACGACAAACAACATGTAATGGAAAAACACTTGGATCCAGTTACTTATTGGTGCAATCAGTTATAACTTATATTTCATTACGTAATACAAAATTTGAGGTGTTACACATAATGAGTAGCACGCATTTATTTTAAATTGTGTGATGTGTATGTAGATAAAAACTTTCCAAATCATTTTTACAACTCCTGCTGCAATTGTTTGACTCACAGGAACTATATTGACCCGTATCCTCTGTCTCTCATCGTAACTGTTACAATAACCTCTTACCTTTGCTCTTAAACTTAAAACTAATCCCGCTTCTCGGAAAAGTCAAGTCATTCCGTGACGAAGATCTTGAAGTTAATATAAATGTCACGTTATCGATGCAAACATTGGAAATGTTGTCAACAATTTAAAACTATTTTCCAGTTATAAAATACAGTAAATGTATTAAAAATATTTATGAAATAGAAATGAATAATAAAATATTTCTTATTTTAAGGAGTCTTTTAGAGGATTAATAAGTGTAACAAACTATGTTTACAAAGTCGAAAATATATTATTTTTAAATTGGGTTGCCTTGGAATGATTTTTTCTAGCGGTCTCAAATACATTGGTTACGATTAGTTGACTTCTGAGTTTATGACTTCAAGAGATACCAGTAGGCGTTTTATTTATTTTTTTTTGTTGACGAGGCTAGAAAACATCTCCGATCAAGATAATGAAATCGGTTAAAAATGTAACGTGCCTTGTTGATTTCAATTAGAACAAAACGAGACGTTTATAAATGTTATTTTATTTCTAAACAAAATTAGTGTTTACAATAATAACGCTAGTCGTAATAGTAATAGTTACACAAAAAACACGCGTTAAATGAAAATTATATTTTAAATAATAATTATATTAAATTGGACTTTTCGCGTAAACACGTGTGTTCAAATATTTCACCCGACATTGTGTCCGGTTACATATTAATTTAATAAGACCGCCGTGTTCTGAACTGCGTTTCAGCGTTTACCTTTGAATGCCATGCCAAGAATTTATTAATATTTGTCATAAATCTAAACGTTCTTTTATCTAACTTGTTCCTTTTTTTTCGTTTATATAATTGCCTTCGAGATGGTTTTAAAAATAATATTTTCTTTGTGAAGAAAAAAATTTATTTTCATTAAAATTATTATTATTATTATTCACCTTTCTGGTTTTTATTTTTACATATTATATTAATAATATATTGTTTTTATCATTTACTCCGTATAGCACACGTAGTTGCGTATTTATAGAAAATGTATGCGGTCTCCGCGATTAATAATATTGTCACACTCGATATGAACGGCAACAATTAGTAGTTCCAGCGAAACATATTATTCCTTCTCGTTGCAGCACACCACTGGTCTCGGACGAAGTACAAACAGCTATTAGTTAGAACAGTTAGATATTACACTCATTCACGTAATTCATTAGTTGTAGCTATTTTAATAACATTATATTCACGCGTGCAGTATAGCGTATACAGTATACACGTATGACGTGAAGGCGAACGCCGAGTTTTTGACGCGGTCACGCTGCTGCGAACAAAAATTAATTGTTTCAAAAAAACCGAAATGTTTCTAATTTCTAACATATTATTTTTATATATCAGATTCATACAAACGTACTTTCTACACACTACACCTAAATTCTAAACAATTCAAAACTCAGAAACCCTTAAAACTCCATATGGGACGTAAAGACCTTCTCGGTAATAAACTTTCTATATCGATCTAACCTTTTATCCCAATCAATTCAATCGAAATCAAAATATGTTACACATTTATTTTTTATTAGATGAAACTTTCTTTTTTAATTTTATTTAAATTGAGCTACATTAAACATTTATCGCTCTCAGCATTTTACTTAACATGATAACATAAACACATTTGTCGGGATAGCCTCAGCTTATACAGATCTAATTTAGTTAAATATAATTTACATGTTTACCTTAGTTATACTAATTTATACATTTGTATGGGGCTGTTGTTACAACTGCTGTTTAATGCAATATTTGTTTATCGGTATTAATAAAAAAATATTTATGAACCCATCGACAATTAAAAATTATAAACAACTACGAACCCGTTTCATTGTGTTATTATTTTAAAAATTACAAATATTTTTTGAAATAAGACTGCTTAAAATTTTATTGCTTACTTACGAATTTTGTGTGTTTGTTATATAATTAACTTTTTTAGCAGACGTATGTTTTTACTTCTATGTTATTTGGAGGACGTTTGTGCAATAATGAAGTACATAAAAATAATCCTTTTGTATATTCCAATAAAAATCCACGAAGATTATACGTTGTTTTGATCAATCGCACCTTGTATATAATTTAACTTCCAATGTTCGGTGAGATAGCAACAACAATAAATAACTAAATATTGGTTTTCTTATTTTTTTCAAAATTTTATATTTCGCTTAAAGTAGGTATATATTTTTACAATTTACCCTTAGCCCTTGCCTTTCCTAATTTATGTATGCTTATACGACTTATAAATACATTGCACTCCTCCTTATTAGCATGGTCATGAATTCAGGATTTATAGCTATCGTGATAGATAACTGTAATTGAGTCACCAACCTATTGGTTAATAATATTTAGAAATTGAGACTTAAAGATGGTAAAGTTAAAAGTTAATGCTATATGTGCGTATTTTAAGAAATGAAAAGTCCCTTAACCATTTTTTAAAAAAATTAAGAAAAACCAATAGTTACCTAACCGAAACCGAAACCGATAAAATTGCAAATGTTTCAGTCATTGTAATGAAATGTTGAAACGCGTCTTGTGACGTGGTTTAATTATAATTACTACGTACACTTGGGTGTTCATTATTTGTTCCGCTTAGAAAATTGGCATCCATTATCCATTCAAGTCGGCGAGTTTCGTTCGTATGTTATATTTGTTTTTGTTTTCGTTAAGTCTTATTACGCTATTTCCGCTTAAATTAACTCTCGGTGGCAAATAATAGCTGGTCAAGAAAACGAAATCGATGGCAATATAGTTGTATTGTTATGATATTATCGTCTAAAACCGGCGATGACTTCAAGGGGTTGTTATCGGTTGAGTCGAAGGGGATGAATACGTTTGCCACGAAAGCGAAAATAATTATACTAACCGAACGTCGCGCGTCGGGTAGCATTTTTATATTTTCGTGCGGAATCGGACCCGCATTAGTGTCTTGTAAAATAAATATGTATGAGAGTTTGATCTCAAAACTTCAATTCGCATTTCTCGCGTTTAGTATTTGATCATTTTCACATTTATTTACAAACCAAAATGATTTACAATAACTAAAATAAATTCAAATAAAAATCCTACATTACATCTATTATTAAAAATCCGACAAAACATCGATTTTTAAAAATCCGACCATGTATCTAATAATCTTACGATCGAGTGTGTTTCGTTCGTAGAGTTGGAGTTGCGTTGCGTTGCGGCGAGCTTGTAAACCCTGCAATTACAATATATTATTTCCAGTGAATTATTTAACTATACATATTAAAATGATTATACAAAAAGTAGAATTTGGGAAAAAATAAGTTTTGCTTGGACGATCAAAAAATCAACTTAAGTTCGGAATAAAATAATGCTTATTCACGAATAATATTTTCGCCGTGGGAAATTTGTTTTATGTACATAAACGATTTTGCGTGAAAGTAAACAAAACACTATGGAACATATTATGACGACGTGGCTACTTGACAATATTACAATAAATCCCGGTCGAGACGAAATCGCCAATCGTTTTCGGTCGGGATAAAAGCGATTAGATTATGGAAAAACCTATCTAAAATAATATTTATGATTTTCAACATTCGATCGAAGACCGATCAGTGGCACAACTCATTACTGGCTCTATATGGACTAAACTTTTTCTGTCAAAAACATTAGAATTTCCATGGAAATTCAATTTTCGACCAATATTGTTCTCGATCGATTTGAGACTATATATAGACCCCCGGATTTCGTTTCGGAACGATTTCACGACGTACGCCATTCCGCACAGAAATTTGGTAGTTCGTAGTTACTTGTACGTAACCTTTAGTATATGTTATTTGTATGCGTTCGCATTACCGATCCCGCCGTTTGTATGACACTCGAAATCAAGTTTTAACAAAAACAGGAAAGGCTGGCCGGGGAGACACCGTTGAAAATGCAAATATTTCATTAATTTGTACGCTTTTCATACGTCACCCCAGCCCGCCGGTCTTTCGACAAGCAATTGGCCAATATATAGAACATTATATATTTTTATCATTCGAACGGTCGTTGTTTTCTCGTGCTCACACACGACGTGAGAGCAATAATTTATAATGATATTATTAATTGCACTCTCGCTTTACGGGCGAATCGCATATTTTTCATTCGTCATTCTCGCGCAGGGTACATCTTGTAGAAATCATTTTTGGTCGTCAGCTGAATGTCCTTACCAGCGCGGGCCGGGCGCGGCGTTGTTTCATTGGATTTTTTTTTTTTTTTCACGTGTAATAATATTGCAAATCGTCATCATTAAAACGAACGAGACGAGCGCCTAGCCGGATTCCGTTGTGCATGGTTCATTACGTACCACACGCGCGCGCCCGTCCTACCCCGGTCGTCCGTCGCACCGCGCGTTTATTATACAAAAATATCAATTTCACACGCACGGTCGGACGAGCAGAGCGACGGGGCGGAGAGACGGGGGAGGGGGATAGAAAAATGTCGTTTCGTGTTATAATTAGACCACTTTCGCCCGGCGGCGTCGCGGGGAGGTGAGGGGAGGGTAAACCTCGCGTGGTACGCCCCACGTGCTGTGTGCGCGTTAGCGTCGTAATATATGCGTAATTATCCCTATTAATATGTCTCCGGATCGGGGGAGAGAAGGAGAAATTGACGAAGAAAAAAAAAGAGAGGAAAGATAAATATTAAGAATATTGTAATGACGATGATATTATTCCGTCGTCATTAATCCGCCACGGTCGTTTGGCTTGGTCCGCCGAATTCCCCCCACCCCCGGGACCGTATCAATCCTTTTGATGTGCGGTGCGCGTCGTCCTCGTCCCCGTAAACGTCACTCGAGGCGAGATAAGGCGTGATAATCTCGCGGTCGCCGCCGCCACAGCCGCCGCCGCCGATTCGATATCTGCAGTCGCGCCGCGGACACACCGCTTTTACACGCTTCGCGTACTCCGGTCACGACACATCGTCGCCGCATCGCAACCGCGAAACGATACAATACGCACACGCATCGCACCGCGTACATCACCGCGCCATGGTGTACCTGTTCCACTTCGAGCTGCCCGTGGACGAGGCCACGTGGACGTGCTTCGCGACCGCTTACCGGCCGTACCTGAAGTGCCTGACGCTCAGCGAGGTGGACGCACTCGCCGTCGGCGTGATGCACTTGTCCCGCGCCTACGACCGCGTCCACCTAGACGGCCCCGAGGCGACCACCGCCGACGGTACCGGGCTCGTGGCCGTCAGCGACGGGCCCGGCGGCCAGACGACGGCTGACAGCGACGTGGAGGAGAGCGAGATCCACGGGCCCGCGGGACCCATAACCACGTTACTGTCGTTTTTCTACGTCAACACCAGAAAAGGTAACCCAACCCGGTGGCGCAACTGTCCTGCGGTCACGTCACGTTCGGGTTTTTCGCCGGGTCGCTAACCGAGCGATGACGGCAGCAAAGCGTCGCACATCGTCCTGTCAACGCCTGCAGTGAAATCGGTGTCCGCCGCGGCAACAGGGATGGCCCTTTCACACTGATTAGTAGGGGATGTCACCATTGGTCGGGACCCGGTTAGGCTAGCATTGGGAAGGTATCGCCGAATAGAACACTTCGTAGAGACGTCTTATCCTGTCCGTTATCCGTTTTTTCTAGACTTTTGAAAAGTATGTGTGGGACACGTATAAACATGGTATTAGAATCTTGTTCAGATACTTACGGAAACAACGGTGAAAAATGTTATCCCACGATTTATTGGTCGTATTTTTTCTCTCTCTCCGGTTAATGAGTGCAAAGAGTTACGTCACTTCTACTGGCCGAGACCGGACATTCCTTTGAGTCAAGGTTGGATACAGATGTTCTGAATGAAGGGGGAGGGACATTTATATAAAATAAAATAAATTAATAGAAATAGGCATAGAAATTGTCCAATTAATTATCGACATCAAAATTAGTTGTCTACAGAAATTTGTCATACTGTCGACAGAAATACTGGTGATATGTTTTATTCTCTGATAATGTACCCATTTTTAATTTTGATTGTAAAACTCTATTCAAATTGAAATCCATACCTAAACAATTTAAAAAAAAAACATTTTGATCAACTTTTAAGTAACGTTTTTTTTCGAACGAGAGGAGGAAAATGCCCCTATTGCCCTCTCCCCCTTGTATACGCCCTGCCTTAGACTACTGCGATGAGTGAAAACAGTGCATTATATTATACTTCATCAGACGCGAAGGATGATCGATTTTTATTTTTATTTCCCATAAGCGGTAACAAATGATTCACTTTGCCTACAACTTCTTCTGTAGATTAAATATTTCCTTTTACGTGAAATCGTTCATTAACGTGCCGGATTTTTTATTTACCCGATCGTCGTGGTCAACAGCTATTACAACACTTGGAGCTCGAATAATATTTTGGAAATCCTTACCGAAGTTCTATTTATACCCTCGCACTTAAAGTCCCGTTGGCTGAACGTTCTATCTAAGAGCCTTGTTGTCCATACGCGAATCTGCTAAAACCGGATTACCGAGCACGGCACATTTTAGTGCTCTTTGATTTATTTATTCACGAAACGGTTCCAAAAATAACAGTTGGAGGCGTCGAGGACAAAGTGTAATAATTTGTATCCCGTGTATAATGTAATGTATTTCCGACAGTGGTTGATATACTGCAGCTATACCGTTATAATAATATACCTATATAGGTGTACCGTACGTACGCACGACTTGGCACTCGCCAACGATTTGAACAAAGTCGATATTTAATACTTTATCCACCTATATTCCTATGTTCGTTTTAATTGTAATTTTTAATGTTCCGTCGACGCGCGAAACGGGAATGCACCCGTTTATACTGCAGATTTTATCCGTATCGGTATTTTTGTACGTCCGCTCGCGTGTCTAGCACGTGAAAAACGGTATCATATAGTCGATACCATCGCGTTTTCCGGAAGACCGAAGAACAGAATACACGAAACGCTCGTCGAAAGTACATTTTAAACGTCGCGTAGAAAAGCTCGGCAATTAGAGACTGCGTGTAAGCCGGTGTCAATGATTTATCTTGTTCTTGGACTTTTACCTTGCACCCTTGTGATATCGCATGATCAGTCCGGGGAAACGGTCCAAAGCTCACGTCGGTGGTTATGACGCACTCGGGCCGGCCACCGATACGTTTACCGGGGGAACATTTTGACGCGATTTAACGGCGCCACAGCGCCCCGTCACGCTTTCATTACGACTCGTTGATCGTTTCTCGTTCTAAGGACCGCTTTTAATACATTTTTACGCATAATTTGAAACTTTCAAATAGTTGGACTGTAATAGTCCGGCTTCGAGTCCTTCGCTCGACGGTTTTCGAACGATTATTTCCCTCTGCATCTTTTCGCGTTCTTCTCGCTCTCTTCGTTCAAATTCTCTCGATCGTATTCGATGATTCAAAGCCAGTCTCGTAAGATTTTAAATCACCGGCTAAACGGTCGACGAATCATTTGAGAAGGCATCGGACGTTTCCGAATCGACTTTTATTCGTGTAGAACATACTCGTGTTCGTGTGAAACTAACTTTCGTGACAACGCGATAGTGTTGACAGACCTAAAAATACAAACGTCTGACGTTAACGGATTCTCGCTGAGCAGTTTGTCACTCCCCTGCAATATAAATCAACGCAATGACAAGATGTGTGTGCACATGTCCACGGTAAATCTAACGAGACAAAAACGTATTTCATACTGCACGGCAGTACGTGACGCAAATCTTTCTTACCCGTCATTCTCGAGGTGTATTATACAGTCACTGAGCTAAACAAACTTTGACCTACCCGTTCTATTAAAATAACTAGTTGTTTTTTTTCCTGTTAAAAAAACAGCACGAATTATTTGCCGACATATTAAATTTTATACGTCGGTTATTGTATCCGTACGTCATATCAAATTTATTTTAATTTATTGCTTTAATGCTACTAGTCTAAACTTTTTTTACCAACCTCACTAAATGATTTATCCTCCCGTTAACATAAAGGTAACGGAATACTTTTTTCGAATAGTCCAGATCTACAGTTATTAGTCGTGTATTCTTTTCAATGAGAAATATATTTTAAAAATAGTTCAAATGAGTGGTTAAAAAATTATGGTTTAAATCTAGTGAATGTTTAATATTGTTAACTTATGATCGACACTTGGAAATATTCTACTAACTTGAACTTTCAACTCGACTGAAAAAATAACTGTGAACTCACGACTTAACTAATTATTAACTTGCCCATCCATTATTCGGGTATACCTGTGTATTATTACCGCATGTATAATACGATTTAAAAACTTATGCGTTTCTTTTTCAGCTGAAATCACAATGCCAAGTGGTAAACGAGACCTACCGTCCATTGAGGACAACCGTGATGGCACGGTATCGCTCAAATACGGCCCCAAAGAAGAAGGTTTACACGAGCTATTCGTCAAGTACAACGGTGAAAACGTTCAAGGTAAATCATTCGTCCATTTTCTTTTTTATCACCGTTCGGATACGGTACAATAATTACAATCGTTTAAACGTCCGTAAGTGACCTAAGAGATCAATATCATAATATCCTATCGTAGTGCGGTCATCAACCTGTGAGGTCGTGACCCGGGTTAACTTTAGCTGGTCACGTGAAATACAGAAGTTCTATAAATACAAATAACGATCAGTTTAATGTACGAACAATATTACGTTTTCGCTAAGTTCTGGGTTTCGATCAATGTATACTTCAAACGTAAATATGTTTTTCCGCTCATTAAGTATTGATTTGGGTCACTAAAAAACAAAAATAACTGTCACCAAACCGAGACACCAGTCGAGAAAGGCAAAAAAACCACTGCCATATCGTAAACACGTTGACTCAGCTGCGTATTCGCAAAAAGGGGCTTTGAGGCGCACAAGTCCCTCGATATCTATTTATTATCTAGAGTATATTTTTACACTCGTGTTTGTATACAAATCTATTTATAGTGCAGTGTTCACTTATGTCTACACAAATCAGTAGATTATTTTATCCTCCCGGAATGATTTAAACGAAAAGTGATGTTTAGCTAAGACGGATGAACAATATATGCATTGTACGACGAACGTTTGAACGATTCGTGTAGGGTGGAACTGCGTTTAGGCTCTTCCCGGGAAAAAAGTCCTGGGCGGTGCGCCCGCCTGTCCCCGTGATTTATAGTAGTCGATTGAAAACGTAATAATTTTTGTCGAGTAATTTTAGACCTCGTGTTTTTCGGCAAATGCGCGTTCACGAGTTAAAGGTTTGTTCCATACGTATATACTAAAAAGTATAATGTTCGTGTATGTATATACGTATAAAGTATTTTTTTTCTCTTTTACTGAAATAACGCCAGCGCGACATTGTGTATTAAATAGAAAAAATAATTTCGGTTTTCACACGCAGAATTATAACTTTCGTTTCCAACATTTTGCGTCATTAGATTTTATTATAGCGGTCACTCGCTGTGAACGAAAATAAACTTCGTGTTCTCCATCCGATCGAAATAATTATTACGTGCATCACTCTCTCCGTGACTTTAATTTCACTGTTATTCGGGAAAAAGCGACCCGAGTCCATTGCCAATTCTCAACGTAAGGTTCCCGATCGTTTCAGAACGTCTTAAGAAATTTAAAAAAAGACGCCCGTAAAGTTATATTACAATACTGCTATTGAAGTAAATATTATTCACCTGAGTATTATTTTGAATATGTTTACTGCACTCAGATGTGAATATAATATACGTATATATATATATATATAATATTATACATGTATAATGTACGTGTTATTATGGATTGTGTACAATTTAATTTAAATCGTTAAAAAAAAATACCTTATCATAGGTAGTTATTAGCTTATAATGCTCAAGTGAATTTATAAAAAATTATGTTATATATGAGTAGAAATGCTTAAATATAATGTTCAAGTAACAAGTGTAAGCTATGTTTTCTATAACTTTTTTTTTCATGCCACATTAAAGGTGTCCCGTGGCGGTACAAATATTTATTTTTCAAATGGAAACACCCTTTTTTCGCGGTATTTTATTGAGGTAATTTTTCAGTGAATTTCAAAATTCAAACAAGTAGTATTATAGTAATTTAAGTATTAAGGAGAAATGTATCACAAATACCCGCCTAAAATTATGACATGTGATCATTAATTTCTACTGATTTAAGATAACGTGATACACATATCATACGCAATATTAAATTTGAATAATTCCGAAAGTATTAGTCCAAATTTTGACTACGTTACATAAAAATTTCCAGATATGTAACTGAATAATATTTTGCTGAAAAATATGGTGTCACTTGAAAAAAAAAGTTTATATAAACACTACGGGACATAGTAAGTTGACATGACAAAAAAAATCCAAATTTAAGCATTCTTGCGTACAAAAAAAATTACCTTATATATATAATATGTGGTTTCCCCTTTTTTTAATAAAGTAGGTACTTATCATAAACGAAATAAATAGAATAGCTTTTTCTCATTACAATATGACAAGATGAAAGCATATTACGTTTTGCTGAATTTACCTGCAAATTTATTTGCTCTTTAAGTTTTTAATCATGGCGCGGCACTGTTATAAAGCCGCTATAATTTACTACGATTTGTCACTAAAATAATCACTTTTAAGGACTCCCTCCGTGTCGACCCGAATTAAAACCACATCAAAACTAAAAACGTACACGTCGGCCAAAAAATGTATTTATATTTTTTCACGATTTCTCGTGTCCTTTCAAATTGTTCAACTGGACACATTAAATTAGTTGGACATGTGCGTAAATATCTAAAAAAAAAAATTATCAAAACCCTATAACTTTGAGCACTTGTCACTTTACATCACCGATTTAAGCAATTTAATAAAACGCATATACCTTATAACGTCGCATTCGTTTCAACTTAACATTGAGTGAAAATCGACTAGCCCGTAAAAAAAAATTCTGCTAACTATCTATACGAGTAGAATCTAGATCATTGCATACATATGTAATATTATAGCGATGTGTGAAAAAAAGGACAAAAATAAACGTTGAATATCGAAAAACGTTGTATAACGTTTTTCATTTAAATATTAGCTTCATTTTCTGTTACTTTTTCAAACAGTTGATACGCAGAAGCAGCACAAACGTTAAAATATTTCAATAAATGTACTTGTTTTTCGAGGTTTTAAAAATGTATGATTTTTTCAATCGGAAAAAGAAAACATTCACATACTTAGCTGTGAGACCCAACAGAGAAAAGTTAACAGTAGTAATATTTCGCAGTTATACATTTTCATGTGATTTGTTTTTTTCCACTCGGATAAAATAAAACAAATAAAATATAGGTCATCCGTTTTTATTCTATATTTTTACGCGGTCGCACTTTTTTATCGAGTGCACCGGTGTGTGAGTTGTCGTTTGCAACATGTATTAATGTACATCCATCGTGATTCTTATTTTAGGTTCACCGTTCAAGTTCCACGTGGATTCTATCACCAGCGGACACATCACGGCGTACGGCCCCGGGCTCACGCACGGCGTCAGCGGAGAACCGTCCGACTTCACCATATATACCAAAGGAGCCGGAGCCGGTACGTGTAACGTTCGATATTGTTATCGTTCAAAGGCGCTTTGGCCATTACAAGACCACGACTTGCCGTAAAAAACTTCTCTCCACCCATCGTCGCACTGTCTCCTGACGCTTCCTCTCTCTTTACCGCACTCGGTCCATTTGGAACTTTCTTCGCGCGTAATATTCCCAAAGTGGTAGTCATCCTATACTCAGGCTTTATATCAATAAACGGGTCCATAGGCAAACCTTGTTTGTATAATATACACCATGCGGCATGCACTATTATAATGCTTACAAATCAACGTGAGTATCTACTTCATTTTCTTGTCCCACGTCGAGAACTTTTGCTGCTGTTGATCTCACTCTGCCTCGCGTATACTTTCTTCAGATCCGTTATACCCGCTACCCGCAATCTTTTCATAATAACCTATTCTTACCACATGTATTTCCATCCTTTTTGCGGTCTGCCTCTCGATGTATCTTTTTCCAATCGCTCTGGATCGATCGAGTCTCTCCATTATATTATTATTATTTCGTTTACTAAACTTAACCTTGCCTTACCGGTTGATTCGTTCGCGCACAGGTGGACTTTCGTTGGCCGTGGAAGGGCCCAGCAAGGCAGAGATCAGTTGTCACGACAACAAGGATGGTACCGTTTCGGTTACGTATCTACCAACGGCGCCCGGTGAGTACAGGATTTCCGTGAAGTTCGGCGACAAGCACATCAAAGGAAGCCCGTACAACTCAAAAGTTACAGGTAATAATCGGTTATTGGTTTTTGTGATAAAATTGTATCGAATCAAATTACTTAGGGCTTTAAGTTTTTAATTTCAAACTTGAGAAATGCACATATCTATAATTCTCATGCTTTAATTATGATTTTACCAAAACAGCTTGAACGAGGTTTATTTAAAAATAATTTCAAATTGTAAAATACTTATAAACTATTGAAGTACGTCTAGTCAATTTTTTTACAAAACTGCGGGTGATATAACGAAAGATGTGACATTATATTGCAATAACTAATAAGCTTAAAATGTGTGTGAAGTGTGAACCTTAAAACTCTCATAACCACTTTCTTTCGTAATGAATAAACATTTCGAGAAGCTCTTGTAACATAGTTAAAAGGAAAGAATCAAGTACTAATTATTAAATCCAATGTTTACGCACGTATAGGTGAGGGCAGGAAGAGAAATCAAATATCCGTTGGATCGTGCAGTGAAGTATCACTGCCTGGCAAAGTACTCGACAAGGACTTCCGACTGTTGAACGCTTCGATTCAAGCGCCGAGTGGCTTGGAGGAACCTTGCTTCTTGAAACGTCTACCCAACGGCAACTTAGGTACCTATATCTATATATATATATATATATATTACATTTTTACGCGTACCTGTGCGCCGCCCGGATTTCACGACCGTCCGATCGTATGTTGCAGGTATATCGTTCACGCCCAGAGAAATCGGCCAACACGTGGTGTCCGTGAAAAGGATGGGACAGCACATCGTCAACTCGCCGTTCAAAATAACCGTGGGTGAGAGAGAAGTCGGAGACGCGAAAAAGGTCAAAGTCACCGGAAACGGGTTGAAAGAGGGCAAAACGCACGTCGAGAATTTGTTCACAGTGGACACGAGAAGTGCTGGTAAGTGAAAAATGACGAAGGAAATATCGACGATTATTGCAAACGTGCAGATGGGAATAAAATGTTGACTTGCGCGTGTTACGCAAAACCATACGCGTGGGCGCTGTTGAACCAAACAGATTTCGTGTTGGACTTTTTCAAGTCGAGAATCTTTGACGCGGACACGAACACGAACAATTTACAGACGAAACGAAACGAAAATATGTTACCGCCTATAATATAGTAGCTCATACATTTTATCTGAAATATTACTCCGAGATTAGCGATTGTTTTTTTTTCTCTTACGCACTGTGGTCCGAAAATTGCAGATTATTACTATCGCCACGTGCTCGGTGGGTCGTTAGTATTTTTTCTGTCCCCAGTTACAGCGTCCAAACGCGAAATCGAAATCATCCGACAACTTTTTCCGTATAATAATATATAACACGAGTGGTGTACTAGTGCAGGATGATGTGATGTTATTTGTTTTTCTTCTTCAACCCTTAGGATACGGTGGACTGTCGCTATCCATCGAGGGTCCCAGTAAAGCCGAGATCCAATGCAAGGACAACGAGGACGGCACGTTGAACATCTCGTACAGGCCCACGGAACCGGGATACTACATAGTGAACCTGAAGTTCGCCGACCACCACGTCGACGGGTCACCGTTTACCGTCAAAGTGACGGGGGAGGGAAGCAACTGTCAGCGCGAGAAGATCGAGCGTAAGCGCGAAGCCGTGCCACTGACCGAGGTCGGCAGCAACTGCAAGCTCACGTTCAAGATGCCGGGTACGTCTAAGTCACTATACACCGTCAGTTGTTGTTTACTGCGATACGTGAAATGATATCCTGCGCGTATAGTCTTATACGTGCGGATGATCGCGCGTGCGATAATATTGGTCTTCTATTTCAGCCGTCTTTGTTTAGAAAAAACTACAGGCCCGCGAATGGTGTGAAATAATACTTACAATTTCGCTTCGACACGTATAACATATATATAGTATTTTACCCTAAACTCGGGAGAGAATTTAAATTCTGATGCAATTCGTCCCAGTATATGTATATAGATTATCATCGTTCCCCGGTTTCAATATTTTATAAGCTCGGAAACAGTTTTACATATTTTACCGTCAATTTAGTCATACATTTTTTGTAATTGGAGTCCCTTAACCTGCAGTGGTCCACGGACTCCTAGGGAATGCGTAGGTGGTTCCGCGGGGGGATCCGTGAAATGGTTCTGAAATGTGTATTCGAATAACGAGAAAATTATGATTTACAATTAATTGTTTGGACACAAAAAATCTGTAATTTATACTAGTGACATGATGATAGTAATAATATTTAAAATTAAAAAATATTAAAATAATAATTAAAGTCAAAAGTTTTTCTTTTTGAATGGGTGAGGGGGTCCGAGGTTTTACTTTATACTTTGATTGGGTCCACAACTCGGAGAAGGATAAGAACCACTGCTCTATTCGCATTGGACGCAATCGAGACGCTTTTTTCGACAGTGACTGATGAATTATTTTCCTTCCACAGGTGTGCTGCCGTACGACCTGTCGGCGACGGTGACTTCGCCGGGTGGCATTACGGAAGACGCCGAGATCAACGAAATCGAAGACGGCCTCTACGCGGTTCACTTCGTGCCCAAGGAGTTGGGCGTGCACACCGTATCGGTACGGTACAACGAGGTCCACATACCCGGTAAGTTTTATCCCTACATTCCCTTACCTCATCCACCTCCAATGCTGTCCGTCTTCGATCGACTATATAGCGATGACGCACTATATTATGCGTTCTAACTGACGACGAGTATTATGTTTTTCCGTTGCAGGATCGCCATTCCAATTCACCGTCGGCCCTTTGAACGACGGTGGTGCTCATCGCGTGCACGCCGGTGGTTCCGGTCTAGAACGCGGAGAACAAGGACAACCGTGCGAATTCAACGTGTGGACGAGGGAGGCCGGCCCGGGCTCGTTGGCCATATCAGTCGAAGGTCCTAGCAAGGCGGAGATCGATTTCAAAGACCGCAAAGACGGCTCGTGCTACGTCAGCTACGTCGTGGGCGAACCAGGTTTGTCGACGACTCGTAAACGGTTTATGATTGGTACCCAAAACTGATCCGGGATAGGTTTTTTAATTTAGCCATAGTAAATTTTTATGCAAAGGCGTAAAAAAAAGTGTAAATAAACCAGGAGGGGGTCTCAGCAATAACAACTCCGAACGCATAGTGGCCATTTTATAAAATATCACGTTAACTCCGCACACAAGTTTTTTTTTTCTTTTGACACCGAATTCCACACACAAGATTTATGGTAAATTAAAAATAATATTAGGTAGGTACTGTGATGACGTATAACGTCTGAGAATCACACATAAAATTTAAATTTGAGTCGCGTGAAAATATAATAATATGATCATAATATGATAATTATTGGTAATTTACTTTGAGGAAACATTCGTATTTAATAGTGATCGAATTAGTATTATTAGTGTATTCGTGTAGTTTAGAGATCGATTTTGGAAGCTTTGGACGATTTCGAATTCGTTCACGAGAAATAAAATATCTAATAAACGTTGTGTCTTTACATGCTAAAGTCGACGCTGCTTTTACACTATTGGCTATTTCGAGTTTTATTAATTTTAAGGGACAGTCAGTTATATATCCAAGACATAGCTTTCGTTTTGTTCCGTTATTACTAGTTTATCGAGCGTTCATTTTGGTGTCGATATTTTCATTTGAATGCGTACAAGACTTTCGCAAAAAAGTAATATCAATGCCAATTGTGTATAATTTTGCTTTATACGTTTTATCGTTGTATTTCTCTCCAATTTTTAACATTGTGTACTTAGAATATTTATTATTATTTTTACCTGTAGCACATTTTTAACACTTGATTAAGTGCACACTTTAAAAAAAACAAGGATTAATATAATATTCTAAAGCACTATAATATCAATAGTCGCACTACACAATTATCAGAGAACTGAATTCGTCGTGTAAACGTTTATTACACATGGATAGGAATTACATATTAGATTATTTCCCGAGACCAACAAGTTGGGGCTATCAATAATCATTTGCACCGATTTTTTTAAACCAAAAGTTAATGAACAGCAAGTATCTAACAAAGTATTAACATTTTGTTAATAGTAATTAGTAATTACTATTAAAATATTTATGATTTATATTAGTCCATTAATAGTCTCCGATAAAATTAAGTATTATTTTATTTTGTTTCGCTTGAAAAATAATAAAACGAAAACATAGTTTACATATTACATTGCGAGTTTAGAGTTATATTTCGAATCAAAATGTTCAGGTCTCGCGCACAGTCACGACCATATAATACGTGAACACCTACTCGTCACCCTTGTCCATGGAGAAAAATGATTTTTAAAACGACACTTTTCTTTTACAGGCGAATACCGTATTGGTATTAAGTTCAACGACCAGCACATACCCGATTCGCCGTATAAACTTTTCATGTCGCCAGCTATGGGCGATGCGCACAAGCTTGAAATAGCACAGTTCCCGACGTCCGGAGTGCAGGCCGACTACCCGGCTCAGTTCCTCGTCCGTAAGAACGGTGCTGTCGGTCAACTAGACGCCAAGGTAACGTCGAACAAGATGCCGCGTTTAATATTATAACATAACGGTATCCGCATTACACGAACCGGATCGGAAAACCCGATCCGGGGATCGAAATCCCTAAAAATGTTGAGAATGAAAACACTGCGGGTCAAATATTTCCAAACAACCGAAACTGAAAATTTTCTTATTCGTGAAAAAAAAAAACTATAGTTTTATACAATTTTAAAATTGGAAATTATTTAACATATTATTTTCCAAAAATGTTTGCACAACCTCGAATCGGAAAGCTGTGTTATGTCCGATACGAAAGAGCACGCGCGTTGGCAATATGATGTTTTCGAGCTTAAATTTGGATAGTATATAACTCGATACGTCATAGATATAAGAACATCGAACCGTCATGCTTCGTTACGTCTCCGACAGCGAATATGATGAGTGACAACTGACGATGTTCGAGTTGTTTTTTCCCTTCCCGTCAACAAATACGTGAACGGGCGCGTGATATAATACATTTTACTGTTGTTGTACAGGTGGTGTCTCCGTCCGGCGCGGAAGACGACTGTTTCATCCAGTCCATCGATCAAGACATGTACTCGGTCCGTTTCATGCCCCGCGATAATGGCGTGCACAACATCCACGTCAAGTTCAACGGGGTCCACATTCCAGGATCGCCTTACCGCCTTAAGGTAGGCAAAGGAGACGCCGACCCGGCAGCCGTGCACGCCACCGGCAGTGGTCTGGGAGACGTTAAGACAGGTAAATAATTGTGCCACGGAGTTTCAAAATATTATTTTAATGACGGCTCTCGGTTAAACGGGTTAAATATATTTTGACCGAAATTAATTAACCATCAATAAAACTGTAGCACAGGTAGTTATAGTGCGTAGTACTGAGCATTAGTCCTTAAGCGAAACACGTAAGCACATGTATTATCGTATATTTAAAAGCTGTACAAAGTGTACATAATTGAAAAAGTATCGGCCGAACGGTATTTTATTTGTTTTTATAAAAAAATAAATATATACTCGTATATTGACTTTAGTCTATGGTCAGCATTTGGTATGCTGTTTATACATGTATTTTATTCCGGAGAATATTTTGAAATCATTTTACGAAAAACCTATTGAGGGCTTATAAATGATTATAAATTAATTTATAAATTATTTTTCGGTCAAACAACAAACATGAGAATAGTATTTGTTTTCATTTTAGTGAATATCTATTCATTTTTTGATGTAAAACACAATTATCGCGCCAAAAGGACGGGAATGTTTTACGACTGCCTTATAGAGCTATTGTAGTTTTTAGTTTGATCACAATATGTTTTCAATTGATTACAAAAATTAACTGTCGTCGACTTTGCTTTTATTCTTGGACAAGATAATTAAGACTTTAACGCTATGTATTTAATGTTCTAGGACACAAGACAGACTTCATTGTGGACACGTGCAACGCCGGTGCCGGTACGTTAGCAGTGACCATAGACGGTCCCAGTAAGGTCTCCATGGATTGTACCGAAGTAGAAGAGGGCTATAAGGTCAGGTACACGCCATTGGTGCCGGGCGAATATTACATCAGTTTGAAATACAATAGCTATCACATCGTCGGTTCGCCGTTCAAAGTCGTATGTACTGGTAAGTGTGACTCGATTGGAGTGGCGTAAAAACTAAAAAAAAAAAAACAAAAAAAAAAAACGTTAAAGAAAAAAGAATGGACGAGGAATTAACATCACATAGGTATTATATCGTATTATGGTCATGGGGTTATCATTTTTTTTAAAATACAGGACGCACTTTTTTGATTAACTTCTTATGCTCACTTAAAAAAAAAAATGTATAGAAGTTTTGGAATATAAATAAAATATTTATACACAAAAACCGTTTTATATATTTATATATTATACCCGCTAAAATGGTTAAAACAATAACGTAAAAATATCATTGTAAAATATAATGAGTTATACTTATACTATAACAGCGAGGAAAATAACGGGCTTGATACGGGGTGGACTTGAAAAAGCGGGACAAAATGCGTCCCGTATAACTTTGGTAAGAACAACGGGACACAAAATTTAAGTACGGAACGTATGCGGTCACCCTAGTGTAATATCATAAAGCAATATCATATTTACGTTCACGATAGAGGTTGCGAACGAAAGAATACGTAAATAATATTGAAGGTACATGAGGTCGTCGGAACATTTTTGTAGAAAACCGTGCGTTGTGGTCGGAGGTTTGTGAACAGTATATTAGATAGGTACCTATGTAATATAGTCAGACTAACGATCAATTAAAATATCACATTTTGTCCTGCAAGAAGTACCAAACCGATCCATTTATTTCGGTGATATCGCGAATAACATTTATTATTATAAACATAATACTCTGTTGCGTTGCTTGCGTTAATCGTTCATGAATATGCTATATATACATTTGGATTTTTTTTCCAGGCGAGGATTTGGCCGAACGCGGCCCGCAGGAAACGAGCTCGGTGGTCGTGGAAACCGTACACAAAGTGTCCAAGAGTCACAAGGGCGGATCCGGTGTCGTTCTACCGCATTTCAAGTCGAACGCTTCTCTCGTCACTAGCAAGGGAATGGGGCTGAAAAAAGCGTACATTGGAAAGCAAAACTTGTTCAGCGTAAGCGCAGGCGATGCCGGTAAGTCGTTGTATGATACCGTGCGTATTATACAATATGATATTATGCATATAACATGACGTAGAAATCATATACGAAATCGCGTAGTTTTTCCGGATTCTTTCGAACGCTTGAAACTATAAAAGGTCTAAGGCAGTTTTTCACGCTATTTTTACAAAGGTGACGAGCTATTGTAGCATCATGTTCTTTCTTAAAAAGATTTTCATACTTACCAGTCGAATACGAAGAAGACGGATTGTTTGAAAACGTCTCGAAAACCGAATAACGTACCTGTTAACCTTTTTGTTGACACAAACGTGATAACCAATCTACTTTCGACATTTGATTTTCTTCACGACCCATTTCGACTGTGCGTCTACAATACCACAACTTCATGAATGCCGACAGTTTATTAACACGTGTACACTAAGGCGGTCGGACTTGGAATATTATGCAAACTTAAATATTGTTGTTCGCCCGAGTAGGTCAAAAAAAAATAGATACACATAATTTCATTAGAACTTAATTGTGATCGATACAGAATTTGAGTGAAATTTGCGTAGGAGATTTCAAGTGGATCTTTCCAATCGGGATTCCACTGCAGATCCGTCGAATATTATAATTATAAATATCAATTTGTACTATATTATTGTTTATCGCGCACTCGATAATCGCATGGATAGAATTCGCTAAAACGCTAAAACTGACGTGTTACAGGTAACAACATTCTGTTCATTGGCATTTACGGACCGAAGGGGCCGTGCGAGGAGATATTCATCAAACACATGAAGCAGAACAATTTCCAAGTGAGCTACATCGTCCGGGAGCGCGGCGAGTACATCCTGTTGGTCAAGTGGGGCGACGATCACATACCCGGTTCACCGTTTAAGATCGAAGCCTAAGTCTGGAGAAGAAAATCGAACGTTGGCTAGAAGAAACACCGGATCTATTCAGTGTAGGGCGACAGGGGGTCCACTATCATTACCAAAATCAAAAAAAAAACTAAAACAATAAAAACCCGAGTAGAAAACAGGTATCCGTCCGTCGGACTAAAATATAGTTCTATACGTCCAGACTTCTGCTGTAATTTCATTGTGTTACTCACTTTTTTCGATTTCACACTGTTCTACGAAAGAAAAAAACAAAAAAAAAATTTATTTCATTGTTTCGTTCTTATTATGATTTATATTTATTCAAACATTATCATATTTATTTTATATTATATACAACTGTTCTTTAGTCAGAAATAATCTTATAATTTATTTATAATATATTTTAATTATTATTATTTTTATTATTATTATTATCCAATAGATATTGTAAAATGTCGGTATTCAACACTATACCAAACGCTCGAGTACAATACTGAGAGTTGATTTATTTTCAAACAATAGTCGATTAATAGTACTTCGCACCATGTAATACTTCGAAATAGAATATTGAACAACATTCAGCGTAGCAGGTATTTTTTAAATTGTACGGCTAACCATTACGGATTTTCGTTACTGATGATTCAATATAATGTTACACGTGCGTTAATATTATAATACGTTATTTTACAAATGTGCAAAAAAAAAGAAAACAGAATGGGATGCCTGTACAATGTACATAAAGATAATGCTATTATAATGTTACCCACGAAGTGTTTTCCTTCGTTATAGTGACGTGTTCGGAAAAGCTACGAAAAGCTATCGAAACGTCAACGGACAGCAAACTGCGATCCGTGTTAATGTTGTCCACTGCGGATGAATACGGACGGGTTGCTGATTGCCACAAAAATAAAACAAACTATACCGCGGTTCAACGAAAGGCAAAATGTATAATTAGTAGAGTATAATAAGTAGAGTTATGATGTTGATGACTAAAAAAACACACAAAAATGCACTAAAAACTTTAAAAAAATTACCTTAAAAATGATCTAAAAAACCTAATTAGGTAAGTGAAAAAAATGTATTTATAAATGATCATTTTTATTAGAGATATGGGTGTAATATAATATTAATAAACAATATTATACATTTATATTTTAAGCACTATATAAAATTATTAAAAATAAATTAAAAAGTAATCTAAAATCTATCATCTAAAATTTGAGGAAAATGGCCCCCCCCACATTGTACAAAAACTACAAAAAATGACCTAAAAGATGAAAAAAAAACTTAAAAATGTTAAAAAATAACGTTAAATAACAAAAAAAATGTATTTATAGGTAAAAATGCCCAAAAATGCAAAATATAATTAGAATATTCTGCATCAAGGGAGCATGAAACAAATTTTTAGCTAGGATAGCATTAATATGCTAATGCATGTACAGAATCAAAGGGGAAAAAATGCAAAAGACATCAACATCCTAACTCTAATAATAAGTGTCTGTGCACTTACCTCCGGGGCGATTCGCACTAGTGCAACATTAAAATAATAACATGATGAACAATAACATTTTAACGTACAAATGTATAATTTAAATTTTAAAAAACTTATTGCAATTAAACACTTACACCAAATATTTACTTATGTTTGAAAATAATTGCTTTCCGGTATTATTGCGTTGTTGGTGTTAAGGTTGCCGCGACGGTGTTTGTCACATTTAGACCCGGGCCCGAGCTACTCTTGTAGGCGTTGAGGACCATGTGTTTTTCTTCACACGAATATAACTACCAACGGTATTGGATTGTAATGATATACTTTACCACGATATTGTGTTGATGCGCTGCAGTCTGCAATACTTCAAGATCATAAAATCTTTATTAGATAAAATCTAAAAGTTTTTGAACAAAATCGAAATAACTATAATACATAAACATGGACGTAGTAGTAGTACGACTGGTTAATAATAATAGTACGACTGGTTATTATCAATCGTCACGAAAAATGCGTTTGGGCACAACTTTAGAATGAGACGGTAACAATGGTCATCAGTGGTCGGCTGTGTTTGGATTTTTTAACTGTTATTTAATGGATTCACCTTATAGAAATGACAGTTGAATATTAAACGAGTAAATGTGTAATTATACTACGGCTTTGGCAGTAACTCTAACGGTAAACGTTTGTAATGACTAATGAGTTAGCGTCCTTGTTTTCATTGTTTTCTCTTATACCATACGAGTAAATACTTATTTGTATTTATTTTTTTTTTTTTTATCTTAACTACAGATATTTATCAAATATTCTTGAATGGATAAAATATCTATAAATAAAAATCTGTGTACAATATTTTGACCCGTTGAGTTCATAGTCTCAAACTGTAATACGTGTTAAACTATATTGAACTATATTACACCGGTATAGTATTAAGAATATGATTTATAATGATTTTGAGCTGCGGAAAAAATCTTGTATAAACCATGGTTCATGAGCATACCACAGCCTAAGCCGTTAGCAGTAGCAGAGTCAATAGTTACCAATAGTTACCAATAGTTACCAATAGTTACAAATATTTACCGTACAAAATAGTTTTACGATATTATATTCAGTATGAATATGATTTGCAATTTATTGAAGCGTACAGCAAGAATTCGTGGTGGTTTTGTGTTAAATTGATCACGGGAGTATTAGGGAGTGTGCATGGAATCTTATTTTTTTCCTCGCAATTAACCCTGATCCACCCCGGAAGAGTTTAATACAGTTTTACGGTAACGGGGATCACATTATACGTGTACACATGATAAAATGAATGTGAAAAATATAATTAATGCCGAGTACACATAAAGAGACGAAGAGTTCATTATGTATATCAAAAGTTATAAAATGTATAACGATAATAGAATAACAAAATTCAACAAAATAAATGATATCTGTTTCGTATACGAATGACTTTTATTGTTAAAAATTTATGAATAATACATCCAACATTTGTTTTAAAGATTTTTTTTGTTTTTTTGTAAATAAATATCTAAGTTTCATACAGAATTTAAAATACATAAAGAGACGAATCTTTCTGATAAATACGCCATTGTAGCGAGTAAAAAATGTACGATGAATATAGTTAAGTGGTCATTATCAAGTATAACAATATCAATAATTTAGAGGAAGTACGGAGGATTGCGAACAACGATTCCATAGTCTTTGAGCACTGGTGTCAAATCTTCCATGGACAAAGAAATGTGACGGTCTTTGGAAGAGATGCCGGGTTTATTTTGTATGGTAGACAAACGTTTCTTACAGTGTTTCAACACATCGTTGGCTATGTCGGAGATAAATTTCTGCGAAGCGATTGCCACCAATCGTATTCTGTAACAGTTTTAATAATATGTACTTACGTTTTCACATGGATTATTCGATAACAAATTATTATTGAATATATTGTAAATAATTTACTAAAAATAATCGATAAAATAAATATAAATAACGATACATTAAATAAATAATATGTATATATTGCATTGAGTGTTTAATAATAAAGTGCGTTTAGTGCGCTTTTTTACTCGATCTTTAAATTCGAAACCGGTCGTATGTTTTAGCATTTTATCATTTAATACTCAAGGCAATGTTTTATTTCATTTTTCATTTTTATTTCTTCAATGTGAATTTTACATGTAATATGCCTTTATCTCTCCGCTGATAAATTGATTAATTCGCGTGTTATACTATTGTCACATTTTTGTACGAAATATCCTAGACATTTTGCTCGGAAATATTAATAACGTTACAATCAGTACACTATACTGTCGATACATTGTATCAACTAGTATTCATTTAACAGTACTTTGTACTTAGCGTCCTTTTATGGTTATTATTTTATTATACACGGTGACGCCTGTCCACAACGGACATCGTGTATAATACGAAAACCTTAAATGGAATTTTGGATTTGGTCACTTCAATAATTATATTATAACGCACCGGACTTACAAAAAACTTGTGTGAAATAGACTGTTTCTTTGGTCCCACTCGATCTCGTAATTTCTCACGAGACCTATTAATTTGAATCACATGAAAATGCCGGTCATATAAAGGTTCGGCTGAAGGTAAGTAGTTAGAATATTATCGCTAATAAGATAAAATCAGCGCAAAAAGTGAGCGCGCTAAGTTACGCCTGGTGAATAAGGAGTTAAGTTATAGGATATAGTTATCGAGCGCTACTATATAGTTGCTAATCGTATTATTAACATCAAATTGAAAACGGCAACCTTGTAGTAGACATACACTTTATTTATTGTCGTCCAAGATAAAGACTTTTAAGCATTATTCCTAAACAATTATAAGATTCCGATACCGACCGATTAATCTGAAAACTATTTATATACCTATAGGTATATAATAATTATTAATATATTCATAAGTAGTATTAAGTACATTATTAATTTAGATTATTGCAAAAAAAAGGCTCTCGTCAAAATGTATCGATACTTCAAGTCACTTAAGTTAGTCATTTTTTCGATTATTAATTGTTTTACCACGCTAATGACTAAAAAAAGCTCACGTATTACATAATTATTATATTTCAACTTACATCCGAGGATCACTCGTCTGGAATCCCGCTTCTGCACACACAGCATACGTAATGGCGTCGGGTATCTGTAACAGACAAAAGTTGATTGAAACCAGTGCAAAATCCATCAATATAATTAATTATAATTTACTATAATTAAATGAATTAAGAAATTATATTAAAATGAAACGAAAATTGATTAAATTTCAATATAAATTATTAAATTAAATTAAAATTGATTAAGTATCAGTACAAGAACAGTACGCAAAACACTAAACATATCAATTGACAACTATTTTTAATGCTATCGTACGCTTATATCTCCGGGTAAACTTTTTTTCATTACACGCTATTAACCATCGTGAGTTCGCGATTGACAGCACTTTGAACACCCAATTCGTATACGGCGCTTAGGTTTCATAAGGACGACCTCGACCCACCCACCAAGCTAGACATACGATATAGAAGACAAACGTACAACGGTAGTAATGACATCGAGTGAATTATTTTCCGGAACTACACATTAAACTACCAATTTATTAATCAATTTAATCAGAGAAATATATTTAGAGAACGCAATTTACTTCTTAACAAATTAATAGGATAAAATTATAACAAATGTTTACCAAGAACTCAGTACCAGATAGGTATATTTATGTGCCCTTATTTATTTTTAAACGTAAGACATTTAACTATTTGGTCTATACCCGAGTGATCGATGTTGAGGTATTTTTTTGTAAGAAATAAAAAATAAATCTATATTTATGGATGCCCGAATTGTTTTATGGCCAAAAGTGACACGACTAAATGACACTAATCTGAGAACAAATTAATAATTGTACTCGACTTGTGTACAGATAATATGTATTTTTCGTTCCGGGTTGCGAAGAAAAATTATGATTTTATTGTCAGCTTTTAACAATAAATTGAATTATCATAGTAGTGGATATTTTGAGTATTAAATTATAATGAAATTGCTAAAATCTACCAATTATTACTCTAAAAGCATTTCACAATCAGCCGTAATTCAATATGGGTGGATGATATAGATAATAATTGATTGTTTCTTACTTTTGTCGAAATTATTTATAATATTGTTATACTAAGTGTAATACACAGATTATAATATTAAATAGTCTATTGCAGAGATGGCCAAATTGAGGCTGGCGAGCCGCATGCGGCTCCCGTCTTATTGTAAGACGAAAAATATTTTTAGTAGCAAGCTTTTAAATATAGTGTTTTTGACATAATATAATGAGTAATAATTTTATAAATGTTAGCTCTTTCTTAATTCTTAATTTATTAAGCATTTTATAATAATATTGAAACCTTTTGCTGCATATCTATGAATATAAAATAAGAATTTTACACGTATAATGTATGTGTTGTTACAAGACTAAAATGCTATAATTTTCTTTGTAAATATACTTAAATTTTGCGTTGAAAAAAAAAGTAAATACTTTAAAGCGTCCTAAAGTGAAAATAATATGTAAACGTTGAATTAATGGATATTATACTATCGCGTTATACATGAATATGATAATTGATAATATTCAAAACTACTGTATATGTTAAAATAGATTTTAATAGTGGGCATCCATTTTTAACAACATCAACTACAAAAGGATTTTCTAAAAATCTAAATGACTGTTCGAGCAATTTTAGTAATTTTAAGCCTTTAAATCTACCCATTAAAATCAACTCTGGGCTCTCACATATTTTTCTTTATATTGTGCGGCTCACGACTCTCTTATCGCTGGCCATCCCTGGACTATTGTATTGACATAAGCATCGCCATGGATCGCTTCGCACTTTTCGTATACTTTTCTCAAGAAAAAACGTCTCAGAATAAACGTTTTGTCATCGTTTTACTATCAGTTATCATGTACAATATTATTTGCGATAAGAGCTCGGGCGGACGTTTGCGGCGGTCGTCACTCATCGTATTGCCCGAGGCCGCGTCATCGCAGTCTACAAAGTTTAATCGATAATCAAACCCGGGCGATATAGATTTGGCAATATTGGCAAAGATGATTGACGGATGACGCCGCGGTAAACGTGCGACACGACCGTGTTTTTGGTTTTCATAAATGCACAATTGAAATTGACGAGATTCGAATAAAAAGTTAATAACGGAAATCGCACAAGAATGTTTAGCATTTTACTCAGCGCCCCGTGCAGCGGTGAAATAATGGTTATAATATTCAGTTCAAAGCGTTCATGGCGATTGTTTGGGTACAATTACGATTTTCACATTGATTATTGTGCTGACGATAAATGGCGGTTAGGTTAGGTCTAGTGGACTAGAGTAGGTATAATGAAATTCACAAGTCATCTACGTATTCGGATATTGTCCACGTACATGATGGGGTAATTCAATGTGTAAACTTTAAAGGGGCTTCAGAATTGCGGAAGTTTGGCTGTACTTTGTAATATCTTGCAACCAAAGGATGGATATTATATGTTTTTTTATTTAACTTTGGTAAATTCTTGTTTTTATTACCCAACTACGTAATATATTTTATGAAAAACTTAAAATTAGAATTGTACACTAAAATATGCTAGTAGAACGCGATTAAGAATGCCGTGTACAGAAAAGTTAGGTACACGGTGTGGTCGGGTAACATGTTCTAGGAAAAAGTACGCTAAAGTTCCGTCGCCATGAAAATATCACCAAGCAAACGGATAAATGAAAATCAACTAAATCGTGACCACCAAAACGATCCCTCGCGTAAAATCACCATCTCCTATTACGACCAGTGGCGTATCCAGGGGGGGGGTTATAACCCTCCCCCCCCCGAAAATTCTGAAGTTTAAAAAAAATTGCTAAATATTCAAACACTATAATAATATAATATCATATACCATGTAAAAATAAAACACAATAATTAAAATAATTGTAATTAATAACAAGTAATAGCTGAATATTATATTATAGTTATCTATATATATGAACAAAAATGGTAGGTATTGAAGTATACTTCGAAACAAGCCCAGACGTTTATCCAATAATATCCACACTTCTTAAAATTTTCATAACACTTCCAGTGTCTACTGCCACCGGAGAACGAACATTTTCGACACTCCGTCGTTTGAAAACATACTTAAGAAATTATTTTTCATAACCCCCCCCACCCCCTCCGAAAAAAATTTCTGGACACGCCACTGATTACGACAAAGTATAGTTCGTGTAATAACAACCGACGATAACTGCTACGGGTAAAAAGTCGGTTGTTTTTTTTTTTCTACACTACAACATAAATCGAAAAAACAATAGTCACGGTCGGGCTGTAGTTCTGGAGCTCTCTCACGACGTCGGATATCGACGCGGTCTCGGTGATCGGCATATCGCGAACTGCTGCTGCTGCTGCTGTCGTACGGCTAATGGCGGTGTGTTGATAGCCGGTAATGGTCACGGGAAACCGGGAGAGAACGGGATCGGAGTCGGTCGGCGAGGAGAAAATATGTTCTCGTGATGGCGTCGTGACGGCCGCGGCGTTCCGGTGAGGTTCTATAAATCGCAAGTGCTGAACGGTGACCGACGGCGATGGATCACGGTAAGCGCGCCGCGGACATAACCGCGATCGTAACACTGCAACTGTGACGGCCCGTGATTCTCGCCCGGGTTTCTCGAACGCGGGGCGAGCACCGATCGCAAGTGGCGCGAGACCGTCGGCCACGCGGAGCACCGCCGGGCTAAGTATTCTCTGGAGCGATAAAACGCGGCGGGACGAAACCGATCGCAGATAACGATAAGTATTAATAACCGTTCGCCGATGGCATCGCGAAGATACTACGTCATTATTGTATTATGTTTCGTACGGCGCTGGTATAACCGAAAAGCTATTTGTATCCATCGCGAGTAAGCTCGTGGGAGATTGATGATACGGCCGTAGCCAGGATTTTTTTTTGGGGGGTGGTTTTTTTTTGTAATAAAATGTAACTTGTGGAGGATTTCACACTTCCTGAAATGTACTCATAAATTGTTTAAATAAATTATAATATACGTTTTACTTTTAAATATTTATTTAAAATAATTTTTTTCCTTTTTTTACAAATACATTTAAAATATATTAAACAAAAAAAAAATAGTATTCAATAACATATTATTATGTTTTATAACAGTCTAATGCGGCGACTCTTTCTGGCCATATTTTCAATGACTTCTTCAACTGTTACTTTTACATCACGGTGAATATTCATTAATGCTAACCCGTTCAGTCTATTTTCAGTTATTGTGTTCCTGAGATATGTTTTCAACCGTCTAAGTGTTGAAAATGATCTTTCACTTGTAGCAGTGGTAACTGATAAAGAAGCTAAAATATTTAAGAGTGTGTATATCGAAGGGTATATGTTTTCGTTACATTCGGTTAAAGCAGATACAACATTTTTTATGGGTTTTAATTTTATTTGCTGTTTCCATAATTAACTATAGATAAATCTACAATCATGGTAAAATAATAAAATAATTGAATGATAATGATTATTATCATCAGTGCAGTCGATAACGTAAATTACACAATATGATGGTGCAGTATAAATATTATCTGCACGACTGCACGAGTGCAATAATACGACACTGTATGCACTATTTAAGATAAAGTTTATCTTAAACCGTGGTTTAAGATTTCGCCTCCTCAAGAGAGGAAGACCCCACGACCGAATTAATTGTCCTACCACTAACCACTGATACATCGAATACATCATGCCAGAAAAATTCTAGTTTTATTTAATAATTATTTAATAATTAATATTTAGTATTTATATCGCACTTATGTAAATAAGAAAATTGTATGTATATATTATAAATAGGCTTAGATAGCTATTCTAGCTAGGAATGCCTTAATAAAATAATAAAAAAAAAAAAAAATCGTGGTAGTGTGTAAATACGGCATAACAGAATACATTTTACCACGACCAAATTATTGTATTCCTATACTATAAACATTATATTTTTGATATAAATACGGCTGAGGGGGAGGGTTATAACACCCAAACCACTGGCCGTAGCAACCGTAATCTACTCGTAAGTTCGCGTCGGTTCGCGCACGGAAATGGGGACGAACAAACCAAGATCACGTCGAATACGCATAAAAACCACAATTATGAATTATGCGTTTGTATGCGAAGAAACTAAGACGAAACTAGAAACTAGACGCTTAAAATAGTAAAATTCGTAAATATTAAAGGGGAATTTCAATTTGTATTTTTGAATGTTACACATTATTTATTTCGATTTCATTCCTTTTTTTAAAATTGAAATAATCTGACAAACTTTGTTGAGTTTTAAAGCTTTTTTGATTTTGATAAAATGCAACCATTTTAGTCGGAATTTGCACACGTATACCCAGTGTCGTATTAGAAAAAAAAATAAACTGAAACAATACTAACATTTTGAAAACATGTTCGGGAAAGTAAGGATGAAATCATGCATTTATTGATCAAACTGATTTTCATTTTCCATAAAAACTATTTTCTTGAATTTACATGAAATAAAATGAGTGCTGATGATTCTAAAAAATCAATTTAAGCGAAATATGCATATACACCTTAAACAAGAAAAAACATAGAAAATACTGTTAAGGTTGAAAAAGTTGTAAAATATTTTAAATGTTGACGATTAGACATTAAAATAATATATTATTTTTTAACGAGACATCAATGAAAAATCTGACTAAAAATAAAATACATATTTTTGTTAATATGAAGTCAGTAATTGAGATAATAAAGATATGTGGGGTAAATAAAGAAATTAAACATTAATTGAACGATCAAATAATAAATGAAAAATTAATTTAGTTTTAAGTTTTAACACACCATTTGAATATGTTCATTTATAATCTTTAATTTGTTTTCATTCGGTCAATTATACTATATTTAAAATTTAAATAAATTTTTACACTTCTTTTACTATTTTCTCCGTTTTCTATTCAAGTTAAAACAATACATTTTTCAATATTTAATTTCCAACTTCACTATAATAATATAATGAAATAATATTGTAATTTCTTTATATTCTTTAAAAAAATTCTATGTATCCAGTATGCAACATTTAATTTTAATTAACTTATATTTTCAATAAATTAATATATACATTATATTTAATAAACATGTTAATCGACAAAAGTAGAGGGATAACAATTTTAATTTTAATATTACAAACTAACACTTTATGATGTAAATAAACATACAAAAAATGACTTAAGCTTGTAAAAATTTACTTAGCTTATTATATTTTTTTAAGTAAAACATTTATTAACTTTATTTTTAATAGATAATTGTGAGCTTACGAAACCATTTTAAAATGTACTGACCTAAGCATACAATTTGGAATGCGAAATTTATATTTACTTGCACTATTTTTTAATTTTCAGGATACTATTTTTGAAACCAGAAACTAAACGCATGTAGTACTACAGACTACCTACTATAAGGAATAAAATCTAAAAAAAACTAAAAAGTTTATGCGTATGGTACAAGTATGTCACATTATATAATATACAGCACAGAAACATCATTCAGTCAATAGTGTAGGCACGGGGTGACTAGCAGGGTCAACACCGCAGAACCCTAAGTAAAAATGTGTGTTTAGAAAAAACCTTTAGCTATTTATAATTGTTTTGATAAATCAAATACCCGTGATTTTTTAAAAAAAAATGATCGTAAAGGTTTTTTTATATTTTCTGTAATAATATAATTTTTAAATGTAAATAATTAGTGCATGGTAAAATAGTGTACACTGTACATAATAGGTACATGGTATAATATGTGAACAATAAATGTATTGAATAATTTATAAAATGTTCAAAACGAATTAATAATATACACACAATATGTTTACTGAAACTATAAAGACGACTGAAAGGCAATTCAACATTTCAAAACTTTATAACTATGTGCACTATACTGGCTACAATAGTAATATGATTAACCAATTTATGTAACCAAGACGGAAAATAATAAGACTGTGTTTATTCGTTCTTACGGTGTTCTTATGCTGAACATTTGAAAAAACAAAACTTAATATTGACATATATCGGTCTAATCATAACGGTCAACTAAGTGTTTGCTAATCAAGTTGAATTGCTGTTGTAGTGAGTCCGTTCTTCATCACGTATATTATATGGACCGAACTCGATGCCCAGGTGAATTTCAAAACGGATTTTTTTATTTTCCAGGAATACAATGATGTCACAGGAAAATAACGTATCCGTGCGCCCGTTGACCACGAGTCGTTCACCTGTCGTGCATCCTGTAGAACTTACAATGTCAAGAGAAATGGATGATTTAGTACTTCGTTTCCAGTGAGTCAATGTCGTGTTGGCTATTATTTCACTGAAATGTTCATGTGTATACCACATATGTATCGATATAAATGTACACGTTTCTTTCCATTACAGAAAGTTATCGTTGAAATGCTGTGATGAAACTAATCCGACGGTGGTTCAGTGAGTACATATAATATTATGTGATCGTGTTTGTTATTATAGCAAACGGTAAGGGGTAGAAATTGTACGATAGGCAATCAAACGTTCATCGTGAACATAGAACAATGTAACGCATTGCATTAAACGTGTGCATGGTGCATGAAGGATGCTAATTACACAATGATTAGGTATTTCTGAAAATCATCCTCGTTAAAGTACTACTAACTTAACATTTTATATAAGAAAACTCGCATAGTCCTATGACTGTGATCATTGGAGATCATCCCTCTGGACAATGGTAATATTATCACCACTTATAGATGGTAAAAGTTACATACATGTATTTTGATCCAGGTCGTATGAATTCATAATGTAATATTCGCCACTACTAATGTAATATGTACGAATTATGTAACAAGGAATTGATTTATATGTTAAGACATATCCTATGCTGACTTATTGATTTTGACTAAAAAAAGAATTAATAGTTTAATTTGTTTATTTTGTGCTAATATGATGACTTATTTTTATGATTTTATCACAAATTTGATTATGGTGCCTAGACCTATCGATCACGGCGCATATTTCATGTAGACCTTTATGGACTTGGCTCAGATTACGAATTGTTCTTCTTGTTATTACGGTAATTACGTAAGCACGATTGGAGTAATTATTCTAGTCAAAATCGTGTACAAAGACACAGAAAATAAAAAAATAAAAAAGCATACGTTAGGGTAAAACCAATAGCATTCTCATTTCACTCAAAATCTAAAAATTCGTTAAATGATTTAGTTACTTACGAACACAATAACTTGACAAATCACGATTAAGAAAAGTGGGGCCTAAAATTACATACTAAAAGTACAAGTATTAATTTACATGTTTTGTTTTGCAGAAGCTGGGAATGGCCGAGAAAGAGCTCATATGTCGGTGCGTCGTCACTGATTGGTCCATCTACATATCCGAGGGGATATACTACGTCCAAAGACATAGATGATTTAATAAAAAGATTTCAGTGAGTCGATATTGCATTGAATATATGAATTGGTTGTTATACGATAAAACAGTAAACACCAATGTCTATTATATAAAATATTTTAATTATTACATTATATTAATAAATAAGCAAAATAAATAAATGTTTTACATACACACATATATTTATATATATGTTTTATATAAAATTTTTTAATCATAAACGTTTCGTATATTTATAGAAAGCTATCGCTGAATGACAACGCAGCCGACCAGACAATTATGTAAGTTCAATTTAACCATCGCGTAAACAAGCTTGACGAATAAGGGTGTTTGTTATCAAATACCCTATAGCCAGTAGTATATAAATCCATAAATACCGAAAGGGCCCATGTCTCGGTTTTAAACATTTTCAAGAAAAACAAAACATTTTATAAGTTTGGAAAGAAATAATAAATTTAATTTTAAATAATTTCTTACGTTTATTTATACGATAAAGGACCTGTACCTCGTTTTCACAAAACCATGTATTAATTGATATTCATTTCGATAGAATATAAAAAAGTAACTTTTATAAGATATCGGATATTTGGATTTTTTGTATTTAGCTATTCACATGTCAACAATAATATGTCGAAATTAATAAATAAAATATATTGCCACAATTTTGTGACGAGTTAATTGTTTTTGCAGAAGTACGATGTTACAGAGAAATCACAACGCGTTTGAAGGTGCATCGACCACGAGTCGTCCATCTTCAAGTCCTACGGGAGTCACTGCGTCCGAAGATATAGATGATCTGATACTTAGATTTCAGTGAGTAGATATTGTGTTGAATTTAAGTGTTAAACGATAAAACTGTTAAAACCAAAGTAAATTATATTATATATTTTAATTGTTTTATTATACAGAAATAAATAAGTAAAATAAATGAATGTTTTAAATATTATATTTTAATCTTGTACGTTTCGTTTACTTATAGAAAGCTATCACTGAATGACAGCGAGGCCGGCCAAACGGTTACGTAAGTTCAATTTTATCATCCAATTAACTAACTTAATGAATAGGGTTGTTCGTTATATTGAAGTATCTGCGTGGCTAGTAGTACATGAGTTGATAAAGACCGTTAGGGCGCATGTCTTGGTTTAAAAAATGTTCAAGAAAAACAAAAAATATTATATCTTTGGAAAGAAATTGAAAATAATTTTTTATGGTTGTCTTTATCATATAGAACACCTACACTATTTGCACATGAATTTATGGATATTAATTTCGAATATAATCCAGTAACATTCGTTAGATATCGGATATGTGGCCTTTTTGTACTTTTTGCAATTCACATATCAACGGTAGCTGTGGCGTACGTAGAATTTGTTTATGGGGGGGAGAGATCAACATTTATATTTATATATAAAAAAAAGATTTATACAATTGTAATCTTCTTATATATAAGGTATTTTACGAGTAGGTAGCACTATTCAATTTTAAAAAAATTTCGTTAAATAATAGTCTAACAACACTTTATAACTTAATATTAATTCGTCTTGATGCTTTTAATAATTCTTCAAACACAGCGTCTGTGGAAATTTCAAAATCCCAATTAATATTTAGCATTGCTAATCCATTTAAACGAGAATCTGCGGTTGTACAGTAGAAACCGTTTATAATGACATTCAAGGGACTAGGGACTAGTCAAAATTGGTCATAATAACCGATTGTCATTATAACCAAAATGACAAAAATTAAATCAAAAACTCTTTTATATACATGCAATGATCAAAATATTTTATTAAAATAACATTTTTAATTTGTTATTATTTTCCATTTTTCCAGTCATACTTGCTGTTACTAGGACGGTCAGACGTTCTTTAAACATTTTACCACCTGAACATCTTTCTCCTTTAAATTTAAATGTTCTGTTTGGAAGCGAAAAAATTTTGAAAAAGAGCCCAGTCTCATCTGCATTATAAATGTTGTCATCTGTGTATCCTTCCCGTATTTTTGGCCATACTTTTTCGAGCCAATTTTGTGTTATTTCAGTGTTGACCGTATTGTATTGTCGAAAACACAATATTATGACGTCTTTATCTAAATCTTTGAATCCAACCAGTGGAACAATTAAAATTATGCTTACCAAGGCCTTCAGCTAATTCATTGGCTTTCTGTTGAAGAATTGGTCCATTTATTGGAATGCATAAATTTCTTTGATTTTTAACCATCGTAGTAAAACCGTGTCTAAATCCACATGCGTACAATTTCGAAGTTTTTTACTGATAATTTTTCGTTTTGAAACATTTGTTCTATTTTGTCTCGAGCTTTCCATATGTTAGAAATTGTGGAGTGACCTACGCCTAATTCATTTGCTAGATCGGAATTTTTTTCACCATTTTTTAATCGAAAAATTACATTATTTGCTTTTTCTTCAATTGTAAATTGCTTTCGTTTACTCATATTGCAAAGATTGAACACTCGAACACAATTTACGGTTTATCGCACGACGATTACAATCAAGTTACACTGACGATAAATTTACAAAACAACGATGAAATTAGTTTTATCGGTTGTTATAAGACCTTCGAAAAAATAAATAAAGTCATTAGATAAAACTTTTTTCCAATAAAATCAAAAATAACCATCATAACATCCGTATAGTCATTATACAGACGTCATTATAACCGATACAAATTAGTACATACAATATAGGAGTTTTGCCGGGACCTTCAATCTAAGGTCATTACACCCGGTATGTCACTACAACCTATGTCATTATAAACGGTTTCTACTGTATTTCAAAGATAGATTTTGAGACCGCGAACTAGTAAACTGACTAGAAAGTTATTTGTATATTAGGTATACATTTATCTATAGAACATACTATATAGGAGACAGCACCGATACTACGATTTACGATTAACTATTATACAAAAATATGAGATAATAAATGAGTATATTTTCGGCATATATGGTTTTTACTTATATTAGATGTAATGTTCCATAAAAGAAATCATTATCCATTTTTTTCTTATTGTTGGAGGTTAACCCCCTAATACATCCCCGTCGGTCGGTAAGCCACTGAACGGTAAAATGTCGCAAGTAAAATATAAAATATACTGCGATTACATTTACTAATTAATTGTATTTGCAGAAATTCGATGGTGCAGAGAAATTACTGCGCGATTGACAGTGCATGGACCACGAGTCGTTCATCTGCGTATCCTTCGGGAGTCACTACATCCGAAGATATAGATGATTTGATACTAAGATTTCGGTAATTGAGTAATTCGATATTGCATAATCAAACCTAAGTTGTTATTCCACTAAACAATCAAAAACAATGTACATTATTTTCTACTAATTACATGCCGTATTTCGTTTATACCTATAGAAAGCTATCTCTGAATCACATCGAGGACTGCCAAACGGATAAGTGAGTTACGCTTTATTGTCATCACTGAAACTAGATTAATGAATAAGGCTGTTATTGTTATTGAGTACCTACCTATAACAGCCATAATACAATAGGACGTGTATTTACACGTTTGCACTAAACCACGTATTTATCGATTTTAATTTCGACAATTTTAACAATTTTAAGTTATTTTTGTAAAATATTGGACTTGTGCTTTATATATATCAGGTAATTCATATTTAAACGGAATCATGTCGAAATTAATATGTATAATGAATTATCAAGCAGGATAATGTGAGGATTTAATTTTTCGGTTTTTTTGCAGTGGTTCGTTGCTACAGAGAAATAACTCGTTCAACGGTGCATTAATCATGAGTCGTCCATTTGCGTATCCTCCAGGAGTCACTACGTCCGAGGATATACATGATTTGATACTTAGATTTAGGTAAGTCGATAATGCGTTATATCAAAACAAGGTTGTCATTCAACAACAATCAAAAACAATGTATTTTTTGTTCTACTAATTACAAACCGTATTTCGTTTATAACTATAGGAATCTATCTCTGAATGACATCGAGGACGGCCAAACGGTTGGGTAAGTTACACATCTTTGCCATCACTTAAACTAGATTTATAAAAAAAGATGCAATTGTCATCAAAGTAACTACTTAAAATAGCAATAATACAATTGTATCGATGAATACAAAGAGAGCACATATTTCGGCCTTTATCATTTTCAAGAGAACTAAAAATAATTTTGAAAAAATTGCCTTTTCTAACAAAACTAATTTTAAATAATTTCTTACAGTTTTATGTAAAATAAAAGTACGTGTACCTACACGTTTGCACCAAACAACGTATTAACTGGTATTAATTTCGACAGTGCAAACCAGTTGTTTTTGTTAGATATTGGACTTTTGCATTCTTTGTAATAAGCGATTCACATTTAAACAGAAGCATGTCGAAATTAATATATAAAATAAACTGCCGAGCACAATGATGTGATGAATTCATTTTTCGGTTTTTTTTTCCAGAAGTTCTGTTTTACAGAGAAATAACGCGTATGATGGTGCATCGAACACGAGTCATCCACATGCGTATCCTACGGAAGTCACTTCATCCGAAGATATAGATGATTTAATAATAAGATTTAGGTAAGTCGATATTGCGTTACATCAAAACAAGGTTGTCATTCAACAAAACAATCAAAAACAATGTATTTTTTGTTCGATTAATTACAAACCGTACTTCGTTTATAACTATAGGAATCTATCTCTGAATGACATCGAGGACGGCCAAACGGTTAAGTAAGTCACAAATCTTTGTGATCACTTAATATAATACAATTCAATCGATGAATACAAAGAGAACACATTTTACGGTCTTTAACATTTTCAGTAGAACAAAAAACATTATTGTTTTGCACAAATAGTCTCTTCTGCAACAAAATCAACATGAAATTCTTTCTTACAGTTTTATGTAACATAATAGTACATGTACCTACATGTTTGCACCAAACAACGAGTTTATCAGTATACATTTCGACATTATAAACAAGTTGTTTTTTTAAGATAGGTCTTGTGCATTCTTTGTATTTAGCGATTCACATTTAAACAGAAGCATGTTGAAATTAATATGTAAAATATATTGCCGTTCACAATGATGTGTTGAATTCATTTTTGGTTTTTTTTTTAGCAGAACATCGGTTTTACGAAGAAATCACGCGTTTGTCGGTGCACCGAACACGAGTCGTCCATCTGCGTATCCTACGGAAGTCACTTCATCCGAAGATATAGATGATTTAATAATAAGATTTCAGTAAGTCGATATTGCGTTAAATTTGAACCTAGGATTTGATTCGATAAAATACTAAAAACCAATTCATAATATTATGTTTTGTACTGATTACATTCGTTTTTCGTTTAATTATAGAAATCTGTCGCTGAACGACAACGAAGGCGAACGAACCGCGGTTACCGTGATCCGCTCATCTGGAGTTGTTACAACATTTACCATACCTGAAGAAAGAGAAGACTTAACACTTCGTTTCCAGTGAGTCGATAGTGGATTGTTAGATTCAACCAGTGGCTGACACTCCGTCGTAAACAAAATATTTTATAGCGTATAATCACATGCGTTACTTTTACAGGTGCACGTGCACAAAGTTGTTGTTGAATGCCTGCGCAACAGATCAAACTGTTTCGTAAGTATAATAGATACTCGTATGATACAGATTTTAACAAGAAACATTTAAATATAGACTTATTTGTGTTTACATATTTCTAGTAAATAATAAATCTATATCTTAAATCGATTAAAAACCAAAATAAATAATAAAATTCAGATGAAATATTTTATTTCTCAGGAATACGGTATTGCTGAGAAAATGTGAAGTTTCCGTTTGTCTATGCACCACGAATCTTTCATTTGTCTACAATTTGTCCGGAGAAATAAAGGATTTAATGCAACGCGTTGAGTGAGTCGAAGTTGTAATCAATTTATGCGTAGAATATATATTTTTCAAATTCAAAATTAAAATTATATTAATTTTATGATCACGTCCATAGTATACTATTTACTCTTATAGAACACTTTTATTGATTGATTGGACTTAGGTTGCATTGTACTTAGGTTAGTCATTACGTAAAAATGTATAAATCAGTAATGCTATATACTAATTTGTTTGTTTTTTCTACAGAACAAGAAGTATTAGCTATTCATGTCAATATCAATTTGAATATTTCATGAAAAACAATTTGGATGGTTGTAAGGTACTTTTGATGCAATCATTAATGACAACCCGCAGCGACAAGATCAAAATGTCGCCTTAATTTCTACGGAAATTGAAAATAATTAAGAAATATTTATCCAAGGCATTTTAGATATTATTATCACAGAATTTATTGAGGTTTATACGCTTTATTTAAGGCGCAGATTCATATGTTCAGAAAACCTAAGAAATATGGGCTATAAAATATGCCTTTATGCTATTGTGTGGACATTTTGTTTGTGAAAATTACCCTTAAAATTAAATATATTCATAGAAAACCATTTGATTTCAAAATTTTTTATTATTTTTAGCTTATTGACATACAAGTAGGTACATAAGAATTATATTTGATATGTTTTTAATCTAAATACCATTATCTACTGCATTCATAATGCATTTAAAACTAAGAAAAGAAAGAAAAACAATTCGTTAAGTTGTAAGAAAAAAGTGTTTCTTGGTAAAACATGTGTGCATGATTGTAGGAAACACTCCATGGACAATACATATAACTAATATATCAAAATATATATTAAAAAACTGTCTCTTTGTGTAATGAACAAATCGTAAAATATAAATATAGAAATGTGCAGTTCATGTCAAAAATGACAATATATTTAAAACTATTCAAAATAAAACTTTATATTTCGGATGTACCTATATTGTCTACAATTCAAACTTGAAGCACTTTTTCGACAGTTTAAAAAACATACAAATACATTTAAATCAGGGCCCTATATCTATGTTATAAATTTAACTTAAAATAAAATAGAAATTTTAATTAAATAAAATGTAAAATTATATAGTTAGTTGATATCTATGCGTCGTTGAATATATTTATAAAATGAGCGATCGCAGTTCCGTTTTAACTGATCTATTTTTATTTCTAGCAATCAACACACATTGCGTACAGAAAGTTTAGCAATCAACCACAAGAGTTAATGAAATGGGTACCATTAGTACACTAAGATTCCTGGCAGTCGTAAAAATAATTAATACTTTAATGTAATATTGCCCCTCCCCTCGTTGGTAAGTTGTTACTTGTGGTAGGGGAAAATATCACCTGAAGTAATCACTTAGCGTAACTGGTGATTATTATTTCCTTTCTATTTTTCTTCCAAAGTAGGGGAATAAATCAGTCATCAAAATTACGTTAAGTAGCTACTTGGCACCAGGTTATTACATTTCTATTTACTTTGCATGGAAATAATAATATAAAATAATATTTACACAATTATTATGGTAATTTTATTATTATTAAACATTAAGACATGTCTCATGTTATTTTATCATCTGAGTCAATTATAAAACACGAAACAATTATTTCAATTATAGTCTAAAATTGAATAATTCAATTCAATTTTCATTTTGTAGAATTATAATTGTTAATGAATTCAAAAACATAAGATTATCACTGTTACATTTTCAAATAGTGGTGCATACTCAGTGAGTTATGAATTAAAAATGTACGTGACTGATAATAAAAATTAACATCATAATTCCTAAATCATTTGATGAAAGTTGTGTAAGTATACAATAAAAACTATGTACTAACACGTTTTTTTTTAATACTACAGAACTTTTATCAAATGAATTAACACCCAAGTCTGATATAATCTCAGATGTAATATTAATTATGTGCTTTATGTTGATGGTGACTAACATCCCCTTGATCCCGGGCCGCATCCAGGAGTACAATAGTTGATGTTACGTCAGGGCATCAGTCGACTATTATTTGTATGTGTTATTTGATCGTCCATACATGTTCATGTACATTTAGGTGTATATAAACCGATAGTAAAATGGCTTCTTGTTTTATCGTCTTGGACACTGCAAAACTGCTGAAGTGAATTACAACCCAAATTTCACAGTCGACGGTCGAGATGGGACCACTAAGTATGTTTGCAGTGAAATACAATTCACTGATGTAACACATTGAAACGGAGTTATGATTGTTTCGTTCAACGTCCGATACGTGAGAGATTTTGTCACAGCTTCCGGTACATCACCTGATGATATGTTGTGTGTTTTGTTCGATTACCGAGTCGCAAACATAACCGTATTGCACAGGGGTATGCTACGTATGATATTTGACTGCTTTAATAAATAAATATGTTGTGAACAGATTGATGTCAAGAGCGGGCCCATCCGATCTGTTACAAATTTATGAAAAATCGTTGAAAAAACCAGTTTTGGATTGATGAACAGACTTAACTCCATTCAATTATGAAAACATTAGCCTGCGCTCGATTTAATCAACAGCATCTTAAGGTTTGAAATACAAACGAGTGCACGACGTAGGTGACAGTCGTTACCGAGAAGTTCGATTACTGTTGATTTTTTCCATTGATTACAGAACGTCCTAGAATCTAGATAAACACTTATTGGTTTTGGAATCGATATACTTGGCCGTCGGATAGACACGAATCCACGACTTCGGTTCACCGGACGAATTGTCTACCTCTTAGCTGCGGTCATGTGCCATCTTTGCATTAAAATTTACTTATGCATATGTTCCAGCCACACAACATAGCTACATCGGCGAACTTCATAATTTTATTTCTTGTACTTCAACGTTACCCCACTCCCTTCGAATGCAGCGAGCTTGTGCATACAAATACGTGTTATTTGTATATTTTAAATGTTAAACAAACATTTATTATTATTTCATTAAACAAACATTGATTAGTTTTTACCATATTTTTTTCGTAAGTATGGTATATAATTACGACTAATACACGATGAATTAATTGTTCAGAGATTAAACATGATATAATAATAGAAAATAAAGTAGACGGAAAGAATGAGTCAATGTAAGAAAATTTTTTTTGTACGAATGTTATTCGACGCACACATTGTGTGTTCTAATAATCGGACTACAAATAATTTTCTTAAACAAGTGAAAAAAGTAGTGAGGACATAATATTATGTTTCTTAGTATGTGTATCATGATGTCTAAGCTTCTTATATTACACGGTGAATAAATTTATTATAGGTTCTCAACGAATAGAGATAATTAATAACTACAAGTATAATAGTTTTAGTTGTAATAAAAAATAAATTCACAAATGTTCAAAATCATCAATCACATACGAGTCATTAACACCTATGAATAATCGCACTGAGTACCTTAGTAATCACAATAAGGATACGATATTTATGTTGAAAATGGCAGGAGCACATAAAAATAAGGTTTATAAGAAATAGAACAATTAAGAATTAATTAATTTAACGTCAAACCGTCTGAGGACAAAATAAATCGTAAAATAAACAGCGTATTATAGTTATGAAGAAGTAGGTGCAGTGTTCCGTTTAAAAACAAATAAAGTTTACGTAGGTAAAATGCCGCTGATGACCGGATTGTTGAACTACCCGGTAATCCGTTACTCCACTAATAAGTAACGGTTATCGCAGTAATTTATATATACTTTTTTATCTTCCGAATTTTTTTACAAAAACAATACTTTTAAGATTTCGTTGTAGACGGGTAACCCTTATGAGTTTGATGTGAAATAGTTGCGTCATAGTTATAAACGTAATAAAACCTGCCATAATATAAAAATCGATAAACGATTGCGTTTCCAATATATAAATATAGAGTTTAAGGTGTTTATGGATGTGCTATGTTTAAACCGAAAACATTTGATCCCGTTTTCTTAAAAAATTATCCATATCGGATCACCACACCTACGTTCTCGTCACTACCGTCATTGCACTGTTTTTTTTCGTCGCACACCTTAGACTCGTGTATGCATTTGCCAGTATCGTTACATTTAAACTGGTTGTCTGTTGGGCACGGTATGCGCTGTATTATATGTATGTAGACATTACTTAATTGATATTATAGTGTAAACGAAAACTTAGTCATTTCTAAGCGGAAATTGAAATCAACTACAGCGCTATCAACGAATAATAAATTCATCATAGTGCATTACATATTTCTAATTTCTTCGTCAAATCTATCGGAGCGATCGTAAAGTCTGTCACAAACTCACAAACATCAGGTTCCTCAAGACAATCACCGTTTTTCAATTTAAAATGTCTGTCTCATGGTCCGGACATGCGGTCCGTAGTTTAATAACTATAAAACGTCAGTTAAAAAATAAAATATTTTACACTAAAAGTTTATTTAGTCAGTGGATGTGGAATAAAGTGTAATCGAAAATCTACGTTGAGAATGTTTTAAAAAATCGAGCAGGTGATCTCGCTATACCAGACAGAGAGAGAGAGGTGTGAAAATCCACATTGGAAAACTGATATACCAAACTGAAGCGGATATCATAATAGAAAATAACCTGACATTAAAATGGAAATGATTTATAAAAAACCGAAGACAGTAAATAGTTACAAATTGTTAAAATTTTAAATTAGTAGCTAATTTCTTAACACTCGTTTATATCGATAAAATCAAAACTTTTAAAAAATTACATATTTCCAACGACAATATTATTAATCACGACTAAATAAACTCGATTAATTGACAGATACAAGCACCTATAGGTATTATACTATACTGTATTTACTTTTTTATTATTATTTATTTTAGATTAACATTGAGGCTAATTCATTTCATACGTTGTGTCTTGTAATTTAGATGTAACCTATTATCTTACTAACGTACTGATTGACCTAAGATTATGGTCCAATGCAAGGCATTAAAAAATAAAAATATGCTTTTAATTGCATAACGACCAAGCTAACATTTTTCTAGATTTTTAGCCAAAAGTATAAAAATAAAGCACAACAATTATTGATCTAAAATAGATTTCAATGACGTAATCATATTTAAGCCATCAATGATGATGACACAGAGTATAATGACAATAAAACAATGAGTAAACATTGGTCACTTTTACACTTAAAATTATTTAAGTAAGCCAAACAAGTAAATGTGCCTACAAACAGTTTGTTAGGAATATTTTTGTACTTAAAGTACCTTTGTCATTTCTTAATTCAACGATTTTTCAAAATGTAATCTAAAAATATTTGTTTTTTTTGTAGAGAATATAATATTATTAAATACAAAATTAAATCAAAATAGTATTTACACATTTCAACATCTTCGTCGCTATCATCATCGCAATCAATGTTTCCGTCACACACATCTTTTTTTGATAACGCAGTAGCCATTTTTACACATTAAATCTAAGCTTCATTGGCACTATCTCAACTGTAATAGGTGTTTTAAAAGTCGATTACATTTTAATTGTATATCCACTGAAAAAATAGTTTTTCATACAATTTTGTCCTTTTTATCGGGCTCAGTAATTCCAGACCGATGACTAAGTGACTGTTCAACATTGTATGTAAACATGATTATCAAACTATTGTCATCTAAACATCTACCCCGCATGTTTCTTGACTGTAAAGAATACCTATTTTATACTTATATTAATACCCATACATATTTAATGTACGCATTATAATTGATACCCTAAGAACGTCATGTTTTAAACAATAATAAAGTAATATTGTTAACAATATAATATGCATGTTAAAATATAAATTAGCATTGTTTAATTATTGATACATAAGGTATTACTCACTACACAAATAGTTTTGTTTTCGTCACTGCCGTCAAGACAATTTCTAAATTTGCATGTATGAAGCATTCATTTTATGTTTTTGATTTCTAACCATTATATTTTTTCAGTTTAAGGTACGTGTTTATTTCAATAATTGATGTCAAAGTTTTAGTATTTTATACTTAGTTATAATATAAAGTGACATTATACGTCAATAGTGTTTCATATTATCGATATATAAAATGCCTGTAGCTATATTTAATTTAGTTAAGTCCAGTTGGTTGCAATTTTGTTATAACTAAATGTATACATTTTATATGTTAAAATTGTATTTGTTATGTACGTTTATTAAATTTCATAGCGAACTAATATAATAAAAATTAATATGATGAAACACGCAGAGTCTTCCGCTTTCGCGATGTAACCAATATTCTCATATAGTACGTTGGGAAAGTATACGTTCTGAATGCTTAAGATATCGCTTGGAAATTAAAATAATGATATATAATTACAAATTTGTATTGAATTTACAAATAATTTATTAAAACTAATCAATTTTTCAATAAATATATAACAAAAAATAAATTAAATAAAAATAAAATAAAAATATTTATCTTTACTTGTGTAATATAGAATAAATTGCTTAAGAATACCACTGGTTTTGATTTATAAAATAATCATCAGGTATTAAAGACGCACTGTAATAGTTACCTTTTTTAATTTTAATTTTGTTTTTTATATAAAATATTATATCTTTACCACTGACGCACGTAATATCATAATATTATACGTATTATATTAGGTATATGTGTTGTATAATGTCATTCAACTAGTATTTTTAGTTGAAAAATTAATCCACTTCACGCGGTTTAATATTTTTTTATTTCATCAATTATACCGTCCATAAAATAATATCCAAATCCCGACTGCCCGACTATAAAAAATTTAGAACATTATTTATCGTTAAACACGTATAGAAATTGAAAACATACATACATTTATACATTGTGAAAACAAATTTTCTCCTATAATGGTGTGTTTTTCATAAAACTAGTTTATTATTATATTTATATAATTGTATAACATATAATCAACTATATAATTTAATATTCAATCTGAGTCTTAATAGTGCCTTCTATAAATCTACCTATAATTCCTAACAACTATATATTTTTTTGATTGTAACTTTTGTTAATATTTTGTTTTACTGTAACTGTTCATTACAATAAGTCAGTATGCTGATACATTTAACGAATTGGACATATATGAAGAAAAGCAACCACCCTATGGCGACACTTTATAATTTGATCAGTCTAGATTTGATATAGGATTTAGTTAAATTAACATTTAAATCTCCCACCATTTCTTTTTTGTTCTGCGTAGTGGAGTTCCGGGAATGGTGTCGGATTCAAAAGCGGACATCAAAAGTTTTTAGTGGTTTGCAAGACAAGAGCGAAATTGGTTGTGGGGGTTTTTGACGGTTTTTTGTAAAATATTTATTTTTAAATTTTTGTTGTCTGAGACAAAGTTTGGGGCATTCGTAATTACTCGACGAGTCATAGATTGAAAGGTTTAATTTGTAAGGATCAGATTTTTTGACTACCCCTCCCCCAAGTTACATACCGAAAGACCAATTAAAGTATGTTCCTAAATAAGAATCAATTCATGCATTTATTGATCAAATCTATTTATACCATCCATAAAATAAATATTTTCTTGAATTTACATGAGCAACAATGCGTGATGATATAACTCTAAAAAATAAATTTAGGCTAAGTATATACATACACCTTAAACATGCACAAAGATGGAATATATTAGTAAAATTTAAAAATATTATAAAATATTTCGACTGTTGAACGATTAACCGTTTAACTCAAATATCGTATTTGAACGAGACAACATTTTAAAATCTGATTAAAAATTAAATTCATTTTTTTGTTATTAGGAAGTGAATGATAGAGATAATAAAGGTATGTGGAGTAAATAAAGAAAGTAAACATTAATTAAACATTCAAATAATAAATGAAAAATTAATTTAGTTTTGAGTTTAAATACCATATTTGAATATTTTTCAAAACAATTTGAAAACTTAATTTCGATCCTGTATTGAAATACATTTACGCAGGAATAAGTGAGTCGGGTGTTCATTCCAACATTATATGTATCCTACATGCAACATTAAATTTCAATAAACTTTTACTTTTAGTAAATTAATAGATAAACTAAAATATAAATATGTTATTCGTCCCAAACTAGAGGGCTTACAGTTTTGTTTTTACTGTAACAAACTAAAACATGAAGGTTTAAATATAAATGCAAAAAGTGACCATTTCAATAAAAGTAAAAAAATATGTTATAAATTATTTATTAAGTTTGTTATATTTTCTTATATTAAACATTTATTAACTTTATTTTTAACAAATAATTTTGAGCTTTCGAAGCACTTTTAAAACATACTGACCAAAGCATACAATTTGGAATGTGAAATTTATATTATTTATTTTTCAGGCAACTACATTTAAGACAAGAAACTGGACGCATATTATAGTCAAGATAATTTTTCGATTTTTAATAAATAAAAATCAAATAAAAAAACTGTAAACGTATGCTGTTGATAAAAGTATATCACATATTGTAATTAAAAACACATAAACTACGAGTATATAGTCAACAGCGTAGGAACGGAGTGACAAGCTAGGGAAACGCCGCAGATCTCTGGGTAAAAATTAGTGTATACAAAAATCTTAAAATATTTATAATTGTAGTCTTAAATCAAATTTCCGTGATTTAAAAAAAGAATAAGGTTTGTATTATCTATAATTATATAATTCTTATATGTAAATAATTAGTGTAATGTAAAATAGTGTATATATTAGGCACATGTTATGTGAACAATAAATGTGTTGAATAATTAATAAAATGTTCAAAATGAATTAATATACACACAGTATGTTTACTGAAACTATAAAGACGACTGAAAGGCAATTCAACATTTCAAAACTTTATAGCTATGTGCACTATACTGGCTACAATAGTAATATCATTAACCAATTTAAGTAACCAAGACGGAAAATAATAAGACTTTGTTTATTCGTTCTAAATGTGTTCTTATGCTGAACATTTGAACTAACAAAACTTTATATATCGGTCTAACCGAAACGGTCAAAAAAGTGAAAGATATTCAAGTTGAATTGCTGTTGTAGTGAATCCGATCATCTTCATCAGGTACCAGGTACTAACCTAACCATGTCAAAAGAAATAGATGATTTAATTCTTCGTTTCCAGTAAGTCAATGCCGTGTTAGATTTAAACTACCTATTATATCAGTGATATGTTCGTGTATATACCATATTATATGTATCGATATAATCTTACACGTTTCTTTCCATTACAGAAAGTTATCGTTGAAATGCTGTGGTGAAACTAATCCGACGATGGTTCAGTGAGTACATATAATATAATGTGATCGTGTTTGGTATTATAGCCAATGGAAAGGGGTGGACATTGTACGATAGGCAATCAAACGTTCATCGTGAACATAAAACAATGTAACGCATTGCATTAAACGTGTTATTCTATGAGTGGTGCATGATGGCTGCTAATTACACAATGATTAGGTATTTCTGAAAATCATCCACTTTAAAGTACCACTAAGGCAACATTTTATATCAGAAAACTCGCATAGGCCCATGGCTGTGATGATTGGAGATCGTCCCTCTGGACAATGGTAATATTATCACCACTTATAGATGGTAAAAGTTACATACATATTGTATTTCGATCCAGGTCGTATGAATTCATAATGTAATATTCGCCACTACTAATGTAATACGTACGAATTATATAACAAGGAATTTATTTATATGTTAAGACATATTTTTAATAGACGTATTTATTTTGATTGAACAAATTAAACAAAATAATTAGTTTTTATTTCCCCGTTATCGTTGGCGGTAATTACGTAAGCCCGATTGGAGTAATCCTACTAGTCAAAATCGTGTACTAAGACGCAAAAATACAAAAATCAAAAAAGCATATGTAATGGTGAAACCAATAGCTTTCATGTTTCACTCAAAATCTAAAAATTGGTTAAATGCTCTTACGAACACATTAACTAATTAAAACAAGATTAAACACAGTGGGGTTTAAAATTACAATTTATAAGTACAAGTATAAAATTTCATATTTTTTTGCAGAAGCACGGTGTCGCAGAGAAATGGCGCATATGTCGGTGCATCGACACTGATTGGTTCATCTGGGTATTTGACGGAATATACTACGCCTAAAGACATAGATGATTTAACACAAAGATTTCAGTGAGTCGATAATAACTTGAATATAAAAATTGGTTAAATATGTTATATGATAAAACAGTCATATACCATGAAATACCAATGTATATTATATCAAACATTTTAATTGTTATATTATGTATAAATAAATAAACAACATAAATAAATGTGTTATAAATACACATATATTTATATATATGTTTTATATAACATTTTTTAATCATATACTTTTCGTATACTCATAGAAAGCTATCGCTGAATGACAACGAAGCCGACCAGACAGTTATGTAAGTTCAATTTAACTATCGCGTAAACAAGCTTAATGAATAAGGGTGTTTGTTATCAAAGTCCCTATAGCCAGTAGTATATAAATCGATAAATACCGAAAGGGCCCATGTCTCGGTTTTAAACATTTTCAAGAAAAACAAAACATTTTCTATGTTTGGAAAGAAATTTTAAATAATTTCCTACGTTTATTTATATGATATAGGACATCGTTTTCACAAAATAATGTATTAATTGATATTAATTTCGATATAATATAAATAAGTTACTTTTAGATATCGGAGATTTGACTTTTTTATATTTAGCTATTCACATGTCAACAATAACAAGTCGAAATTAATAAATAAAATATATTGCCAGTACAATTTTGTGACGAGTTAATTGTTTTTGCAGAAGTACGATGTTACAGAGAAATCACAACGCGTTTGAAGGTGCATCGACCACGAGTCGTCCATCTTCAAGTCCTACGGGAGTCACTGCGTCCGAAGATATAGATGATCTGATACTAAGATTTCAGTGAGTCGATATTGTGTTGAATTTAAGTGTTGGTTGTTATACGATAAAACTGTAATAACCAAAGTAAATTAAATTATATATAAATAAATACGTATAATAAATAAATGTTTTAAATATTATGTTTTAATCATGTACGTTTCGTTTACTTATAGAAAGCTATCACTAAATGACAGCGAGGCCGGCCAAACGGTAACGTAAGTTCAATTTTATCATCCAATAAACTAGCTTAATGAATAGGGTTGTTCGTTATATATAAGTATCTACGTAGATAGTAGTACATGAATCGATAAAAAACGCATGTCTTGGTTTTAAAAAATTTTAAGAAAAACAAAAAATATTATATTTTTGGAAAGAAATTGGAAATAATTTTTTACGGTTGGCTTTATGATATAGGACACCTACACCATTTTCACAAAACCATGCATTTATCGACATTAATTTGGAGATGATATAACCAAGTTACTTTTGTAAGATATCGGATTTTTTGTATTTTTTGCGATGCACATGTCATTAGTACCACACAATTCTTTTAGGAGGGTTACCATTTATATGTGTATATACACATATATATTTATAAAAAAATGTGCAATGTGTTCTTCTTATATGAAAAATATTATAGCACTATCACTATTCAATTTTAAAATATGTATATTTTATAGTCTAACAACACTTTATAGCCTGATATTAATTCGTCTTGATGCTATTGATAATTCATCAAGTACAGCGTCTGTCTGTTTGATTTCAATATACCGATGAATATTTAGCATTGCTAATCTATATAACCGTGATTTTGCGGTTGTATTTCAAAGATAGATGTTGACACGGCGAATAATCAAAAATTTTCTTCGGGGGTGGCCTTTGTCACTGGAAAAGAACCGAGAAAGTTATTTGTATATTAAGTATCCATTTATCTTCATGTCCATAGTATATAGACCCTATACTATGAAGGAGACAGCAACGATATTCCGATTATAGATTGCAAACCTGTTACACACAGATTTGGGTTTATAAATGAGTATATTTTTAGCATAATTGGTTTTTACATATATTAAATGTATATAAATATAAATTATGTTCTATAAAATAAATCAGTATCAATTTCTTTCTTATGGGGAGGGTGGGGGGGTGAATCCCCTAAACCTCTTCCAGACGGTACAACCCTGAAAGAGGTAGAATGTCGTAAATAATATATAAAATATACTGCAAATATAATTTTATAACGAATTAATTGTTTTTGCAGAAGTTCAGTGGTACAGAGTAATGACTACGCGTTTGATAGTGCATGGACCACGAGTCGTTCTTCTGCGTATCCTTCGGGAGTCACTACATCCGAAGATATAGATGATTTGATACTTAGATTTCGGTAAGTCGATATCGCTTTAAATCAAACCTAGGTTGTTATTCCACTAAATAATCAAAAACAATGTACATTATTTTCAACACTAATTACATGCCGTATTTCGTTTATACCTATAGAAAGCTATCTCTGAATGACATCGAGGACGGCCAAACGGTTAAGTAAGTTACACATTATTGTCATCGCTTAAACTAGGTTAATGAATAAGGCTGTTATTGTTATAACGAAGGTTTTTTTTTGCAGAAGTTCGGTTTTACAGAGAAATAACGCCTTATGCGGTGCGTCGATCACGATTCGTCCATCTTCGTATCCTACGGGAGTCACTACTTCCGAAGACATACATGATTTGATTCTTAGATTTCGGTAGGTCAATTTTGTGTTATATTAAAACTAGGTTGTAATTCAACAAAACAATCAGAACAATGTATGTTATGTTCTACTAATTACATACTATATTTCGTTTATATCTATAGGAATCTATCTCTGAATGACATCGAGGACGGCCAAACGGTTAAGTAAGTTACACATTATTGTCATCCTTTAAACTAGATTAATGAATAAGGCTGTTATTGTTATCGAGTACCTCCCTATAACAGCCATGAAGTGAATATTTTTCGGTATAAAACTATTTTATGAAAAACAAAAAAACATTGTTGCCAAACAAAATTGACTTTTCTGCAACAAAATAAATTTAAAATAATTTCTCACATGTATTCGTAATATAATAGGACGTGTACCTACATGTTTGCACTAAACATCGTATTTATCGATATTAATTTCGACACTTTTAACAAGTTATTTTTGTAAAATATTGGACATGTGCTTTATATGTATCAGGTGATTCACATTTAAACGGAATCATGTCGAAAATAATATGTATACTCGTAATGAATTATCAAGCAGGATAATGTGAGGAATAAATTTTTTTTTTTTTGCAGTGGTTCGTTGCTACAGAGAAATAACTCGTTCAACGGTGCATTGATCATGAGTCGTCCATCTGCGTATCCTCCAGGAGTCACTACGTCCCAGGATATACATGATTTGACACTTAGATTTAGGTAAGTCGATAATGCGTTACATCAAAACAAGGTTGTCATTCAACAAAACAATCAAAAACAATGCATTTTTTGTTCAACCAATTACTAACCGTATTTCGTTTATAACTATAGGAATCTATCTCTGAATGACTTCGAGGAAAACCAAACAGTTAAGTAAGTCACAAATCTTTGTCATCGCTTTAACTAGATTTATCAATAAGGTTGCTATTGTCATCAAAGTAACTCCTTAAAATAGCCATAATACAATTCAATCGATGAATACAAAGAGAGCACATTTTACGGTCATTTAAATTTTTAGTAGAACAAAAAACATTTTTGCTTTGCACAAATAGTCTCTTCTGCAACAAAATTAACATGAAATTCTTTCTTACAGTTATATGTAACATAATAGTACATGTACCTATATGTTTGCACTAAACAACGAGTTTATTAGTATACATTTCGACATTATAAACAAGTTTTTTTAAGATAGGTCTTGTGCATTCTTTGTATTTAGCGATTCACATTTAAACAGAAGCATGTTGAAATTAATATTTAAAATATATTGCCGTTCACAATGATGTGTTGAATTCATTTTGGTTTTTTTTTAGCAGAACATTGGTTTTACGGAGAAATAACGCGGTTGTCGGTGCACCGAACACGAGTCGTCCATCTGCGTATCCTACGGAAGTCACTTCATCCGAAGATATAGATGATTTAATAATAAGATTTCAGTAAGTCGATATTGCGTTAAATTTGAACCTAGGATTTGATTCGATAAAATACTAAAAACCAATTCATTATATTATGTTTTGTACTGATTACGTTCGTTTTTCGTTTAATTATAGAAATCTGTCGCTGAACGACAACGAAGGCGAACGAACCGCGGTTACCGTGATCCGCTCATCTGGAGTAGTTACAACATTTACCATACCTGAAGAAAGAGAAGACTTAACACTTCGTTTCCAGTGAGTCGATAGTGGATTGTTAGATTCAAACAGTGGCTGACACTCCGTCGTAATCAAAATATTTTATATCGTATAATCACAAGCGTTACTTTTACAGGTACACGTGCACAAAGTTGTTGTTGAATGCCTGCGCAACAGATCAAATTGTTTCGTAAGTATAATAGATACGCGAATGATACAGATTTTAACAAGAAACATTTAAATATAGACGTATTTGTGTTTACATATTTCTAGTAAATAATAAATCTATATCTTAAATCGATTAAAAACCAAAATAAATAATAAAATTCAGATGAAATATTTTATTTCTCAGGAATACGGTATTGCTGAGAAAATGTGAAGTTTCCGTTTGTCTATGCACCACGAATCTTTCATTTGTCTACAATTCGTCCGGAGAAATAAAGGATTTAATGCAACGCGTTGAGTGAGTCGAACTTGTAATCAATTTATGCGTAGAATATATATTTTTAAAATTCAAAATTAAAATTATATTAATTATATGATCACGTCCATAGTATACTATTTACTCATATAGAACACTTTTATTGATTGATTGGACTTAGGTTGCATTGTACTTAGGTTAGTCATTACGTAAAAATGTATAAATCAGTAATGCTATTTACTAATTTGTTTGTTTTTTCTTCAGAACAAGGAGTATTAGCTACTCATGTCAATATCAATTTGAATATTTCATGAACACCAATTTGGATGGTTGTAAGGTACTTTTGATGCAGTCATTAATGACAACCCGTAGTGACAAGATCAAAATGTCGCCTACATTTCTACGGAAATTAAAAAGAATCAAGAAAAGAAAATCCAAGGTATTGTCGATATTATTATAATATAATTCTGGTTTATTTGCTATGTTTAATGACATAGATATGTATAGAAATCTTACTTATGCGTCAGTTGGTGGCTATGCATAAACAAAACGAGGTGACTACATTAGCATATTATGTTCTCGTCAGCTCATTAACTAATCGAAGAGAAATGTAAAAAAAATCGTATAGTTAATTAACTTCCATGTGTCGTTGTATATTTTTATAAAAAGAGCGATCGCAGTTATATATTAATTAATCATTTTTTATTTTTAGCAATCAACACACATTGCGTTCAGATGGTTTAACAATCAACCACAAGAGTTAACCGAATGGGTATCTTCGGTACATTCAGCGTCCGGTGGTCGTAAATAATATGAATACATTAATGCGATGTTACCCCTCTCCTCGTCCGTAAGTTGTTACTTGAGGGAAGAGGAAATATCACCAGAATTTATCACTTAGCGTAACTGATGATTATTTATTCTCTTCTATTTTTCTACCAAAGTAGGGGTAAAAATCTTTCATCAAAATTACGTTAAGTAGCTACTTAGCACCAGGTTCTCACATTTCTTTTTACCTTGCATAGTAATAATAATATAAAATAATTTATACACAATTTTTATGGTGATTTTATTATTTAAAGACATGTTTCGTGTTAGTTTATCATCAGAGTTAATTATATATCACGAAACAATTCTTCGAATTATAGCCTAAAATTGAATAATTCAATTCAATTTTCTTTTTGTAATAATTGTTAATGAGATCAAAAACATAGGATTATCACTATTACATTATCAAATAAAAGTACATTCTCAGTGACTTATCAGTTAAAAAGTTTCATGGCTGATAATAAAATTAACATCATAATTGTATATAATATTCATTTGCATCGTGAAAGAACTTAAAAACTAAGTATTAACACGTTTTTCCTAATACTTATACAACTTTCATCGATTGATTTAGCACCCTAATGTGATATAATCTCAGGTAGAATACTTATTATCTGCTTTATATCGATGATGACACATAACATCCCCTTAATTCCTCCCCCACCCCGAAGTTAAAACGTTTAATGTTACGTAAGAGCATCAGTCGATTATTATTTGTATATGTTATTTTTATCATCGATACATTTTCAAATACATTTAGGTTTATGTATTTATATATACAGATAATAAAATTGCTTTTTTTTATCGTTTTGAACACTGCAATATCGCTGAAATGATTTAAAATTCAAATTTCACCGTCGAGTGTTGTGATGGGACCACAAAGAATGTTTGCAGTGAAATACAATTCACTGATGTAACACATTGGAGCGACGGAGTTTTTATTGTTTCCTTCAATGTCTGACGCGTGCGAGATTTTGTTACAGCTTCCGGTACATCACCTGATGATATGTTGTGTGTTTTGTTCGATAACCGAGTCGCAAACATGATAATACTGCACAGGGGGGGCATAAATAAATATTTTGAGAACAGATTGATGGCGAGAACGGGCCCATACAATTCGTTAAAAATGTATGAAACATCTTATAACCAATTTTTGATTGATGAACATACTTAACTTGAGTCAAACGTGGAAACATTTGACTGTGTTCGATCTAATCAATAGTAGTTAAAGGTATAAAACGCACAAGAGTGCACGTTCGAAAACTGTAAATTTGGTTTATTGATTACAGGACGTCCTTCAATCTTGATAATCACTTATTGGTTTTGGAATCGATATAAATACTTGGCCGTCGGATAGACACGAATCCACGACTTCGGTTCACCGGACGAATTGTCTACCTCCTATCTGCGGTCATGTACTATCTTTGTATTCAAATTTACTATAATGCATGTGTTCCAGCCATACAACATATCTACATCGGCCAACCTTATTATTTTATTTCTTGTGCTTCAACGTTACCACACTCCTTGCGAATGCAGCGAGCTAGTGCATACATACACGTGTTATTTGTACATTTTAAATGTTAAATAAACATTTATAATTTTTTGTATTATACCATCTGTTTTTCGTAAAAAAAATGTTATTGTTAAAATTTAAATTATAAAAGTATACACATTTTACAGGTATAACATTATATAAGTATATATGTATTAATATTTTTATATACCTCCTGAAAAGCTCATTGCTTGTGGCGCCTGATAGATATTTACAACCAATACACAACTAATTCATTATTCAACGTTAAACATTATATTTTAATAGAAACTAAAGTAGACGGAAAAAATGAGTAATTATAATTACAATTTTTTATATGAATGTTATTCGAGGCACACATTGTGTGTTCTAATAAATGGACTACAAATAATTTTCTTAAACAAGTGATAAAAGTAGTCCGGACATATTACTATGTTTCAAATGACCAAAATAATGATGTCCAAGCTCAACGAATAGAGAAAAATACTAACTACAAGTGTGATACTTTAAGTTGTAATGAAAAATACAATCACAATCATCAATCACCTACGAGTGATTTACACTAAAAAATAATCGCACTGAGTACCTTATTAATCACAATAAGTATACGATAATTATGTTGAAAAATGGTTGTAGCACATAAATCTACGGTTTTTGAGAAATAGAACAATTAAGAATGAAATAATTTAACGTTAAAACATCTCAGGACAAAACAATTAATCGTAAAATAACCAGCGTGTTATAGTTATAAAAAAGTAGGTGTTCCGTTTAAAAACAAATAAAGCTTACGTACATTTGTATTCTGGCAACGAAATATAATTAAGAAGCAATTAATTTTCTTTTAAAAAGTATAAATAATATATAATTTCGAGAGTATTTAAAGTGTAATATTATTTATGCGTGTATTACGACTTTAACGACGAGTGCCGACCGTTGTTCATGGTTATAATTATAAGCACATTGAATAATAAAAATAAATAAGGAATACATTTTAAAAAAAAAATAAAAATTTATATAAAGTAAATTATAATAGGAAACAAATTGATAAACGATGAGTAGGTAACATTATAGATTATATATAAATCATATGATGCTGTTTTCCAGTAAAAATTTGTAAATATCATTATTTTTTAAATAATTTTGTTCACTTCTAATAATAAGTAATTATAATTAGTACCTATAATTTTGTAACTTATAATAATAATATTGTTATTGTTATTAAGATATTTATTTTTTCAAATGGTTTTCTTATTGTAAAAATATTACAGATTATTAGGTACTAATTTATTAGGTAGTAATTAATAATTGTTATATTAGGAATAATAAAATAATAATAAAATAATAATAAAAAATAAAGTATATAATAAGACGGTGAAAAAAAAAATATATATATACATATGGTAAACAGTGTAATAACTAATTTAGTTCCATCTACTATTTTACTATTAATGAATTTTGTAAAAGGAATTCGAATTGTTCAATTCGAGAATCGAGGAGAAGATTATAGGTATCAGTTGTTTGATAACTAAGCAACCGAATATGCTAGTGGAATAGGATAATCTAGATTCTAGGTTCTTTAGAGCGAGAGAAGGGGAAGGGGCACTCAAAGAGGAGGAGCTTTTACGAGACTTCCTTGGGATATTATAATTCGACATTTTTTTATTTTTTGTATCTTACTCGTATATGCTCTGACGACAACTCCACTAGTTAGATAACTTTCGATATTTTCTACAAAAACAATGCTTTAAACATTTCGTTGTGTACGCGTACCGCGCCGCATCCGGCTCACGTATTATTTTAGTAACCCTAATAATCTCGATGTTTTACAGTTTTGTAATAGTTATAAACGTAATAAAAACATAATCAGCCATAAAATACAAATCTATAACTAAATGTGTTCCTTATATGTATATAATATATATATATAGAGTTTAAGGTGTTTTTGGATGAGATACGTTTAAACCGAAAATATTTGATGCCGTTTTCTTAATTATTTTCCATATCAGATCACCACACCTACTTTCGTTCTCCTCACTACCGTCATTGCACTGTTTTTCTTAGTCGCACACCTTAGACTCGTGTATGCATTTGCCAGTATCGGTACATTTAAACTGATCGTCTGTTGGGCACGAGATGCGCTGTAATTTATGCATGTAGAAACAATATTATGTTCCCGTGTTTTGATATAAATTAGCATTGTTTAATTATTGATATATTATAAAGTTTACTCACAGCACACATAGTATTGTTTTCGTCGCTGCCGTCAAGACAATCGTCAACTCTGTTGCACTTACTGTATTCGCTTATGCATTTCCCGTTATTACATTTGAATGGATATGTTTCGGGGCAATTCCTCGACTAAAAAATAAAATCATCAAACGTCATAGGCCGAAGAAATGAATTTAAAATATACTGTTCTTCGAATGTGAATTATTGACAAAACCGTATGGTAAGAATTAGTAATAAAGTATGACGAAGATCTATTTTAACAATCCATACTCATTAAATACGGCTAACGTTTTTTTTTATGCTATTACCTACCTCGAACATAACAACATTTTTCAGCAATCTTTCAGTTCCCTTCGAGTTTCGGTAATATTATGATAATCTGCCGTATAATTCTATGAAAATTCTCTCAAAATTAAAGCGATACCTCTATAGAGTTTTCGAGGTAATCGGATATTATGGATTTCTAATTTCTATGCTTTCTGGTTCAGGAACTTGAAAGTTCGTAATAGACATATGCGAGTGGCGTATAATTGTAGAATTTATATACGAGTATCTAAATCTCTATACCCAGGGAAAATGTGAAATAAGGTGAAAATCTAGGATGGTGAACAGTTTTATAGTGGGAGCAGAAATAAGGCCTTTGAAGCACTAAGACTGTAGAAAAACATAGAATGTGTTCATACTTTACACATGTCAATTTCTTCATCACTACCGTCTTGGCAATCTTTAACTCCATCACAAACATTGTATTCGTGTAAGCAACCACCCAATAGACATTGAAAAGATTCATCCAACGGACACGGTCTCGCCTGCAAAATCTAAAAAAAAAAATTGTATTGGGTTATATTATTACAAATTATCAAAACTTTCTAAACATTAAAGAACACTGCGGAGATATAAAACTATATATAAAATAAACAGCATTTCATGTCAGTTAAAAGAAATATTCGTATAATATATCACGTAATAAATGTATATTTAGAAACCGTATGTATTGAAATAATCCATTTCAAAAGAGTAACTATGTTAGTCCTATTCAACCTTTATGTAATCAATTCAAAACTGTTTTTTAATCCCACAAAAAAATGGGCGATACTATAAATGACGAATTGAAGAACAAAAACAGTTAATGTTAAATTGGAGCTGAGAAATGCATGCAGTCAAAACAGATCATTGGGCATTTAAATATATTTTGACAACAAAGAATTTTTTGTTAAAAAAAAGATATATGTAAGATACCTACACTTTAGAAAAAATAACAATTTGTGATTGCTTGTTAAGATTTGTTCGTCATAAATCTGCTATTCAGCCACACTCAGGCTACGAGATGATTTTATTATACATATATAAAACTCTGATTTCTCGATGTAAGGATTGACTATGAAAAATCCAAGAAGTATACATAATTAAATCGGTTTCTTAATCCTTGGGCGGAATTGTACAATAATATTATCGTTCTACATCAACAAAATGTTTTCTTTGATTAGGTTTATTTGAATTTTATATTATATTCATAATAGTGTTATTATTTTTTTCTCATGGCTCAATTCAGTTCGTTAAGGTTCAACTGTAAAATTAATATTGTAATAGTAATGGTTTAGCTTATATTTTTTTTTACTCTTTTTATCGTATTTCAATATTTAATTTATAGCGTTTAAGTATCAAGGTATATTTAAAGCAACCTAATTGTTTATAAGTAAATTTACTTCCTTATACGAGTACTTTCTTAAATCTGCCAGGGCCAGACGAGTTAAAAATGTATATTTCACCCACTAAACTTTAAAACCTCACAGATTATCAATTATTAGTTACGAGTATAGTGTAGTTCCTCAAGAAAACAATTATTAGTCCTTTTTTCTGTTTTAATTTAAAAGAAATATTATTAGTTCCAAAACATCGCATGTCTTAAGTTTTCAATCAAAAATTCATTGATAAGTACATTTAAAAAGCATTCATACTTTGCACATGTTTATTCCTTCGTCATTATCGCAATCAGCATGCATATCACACACTTGAAAAGCGTTAATGCATTTACCATTGTCACATTTGAAGTATGCATCCGATTCGCACGGTCTCGTCTGTAATATTAAATTTAATTGTTACATTACGTAAAAAATGAAACTAACGAATTTGTATTTCATTGCAGCTAACGCTTATAAATTACATCCATAAAATAGCTGTTGTATTACGCCCGCGACCAGTCTTTAGCTAAATCATTTCTCGTCGTGACGATATAATATTGCAACAGTTTAACGTGTTCAAAATTGGACTTACCGGTAACCAGTTACCGGTTTACTACTGCGATGCGGGTGGCAAGTTTTAGAAAATATGTGTACATTTTATATTCGTTTAGTCATAACTAAGGACCGGATTTATATGCAAATGCATATATGTATTGGAATAAGCTTTGTGAAATCTGATGAGAATTGTGCCCGATTTAGATCATTATTATTAAAATAACGCTAATTGTATTTTGCATATTTCAACGTTTTTACCTATTAAATGCATATTTAATGCATTTTTGTAGTTTTATAGCACATATTACTATCTATAGCACATATTATATTTATTTTTCGTGGTTTTCCTAACCTAACACATTAAGCAACTTCTGATAAGCCAGTGCAATAAGGTAAAATATGAATTCAATTTTTGTTTTCACTTTTTATTAATGTGGGCTAATATTTTATAGATTGAAGATAAATATTGTTAAATGGCGAACTTAGTGAAGACGACAAAATACTTTTTTATATATTATAAACCTTTTTATACCTTTTTTAATACTTAATTAGTTAATACTTATTTTTAAATAATTTTAAATAAAACGTTTTCAATTCAATTTTAAGTGCATATTTAAAAATAAATGCATATTTTGTAGCATATTACAGCATTTTTAGAAGAATATTTTGAGGATTTTTCGTGCATATAAATCCGGTCCCTAGTCATAACTATTGTACGTAGAGAGAATTCATACTTTACACATATCAGTGTCTTCATCACGACCATCGGTGCAATCGTATTTTCCATCGCATAATAATACGGCTGCTAAACACTGGCCATTCGGACATTGAAAAGGTCTATCTGATGGACACTTTCTCGACTGCAAAATAGCGTACAGAGAAAATCGATTATAAACGGAATTTTACTCCGGACACTTCTGTAGTTCTGTATAATAATATTCATGAATATATTTTATATCAACGAATATAAATACATCAAATAATAAATGTACTAACGGTTAAATATAATGTCATATAAGAGCGTTTTATTTTTGATCGAAAAATCGAAGTGACCGTGTTGTTTCGATGAAAAACTATTTTGTTTCTAGACTCTAGTGGTCAGGGGTCGGCAACCTGCGGCCCGCGAAACAATATTTTATGGCCCGCACAAAGATTTTAAATTTTCGTGTTTTTTTTTTTTTAATAATATTTTTCGTAAAATGTTCAATAAATTGTTCTTTTGGATTAATAAATAAAACCGAAGTTAATCGATGATTTATACTTAATACTTTATAGTTTTACGATTGGTATAATCTATAAAATTATTATTATTATCTGGTCGGAGCCGGAATTTAACTTGCATTTAATCTACACGTTATCCACGTTTTGATTAACGTCAATACACAACGAAATATTACTCTAGTAGTTTAGTATTACTGAATCGGTTTTACAGTGCAATCATCTTAGTTTTGCATCTTAGATATTTTTATACGTATTACATATGGCTGCAAAACGAAAAATTAGCTATGAGTGTTGTACTTTCGAAGACGATTGGACCGAACGTTTCTTTTTTATCGAACGCAGTAATAAGTTATTATGTTCAATTTGTAATGAAACAATTTTAGTCATCAAAGAATATAACGTTAGGCAACATTACGAAAATGAGCATAGGGCAAAATTTGGAAACTTAACCAGTGAATTGAGAAAAAACAAATAAAAACATTTTTTAACATCTCTAAATTGCCAGCAAAATATCTTTAAATCTCAAAATATACGTAACGAGTCATCTGTACGAGCAAGTTATGTAGTTGCTGAAATGTTAGCAAAAAGCAACCGCCCATTCACTGACATTGAATTTTTTAAACAATGCCAGAAAAAACAAAACTTTTTGAAGAAATCAGTCTTTCGACTCGAACATGTGTCAGGCGAACTGAGGAATTAGGTAAATAACATATTTTCCCAATTAAAAGATATTATCATACCGTCATTAGACTGTTTTTCGATAGCTATCGATGAGAGCACAGATATTTCTGTGAAATTTCATGGATCCAACTGTCACGATTTTCCGAAAAATGAACTCAATCAAATGGTGATTTACAAGTTTTATCTAAAATTACATAATCAAAAGTTATTTCTTGTATTTTTTTTTGTGATATTTATATTCATTCTCTGAGTTCTTCGCCCACGTTGGTCATACAAAAATAGTATAGGATTATATTATATATTTATATTTCTTAAAGAGATTTCGCAATATTTGTAAGATACTCTATACACCTACATATAATAGTCGTTAATAATAATTTATTTAACAGACTAAAAAAATCGTTTTTTGAAACCACACCAATAGTGCCGTTCTGAACAAATGTTCAGCGAGACAATCCGGAGTCCAGCAATCGCCGAAACTGCTTTGAGACACTTGATGGGCTACACAGCCTAACCGTGTGCACCAGCCTTTTCCTAAATTGATTTATACAAAAATAATAAGAACGCTTAAAGAGACTTAAGGCTATAAACCCATCCGATTTTGTTTCAACTGTCTCTCGTGGGGGACAATAAAACTTTATCGAGAAGCTCGTTAAGTTTATTTTAACGTGTGAACAGATGCGATAAAATTGTTTTTCTTGATAAACATTTGTTTTTCAACTATTCTTGTACAGTATGACACTATGACCGGCATGTTTCCGTAATAACCGCAAGCGTATTCGCACGTAATCTGTTCAATTTAAAACGTTTATGTGTAATCACGCGCGTGACAACACAGTGGGAAGTTTTTTTTAAAAAAATGGTGGTCCAACTAAAAATCTGGGAGACCGCTGTGTTATATCGGTAATCTCACTTGACACGTGTCCATGTTTTCATCGCTACCGTCTATGCAATCGTTGTTTCCGTCGCACACTTCGTCCGTGTCGAGGCACCGGCCGCTAGTGCATCTAAAAGAAGTATTTGCTTTGTACGTGGCGCAAGAGTTCGGCTGCGAACACAATAATAAACAACACATATTATTGTTGTGAGTTAAAAATGCGTACAGAATGGTATTTTCGCGTTCAAGCATTAGATCGCTATACAGGGTGCCCCACCGCGATATACACGGAGCGATATCTCCCGTGCTAATAGAGATAATCAAATTGTGTTTTTTTTTATGAGCATCCCTGGGCAAGGGCAAAGTTTTTAACAATAATTCGATAGATATAAGTGTATTATTAAAGAAGTCAGAAAGTTGACTTTTTATTTTATAATTTTAATAATTTTGGTGAAATTCGAAGGTAGTCATTTTGTAGGGCTTCTTTTTTTGAAAATGTCGACGGATCAACTTTCAGTTTTCATTGCATTCATGATTTTTCATAATTTTTCTAGTAAACAAAGAAATAATCTAAGCTATTATCACCACGTCATTTTTCCGATAAGGTTTGATGATATTGTTATTATTATTTAAAATTGTGTAAATAGTACACTATTTACTTGTAAGCTATAAAAATGATTAAAGTCAAGAAGTGGAACCGTCTAAATTTTCAGAAAAAAGAAGGCCTATAAAATGGCTATCCACAAAATGCACAAAAATTATAAAATAAAAAGTGCATTTGAACTTCTTTAATAATACACTTATATTTATCAAACTGTTGTCATCAGAATTGTCTTTGTCCAGGGATGCTCATAAAAAATACAGGATTCGACTAACTCTATTAACACGGGAAATATCATTTTATGTAATTATACGTTCGGGGCGGCCCTTCATAGCAGCCCAGGATTTTTTTTCTTTCTTTTAAAAGGCCCATAAACTATTGTCTCGCCTATTATACTGTTAGGCACGGTAGTTGTGATTGTAATATCACATAGTATTTCCTTCGGCACGTTAGAATTAGTTTTTACACGACGTGTTGCAAAAATAAATAAGTGCTTGGGAAAAATCCCGTACAAATTTTACTGGTGATCAGGTACCAACAGAATACGCTTATATTATTACAGTGCATACTATGATAAAATCTCAAAATAAATAAATAAATGTGTTCATAAAAATCTGTGTTTGTGGACAAGTATACATAATTTTCCTGGTTCGAACGTTGAACCGATAACTATTTAGTGTTTGGTTCGACAGTCAAACAATTTCTGATAATGTCACTATAGAATATAAGTTTTAGTAAGGATCAAATATTTTAACCATAAATAAATTTTAAAATAAATATCTCACGTAACAAGTTTCTTCGTCCTCGTCGCTACCGTCCAAACATTGTATGGTTCGATCACACACATTCCAACTGGGTAAGCATTGGAAGAATTGTTTACACCTAAAAGATAACGACGGTGGGCACGTTTCTGTCTTCTGTGTCTGCATAAAAGAGTTGAGACGAAAAAAGAAAAAAAAATAGAAGTTACTAAAAGTCAAAGAAAAGTTACGGAACCAATAATGTTTTTATATGTTTTATTTTGATAATAGATAATCAAAATGTAAATAAAATGACCGAGAATTTAGCGAAAATTGCAAGGTGGAACGGGATGATATGACTATTGTTCAAATTGAACAAAACACAAACTCGTTAGTTAATTTAAATTATCTCGAATAAAATTATGATTATTAAAAACTTTTTTCGTAGGTGATATCACTTTTGAAAAATATGGTTTAAACACTTTCTACACTCCCCGCAAACATTATATGAAGATAAAAGTACCAATTTAAAAATCTAAACATCATAGAATTCAATAAATTTATTAATATAAGTAAATGTTTTCGTACTACTGCACAGTTGCCGATTGATTCGTCACTATGATCACCGCAATCATCAACTGTATCACATAATTTATGCTTGGGTATGCACTTTTCATTGTGGCATTTAAAGTGTGTATTGGCCGAACATATCATTGGCTGAAATACAATGTTTGATACGATTATAAGGCAAGTATAAAATACAAAATTAAAAATTATTTTTCGGTTCTCGAGAGAGTCTTATTCACGCAACTCAAACTGTTGTTCTGTTCAACAATCGTTATTATGGTGAACTACAGGCCTTTTATTTGCGGCCCTCGTGGTGTTTAAAAATTGTAATTTATGTTTAAATTTGCAAATATGAAGCATTCATTTTATGTTTTTGTTTTTTAGCTATTATATTTTTACAGTTTAAGGTCCCTATTTCAATAATTTATGTCAAAGTTCTAATATTATATACTTACTTAGTAATAATATATACTTAGTAATAATATATATTATATAGTGACATTATACGACAAATGTGTTTCACATTGTCGATGCTTAAAATGTTTGTAGCTATATGTTAAGTGGAGTTCTTTGCAATTTCGTTATATATAAATGTATTAATATTATATGTTAAAATTGTATGTTTATGTTTCGTTTATTTAATTTTTTATGCAGTCTTCAATGAAAAGCAATAAAAAAATATGGCCCACGAAGTAAAAAAAATTGCAGACCTCTGTGCTAAATAGGATTTCGTAGGCATTTTCTTTTTTTTTCTTCTATTAGTCTAAAACGAATCTATATTTTGGCTATAATTTTGATCTTCGGACACTATGGCCTTAGCTATAGAGTAGTAAGGGTTGGTTTTTGGAACACGTATGTGCGTATAGGGGACATGGCTTCGTCGCTAAAAACCCGGTTGGTCTGAGTGGTCACTCTCCCGTGAGCTAGACTGATCACACCGTGCCCCTACTTTTGATTTATATTACGTAAAATAATATATAATCAAAAATGTATTTTGGTATTTTTCACTTTATCGCTTAATCGATATAATCTCAAAATGTTAGATTTAATGGGTTACATAAAAGTTATAAGTTCTATGTTACTTGTATAGTTTAAGACAAGCGTCCACAAAGCAGCCAGTTAACATTCTCGAATTTTAAAATATTTTTTCGTTTTTTTTTATAGGTAATTAAGAATCATGTATATCTTATTATTGTCATTTTAATCGCAATGTATATATTAAATAATAAGATTGAAATCAAACTAATGCGACGATGTTGATTGTTTTGGGGAGGTGGTATTTTAGGATTTTGGTGTTCTTTTTTTTGGTTTTTTAACATTTTGTTGCTTTAGTTTGAGAGCTATTTTAGCATCTTATAAATAATAAAATCATAATTTATTACTTATTGTTTACAAAATCAGTATGAAAAATAATGATATTTATAATTTACAATTTTTACCAGATTTTGAAAAAAGCAAAACTTTTATTTTTTTTTTTTAAATTAACTAATAATATACTGATTTTATATAATCCGTCTTGAAATAAAAAATACATTGATCGACATTTTAGATTTCGCGAAACAAAAAAATATTTACTTATAAACTTATTTTTTTTTTTTTGAACGCTTGCCGAGAATTTAAATTACAGCGTCTATCACTGTTACCGAAATTGTTTCTTGCAAAATATGTTTTCCTCGAATTGGTATTCTATCGGTACTCCTTATAATCGTTTAGGAATAAATTGTGACCAATTTTTAATAAAAATAAAATCGGGCAGACTCTCAATTACCTATTAACATAATATTAGCGATAGCCTAATCACTTATTTTATCAATTGCTTACTGTTTAACATAAATTACAATTTAAATATATTCTTACTGAGCACATGCTGAAGTGTTCGTCGTCACCTTCGGGACAATCTTTATGTCTGTTACAAACTTGTGATTTAGTCAGACATTTGCCGTTATGACATTCAAAAGGTGTTTGTTTGGGACACGTTGATTCTGGCTGTAATAGTATAAAAATTTAAATTCATACGTATTAAACCTGCGGTTGAACATCGTTTTTCATTCAACTGATCGAAGCCAGACGCTGTGCGATTTGATTTGACGTGAAATGTAAGGTTTTGTGTTTTGAAATTGTGAAGAAATTAATATTTATGTTAATATTTCCCGGTGAACTCTACTAAATCGTCGAAAGCCATTGATAGAAACAATGGGAAAAACTATGCTATGACGATTAATCAATTATCTTTTGCGCGGTGTAATTAAAATTGAACTTTATAGCATATAATTATAAGCCGATCATATCGAGTGAAAAATAATTCTTACGTAACACTGGAACATAGATTCGTCTTCATTGTTGGAACAATCGCTATATCCATCGCAAATGTCAGATTGAGCTATGCATTTGCTGTTCTCACACTGAACCGGCCTTTCTAGTGGACACCATAACTGCGATAACAATAAAACTCAATACAATAACACATTGATGTCGGTAAGTCTTATGGCGTTTTATAGTAATTAGATCATTGTAACCGATACCAGTTCAAATCTAGTTTAATTGAATATATCAAACCTAATAAACCAATTAAAATTGTTCTGTACTAGGTACTGCATTTCAAATAACTTTTTATACATGAAAAAATACCTTCAATAACCAAACCACAAAAATAAATCGACGTGTACCTTCGTCTTTTAAAAATTAAACACATAATAATATAATCCATATAAAAAAATCTAAATTTTAAGACTTCTAGATCCAAAAAGTTTAGTTAATAAGTTATAACTAATTGTTATACAACAGGGTACTCTACGAAAATATTTGAATTATATTTTCGTCATTGACGTGGTCACCAGGGCCGGCGCTTCATTTTGCGAGGGTCTGTGTAAAACTTATTTAACCAATAATAACCCCAGTTACGTATAGCCTATAGGCTGTAATTAAAGGCGAAAAATTATCAACATTTTTTTTTAATTGACTTAAACATATTAAGGACTTTGAAAATGTTGACCCGACTTACACCTATAATGTTCATTGGAAATAAAAGTACGTTCACAAATAGGAATCTTCAACTTTTTGTCCAAATGGATGGATATTAATGTTTTGTAGTTTGGCTTACAGTATTTACTTCGACTATATTTCATACCACATGATCAAACTAAGAATACATTCCTACCTTTCTAGTCCATTTGTACAATGAACTCACGACATCCGGTAAATTGTAATATAAGATATATTTTCTAGGAATCTGGATTTCCATTCCATGCGGCGTGCCTTACGGACCGACATTAGTGCATACGTACATGTCATATTTGATATAATACCTATTGTTGTTTTATTTCATTACAAGACCAACGCCGACGGATTTCTCGAGAAACCGCAATCGTCAGGCGGATTCACACATTTCACGTTTTATTATACCCATTTTGCCCCTCCCTAACGCCGACCCTGGTAGTCACGCATTAACATAATAAATAATTATACGAGTGAAAATATTATTAAACATTGAATACATAATTTGAATCATACAACAGTCGTACGTTACAATTATTTTCGTCGCTCTTATCGTCACAGTCGTTAAATCCATCACAAATTGACTCGGTTGATATGCACCGACCAGTATCACATTTAAATTGCACCATTGGGTCACACCGTCGTTTCTGTAATCGAAATGTAATATTGTATTTTTGTACTATGAAAAATCGTTCGATAAATAATTGAGATGTAGGTAACGTTGTTTTGATTTTTTTTTTTTAGCGGATTAATATAATAAAAATGAATTTGATAAATAACGCAAAGTCTTCGGCATCCGCGATGTAACCATATGGCATATTCTCATATAGTACGTTGGAAAAGTATACTTTCTGAATGCTTAAGATATCGCTTGGAGATTTATTAGAATAATGATATATCATAACAGATTTGTATTGAATTTACAAATAATTTATTAAAACTAATCAAGTTTTCAATAAAATAAATATACATATAACAAGAAATGAAATAAACAAAAATAAAAAATAAAATATAAATACTTTCTTGAGTATTATAGAATAAAGTGCTAAAGAATGCGACGGGTTTCGATTTATAACATCATCATCGGGTTAAAAAGCGCACTGTAATAATAACCTTTTTAATTTTATTTTGTTTTTAACTAAAAATAATGTATCTTTACCGCTGACGCGCATAATATCATAATATTATACGTATTATATTAAATGTGTGCAGTGTCTTTCAACAAGTATTTTTAGTTGAAAAATTAATCCACTGCACAAGGTGTAATATTTTTTTATTTCATCAATTATAAGTTCTAAAAATAATATCAAAAACTTTTAGAACATTATTTATCTGACAACACGTATTGAAATTGGGAACATTCATACACTGCACAATGTTATATCCTCGTCACTAGCGTCAATACAATGTGGAATCCCATCGCATAATCTTGTGTCTGGAAAGCAACGACCACTGGGACATCGGAATTCTGTGTTCGAACATTTAGACATCTGCAATGATAGAATATTTTTTAGACAATCGAAAAGTTATTTATTGAGTACCACTTATAGTTAACGGTGTTATTCATTATATTATAATTATTCATTAAACAACAAGGACAATTAAATAGTTCACGATACCAAATTTTCTTCTATTACGGTATATTGTTCATAAAACTAGTTTATCATTATATTTATATTATTGTATAATATATAACTAACTTTATTATATAATATTCAACCTGGGTTTTAATTGTGCCTCCTATAAATCGACCAATAATTCCTAACAACACACTTTGTTTAGCTGTAATTATTTTTTATAATAAGTAAGTATGTTGATACATTCAATGACTTGTATTTTAGAAGAAAAACAACCACCCAATGGTGACACTTTATAATTTGATCAGTCTAGAGTTGACTTAGGATTTAGTTTAATTTACGTTTCTACACCTTTGTGTCTTTGGTCTGCGAGGTGGTTTTCCGGGAATGGTGTCGGATTCAAAAGCTGATATTAAAAGGTTTGAGTGGTTTGCCAGACAAGAGCGGAATCGTTTGTAAAGGATTTTGACGGTTTCTATTATTATATTTATTTTTAAGTCTGTGAGGTTTGAGACTTAGTTTGGGGCATTCGTGATTATTCGACGATATATGGATTGTAAGGTTTGAATTTTGTTAGTATAAGATTTTTTGGCTCACCCCCCCCCCCCGTGATACAGTGAGTCCAAATTGGCATTAAAACAGATTTTTAAAGGAGGATTTCTGTTTTTATGCTGAGATTTGAATGTTTACCAGGAAAGTAATAGAGAGATTTCCGTCTTGATTTTAGAAGGATACGTTTGTTTTTGATATGGTCTGCCCAAGTCAGACGTTGGTCTAGGAATAAACCTAAAGCAGTGAGAGTTAGAGGACTTCGGTATATTTTTATTTTTTAAGGATACCGGTAGGACTATATGGGTAAACATATAATATAATATATAAAATATACATATTTATAATTTTATATTGGCTTATTTGTATTCATAAATCGTGGTTGGCTTACGCCTAGGGGCCAGGGCTCGAAAATTTAAATTAAATTGCATTCATAAACGGCAAAAACGCTATAACAGGAAAATAATTTACTACCTACAAAAAATTACATTTCCAAAACATTTTTTTTACAACATATGCAACCAGATTTATTAATTTGTTATGTTTTTGTAAATTTAATCCAATTTTATACAATTTTAAATGAATTCAGCATTTCAAATAAAAAACAGACGTAAGTCCTAGGTCGGGTGAAAAGAATGGCTTTCTATTAAACTTGAAACCAATGTACCATTGCTTTCGAAAAAACGATTCTGAGTGAAATAAGTTGGGTGGATCAGTTTATATACAAAAATATTTGATATTTTAGTGGAACCAAATTTTTTTTAATTAACGTTAAAATTTTACAAAAAAAAAATGTTTCAAAAATTTTGTGATTTCTATTAAACTCTAATATCAATAAACTAATAATATATGTGTGTTTCGAGTAGCTACAATTAGTATGTATAAAATAAAAACCAAATAAATAAAATCTTATGAAAAATAAACAAGTCGATAGTGAGTGACGAAACTACTAGAGACTAGACGGTGCAGGATTCGATTCTCGATTCGGGTTGAAGTTTTTTGCACTTTTTTGCTCGGTTTTTCTCAATTCACCGGAAAACTGTTGTGACAATTAAAAAATGACATTCTCAAAGTACTAACCAGACGAAACTACTTTTCAGAAAAGTTCTTCTTTTGTATACATCAGACAAATCATTTTGGTCAAAATCGTGTACAAAGACACAAAAAAAAACAACACACATTATGTTAAAATAATACATTCGTCGTTTCACTCGAAATCTAAAACCTGCATTTTTATCTTCAATACTTTGCATGTAAATTATTATTATTATTTGTAGTAAAAATATTGAATTAATAAAATAAATAAAATAAAATAAAATAATTAATACTAATAAAACTTTGTCGTGAGTAGTTGATGAGAAATATATTTGTATATAACCTCACCGACAGTTAGTCAAAACCATTTTCCACTTTCATAAAATTATATCAGTTTTTCATAATATTACACGGTAACGGTTTGAATTCAGAACATAATAATAAATGCTATACTTACTAAAGACGAGAGTAACTCGGTATAGCTTGCTTCAATTCTGTCAGTGAAATCCGTGTGGTCGTTTGTAGTTTGAAGATTGAAGTAACGCAGTGAAACATTTTTATTCCGAGTGAAACTGTAAATTTCTATCGAAATAGTATTTGTAAAATATGCATTAAGACCGTAATAAACCGTCATTTAGTGGGAACTTCAAAATCATCTGTTGTACAGAATGGTACATTATTAGAAGTACTAATACAGAAGTAAATACATTTCTTCACTGCACATAACGTTATGTAATTAACGTTAATATATTAACACATGACAACACTATTAAATAGGTAAATTGGTCCATAGTCTTATGTAAATGGGTTAAAAGCACCCGTCGTATAAATATTATATTTTATATACCTTAATCGTGCAAAATTCGGTAAGTTGAGAATTTCCTACTGAAAAAAAGTGTGTTGCGATCGATCAAATTAATTATTGATTATTAGAAATTAGAACGGAGGACAATAAACCGACAAAGAGTATTGAGACTTTACCGTGTTAAACCAATAGGTTCCCAGTAAGTTTAGAATATTGCAATGCACTGAACGTGTTCGTCCTAAAACCTTATCTTATCAATAGTTGTACTCAGTGCTCGAAATGGACCGGAACGCACCGGAACGGCGCTCCGGTTCGTAATATTAGCTTTAGCGTCCGTTCCGGTTGGTTAAACTTGCTACGATGTAGTTCCGGATCGTAAAAATATTGAAAAACTAAAAAATTTGCAACTTGTTAAGACGTTTCCGAGACTCGACTGTATCGCAATCAAGGGGATTAAAAACTCTGTTTATCGACCTTCGACTATCTGTATCTGCTTTAATAACATAATGTGTAATAACCACTAATAACTATAATATATAATATACAATAGGTAATAACGCTCGTGGTTAGTTAAAAGTAGGTATTCTGCCGATGATACGGCAAGTCGCAAACGCGAAAAAAAACATACATAACTTACGAAGCCCTGTGGAAATTATTATAAAATATATAAACTCTTAATTATTGTATGATTCCCTTTTTTTGATAATAATTTGTAAAATATGTATTCATATTTTATTGTAATAACGTTCCGGTTCGTACAATTTTCCATTTCGAGCACTGGTTGTACTTGTTTTCATGTGACCAAATATTTGTGATTTCTACTCGTATCATCTCTAAAAATCGAATAACACACGTGTACGTTTAACGTGATATGGTTGATGAATTGTTACACTAGTCAGTAAGTCTTAACAGTTAACACCATTAACGATGTATGCGAATGAAAATATGTATTTGCTTACGATTTTTTTTTGTCAAAAACATAATGGTGGGAACAAGATAATTACCTGTTATTAGTATTGAAACGATAACAGCAGTTATTATGAATGCCGTTTTCTTATAATGCTGTAACATATACTGTTTTAGATGCTCCACCGAACACATGACTCGATTATCGTCGTGACGATGGACTGATGAAACAGACGAAAACTGAAATAAACACTCAAACTCTTATTTTTTTTTTTTTTTTAACTCGAATTAATGATTTAACACGTAATCTGAGCTAAACATTAATTAAATCAAATTAGCAGAACCAACGTATCTAATTAAAAAATACGAACGAAAGACTTCACGTTACGTTTTACGATCAATTGCTATTCACGCAGTAGATGAGTAAACAGTTTATGGTCGATCACGAACTAATATCTACGAATGAGTGTCGACTGACATTGCATTTGGGCCGTTCTCGTTTATCAACCCAATGATAACTGCGAACACAGTCATACCGTGACACAACAAGTAGAGAATATGGTTGACACGTTGTTCGCCTCGTATCTATTTATTACAAACACATAAAGAACCTTAGTGATAAGTAGTGCAAATCATACGTAGTTACTTATGGTTAGTAAACTTCAACATTTTCTAAGAATCTACTGTAAGACGTATAATACTATCGATTGGAACATCGTATAGCACATACGAGCTTAACTCAGTTGGTGTGTTTTGAATTATGCTGAAATAAATATATAATTGTTTGTTAACTGTCCTGTAAATTCAGGATTTTTCAATATTATCTAACCGTGTGAAAGTTAAATATTAAAGTTGAGTTTGAACAGACTATTAAAGAGGATTAATGATTTTCCAAGTCCGTGTGAACCGGACTTGGAAAATCTGACTCTGCACGATTTAACGACAAAGTTAACGTTTGGCGTTGAAGCACACTTAAAATGTTGGTTAGATTAAAATAAATGCGAAACACTAATAATATCAGATAAACGTTGAGAACTGTGACCAAAACATTAATTGGTAGCCCGACAAGTTGATACAAACAATTAACTCTGCATATCTAAACTTTAGTGGTTACTGCGTCAATATCCATACCAAATGTATGAGCGTAGTTCCAAAATAGACAATAGTGATTACTGGTTTGTTAAACAAGGAAAGGGCGCACCATGCGAAGTTCATCTTTCGTAATAAATTAAAATAAACGAATGTATGTATTACTTATTATTTATGTATTTAAGAATATGAATATTACGCAATCAATTTGTACAATCATAGTAAAGAAAACCATTGTTCTGTATTAATAACAGAAAACTAACAATAAGCAACAGCTCGAGGTTAAGTACGAAAGTAATAGTGAATTCGCAATAAAGAAGAATCAGCATTACTATACGTATGTGCAATGTTCTCGAAAGTTTCCCGTAAGTAAATTTTTCTAAGTTCCAAAAAATGGTTTCTTTTTATTTCTTACCTATACAACTCTTGGTGTTTATAACGATGTGTTGCGTGACTCACAAAGATATTTAAATAACTTCATCTTATAATTGTATCAATGCATTCACGGAAATGTATTTATATGTTAAAAATTGATTTCGTTTAACTTTATTATTGCTGTTGGATACTTTTAGAGGTAATAGTACGCAGTTTCCAAACTTGACAGTGTTCAAAGTACTACGATTATAAATGTTATCCACCATTTATTTGCATTTAATACAGGAAAACAAAATCGTTAAAATATATTATGCAATCGTGTATTTTATTTTATATATACTAATTATATAGTATTGTAGATATTACGATATAATGGAGTCTCCTGCCCACGTATTGCAATCATTAAAAAACAATAATATTAAATGACAACACCAATGTGGATATTGTGTGAATGACTAATAAAGGATATGAGTAACTTTAAATCAATAGTTGCGGCAGTTGAATATATCTGATTTTTCAAGAAAGATAAAAATTAAAAACGACCTGTCCTCGTCCTGTATACTAAACTAATATTCCAACTGGAATAATCTGAGTGATTAATCTTTACAGTATCTATTGACCATTGAGTAATTAATTTATGTAATTTAATGTTAAATTTATATCTAAAACGTTTATGAACTATGAGCACACTGCGCTACTATAATAGTTTCCGGGAGTACTTTATGACGTGAAAAAAACATAATAGCATAATTTTTCGTTCAGAGAAAATGTTCAACAATATATTATTATATAAAATAAATAATTAAAATAATAAAATAAATAAATAAAATAAATTATATTATACAAATATTGTATAAACATTGAACAGTGTTTCAAACCTATAGCGATATTATGTTATAATATAGAGTAATTGATTAACATATTAATGGTATACCAGTGTGTTGACTAATAATTTCAAAATATAAATTTTTCCTTAGAAATACATTAGTACGCTTTAGATACAATAATAACGTTTTATTTATATCTTTTAAATTTTATATAGGTCTTACAAAACTTATTTTTTTACTATTTGAGTAAGTGATTTGTTTGTAGACGTTCCAATATATATTATAACAGTAGATAGAAGTTCAAATACTTACACTTTTTTATAATGAAGAAAACGTACAAAATATACTTTCCATCCTCATAATTTGATTTAAAAAACCACAAGTGTTAAATAAATTACTTTGTGGGGTACATTTCGTGCCTCGATAAATAAATAAATAATTAAATTTTCCTAACTCATACCCCATATTTTATCCGGAATATTTTGCTGTTAAAGGAACTAAATTTGAATATTCGGAATAACAAGTACCTATAATGCTTTTCGATTTCTTGATTTTCAATTTTGGATAATTTTGTGTCCGTGAACACGTGTTGACAAGAGTGCTTATATATTTATTTTAAAACGTATTAAGACACACTATACAGTATACACACTATTATATCAGAATACTACAACCGATGTGACACCTCAGGAAGTGACCCGTGGCGAGGTTCGGTATTCGCAACAGGACGCAAGGATAGCATAGGAAATCGTTTTCACTATTGTCCTATCGAAAATACATTTAATTTCCTCCACGTGTTTCGGCACACTCAATGCGAATTTGATGTTATTTTTGTTGTAATTCGCTTAGATGTTCAAAAATCCGTAACCCCTTTGATGTGTTTATAATATCACTCTACTTATTTCATATCGCTGTTATAGTATCATGTACCACATAAAGAGAGTCTCGGGAGGGGGGGGCAGTCGTAAAATGTACATTTATAATAATTGATTTGTTACAAATTATAATAGCAGGTAGGTAGCTGTGTTTTACTGGTTTGTAGCCGCTTAACAAATACGATAAAAAAATGTACCTATTAATATTCACTGTGAAGAAATATTGAGATCTTATAATGGTACGTTAAAAGTTCGAATATTTCGACAATTCTTAAGAATAATAAACGATTATTTCAAAATAATATGCATACTTTTACAACATTATTATTGCTATGATTTTTTATTAAATTATATTGTTGATAAGAAAAAAAAAATGTCAAACTATGGATCAAACTACGCCCAGCGAACGGTATTGGAAATTATCTAAATTATTGATGAAATAATGACAGATAAAAATCATTCACAATTATCATTATTAAACTTTAATATAATAATACGTTTATTGGTTTTCCCGTGCAAATATTAATAATTAATTTAAATTAATTTCAGAACTGATCTCTGTTGGAGTTTTTTCAAATCTTCAACCGTTGTTCTTGCACCGTCGACAATTTTCGCCTTTTGTTTGTAAATGGTGTTCAAACGATGATCTGCCGTTTTACCTACACGTTATTGCAAATCTAAAATCGTTAATACGCGATATTTCAATGGATTTCAAGTATAGACTTGTACACTAAGCAATAGCGCTGAAAGGAATTGGATACGATGGGGAGGAGATAGAGAATAAAAAATATGCTAAATTCTATGTTTTTATTTATTCACTTGTCTAATAACGAAATTTTCCCACAAAGTAATTTATTCAATACTTGTTGTTTTTGAAAACGAATTTTAAGAATGGAAACAATTTGTACGGTTGCTTCGTTATGAAAAATTGTAAGGCGGACACTTGCAAAAAGTAGACCATTTAGCACAACACCAACAATATATATATAGTATATACTTATATATTTTTTATTATGTTGCCACTATTAGAGTGACGTCCGTATTTTCAATAAATTTATTTCAACGTGAATACGAGCAACCTAACACTGTTGTTAAACTATTTCTAATTATAACTGAAATTGTAAAATCATTGCTGATCTTCAATTTTGTAAGTCAAGCTATAACGTAAAATATGCACGATTGGTAAACGCAAATATACTTATTTAAAAACATTAAAATAATAATATAATTGTGTATGTATATATATATATATATATATATATATATATATATATATATATGTGTGTGTGTGTGTGTGTACATTATGTGTGTACTGACACAAATAATATAAATACATCGGAAACTAAAACAATAATTTTTGGTACTGTTGAAAACTGTTCAATTAACTTGTTTGCTAGATCCATGTAATATGTACAATATAGATATACATTCTAAGTAAATAAAAAATCATTACGATAAGAAGAGTAGTTATTATAATAGTTAAACGACTATTATTATGAGTTTAATAAAACCTTATACTTAATATTACATAATTCTCGACCAACTTTTATTTGTTTAATTATTATTTATTAATTATTATCAAGTAACATATACTGCAGTTCTCACACGCTTTTCTGAAGTTAAAATTACTTGAAATTAAATACACCGTACACCACCTTTATAAAAGTAGATCTGTAACTTGGCCTATAATAGGTGGATCGAGGTCGTAGTGTTAGTTTTAGAGGTATCGAATTCCTCAATCGTTTGATTATATTTTTACCAAGTAGAGACAGACCGTGATGTTCTCAACTCGACATTTAGTTCAAAGGCGTATAGAGAGCACTTTGGTTATATTTAAAAACAAGGTTTTATGAAAAATGTTGAGCACATATGAATGTGTATAAACTACGTTTTGTTATAAGAAGTGATTGTTGATAAACAGTAACGCGTGTAATATTTATGGTTCGAGGCAAAAAAATAAGGACAACGATAAGTTTGCAGATGTGCGCAGTCTATGAAAAACGGTATGATTCCCAGACACCCTCAGGAGATCTCACGTATTGACCGAATACCCTTCTTGTGAAATCGGTAGCACCATATAATATGTATTGCAAGAAACGGTTTTTAAAACATCGTTGGACGAGAAAGGGATAAAACACAGTGTTTGTGTGTGTGTGTGGTACATCTGTTGCATGGATTCAATGCAACACGTGTGGGTTCACGAACAGGAACAATGCTCGTGGATAATGGAATAATATACGTTCGGCAACTGAATTTGTTTTATAATTTATAGTTCACGCCAATTCCAGCGAAAAAAATCGAGAAACGATAAGTAGTGTAAAAGACATCATGTTGTGAAACTATGCTATTATAAGAGAGTTCAACCAATTCTATTGTGAGCCCCCATTAAAATAAGTTTCCTTTTCGTCTTTTAATTTATTGTGTAACCATGTGAGGTCTGTGAAAACATGCTTTTCTAAAATGAAAATGTAATTTAAAGATACTCCTAACTGCTTATGTTTAGAATACTTTATGTATATAAATATAATTTATAGATTATATTAAAAACTACGTCTTATATATTATGTTTTAGCTTAAGAAATAACAAATTTAAAACGAATTTACCTAGAGAAATAATGATTGATCTGAAGTTCAAACAAAATTATGGGCGAATAATTCGTCGGTATAACTATTGGGGGAATAGGGTAGTTTTAAGTTTTTAGATAGGATTTCGAAAATCGAAGGGATTGGAAACGCAGGCGTGCATTATATTATAATAAAAATATAAATAGTATTTTTCTTCTTAGAAATTAATTTTTATGTGTATATTATTTTATAACAGAATACGATCGACCGGACAACTTCGCCGGTGGTCACGTGTTATACGATGTACTAACCGAGTGACCCAACCCCCTGTTGACATGGTTAACAAAAACCTTTGGCGGTTATCGTGTGCGTGGGTTCACGGCCACCAGATGTGGAAAAACTCATCTCTTCTAGTGTCGAGATCCTCCGAATTATATGCTGTCGGTCATTCGACCAGTAGCAGCAGTCACCGAGTGTCTAGTACGTTTTCGGCGGTTACGACCCTTGTAAGCATCTCGAGCTCGTTTTCGTGTCAGTTTTTTCGACAAGCATTTTACGTCGTCAGTTCTCGTTCTCACTATTCCAGATCGTCTTCAGGTCCAGCAGCTTCTGCAACTCTCCAAACCAGTTCTAGGACCAAGCGCCAGGTATGTCTCAGAAATATATAATTTTTTTTTTTTTATATCCATTAATAGCTCTAAAATTACGTCATTTGCATAAAACACTTCATCACTATAATTTATATTTTTTCAAGAGTCAGAACAAACAGTTTTTTGGTTTTGTTCTTAACATGTATTTGCCGTTTTATAAAAAGTATTTTAAATAACGTTTTATAAAAAAAAAAAAATCAAAATATTTTATATTTTTTAAATAGTTTTTTGCCTTGGTTATAAGATTTTATAAATATGGCAGTGGAAATCATAAAACTAAAATGGTCAACTAAGTAAACGTGACATTAACATAGAAATAGCAAAAATCTTATTAATGAAGCCCCACTAAAATATTTTTATTGATAAATAATTATTATTATTATAATTCATTATTTAAGTTATAATTTCGAATTAACTTATATAAACCGGGCACTGAAAATAATCGTATAAACATTATTTTGTTTTTTTAATTTTAAGTCGTCTTGATACATTTTTGTAGTAGGTACTGTATCATCAAGCTATTAGAAATGTATGAATAATTGACAAATAAAAAATTATTTCCTTTGCTAGCTTAATACCTTAATAATATAAAAAACACGTTTTACGTTTTTCATTATTATTACATTTTAGAATTTCTTCGTTTTAATTTTATTTAATGTAATCATACGATTTAATATTACATCGTTCAGTTTATCATTATTCGTTCAACATCATTTGATGCAACCATATTTACAAATTGTATTCGTTTTCTCATTGTACAACGACTATGACGTAAAAAAACATGAAAAACAGTAAAAAAATTGAATAAAATTTTCATTTTTATTAGTTAGCCATACTAGTTAAAGATCGCGTGAAGATAATTAAAATATAAAATCATTTACTAATCTGTTCGTCAATAAAAACGAGATCACATTTAAAGACTATCTTCTCCAATAAATCGTATTATTTTTACTATACACCATGGGTCATTAGCTTATTAATTATTTAATTGAAAAGTAAATAATATAATTGAAATAACAACAGTGTAAAATGTGTGTTAGTTTAGTAACTTTTTTTAGTAACCTTTTTCTCTGCGGCCCTACAAATATTTATCACCGTTCCTAAATTAAAAATCTAATTTTATTTCTCACGTTGTAATTGATATTAATTTTATGTTTCTGATTCGTGGCTATTATATTTTTATGATAATAAACTACGAGCTTATGTCGCACAACAAATTATTTTTAAAATTGTTCTCTACACACGTATTTTTCGAAATTACTTAACGTAAAAAACCAATAGCAATTGGATATCGTATGATTTTTTTAATATCAATAAATATAAATGTATTAAATATCCCATTGTCATTTACCAAATCTTAAAAAATATGGGCCACATAGGTAAAAATGTTGCCGACTCCTTCAGGTTGAAATAAAGACACGCGCAACACTGTCGACAAATATGACTTTTGAGGTAAATATATTTACAATAGAAGTTTCATTGAGAATATAAAAAAACTAATCGCAACACGTATATCACGTCTAGTAAAATGTACCATGAAAATTTATCTATCACACATTTGGCTGGTTATAATGCTATAGCAATTTCGTTTTCCTTATAAGTTTCATCGGCTCGGGGGTGAACATTTTTCTTTTCTAAAAAAATTATAATAAATTATTGAAAAAGAAACTCAGAATGTTCGAACACTAGAAGGTATAAGGAACGACTATATAAGGAAATACTCGCGGTACATCCAGTATATTCCTGGCACTGTTTTCGACGAGTTGTCGGTTAAGTATAGGAAGGAGGAGAATGAGAACAATGTTAATTGTTATATGAAGTTTTCGGCTGAATGACGAAAACAACTTTTATTCAAGAAGTATATTAACAATAAAATATAATATCAAAAAGATCGATACAAATGATCATATATCACTTAAACCATTGCTTGCGTTGATCTGGTTTACCGTTAATTCGATGTTATCGCATTCGTAAAAAAAAAAAAAAAAATTTGAAAAAGAAAAACGAAAATAGAAAACTATTCGAGACAAACAAAAAAAAAAAAAACAAAAAAAAAAAATTACAAACGAACAAATTATAATACGAAAGCTTAGTTTAGAGTTTATATAGTTTTCAAACCTTATTGTATTCTGTAACTATATACGATTCAAATGTCAAATAGGAGGAGTTACGTTACCGGATATGTCTATATACAAATATCTATTATCTCGTATTTCGTTTTATAACACAGAATCATTTGGATACGATCCTATTTGAGCGTACATGTTCCGTACATTATAAAGCATTTGTTGCTCCTCGTTGTTATTGTTGCTGTTGTTGTTCGCGTTCGTGTTGTTCGGTATGTAACCGTTTTGATGCGGTACCGCCGGCCCCGCGACAGCCGCCCCGGCGACCGGAGGCGCCGGTCTCTGCTCCGACGGCCGTTCGGTCCCTGTCGGTCCTGCCGCGGTCGCGTGCCTCTCCAGGTCCTGGAGCACGGTCCCGTCGTCGTCGATCGCCACGTCCTCACCGTCCTCGTAAACCGGGAAGTTCCCGCCCTTCATCGTCTCCATCAGCGTGCCGATGAACGTCTCCTGCACTTCTTTGTCGTCGGTGTTACCGTCCACCTGTGGAAAATAATGCGCGGACCCGATCACGTACACGGTTCCCAGATAGTACTCGATGCAGTACTATACTCGTACGTGGTCGGTAAAACGAAATATTTGTATAAAAAAAAAAAAAAAACGAAAAATTCGCGAAAAACGTGTGACGAACAAGTTAGAAAGTTTTATTTTTTTCAGTATCTCAATCATAGTTAAAACTTTTATCTCTCAGTTAGTTTACACATAACAACTATTTCTAGTAGATTTGAAACACTAACGATTCGGCTTAATGAAAAAATGTATGTTTTACATTATTTTTTATCGCATTTGAAATGTATAAAAGAAATGGTTATGATAAAAAATTCGTGACTTACGATCATTAAAGAGAAGATTGGAGAACCAGATTTGCAACGACAAGGCAAGGCCTTTAGTAGAGAAGAAGACGATTATTAAATCACATAATATAGTAGCACAAGCTCATTTTCGCATGTGATCCAAATGAAAATTGAAAACTTTTTATGAACCAAATCGGTTTGCAATATTTACTTATAACTCAACGTTACCGACGATATTTGTTATCGAACGTAGTTAGATTGACGGGACGAAATTATTTTTTCTTTTTTCATTAACTCACTCACGTTTATGCCTATTACATTGAATAACATGCGGTAAAGTATGCGTAGGGTGTGCGGTTTGGAATTTTATTTTGAAACATTCAGTTGAATTAGTAAATAAATTATTTCTTATTCGTCGACTTTTTGTTTTAAAATAACTGATTTCCAGTTCCGTTTATGAATAACGAACTCCGTTATAGTTCGTTACTGAATAATTATTATTCGCCGAAATTTAAATCGAAATTCAACACGAAATAACGTAAAATCGCGTGCCATCCAATCACATGTTGATTACGCGCAGTTTTTTAAGTTTTCTTCTCAAGTCTTAAACACGAGAACCGACTTTAAAGCGGTTATGAGCCTTAAATCGCAGTAGGTTTAAAACTATCTTGTACCGCCTGGTGTTTTATCGATTTTCAGTTTTGCTAAAACAAAAAATCCGATCCTATTGTATTGTTATGTGTACTTACTACGGCTAAGCGGTGGTCTCGGTCCAGCGCTTTGAGCATCGGTAGAGTTTGTTCGCGGAAAGCCTCCAGACGCCGACGGAACGCCGACACACTGTCGTCTAGCCTACCGCGACCTAACTGCAACTTTGAGCAATCCAACAATATCAACATCGGCCGTTGAGCATACTATAACATACACGAACCAAATCACGTCAAGCAAACATGTTGTTGACTATAAAACTTATGTACAGGATGTTCCGCCGGGATTTAACCTCATTAATAACCTCATGTGTTGTTAAAGATAATCAAATTCTGTTTTTTTTACGAGCATCTCCGGGTAAAGGCAATTTATGTTGACAATAGTTCAGTAAAAAAAAGTGTATTATTAATGAAGTTAAAAAATAAACTCTTTATTTTACATATTTTTGAAATTCGAAGATAGCCATTTTTTATAGGGCTTCTTTTTCTGAATATCTCGACGGTTCAAAAATGGAACCTTAAAGTTAAATTACTACACACGGAACTGTATGTGGTTTTATGTTTTAAATAGTTAGTTTTTTTTCTGATATGTTTATTATTTTTAAATAAAAGCTGTTTATTTTAAATCTCATACTATGTTTAATTCTTTGGGCAGAATCAAAAATTAAAAATAAACATTGTATATGAGATTTAAATGTTGCACTTTAGATTTTAAAAAGCACTCGAAACCAAATAAGAGAGACAAATTCCTTTTGAATACTTTTGTTTAATAATCCGGATAGTTTGTGTTCTTTAGAATAACTGGAAATCAATTAAGTTATAGTATTATAAATATAGTTATTTAGTGTACTAAATTTTTACTGAATTATTATTTTATTAAATAATTGTTTATAACAGTATATTTTGGGATGCCTAGGAAACTTTAAAATATTAACTTTTATACCATTCTAAATATTTCCATAAATTTCTTCAAACATTATTTTATTTACATTTTAGGACTTTTAGAACAACTAAAACGTTAAAATAAGTATTATAGTACTAATTAGAATTATTTTATTTCTAAAAATAAATCGTGATCAAATTTATAGTTTACAAAATGAACGTGGAATATGTGAATTATGTATATTTATTGTTTCAAAGTTGATCTATTTGTTTGTCTTACCAGCCCAAACCCACATATAACTGTAATTTATTTGAAATAATGACTATTCATTCGAAAAATAAATGAAATGCATATACCTCCCTATTGGCCTCCCTAGTTCTCTACGATAAAAAATTCCGAACACGCCCTCGGTTTTGAGATGCACTAAATAGTCGATAGTATAATATTACGAATCCGACTAAACACAGACTAGTCGTTAATTTTAGGCTTTTAGCACTCTACTCGCCAATACCTTTTTTTCAAAATAGTTGAGCTGTCCAATATTCCTAGGATAACCATCAATAACGATACCATCCGAATTCCTGTACTTCGATAGTTCTTTGTCTAATATCTCGTGCACCGTTGACTGTAACAAATGAATAAAAAATATTCCGCAAAATTATTAATACGGTAAACGATCATCACGTACAGCGGAGAAAGTCATATGTTTGAACGCCGAGTTTTAGAATACCATGCTTTGGAAAAGCTATTTCTTAGAGAATAAAACTTTTACAATTATTTATTTTGTTTACCGTATACTTATATATACTTTTATGTATTCCATTGAATAATAACTTTTTCATTTTTAAATAAAAAATTTTTCAATGATTATTTAAAAATAAAAATATTATCAAGCAAAAAAAAAATATAATAATTTTTAATGCTTAAGAATACATGGAAAAGCTCTCATAAATTCATCTAAGTCACATAATTGAAATTATGAACTAATCCTTTACAGATTTGCAACAAGTTATTATGCTGTGTTCTTTTACACTTTTTTTTTGATTATTTTGTTTGAAATGAACTGTTTTGTTTTATTTTTCATTTTCAATTTGTCAATAATTTATAGTTATTTTATGTAACTCTACGTAGGTATGAGCGTAGAATAAACGGCGCTGGACTAATATGAGCCACTTTTCGATAATTCTCGTCTTCTCGATCGGACATATACTAATCAGAGATTAGTTAACTTTATCGTAATTATGCGGTAACAGTTGAAAATAACTAATAAGAGATAACAATAAAATAAAACTTGATTACGATTACAGAATAATACCGTATTAGATATATTTAAAAATGTGTACATTGAGATTTCTCGTCTTCCCGATCACAGATATTATTAAATGTTATCGTTATTCTACACCAATAGTTAGAAATAAAAAATTTTCTATAACACAGTATTCATAAAAGCTTCATATTCTAAAATAAATATTTCCTACAACTTTTGATTCTAAAACTTGATTTTCCAAAACATGCATCTAAATCGTGCGTCAAGTATCGGAGAAACTATTACCTCTTCGACAATTTGTCCACTGCTGATCGTGTCCTGCAGCTGTTCTTGAGACGTTGCCTGTGACCTCAGGATCGGCCCCACGCTTATGTGTCCCCATCCGCTATTAGCCCTGAGTACTTTTTGGCACAGTGAACTCTTATTGCTACCCGGACCGCCTGTATGACACGCGCAGAAATCGTCGTTATAAGTATGGTTTATTCGTGTGAAGTTGCAATCCTCGCTGAACGCTGCCCAAGACGGAATCACGCAACAGGATCCGATAAATATTCCGAGTTAGGGTTAGTACGTAATATTCGGACCATTCGGTGCAAAATCCATATTAAAATACGTAACCAGACCGGGGACAGTGTTTACCAGGGGTGCCCCACGTCCCACCCACAACCCACGGTAAATTCTAATGCGATACCAACTAAGCAATTTCAACATTTGGGTTCTGTTATTTAAAAATGTTTTCCCTTTTTTTAATACACATACTCGTAAATAAATGTATGTTTCTCCTTATTACTCTACATAAAATGTATTATTCTAAAAATAAAAATTCATATATTCACTACTGTTGTTATTAAACAAATAATTCAAAATGCATGTGCCTACGATATCTTTAATCGCTTCACGTGGCCCTATCTTCCCAGTGGATTGGAAACCCCTGGTGATGATATCCATCAGATAAGGTTTTTTCAAAATTATTCGGAAACAAATATCGATGTAAGTTTCGACGAGTGTAACGAGTTCTCAAATGCAAATATTCTGAAAAAGTATTTATGAAAACCTTCAAATACATTTTTTCTATCTAAAAAAAACTTAATTTGGTACTCGCAAAAGTACTTGCATGTGCTGAGGTTACAAGGGCAATACCATGATTCTTCGTACTAGTAAAAGTCGATGGTAAACTTTATTTGAACACGCATAGCGAAATACGTAACGTGTGTCGAATAAATAACATTTTGTGTACTCAACACGTGAATTAGGGAAAAATATATAAAAAAAAAAAGAAAATTATATATTTGTAGTTAATGTTTGACCTATAGTAGCTCAACTAGTCAGGAGTAATCATTGCCATCACACATAGTCTGTTGTGTGGTCGATCTGCAAAACAATCGTACTAAACAAAACACAACATTCGAATGATTCGGAACACTGCGCACATTTTCGTCCATCAAGGGACCGTCTTGGACAGGACAGGGTTCGCCGTGCGACACGACGTTATGATAATATTCCCCCGGGAGTCGTGATGTGCACTCACCTACTACGCAGATGACCCGCGGCAATCCCGTCGGCCGGGGGTCGCGATCAACGGTCCGGGGAGGGTCGGACTCGTGGGCTCCGGTACCGTCGTTCGCGTACTCGGCCCGGTGGTCGTTCGGACGCGCCGACGCGTCGACCCTCGGTTGCTCGCCGTCCGCCGGGTTCGAGGGCACGTTGCCGTTGGGCACGGTCGCGACCGTCACCGGGCTCTTGTGCGCGCTCAGCAGCTGCAACACCGACGAACGGAAGTCGTTGTACACCTCGGTCGGGCTCCGCTCGCCGTTGATCTAAGCACGTGAAACGCAACCTCGTTAAGCACGGACGAAACGAAACGGACCGAACAAAAGCAACACGGAAACGCACGCTCGGCGCTTACCGAAATGAGCATTCCCCTCTGGTCGTAGAAGTCGGACACCGGCGTCACGTTCTTGTAAAAGTTGTTCAGCTCCATTCGGGCTAAGCTCAGCACGACGTGTCCTAGTTTGGCACCGTAATCGATCTGTCGTTCCAGCACGTTTTGGTTCCACGATATGAGTATCACTCCGCTCACGACTTTGATCTAAACGCGGGGGTGGGGGGGGAGGGCACGTGATAGTAAAAATCGATTCGAGAACCGAACGGTGTATTTTGTGCGGCAAGGGCGGATAGGCGATTTCCGCCCTTGCCGCACGCGCACTATTCGTTGTCACGAATGCGGCGGTGGTAATTATAGTAACACGACGAGAACGAAAAACGTGTAGATTCGCACAAAGGGGTTCGTGCAGCGCAAGGGCGGATACAGAGGTCTTGGACGGAGGGGGCAATATATATAAGCGAATAAAGTAAACTAATAGGAACTGCCTTAATATTAATCGACATAAAAACAGTAGTGTACAGAAATCGGTCATACTCTCAATAGAAACACTGATGATGAGTCTTATCGTTTTAGAACGCAAAAACTTTTAATTTTGAGTATGAAAATTAGTTAAAATCTTTTACTTAAATAAACTCAATACCTACTAAACAATATTAAAAAAAGAATTTTGATACAAAAAAGTGGAAAAGTGTTATGGAACATCGGTATAGTTGTATATATTTGTATAAATTATATAGAAAATATTGAACTTGCATGGACAACAATTTTGCCACAATTAATTTCAAATAGAATATTTGATACTTTTTTTTGTGTACGAGGTGGGGAGAGGGGAATTGTATCCGCCCTTGGTGTAACGCGGCGGGCCGGGAAGTCCGCTGCATCGTGTACACGTGTGTGTTATCGTCTTTCGCTTTTAACTCATTTTGTCAAGAGTTGCGAGCGGAAAACGGTCACTTTCCGCCGCATATATTAGTAGCATCGAAAATTAAACTTTCGGTACACGCGTGACAAAAAATGTATCACGTGTGTTCAACTAACGGTTAAGCGTATAACAATGCGAACAATTATTATACGACACTTTTAATGTACGTTTGCAAAGCACTGATGGACCTTATACTATATATGTATACCTAAACTATTTTATGTATGTTTATTTTATCGTGTCATATTTAACTACATAAAAATAGCAATCAAGGTTCCGCTGCAGGTGACCGGGTTTTATAGAAATTTGAAAGCCAATTGCAATCGTACGATAATTTATTTGCAAGTTTAAAAGCCAAAGAGGTGTGACCATAAAGCGCCACTCCTTCTATTTGTCCTTCGTGTATTTTTACAATATATTGGTATATTCAGTTAATATGGGTCGATTTACCGTTGATTAAATTCCATTAGAATTAAAATGTTGCGGTCATACAAACTGCAGTGTTAATAATAATCAGAACATGTTGTACATTTCGATAAGAAAATTCACGTGAACGCTACAGTGTTTGGCCTTATTGACGTGTATTTATCGCAACAACTTAAATATTCTACCAATTTCAGGGTGACATAAATATTTATACTCATTGCATATCACAGATATCGAGTTTTCAAGGTTCTTAGAAAATTTTTGTAAGTATTTCTATTTCATTTTTGACTGCGTAATATCTACATTTTATTGTTAAAAACCGGCAAGACATTTAAAAAACCATTACAGTTATTGCCATTGAATTGGATATAAAATGATTATTATTTGTACAAAACCTTTAATAAGTCGGTAAATATGGTAGTTTTACTGCTGTCACATCGATTGTTCTGTTTGGCATTAGTGCATTACAAAAACTAATGCGTCGATTTTCAGCACTGATTGGAACCATAATAATAATTAATAAACCAATAATCGATTTGTATGGATATGCGAATGACGATTAAAAATGCATTAAAAACACCCAATTTATACATAATAATATTATAGTCACGGTAAAATTTACAATAAAAATCTGTGTGAAATTGTTTTCCTTAAAGCTTACTATTTATACCTCGTCATTTTTAATTCATCGAATTCAAACTTCATGACTCCTTAAAGTTTGTTATAGACTTATATAGTCAACTGTCATTGATACATAACAAAAATACGTACATAAAAATATTGAAATATTGAGTTCATAAAAAAAAATATCTTAACGCGAATAAATTAATAAGTCATACATTCATACTTATACTCGTATAATACATAATCAGTGATGTATCCATTAAATCGTTCGCAAGTGCACTAAACCTGCACCAAGTTCCTGGTCATGAAGTTTAAGTAATTATTATTCTTCAACACTATTCCTATTGAGTAATATCTCGTATAAAGAAGATGTACGTATTTATACAATCTTATGTTATTCTCAATTGTATTATTATAATACTCTGTACATTAGCACAGCTCCCTTCTCGTCATCTCTCCTTATTAGAAAAATCTCCACGGGTGCCTGTGTGTAGCTCATATAATGCAGGAAAACAACTCTTATTTGATCCTCAATTGGTTTTACTGCTTCAGCTTCTACAGTCATGGTCGAGTTGAATTGTTTACTAAATAATACTTTTGATTTAGACGTAGTTTAAAAACAAATCGAACTCTAAAGAAAGAAAAAAACTTGTACGTCCAATCAAGACTCCTATATAATAATATTATATGCTGTTAATGGCCCACACGAGTTTCAAACGTTATCCACAATTGGCTCCCGTGTAACTTTAATGTAGCCCATCTTTTTACATTTACGAAATAACCATAAGCGAAGCTCTACTAAAAAAATATATAATTTATACCGGTACATAGAATATATTTTACAAAATATGTTCGTTTTCGTTCGGATTCCACCGACATTGTTGAGAACTAAATTATAGAACACTATACGTATGCGTACCTTGTTTGTGTATTCCACCACGTCACGCATGCTTCTTGGAAATCCTGAGATTAAAAACGTTTTCGCCGCCGGAGACATTTTCAGTTCCAACATCAGCACTTCTGTGACCGTTTTACTGGAAAGTTTGCTGAAGTCTTCCATATCTATAATTATTAGTCGCACCGAATTATAATTAAAACGGTTTTACATTCCTTAAACAATACGTGATTTCAATGATCGATACTAAAATATAAAATGATGGTGATCAAGGTGCTATGCCCACATACGTAAAACATTTTTAATATATTTTTTTAGATTAGGCGACCATACCACTTATCGATAATTTCCAAAATCTAATTTTTCAACGACTGTCCCGTTTTAATCCCGGTTTTTGTCACACTAAGGCAAAAACGAAATACTGCACCGCTTAATTTATACTGAAATTTGTACACCAACGAAGTACATAAATAATAAAGCACAAGTAATTAATTTAAATATTAAAATATCGCAGTATCACCAAAAGTTGTCAAGTATTCTTTGTGAATGGGTCGGAGGAACGATTTTTTTTTTTACAGCCATATGCTTTTTGGACGGATAAAAAATACTTTCACTGTCGACGCTATAAAATCAAATTGTAAATCTAACTGAGACAAATAATATAAATACATAATTTAAAAATGTTTGCACTTGTTGCAATAGTTTTAATATATTTTTAATATATTTTTAATGTATTTTATATATTAATGTTTTTATATAATTTCTTATAAAAACCGACTCATGACACATTTAAATATTTTATACATTTAAGTATCATTAATTATGCATGAATGGTTGTAAGAAACTGATATCATTCATAATGAAAGTCAAAAAACTTTTGAAATTATTTCGAAAATAGTATAACAATTTAATTGAATAATTAAATTATTTACTGACATCTAGAAATATTTCAGAAAATAGACATTAAACATTGAAAACTTAAAACACAAATAATATACTTTATTTCTTAAATTTTAATGAAACCTAACATTGTATATTTTAAGTGATGTTTAGTTCACTCAAAATTGGCTCTGTAAGTGATAAATTCCACGTGGATCGTTATAAAATCGAATACGTTTATTATCGATGGAGACACACGTCCATAATCTTCAGATGGCTTTGTTGCTCTTATAATAATACAATATTTCATGAACGCGTTACTCTCCGCAATGTTAATTGCTTGTTAAATATTACATAACAGTGCTCTGCTGGAACGAAAGAATGTTTAAATACATTTCGAACAACAATTTATACCGTGTACTGTCGAGGAAGTACTCGTGGTCGAGCTCGTCGGCCGGCTGGGCGTTACCGCGTACCTACATTTTCGTTCGCCTTACCCGCGCACGGTACCCACCCATTTCCGTTCATTAACCGACGGATCGAAAGTTTGAAATATCTATTTTTCATCGTTTTATCGACGTGTTATTCACGCTTTTGTGTCGTTCGGCTTTGGCGCGTCCTCCACGTGACTCCGGACGACACGCGGCTACACGACAGCACAATGATAATATTATAATAATTAAGGTTGGGAATGTAATGCACTCGGAAACCCCAGAAAATATGACCTATAAAAATGCTCGTGTGCCCTACAAGTTCGAAATAATACGCCTTGCTCGTTTCACTGATTACCTGCACCGTCCGATTTAATATTCTATTATTGGCCTAATGTCTAATTATATAATTTACACTTTTGAAATATATGCATAGCCTGACCTGCGAACCATTAAAACACCAATTTCCTCAGATCTATTGAGAAAAAAACTGAAAAATTTTAAAAATATCTACAAAATGTCAAAAAATAATACAAATCCTATTAGGTTTTTCAACAATAACTCTTACCTATATCTATTATGATAATACGATAGACTGGTAAAATATAATGTATGAAAAAATACAAGTATCGTGTTTTTGTATTCTTGGAAACGAGCAGCTAATGTGCTCGGACGGCAATATAAAACGCATTTCACTTCGGGATCCCGGTCGCAATTATCGTAACAATTATATCGAGCGAGTGCGTATTCAGTCACGTTTCGTTTTACGCGGTGAAATAATGTGGCCCACCCGTTGAAAGCCAAAATGATTAAATCGACACCCACCTCAGGTCCTCGGCGAGTACATATATTATATTATTTTGTGATACGGCGTACGCGTACCTCGAGAGACTGTCCACTGGAGTGTTTTTTCGTAGAAAAAACCGATACCGATGACGATCACATGACTCATTCACACCGCGGTCTGTCGACCTTGTGCGATATATCGGCCGTAACAAGACCGAGTATCAAATTAACCGCCGCCCGGTCGGTGTATTTTAACAATCCCTTATTTTTATTATCATTTTTTTTTTTTCGTTCGAGGCGGGCGTACAAGGGTTCATCCAGACCTTAAGCAAACATCACGGTTGTGCTACGGCGTAATAGTATGTATATAATATATGCACACGATTCGCTCTTCGGTTCGAGCCCCGTTTCTAATTTGATTTTAATAGGTCAGGGACGGACGGACGAGTCTGTTGTAGGTATAGGTCGGCACACGCATATACTATTATAATAATACTGCTGCCGACATGATCGGTAATTGACCGTCGTAAAAGTAAAACGTTATTACTTACAATCGATACAATATTCCGATATAATATGTACATTGTACATAATAAATAAACACACGGTGCTCGAAACGCAATAGACTGTTGTTAAACAGTACCAGCGACTACAGTTTAGTGAGTTAGTCAGTGCGCGCGCGGGGGGGAGGGGGGACGAACGGGTGAGACTCCACGGTCGGGCGAGATACAGGGACGGGTGAAAGATAATGCTGTATTGCGGTCCCTTAAACTTGAAATCATTTATGTACCATGTTCTCGAAAAAAATTATTCTGAGTGTAGAGGTCGGGTGGATAGGTTTTATTTCTAAAGATGGTTGGTATAGTATACGGTATTTTAAAATAACTTAAGAAGGTGTGATTATAACTTTTAATCAAAAATATCTAGTGCCTATAAACAGCACAAAGAAAAATTATGAAACGTCTTTATAGCGAATAGCGCGTGACAAAACACTAGGCAGCTCCGAGTGAAAACCCGGATTTCGATTACACATTTGTTTGCAATTTTTTCCATTTTTCTCAATTATTCGGAAAACTGTCGATAAATTTAAAAAATGAATCCATAAAAGTACTAACTGAACATAATTTCCTATCAAATACTTTTTATGACATGAAAATTTTGTAAAAACACATCTCGGTAAAATCAAGACATTCCTCGTTTCACTATGATTCCAAAACACCAGTTGAAACGTACGGTAATATTAGTGATTCCCGTGTTAAGATCGTGGAGATGTCACCGATAACATTGTATCGTTCAAGTACAATATTGATCTGGTCCATGATCAATGGTACAAATATAATTTTACTACATCTACGTTTCCAAATTTGTGGTACGAGTTTCCTTAAAGACAAGCAAAAAAAAAAAAAATAGATAATGGCGGAATAATGTGGAATTTGAAATATATTTAAAACAGTTTGCTTCGGAAGCGTGCATTATTATATTGTACATAGTAAAAAATAAAAAACTTCTGTTACGCGAATAAAAACCGTTCACATTAACTTATCTAATATGTATGTATAATTTATTTAAATCAATCATTGTACAATTTTTTACGAATAGCAACCAGTGATTTGTCATATATACTCATAACTGCACAATCACAGTAATTACATTGCACAATAACAATACAGCCACAATAGCGAAAAAAAGATGAAAAAACTGATCTGTGGAACTGCGGCGAACGGTCAAAGGGATACTTAAATGACAAAAGACTGGGAAACACTGGACTGCGCGATAAGTTTGCTAACCGCTTCGGTAAAAGTGAAACGAGGAGGGAAGAGAAGGATTAGACGTTTAAAAGTTAGACACGTCGAAAAACATTGTTCAAAGGATAGTTATAATCTAAGACTTACCGTTTCCGACAGTGTACTGTTGCAGCAGATCTGTCATGTTTATGTGCACAATACCTCTTTTCTCTATCATCAGGTTGTCGCAGTGCGTGACCTTACCGCTTCCGGGTCCACCTGCGGGCACACGAAAATTAGTAATTACTACCGGTCACAGCCACCCACTGCTCGAACTACATTTATGGCGTGCTTCTCTGAGTACTTACCGAGCACGAAAATAACAGGAACTTTCGGAGTATCGAACTTGACGTGGCTGTTGCTGTGTGTAAACATGCCAGTATCATTTCTGTATGTTTCGTCACTATCATCTGCTTCCCAGATTTGTCTTTCTTTTGAACCGTTTTTAAAATTCTTATCATCGGGATTTTTGTCTGAAACATACCGCGCAATTAGTATAATGTAGCACTGCGTCCCACAGACGATAGTATTACGATAATATAAACATAATGTATTATAATCATAGCGATGGCTTAGAGGGGAGGGTGAAAATTCATAAGGACAGCACCCCCCCACCCCCCGGGACATGAAGTTTCCTAGAAAAAACTGTATTGTTTAGGGAAAAAAAGAATATTAGAATATAAAGAATATTGAAACACTGGTGGAAAATAGTATCAATTTGTTATAATATGACATAAACAAGGCGACAGCTATTGAAATATATATGTGTATTATAGTTTATTTTGACGCAATGAATTTGTAGTGTAAATAGTTGCTTTTTTAATATTTATTTAAAATGTTTGCCATTTTTGCTCCCTCTTATATTTAAATTCCTGAAGTTTCCACCCCTGTTATATAAAACGCTTTAAGTACCGGGCGTGCGGCACTGATAGCAAGAACGGTCACGCGTTTATTTTTCATTTGTATAACTCGCTGCGTAATATACGCCCATATGAGTACTATACAGTGATAGTTATGGAATAAAATTACCTACTCGAGGTGGGTATACAGAGCGTTCAAAAGTCGTACATTCCGCGCCTTATATATCTAATTTCCACGAATAGACTACAATGTAGTGGTCCAGTGAGTAAACGATAAGTCATTATGGGGAAATGTGGGGTCCGCCACTGGAGGAAAAGTGAACGTGTTGTTATACATACCTATACATGAAATACAATATTTAATAAAAAAAAATCCGCTTTAAAGTTATAATTAATGTTACACATTTCCATTTATCATAAGAAATATTTGCGTTATCCAATGTTATATGATTATCGCTGTCTTACCGGCTGAAATTATAAGGACATTTAATTTTCGTTAATTATTTTCCATTTCACCGTATGATATGAACTCCGCACAATCATTATGATGAGTGTACTTCTCATCGTTATGTCCCTACCACAATAAAAATGTTAGTACTCAGGATAACGAAAAACGATTAATTTTACATCGAGTTATCGAGAGTAAAGTGCCACTGAGTATAATGGTAGTTTTAAGGTGATTTCAATGTAGTTCGATATAACGAATTCTAAAAAGAAGATTCTTCTGTATGTAATATTTTTAATTCACGTTCGCGAAATGGTTGAACTATTATTTCCAAGTTTAGGTATATATGTATGGGCGTATGGTAAATACATAGCAAATATAAATGTATCACTCGGACTTTTTGTATCGCTTAAGTTTAAAGTTAACATATTGATGTTCCTATTATCATTTTGATCATATTGATGATCGCAGTTGTTGATAAAATCTAATGAAATATCCGCATACGGAAATAATTTGGTTCCTTTCTAGTTTCTACTACAATCTTATTAACTATTATTTCCTTCGATCCCGTGACAAAAACGTAATTAACCTCTAACTGACTCCCAAAGATTACCTTGGCAAAAATCGCTTTTCAGACATTACCGTTGCTTGGACTTTTGTATTATTTAACAACTCTTGTCTGCTTCGATTAGGTTAATATATTGTTTTTAAATTATTTGATCCTCATCAACTTTTTCTACTCCATAAAATACTGATTTATTTTATCAATCTGATATGTTCATATGGGAAAACAATAATTACAAGATAGAAGAATGTTATAAATAGTAAGTCATAAGTAATATTCTAAAATGTTATACTTTATTTTAAAATATTTGTTATAAATTATAAGCAAATGTTATACAATTATTATTTATTAAATAAATTTTATTTCAATTACAATGTACATTGTCATACAATACATGGTATTCCACATTTATCGTAACATATTTATATATTTATATCAATATCCAAAGTAGGTATATACGATTGTTAAATATATTTTAAGAGACTTTTGGGTCGTATGAATAATAAAGGCCCAGGGCACAAAAACGTTTGAATTCAGACTTTTTGTCAAATGCGTGTATTAAAAAATACCTTAAAATTAAAATAATTCTTTTCAAATCATAGATATTATTCGTAAATAGGTTTTAAAGAACTATAGAAACAATTTAAACAATTTATTTCCTTTCAAATATGGTCCAGTCTATTTTCAAGTATGGAAAAAAATCACGAAATTATACATCCCAAGTCAGATAGAATGTGTTTATCATTTATATAAATTATAAAACAATATTTGTATGTAAAAGCGTGATGAACTTTAAAAATAATTTAGAATGACATTTTAAGAATTTGAAACACTTAAATAAATTGTCAATGTTTTTCCTAGTATGACAACTGTCAAATCGAAAAACTGACTTCTCAGGCAATGGAAAACTAGTCGAGACGAGTAGGCATATATTTCTATGACTTTTTTTTTATGGCACCGCGGGTTCATGTGTGCGAGTAAACTGAGGTCGAAATAAGTGAAGGTCATTCGGCAGAAAGTTTTGTGTAACGGTAAATACAAAAAAAATCGATAGTTAAAAAGGGACAAGGTAAGAGCTCTATTTTTTCGACATTTTCAAGAGAATAAAAAGTTAAATAACACCTATAGACTGTATTAATGATATAATTTCGTAAAGTTCTCGCTCGCTATTTCTAGTTAATTGGATTTATCGCGCCTTGTACTACAGTTAATTATGTACGGCGCGGCGCGGCGTAGACTATCGGCGCAGTTCAAATGTATTATTGTTGTACATATAGTTGCCGCGCGGAAAGTGAATAATTTAGTCTCCAGCCATTGTGCATATAATATACGACCCGATGCGAAGGGCGAAAAAATAATTTTAATTGCGTGTTTCGCGTAAGGTCGACGTGACTTTTGTGCACGGTGAAAATAATTGGCCGTTGATTGTTATCATAACTAAATGCTATGAGTGTCATCGACATCATGTAAAAAACTGAACGCGCAGTAGATATAGGTACAATAAAATAACACGCACGCGCGACTGTTGGTTGAAAACAGAAATAAATAATTAATCTCCAAGTGAAAAAATTCAACTCATTAGAACCGTCTGTCGGCTAATCGAATATAAGAATATTTATGCTGGTAGTAGAAGTATGACGTCAGTAGTTGTCGAACCGAAAAAAATCCGAATCAATGGACTAGCCGGAGTTTCGAATTTTTCTTTATATTTCAGGATTGCACTAGAAAAAGGATGATAGTAGGTCGAACGGATTAAGGGTGACAAACGAGAGAGATTTTGTGAGACCGTGTGGAGGTGGAGCATGAAGGAGGCCGACCACATAACATGTTAGTTATAGAGAGAGAAAACGTGGGCGAAGAAGAGGAAGGATATATATTCTGATAATTGTATTAATTATCGCAAGACTATTGTCCTCGAACCTGTACAATATAAATTACTATTTACTAATAGTTTTCACAGAAACGTGGAGTTGGCTATAAACTAATACCGTATCATTATTCTTGACATATAATTATAACCGACGTTCAGACGACCAACTTATGGGCAACACGTATTCGCGCACACTAAAAGTTTATAATGATAATTAATGCTTCGTTTCGTCCAACAAAAATTAACGTGCAAACTCCTGATGTACATAATATAAATAGTTTAATATGTATATGTATATGTATATGTATATGTATAATAAACGGGTAAAAACCCTTTTGTGTAAGCAGTACAGGTTTAAACATTTAAGTATTTTACAGTTTACAATAAACAACTCGATTTAAAACAATAATAATAATGAAGCTAACAATACAAAATAATAATAATTAGACAAATTTAAATAATGAAACAATAATAATACAATAGGAGACAACACTAAATCAATAATGATATAATAACAGAAAATTACTTAATTTACAACATCGTTTACGACTAAATATAAATTTCTTTTGAAAACATTACGCGACATAAAGAAAAAATCTACATGATCAACAATAATATTTGCTAGTTTTAATGCTCTAGGAAAGTAAGAAGTGGAGCTGTAGTTATTATTATAAAATGGAACATGAAATAAGTTTGATTTTCTGAAACGGTGATTTGTTGTATTAAATTCAATCATAGAGAGCAAATCTGGGGAAAAAATGTGACCATTTAACAAATCATATATAAACATAATATCAGCAACCTTTCTTCTTACTTCACAAGATGTAAAGCTCAACTCGCTCATTCGCATATAGTACGAGTTCTTTGAAATATAAATAGTTTAATGTAAATAGTTTAATATCAATAATTAATTTTCACCCGTTTTCTAGTAAACCATTAGATGTGAGCGGGAAATGGTTCCTAGAAATTTTAGAAATGTCTACCTTAATTATAATAATACTTTCAAAATCAATGTTAAATAAGTAGAACGTATGCGTACCATTGAGCCCGTGCATTGCTCATCGAGGACTCATCACGAGCTTTTGACGGTATTATTTTACTTATAAATGAACACAAGCTTAAGCTATTGGTAAAAAATCTGAGTGTAATCGCATAAAAACTGGTCAGTCGAATATCTGTCACATCGCGATATTCTCGTAAAAGGTTTTAATAATCTTAACTATATAATAATATATAATAATATTAACTTCGAGGGCGAATTGTTGATTCACATATGAAGGGTTTTTTTTTTCAATTTTACTTATACATAATGGGCATATATAATAGGTATATAAATATTATACAAACAATATGTACAAAACCACGTACTCTTGCGCATGTATATTTCGGCGTCTCGAGTACCTACCTTGTTTTGTGCACATAAAGTTTTATAAAATTACTAGCTGAATATTACTCGTCCTCATCTTGGAGATATTATACTAGCTTAGATAAGAGCGATTTTACTATTTCGATGAAAAAAATTGTAGGTTGAAAAAGCTAAATCGTATAAAATAATATCATCTTATATTTTAATGATATTTATTTTTATTTATTTATACTATGTATTCATTTACATAATAAACATACCTCAACCGGTCATTAATAATTAATAATAGTTAAAAAAAGTAAAAAAAATCCAGCCAGAGTCCAAAACTGTTTCGAACCTTATCCATGCGATTTTCGAAATTCCTTTCATTGTGCATCTTGGTAATACATAATAAGTACAAAGGTACATTCCATAAACAATTTAAATCAATCAGTAGGGTAGTTTTGGCTGTCATTGAGATGGTGATATTAAAAATGGTGTTTATAATATAGTTCTCAATGATTTATAAACTGTAATACAATAGTTATCCGAGGAGATAAAAGTGCATTATTGTTACGACTGTTTGACAAAAAAAGGTGTCCAGTGACACCACTTCACGGATTCGAAATCTGCGATGTATACGTGATATATTAATCCTAAGTGCCTATACCTATAACATTTTTTTAATCGATGAAAAGTCGTAGAAATTACACCATCCCAATGATAATATAATTATATAATGATGGACAAGGTTACGTGGTTAAAACTCGCTTTGAAAAAAATGTCACTAAACAGCTATATAATGAAAGTACGTTTCAAATGGAACGCCCACAATTATTATTACAATGGTAAAATTCTATGGTTAAACTAAAAAAAACTTTACTGGCTCATAAAAAAATTAATATTGATTAAAAGCAAGTTAATTCGTCAATACCAAGTTGTATTACATCAGAAATTCACGATGATTAGTTTATTTCATTACATACATGTACGAGTATTGTAATTGTGATTTCTATATTATATAAATATTAATTTTTACTAATGGTAAATGGTGCACGTGAATTGTAATACCATGATACCGTAGAATCCCATACACTATGGTCCCTATGTAAAGCTAAGTTATACTACATAATTGCTAGGATTGATTATTCGTTCAAACTAAAAAATTAAAGTATGATCGACAAACTACGTTATCACTTAAAAGTTATATATCGCTTTATTAAGTACCTACCTCAGTCCATTTGGATTTTACGTGTCTTGGATAAATCGATTTGACAACTGTGTAAAGTGCTGTGCGCATTTATGGTGTATAAATATAATAATACCTATACTACCTCGTACATATATATCACATTATATTTTCAAAAATAAAACTAATAATGTATGTATATTTTTTTAATTTTGTTTCAATGTGTGATTCGTATTAAAAGTTTTTATTTGATTTTAAGTCCAATAGTTAAAAATAGGAATTCTAGTAATACTTTGTATTTAACACGTACAAATTACATAAGGTTCGATTATTGACGATAAGAGTAATCATTATTTTTAATTATTGGATTTAAAATCCCTCAAAACCTTTCAATATATTTAAATCAAATTAAAAAAAACAAACAATATCAACCAATTTTTTAAAAAACATGACGTGTACAAGAGTATTATATTGGTTATTTTGAACACAAGTGCGCTACGCGAAAATGATTAAGGATTAAGTAAAAATGTAATCAATAACCTAAGTATCATTGTATCAAAATACAATGGTTCACTATCAAAATAAAACCGGACTGATCCATTTCATGAAAATATTGATTACACTAATTGTATGCACGAAATAAACATTACGCATGGTGAACTCATATTATTTAATAACACGCAGAGTGATGACTATGAAAGAAACTGTTTTTCGAAGTAAACAACTGTGTTTTAAATCGATAAAATATAAATTGAACATCTGTGTTTTACGAGTTGATGAAAAAAAACAATAATAACTCGATACGAATGTATTCGAATAAGTATATGCAAAATGTAATAATATGCTGTAAGCCATTATCTCAGGAAAATAACGTGTTTTTTTTTTCTTTAAACTGCATTTATTTTACTTGGCTTTACTTGACTACTATAAATGTGTGTACAGCACACCTATACAATTTTATGTTCGACTATACTCAATACGACACCGTACAGTACGGCAAACAGAAAGGTCAACGGTCTTTGGCGTTTCCATGTATTATTTTTGAAATTAGATACTTATACTTGCACACCGCATTTGCATGTTTACTTACACGTGTTTGTGGTTCACACGATTCGTCCTGTGGAAATCAAAGGACCGCCGACCGCGGGGCAGTGAAACGCAACACGTTGACATAACTGTACGCGGACTACGGTACACGCAAATAATATATGGAGGTTTATTATACGCCCCGTCGCGGTTGCACTGCGAGTCCGAAGCGTTTTATTAAGTGCTAAAATTACGGACTTCAATGTGACTTTAGCCGAGTTTACGCAGCACCCCCCCCCCTTCCACCCATTTATTATTAGTTGCTGAACAATTTTTTTTTTTAATACTTACTTAGTAAAGCTCCCAAAAATTTTCCGCTAGGGACATTTGTCTATAAAGTGTCTAAGTCTATTATTTTCCATCCTATATCTCAACCATGTTCTAACTCTAAAAAAATAATCAATGTGAAAGCAAAACATGCAATGAAGCCGTGAAGGTGACAAATCCAGGACAAATTGTTATATTTACAATTTGAATACAAATAAATTTATAATTGTGTTTGATAGAGTTTAAAACATTGAATGTATTTAATTATTTTGAATTCTTAATTTCTTAAATTGTTTACCTTTTTGGAGTCGAAAAACTACATTGATAGGTAATATATTTATTAACATTGTGCATAAGTACATGTAATGTAAAAAATATTTTGAGTAGTAGGTAAAACTGTTTTATGATATTCAGAGATTCCAAAGTATTTTTATATACATCTTTACCTATGACCAAAATCAGAAGAAGTTTTCACAAACTATTTTTCAGGCATGAGTATCTAGTATGGGTGACCATTTCTATATTTTTGACGTCCAACAAATCTGAGTAACTTCACTTCAACATCAAGTTTATTTAGTATAATTTCACTCTGTTTAAATATTAAATTTGGATGGGTGGATCGCCCCCCCCCCCCCCGGTTTATATTATAAACAGAACTTTTAACTGAACATTTTTGTCTTTTGCTTTGCTTGCTATGCTTTTATAGAGTAAAAACATGGCTACGGTCAAGAATGGGGAACACCAGACTTAGTGGCTTAGCATTGATCCATTATTCACAGAGATATTACGGTAAGTCATGAAAATATTATTGACCGATTTACAAAACAAAAAAATCGAAGAAGGACTTTTATTTTGTAAATATAAAATTATTACATGAAATAAATTATTTTTATGACTTCTATTTTTGAGTATTGTATTTAGTATTAAAAATATTTCCCCCCCCCCTCTGGAATTGTTCAAGGACCACCACTGCGAAGAACAATATAATTACCCTTCACCTGCCCTCAAAATCGTATAATAGCTTGGGGGGTGCGTCACTGCGGTAGCGTAATTTGTATTTTAGACCTATATAACGTTTTAGACCGTATATATTACCATGGTTCCGTGCATGCCAGTATATGTGTAAAGTAAACAATGTTAAAAAAAACGGTGTATATAATGTACGTTTATACCTACTCGATGATGGTAACGTGATATCGCGCTATCATTACGATCTTGAACCCATGTTGTGTAATAAAATCGCCATACAACATCGTAGCGCCGAATCGAATTCGAACGGCGCGGCATCGTTGTAGTATCACGCGTGGTACGCGCGTATTGCTCGTCCGTGATGATGATTTGTAAAATTATACGTTTGTTTATATCGGTTTATGACGTTGTTCTATCGGCTAAAACGCGAACGGAAATGGATTCGCCGAAACATAATTTTCCACATTATGGTATAATGACTATCACATTTTGTTTCGTACGCGCAAATCGCATAATCCAATAACTCAGTGTTTCCCAACCTGGGGGGCGTGTAAACATTTCCAGGGAGGCGTAAGCAGTCATTACAAAATACAGTTTTTATTTATTAAATTATTTTTATTTTAAAATGTAGGGAAAATATGAAAAATTAATAACGACCGGTTATTGAGTATTGATAAAGAGACATAAATATAATCAATAAAGATATTGATAAAGTATTGATAAACAAACATTGAGCCAAACATAAAAAAATTGTCTAAAGAAAAGTGTTGCCAGCCTACACATTAATAATTCGTAAATTGCATTATATTATATTACTTACTATCTTACCATGATTTATATTTTATAATTATTATCACCAATAAAATTGAATTCATCTCGGATATTTTATAATTGCTGTGTAAAGTGGTATACACAAGCAAGCGGTATATTTTTCATGTTATAGAAAGAGGGGGGGCGCGAGAATTTTGAAAGTCTACAAAGGGGGCGCGAGAGTTTCGAAAATCTACAAAGGGGGCGTGGAATAAAAAAGGTTAGAAACCACTGCAATAACCGAAAATGGATGTGAAACTCATGTTTTCCACACTATAGCATTTCAACACTACGGTACCGGAGCTTCGTTTGTTTGGGGTCAAATAAACATATGTAGTAAAGGCAGTGGCGAATATAGGATTTAATTTCGGAGGGGGCCGATTATGTATTTAGAGTTTAGGGAGAAATGACGGAGGAGGCACAATGACAAATATTGCTTAAACGCTAAAAGACCTTTGGACTATTTGGACTATTATCATTACTTCACCAGAGAAAAAATAAACTCATTTTTTTATTTTTTATGAAATGTAATGTAAAAAATGTATAAAAACTAAAAAAAAAACTAAACTTGCAGTAAACAATTTTTTTACTACAGTCACTCAAAATTAATTACATATTTTCTTACAAGAATAAACGAATATTATACATTTTAAATACGAGGTATACCAACAAATTAATAATTAATAAATAAAAAAAAAATTATAATACAAAATCAAGGTTTCTCGGCAAGCTAGCAAACTTATTAAGAACTTTTTCATCGCTTACATAGTATATCGCTTACGTAGCATTTCAGACAAATAAAATTGTGTGTCATGGAAAGCATGCTACTCAAAACAAAAAGATTTACAATAAATTGATATTGATTTAAGGAATTGCTTAGAGCATGTGCTTTTAATGAAGAGTCTCTATTTTTTTCCTCAATTCTTAAATTACTCCTCAGCCATAAGTTATTATTCATGTCCAAAATAAAATGTTTTAATAATTTTGTTTTTCATTTCGGGGGGGGCATCGCCCCCCCCCCATATATACGCCCCTGAGTAAAGGTTCATAAATCGTGGTGGCGCTCAAATAGGTACTAAAATTACGGTAAATCAAAAAGATTCTAATACAATCGTTTGAACAATTTTTGACACATAGTACATACAATCAAGCATTTACAACAAGAGTGAGCGATCTGATCATTTCTGAAATCGTATTGTTGCATCTAATTTTAAGACCGTATAAATCGTATTGTAGATTAGAAACAACCTGCAACCGTACAAGCGACTTTTGAACGGAGTGCCTTTTATTGCATTACTTGGTGAAACTGTTGGCAACTTTAAAAATTACGAGTTATGTAGAAAAGTCGTAGCGCATAAGGAACGCCACGAGCGACAAATACTTGCGGACTAAAAGGACTTGATTTAATTATTCTTGTTACCTACAATTCTTTTCGTGGGTAGGTCAAAAAAGTTACCGCATATCAGTCAATCACGTATTAATTGTATTATTATGTAAATAATCAAGTTTATCCCTCTCATTCCATCATAACGAAGAGTTTAGGAACATGGTATTTTTATACAACGTAAGTACGTACGTTTAATATTTGAAAATACTGAAAATATTTCAACAATTGTACACGTACTAATTTACGAATGTCAAATTTACTCGAATAAATTAAATTGCTACTTTTTAAAACCATTGGTGGCATAGAGCATTAGATAAAATAACTTGCCACAATAGCCGTGGTTGCTTCCATAGTAATATTTACCAGCAACTCATTATTTACATAAAGAGAGTTTTTCATTTACTAGCTACCCACAAGACGAGATTAATTTAATATTAATAAGATTATGCATCTTGTATCAATGCGATACATACGAAGAAAATCGTAAATTTTCAACAGTCTAAAATCACTGTCTTTTCTATCTCGTTATCATGCCTGAATATAACGTTTATATTGAGTTCACTTCTACTCAACTTTGCTCCATATTTTTCTGTAAAGACAACAACTAGAACCATATTCGATAAAATAATGTTGACTTATTCACGGTTTTGGTTACGTATTTGATTCAGTACTTCCAGTAGTTCAACATTCACCATAATTGTTATGATTGATTGAGCATAACAAAATTAGAAGAGGAGGGATGAACGATAATGATTATAAATGTTCTAGTAAGACATCCCCACTTAACGCATTCTGGCCAAAGTGTTTTCTTAAATAATATTACCTTTTTTTTTTTTTTTAATTTATTTTAATTTTGATTTCAAACATTACATACATACGATTAAATTACGACATAAAAATAAATAAATTTTTTTTCATCTATAGTACAACAAATAGACAAATAAATTTAAATGACGAAGCCAGAGAAAAATATTACCTTAATAACTACAATTAGCTAATAGATTTATATAAATATCCATACATTTAAATGTACTTATTATGTAAAGGTGATGGACAATACGTCAAAATCACAAATGTTATAGGAAACAACAATATTGTAGCAGAACAGTGTGTCTAGACATAGTAAAATACACCCAATACAATATTGTATTAAAGCCGACCGTGCTAAAAGCGTCGAGTTCAATAGAAACGTTAAATCGACGTGTTTCCCATTCAATAAGCAATGAAAATATTAAAATTATTAAAATATTAAACGCGATCTACGACAGTAGAATACGTGGGAACGTGAAAGTTCCAAATCGTAGTTTTTCAGTTAAGTATATCACTTTTCGGACTAATAAAAATTGTTAAATTTTGTAAAACGAAACAAATACTCCTTGAGCAAAGACAACATACGCTGATTGATGAATTCCTTTGAATTTTAATATTTTAAAAACATAATAACATATTAAAACAAAAAAGTTCTACGAGGAATGAAGTGTGCAACGGATACGTGTATATGTTTACAACGTCCATTATCATGTGTATAAAGTGATTTCTTAAAAATACTTGACCTACTTTTGAGCTTCAATATTGTACTTTTATTCAAACCGTTACTTTTGGAATTCCAACACATATCACTCAATCAACATATTTAATAAATATTTTTTTCTTCATAACTTTGTATGTGATTACGTATTCTTCATTTTATTTCGATATTCAATTTTTGTGTATAGAAGCTTTCTATAAATAATTCTGATTAAAAATTTAAGTTGTCGTTTGTAATAAAATTCAAAACATACACACAATTTAGAAATATAATTATTTTGCGAAAATCTGAAAAATACCTATAGGATATGTAGAAAAATAATAATGATTTATAAATCACATATTTTTTTTTATTTTCAAAAGACTTCATATTTTAAAATAAAAAAATAGGCAGCTATTGTAGATTACATAATATTTCTTACTATACGAGGTAAAGTTTACACCTTTGATTTATTTAAAAATATTATAATCCATAGAGAGTAATAAATATATAATGATTAATAATTAAATATAGTATCATAATATCCAACACTCTCATAATAATTTATTATACTTTTACGCAAGAAAAATAAAATCACTGTACAAAAAAGTTTAAAAATTATAAAATGTTATTTTTTAAAATTATGCGGACAAATACTGTGTATCCAATGAACTATTTTTTGTTGTTGTTGTTATAGACGTGTCAATGTTTTTTTTGAATTTGACATGTTTCCTCGGAAGCGTTATTGCTCGGTTTCCGTTCAATCGCAATTCGAAACATTGAGTGTAACGTTCTAAGAACTTTAGACAATAAAATGAAAACAAGCAATATTGTTTGCACTTGAAGTCAACTTTCTCGCTTTGATTTTATCGCAATGTTCATTTTTATAGCTTTTAAGCTTTCTAGTTGTGTGTTTTCAAATAGCAATTTGTAATTCTGGTAAAGAAATAATTTTAATACATAAGTACTACAATTTTAAGCTCGAACATCAACAACAGTAAAAACCAGATGTGGGAATTAGTTTTACTTTCCATTAAACAGGAAGGGATATTCAAAATCCATACTCATATTTGCTTAACTATGTACGCTCACTCGTCCCGAGATCAAGGAGGTTACCTATAATTAAGAAGTGCCTGAAATGTTTTTGACACCACTTCAGGTTAGTACACAGGGCACTTGTGTTCACCACCTGTACAATGATCCTAGGGGTGAAGCAGTAGCGAGGAACAACGAACGCTCGTTCTCGGTGGCTAGCCTACCATCAAGTATCTCATGGAAAAGATTTTTACGTCCTCCAGAAATCAAAACGCGAAAATATTTGCAATTTTAGATCAACGGTCGTGCGATTTAGAGTTTGTTATGACTGACAGTGCAAGGGGGTCCGATAAACATTATAAATTGCGTTGAGTTCAACAAAGAGTTCAAATATGTTTACATAATCCTTATCGCATTAACCTGCAGTAGGCGCTGGCAGTGAAATGACCATATTTCCATGTTTATGACTTTGGTCACGCACGGAATAATAGTGAAACATGTAAACTAGTGCCTGTCATGCAACTTTCAGGCGTTAAATTATCCACACACACACAAACACACTGATATGCATTAATTACCCACACGAAAACACCGAATAAAGTATAAATGCAAGTACGAAAACATAATGCCCACCATAGGTACATTTTTTTAGCTTCTTTGGTGGTACGTAAATCCATCATTGACTAGCGTGTCTGAACCGCATTACGATCGCGCGTTTATGTAGTTACATTCTAGAAACTACATGATTCAAATCATAAATAACTATTAAATCATTTAAATAACGTGATTAACATGTATGTATTAAAAAGGCTATTACTTCTAATAAAAAATACACCGATGCAATGAATAAATTAATTAATACAAAATAAATAGTTATCATATTGCTGTCATATTTTGTCCATTGGCTACAACCAAAATTGTTGCAATGATCTGCATAAAACTGTTTTTTTTTATGCAAATTCTTGTCAAACTCACTAATCGAGACATAAACACTGATGGAAACTCGTTATGTAGTTTACCCGAAAGCAACTTTCCGATTTGTTGAAATATCGATCAAGAAATAATATTGTTGTTTCACATTTAACAGCGAAGAAAGTTTATCCGATTTACTTATTGTGTTCCTTTTTTAAATACAGATTATACATTTTCAATGTAAAGTTAAAAAAAAGCTTAAGCTTTGCTGAATGAAAAGTTGCGAAATATAGTGCACACGTTCGAAAGTCGATAAAATGCAGACATACTCTACAGTCTACACAATGTTTTTAAATTTCTTATCAGATCACTTAAGATCAATTTGGTAACATTTTTAAGAAGTCAAACTTCAAATGAAGTATATAAATTAAGATACTTGCATGCTTACAACATGCCTTTGAATGCTCTAAGAACATTTATTTTAACCATAATAGTGCCCTTTAAAAAAGTATATACAATTTAACTAGTTTTTTCATGATATCGGAGAAAATACGAGTATACCTATATAATAATGTTCTAATAATTTATTAAAATAATAAAAAAAAAATTATTTAAATATTAAATTAATTGAAATAAATGTGTAGAAAAAAATTCAAAATTATAAACGTATTGATAACAAGAACTGTTTAAATGGAACCGAGACACGATAAAACAAAATTCTTTACAACGAAATTTCCGTTTTTTATGCTTATCTGAACAAAACAGATGAATCCGTATTAAATGTATACGCTTAGTATGGATGAATAGCAAAATTCAAAACCATTATTGCTGTATAACTGTCCAAAAATGTTTTACTATTAAATGGAGTCTTGTGCGTTTACAATTATTTTATTTAGATTCATGTTATTTTTTTCTCATACTCTTTCTCTAAACAAATTTTTAGTGAATTATACAAAATCGACATTGAAATAGAAATGTTGTACTTCAATGGCTGCATTAAGAGTTAATGACACATGTAAACAAATTTATAGGAATACGTAGTTCTAAAATTTATCAAAGATCTTAGAGGTGCACATGGTACAAGGTGATTATATAATATAAAAATGTATGTTCAAATGCGCAGTGCTCAATAACGTATAGCGCATAAATGTTCGTAATTCCAAAAAACCTTACATTAGTATATTTTTAACTCCGTTTGAAAAATATTTAATCGTTAAAGAGGATTAAATGAAATATTTAATACGGTTATTGTATAATTATATAATATAAAATAGGTACAGTACAATCTCGGTAATCCGACACATATCAGACCACGCTACTGCCGGATTAACGAAAACGGCGGATTAAGGGGGGTTCACATAAAAAAGGATTTTTATTTATTGAATTTTACATTTTTACTGATACATATGTATAAAAAAAATGAATCACACTATTTATTATTATTATTTATTAATAATTATTATTATTATATAATATAAATAATACGTACATGGTTATATTTAATTAATATTTTAATTAGACAGGTTTAAAAAAATTATTAATTTTTTTTTTGTTTTTTTGTTTGAAATGATACTTTTAATACTTTTTCTTGTAGTCGTTTGTTAATTGAATAAAAATAAAATATCTAATAGGTTTATACGTATTTAATCAGTAATTACCTAGTTTTATCTAACACTTTAACGTTAACAATAGTAATCTAATATATAAATGTGAAAATGAAAACCTTTGAGTGATATGTTCTCGGAAACTACTGAACCGATCGTTATGATTTTTTTTTTAAATTGAAGAGCTCATTGCGGAGAAAGTTTATGGCATTTGATCGATTCTCTAACTTTAAAAACAAAGGAGTTATCAACTATCATAAATAATGACCTGTTGCGTAGACTTAGTGGGTAAATAAAATGTATTTGTTGATTCGTGGGTTACCTTGGTAACCAAAGAATTATATCTCAAGATACAAGAGATGTTGCCAGGCGATTTATTTTCATACAAATCAATCGATACAATTTGCGATGCGAACGAAGCTGTAAATTATGCAACAGAGTTTTTGAAACCATTGGATTTGCCAGGCACGCTACCGCTCTATCTACAAATTACAAAGGTGATACTAATACTACTCATCTTTATACGACAAATCATACGACATACGCAAAATATAATATGTAATTTATTAATAATGTAGAATATTCTAAGTACGAAAATGAGCTAATGGGTTAACTCCGCGGTATAGGAAGAGCGTGACCCTACGTACTCACTTGGGGTGCCGGGTAAACAGCGAATTGCAGTTTACTCTTCCAATTACCACCGCCGACGGGAGCGACGCAACATTCTAGTATATTATAAATGTATGTACATAAAATTATAAAAAAGACTAATAAAATACACTAATAAGGAGATACTGCTTACACCTAGTTATATTCTTTTATATTTAAACGAATAAGAAAGTGGCCCTTTATTTTTTTCGCATTGGGGCCGAATTTTTATACTTATGCCACTGCACATGATACATGGATAGGTATAATAAATACGTACGACTTAGAGCAAAAAGTAACAGATACAGAATAGTATTATCGTATAAGATATTTTTTATTTCTACAACTTATAAACACTCGCCCAACATGGAAAATCAAAAAATGTTTACATATTTTTAAAGCGGAATTCTTCCGTAAATTTTAGCTTATCGGTTTAATAGTATTTCAGTATTTATATTGCAATATATTTTTCGATATTCGATAATGTTAAATTTGTAAATGTTTGAATGACTATTGAAGAGTTTTGGGGGCTTGTTTTATATATAAAATATATATTGGTCCGTATAGGTTAAAATAGACGGATTACTGGATGTATCGGATTATCGAACGGCCGGATTACCGAGATTGTACTGTATTATTAATTATAATATTATGATGTAATATAACTGTTATAACGGCCAGATTTAAACTCTGCCGGAGTGCCGAATATTATTAAGAAGTTAATTTTAGTAATTTTGAATGATAAAAATAAACGTCCCCTACTATTAGTACTAAACAACAATAATGCGGCCAATCATTGTTGTTCAGGCGGGACTAAGAAAGTTATTCGGACTAACTCTTACGAATACGTACGAACCATTAGGTCATAAGAAATAAAACGCGAGACGAGTTATAAATTATAACTCGTCTCGCATTTTTCTGTTTTTTGTACTTTGTAACATAATTTCTAGCCTCTAAAATTCGAAAAATGACCATGTCGACCAAGAAGATAGGCGAAAATCTTGTATATCATTACCCTGATGATTTAGACTTGAATTTAGCTAATGAATTGATTCATCTAGCCACTTTTGCAAAAGCGTACGAAAAGAAAAAGGGTGAATCGAATGAAATTTTTCTTTACCGTATAATTTTGCAAAATAACGTGCAATCTACTTTCTGTAATGCAGAAGTGGCACTTCGTATTTATTTATCGATGATGGTAACAAATTGCAGTGGGGAAAGGTCATTTTCAAAACTAAAGATTGTAAAGAACAGATTGCGAACGTCGATGACTCAAGAACGCTTGTCGAATCTCATGCTTCTCAGTTTGGAAAGCGACATTCTCCGTGATATGAATTTTGATGATATTGTCAACACTTTTGCTAATAAGAAATCGCGCAAAGTTTTTATATAATTAGAAATATTAAACGATTGTCAATGTGCAAAAAAAAAATACAAGAATACACTTATTCATATGCTGTACGTAATTATATTATTTTACTTCAGAATACGCTATTATACACGAAAAAATTTAGGGGCCTCCGAATTCTAAATGCGGCCCTGGTTATAATAGATTAGTACGACTCGTCGAATGCGTTAAAATGTTGATAATTTGAATTGGTATTTACTTTAAGCTTTGATATACCATAAACAAAATAAGCTGTAAAAATAAAAGTGCATTATTATGTTATACAGTAAAACCTCGTTAAGACGCTCTCGAAGGGGAAATCGTAATACCGGACCTGGGACCGGGAAAAATCCGCGTGTTAAGCGGGATGGCGTATTAAGCGGGAGCGTCTTAACGAGGTTTTACTGTATAATGTAACATTTGTCAGTAAAAGATCATGCAAGGATTTCTGTATATATTTTAAAATAAATACTATTAATATTTAATAATATTTTTAAATTGTCCCCCCCCCAAAAAAAAATAATATATCTTAGGTGTGCCCCTGATTCAGGATGTTGGTTGAAAACGACGTAACCGAATACGGCGTTCGTCACCATTTTCATGGGCATTTTTCAAAGAATTGTGAGTTTTACCTTCATCGGTAACATTAGCAATACTCGTGATAACCAGTATTAATCTATTTAAAATCTGTTTAATCGTCATTCAGGTGTAGGTACTTGGTTCTTCACAAGTCAAACTGCGGTAGAAAATAAGTGACCCATTATACAGAAAGTAATTAGTAACTTGCTGTTAATTGGATTTATCTATTACGGTTTATTAAAATACCTTATATACACACCGTTCAGCTCACGTATGTATGTTTTTTTTTTTTTTATTGGTGCAAAGAGTGAAAGAAACTACCGACTATATGTAAAAAGAAATGGTGCGTATTTACTTATTACTTTAAAAACCCGAATTCCACCAGTGAATCAATTTACGTACATTTACCATCAAGTAGTGCCAAAACTTTGATAAATTAATAACACTTACTATAGAATATACTTTTTTTTCATTCCTTCATATTTTGTGTAATTTTGTTTTATTTTATTTTATTTTTTCATTGTTTGACTAAACCTACCATATTGGAGGTAATCAATTTTTCTCTCAATTATGACAATGATATTTTAGCGATAAAAGAAATACATACCATTTAGCTACTAAATTTACTTTTACTTTTTATTTTGTTTAGCTTAAAAGTAACGAGGAATTTGGTACATTTCACGACATATTTAACAGAGATAAGCCAAACGTTTGGTTTTAAATAGAAAAGTTTTGTTGTTAAACATTGTCATCCAATGTCCATCAATATCAAAACAAAAAGTAGGCAAAACTTCTAGGTCGGGTGAGATGATGATGGGTCTTTTAAACTTAAAACCAATGTACCATTGCTCTCGAAAAATCGATTCTAAGTGGAAGTGGTCAGATTATATAATACTAATGTTAAATAAAATTCGTTGAATTATTAAATTTTTACCAAATTTAATTTTATGACACTTAAAAAAAGTTGTTTGCGACTATGAAATATAAACAAGTGGATATTTCGTGACGAAATATAATAGTAGACGTTGACGGGTTCGATTCTCGATAAAAGCTTTTTGCAGTTTATCCACTGTTTTTCTCTATTATTCGGAAAACTGTTGAGACATAACAACAAAATTTCAAATTTTTCAGAAAAATACCAGGCTTGTGTTCATCGGAGCAATCCTACTGGGCGGAATTGTGTACAATGTACATAGACACAATGAAAAATAAACACACACCATGATAAAACAAATACGTTTCTCGTTTCACTTAGAATCTAAAAACCATAGTTAATTTAGTTTTCTTTTCTTTAAAAAAAACTAGTTATAATTTATACCTAATAAAAATGATAAATTATTTTTATTATTGTACCTTTTAGGTGCATTACATAGTTAGTAGTACATTGTACATTTCCCGATTGAATTGATATTACTTTACTCGTAAATAAAAATTTGTACATTTTTCTTATTATCTAATATAATAAATACTCATTTGTTTGATAATCTACATCTACACCAAAGGTTCCTTATCTGTAAATTACGTCTCAAGAGTGAGCGGTGATTATATTATTTTTGGTTACTTACGCGTTAAATCTTAAAATATTTACATTTTATTTTTATAATGTAAACATAAAACATTTAATACTATTTTATTAAAAAATATATATATATTATACATATAGATATAGGAAAAATTAAGAAAATATAATTACAGGTGTAAATACGAGTATATTATAATCCAGTATTTTCTGGTTTTTTTTTTTTAGCACTTTTTGTTGTTGCCCAAATATTTACCATAAATGTAAAAGAACAAAAGAAAAAGTTTATTGAGTACTGTGGGAAATCAATATTTATGAAATTTAAAAATGGGTCTATACCTTAGAAAGTTTAGGAATTTCTGTGCTACACTGTCCGTTAAAAAATATTATGATATGACGTCCTTGTAAACATTTTCCCAGCGCTAACCCTCAAAGACGTTATGACTTGTCGTGTTACCAATGATGATAAGTTTATACAACTCAATATTCATTTTTTAACATTACATTAATCAATTTGAGTTGTTCATAACTGGGTTAGGTTTTGGAAGTGAACATTTTCATTTTACAAACACAGTAGACGGTAGTAAGTTGTCAGTTGGCCTGTTATCGAATAGCTATTACATTTACATAACATCATGAATGCATAAATCATGATTGAATTGTTCAATTGTATACGCGCGTGCGAAAAGTTTCTCGTTACCTAGAATTAAGAAATCATAGGCAATGAGATAACGAATTATTCACACTAATGGACTTTCAGTTAAATATACGAGTATAAGTTGGTATCTAAATATTGTTTTACGTTATTTGATTGACGATAAATCCTCTCTAAGAATTTCTAATTTAAAATCACGACATTTTTCGAGGCAATTATTATGTTATTATGTACTATATTCTGTCAACTTAAATTGTCCCTACATCATAATTCATAATATTACTCGTATAATCACTATTGAATGATTTACCTACAAATATAACTCGAAAAATAAAAAACTAGTTTTATTTTCGATGAACGGGAAAAGAAGATAAACTCAACTAGGGAATTATTATTCTCTAGAAATGTCAGGCCAAACTATGCAACGGAAAAAATTAATAAGTTGTGTGACGAAAGATATTTATCTCATTACTGAAATCGCTTCGATAATATATTGTGATATTGTATTTCAACTAATCAACTCGGAAAAACATTTTCCAAATAATAACAGTGAGTAGCACAGCAGTCAAGAGTTTGTTTTTTAGAAAAAAAAAATTTAACTTAGAAGATTTTTTTTTAATGCAAGTAGCGTATTCACGAGGTAAAAAGTTCGTATCTAGTATAATACGTCCAATATGGTATAAATAATAAAACTTTCGGGCGACATTGTCAAAATAAAAAGTAGTGTCAATAATATAACAAATTTACCTCTCGGACAATATGTTCAAACCGCTAGACACGTTTTTTGGTTGGTCGACCACTTTTTGTGAACGTATCGCTAATGTACAAATCAATCGGAACACGTGTGCGTTTTATTCAAAGTACATCGATCATTATCGAACACAAGCCAAAAATTTACCGATAGCCATCACGAAGTTTTTATCGGTAGGTTATCGATACCGACAACTAATTAATTAATATTTTCGTAAAAACACAAGTGCAATTTCTCAAATGTCGATACGGCACTTAAGAACTCCACTAGTAATAACGTGCTAAATTGTTTCTTTATATGTTTTACACGGGACTAGTTCATACACAATATATATTGCACAATGTGCATGACCTATGTATTTTAAGACGTCAATGGCCTTCTAATAAACAAAAAGTTAAGTGTTTGCGAATAAGTAACAATAATATAGTTATGGAAATCACCAATGATGGACCTGGAATTTCCATTGTGTATACGGGGTGCGGTTGGATTTTTCTATAAATCATTCTAACTATTTCGGATCAAAACTTAAACTGTATTAGATCGGAAACTTAAAATGATAATTTTAATTTTGAAAAAATATTATTGCAAGTATTATAGCAAAACCGTATTACAACTCTATAATCGTATCTGTATATAATATGTGTATAAGTGATATATTAGTGATGAAACTAGGAAATATTTTGAATTTTCAGTAGAATTTCGAAAAATTGGCCTTCGACAACCGTAATCTTTTGAGAGCTAGGACTAATTTAGACTATCTGTGAATAACCAAACTTCCAATAATGATTTTGAAACCTGCAGGTTGCCCTGTAAAAATAATAATTACTAAACTTTTTAAGAGTTTTTGTACCTACTCACGTATACAAAACGAATCGGAAATCGTCTCGCCGTGACACAGTGAAAAGTTTCTGAACGAATCTATACATGTATGAAAATGCAAAGTGATCTACATCTCTGGAATAATAACCACTGAGGGCAGTAGTATACAATCGAGTCTCGATAACTTGAATTTCGATAGCTCGAAAACCTCGATAACTTAAATTTTTTCTTGTCCCTAAGAAATTGTTAGACCCATACTCAATGCAATATTTTTAAATATATTTATATATTTATTTTTTAAAAACAGTTGAATATATTATTTATATAATATAGTTGACTCAAAGTCAATTGTCATAATTGACAAGTATATCTTAAATATATAAAATAAAAGTGTTCATTGAAAAAACTAAAGGTGCAAGTAAGGTACAAATGTACAATTCAAATACTATTAGGGGAAATTGAAGACATTATTTTAAAATAACCCAAACGTCAAATTTTATTTCAAGTTATTTATCTAAATTGTAGGAACTTTTTATTTATTTATTTATTTATAATATAATAAACGGGTAAAAACCCTTGGTAAGTTAACAGTAATTGTGTACAATTTTACTTAATAACTAGAACAAAAGCATAAAGTATATAAACATAATTATTTAACTAGTGGAAAACTATAATAATATAATAATGACACTAAACTACTCAATAAAGAAAAATATAGAATAAATAAAAAAATTAAAACAAATAACGGTTCAAAAATGTTGTACATGTAAACATAAAATTAATTAGTAATCGAGTAGTAATTAAATTCAAAGCTATGTAGACAGTATGTTTAAAAACAACTTTGGGCATAAAAAAAATCAATATACACATATTGTTTTAAAATGTACCAAATCTTGTAGTAAAATTGTAATTTATAAATGTGTAAATAGGAAATAATTATAGTTGAAAAATACATACGTAATAATAGCTAACTCGAATTTGTTCTCGAATTTAACTCTAGAGTTATGCGTAACTCGAAAAGTGCATAAATCGAATTGATTTTTACCACCCCCCCCCCCCCCTTGAAATTCGAGTAATCGAGACTCGACTGTAATGGTGTTCAATGAAGTGCGTATCAGTCTGTTCGTTAGCGGTTGGAACGAATGACTGAAATCTTTTCGGTTTTCTAATTTTTATTTTAATTTCCCCGAACGGCGAAGCGTATAATATATTAATATCATGTTATAATAATGATGATAATACCATTGTGGTATTATTACGACATAACGTGACGTCGAGAAGTGGCAATCGGTTCGGTGCAACGGCGGCGGTATCGCGCCATAATATATACAATATACATTGTCCAATTACCGTAATTGCTCGGTTAAAAAAAAAAACGTGGGAAGGGGGCAAACTGATGCGCCGCAGCGATTCTTCCGAATTTCCCGAACGGGGTTGTTGAGTAAAAAATGTATATATAGTATATACACATTACACACACACACGATGTACTATTTCGTACACGCGTGTATAAAACGGGAAATAGGTCATGGTTGTCGTCTGACCCACACATTCGGCAATAAGTGAAATACGCGGAGTGCGCGGGTACACACATTATGTAGATACGTGTCGCGTGAATATAATAATATGATTGACCCGCGAGAAAGAATCAATAACCGACCTCCAACACCGCGTACAAGTTCGAGTTCGGGTGTACCGTCGTAGGTACCTGTATAATATACATTCATACACGTAGTTGTTAAGTGATAATAATAATAACGGCGATCATCATCGTTTTTTACGTATCTTACGTTGCGGATGAAAAAAATAAAAATTCTATTGAAACGTAACGAAATCCTACACGCGAAGTTGGAGTGTATTTTTATTTTTACTATTACTATTGCTTTTTTTTCCGATATAAAAACGACAAATGACAATCATTACGTTCGTAATATTATGTAAATATTATAATTCGTAATATTATGTAATATTACGTCCGCATTATTATGCGCGCGCACGCATAATATTATGACTATCTCGTACGGAATCTATAGATCGGTTTTACCGTTCAAATGAATAATCCTTTTCGCGTGGTTCAGATAGGTAGTTATAACGATTGTAGGCTCACGGTAACAATGACCGATTGTACGTACGCGAACGGATTGCGTATTATTTGTTATTGTTGTCATTCATCGTGGTCGTTTGGCTTGTGGCTAATTACTGCGTATTTTCCGAGTTATAAGTTGTCAGGCTTCGGATGTTAAAGCACTAAAAAGTACTGAAATATGCCCCAAAAACATGAAAAATAGCAACAAAAAAACGATTTACTTAAAAAACGGAAAAAAAATGTTTTTATTCTTATGTTAACGATTTAAAAAAATTTACATTTATCTATTATTTTTTGCCATTTAAATAATTTATAAAAAATGATACAAAAATATTATGAAGATATGATTATTATTTATTATGGTCACAAAACCATTTCGATACCAAATGCGTATAAGCAAAATGTTGCACCAAAACTGAAGAAACAGCGCAATAAAACTCAAATTCGAGAAATACGCCAAAACACGCAGAATACAGTTCTACAATTGAAACCTTATTACTTCTATAGCAAATGTGTAGCATACTCTACTAAATTTATCAGTATTCTGTAATAATAAGCAAATTCTATTATGCATAGTATCTGATCCCTGGACTATTGTCTATTAATCGTCACCAGCAAACAATATAGGTACATACTTACTTAAGTATTTTGAAAAACGAAATTGTTTTAAGCTGCTGTATACCTTGGATTTTGTCCGTCACATTTAACAAAAATATAATGTCTTGTACTTAATTGCATGGTTTTAACTACCCCAACCGCAGACGTGTTAAGCACGTTGTGCGCGATCGTTAACGGGTGAGATAGTTTGTTAAACGCACCACGGAACATTAATAATAGTATTATGTGTCTTATGCCAGATACGCACGAGCAAATTAGACGATGTTGACATAACGTGTTTAATTGATATTTTAGTAAGAAAAAAAAAATGGAAAAATTAGAAAGTACAGAACATCCTGTGTATGTCTCAAATTAGAATCTAAATCCAGAAGAAATATGACTGTATATGTTTATTGCAGTTCGTATTATACACGTATATTAGTTATTTTCATCGAATACCTGTGCCGTTTTCATACTGACCTATCTTAAGACTTAAGTATTGTAACACGACATGTAAAATAGTATAAAATAACGCGCTGAAAAAAAACCGTCTCAACGATCACATCCGAGAATCGCATAATAGCCCACCCATAACTAGCTCAGTAATTTTGCCATTTGGATAATTTAACCTTAATTTTTCACATCTATAGGCACTCCTCAGCAATAAAACGCACAGAATAGTATTTATTGAACCACTTTTATCATTGGATATTCCTATGGACATTGTTATTATAACACATTAATATTGAAGATATATCCAAAGTGATTACACAGTACACGTGTATAAACAAAGATGAAGATTTGAAGAATAAATAAAATTTCGATTAGTTAAAGTACGTTTTACTATATTATTTATTTTTATATGTATGGTACAGATTTTCACTGATTTTTATTTTATTATTTTCACGATATTCTAGCCATTTCCCGAACAACTGAATTACAACTCATTGGGCTATAAGCAATTTCTTTAAAAGACATAAATTCCTATATTATTCTCTCATTACTCTCGTAGTTTAGTAATCTATTTAATAAATTATTTTTCTATAATTTCTACTCACCACGAATTAGTTGAATGACAATTTATTATGAATATTACAAAATATTTATATAAATGCTAAATGGCTACTTATATTTTTTCTATAACTATTCGACAATATAAATTATTCGTCATTTTATAATTTTTTCATTTTAAGCTGAACATTTTTTTGCATATCACATATTATTTATATATTTAAATTATAAAAAAATTTTTTTGTGATAACCCATTATTTTTCATCTATATTTCTTGGACAAAAGTCGAAAGTTACCTACCTAGGCTCAACCAAGGTTCTCGGACCTTATCAACGCTGAGAAGCATATTATGTACACACGTATAGGTGGTATTAAATATATAGCAGGGATGGCCAGCGATAAACGAGTCGTGAGCCGCACAATATAAAGAAAAATATGTAAGAGCCCAGAGTTGATTTAAATGGGTAAATTTAAAGGCTTAAAATTATTTAAACAGTCATTTAGTTTTTTAGCAAATCCTTTTGTAGTTGATTTTGAAAATGGATGCCCAATATTAAAATCTATTTTAACGGATACAGCAGTTTTGAAAATTATCAATTATCATATATATTTATACACAATAGTATCTCCATTAATTCAACTTTTAAATATTTTTTCACTTTAGGACGCTTATTTCAATTTTCAACGCAACAATAAAGTATATTTACATAGAAAATTATAGAATTTAATTTTTGTAACAACACAAACATAATGCGTGTACAATTTTTATTTTATATAGATGCAGCAAACGGTTTCAATGTAATTATAATAAGCTTTATAAATTAAGAACCAAAAAATACGTTAACATCTATTAAATTATAACTTATTATTTTATATCAAAAAAACTATATTCTTTTTTAAAAAAACGTTTTACGTCTTGCGATAAGACGCGAGCCTCATTTTGGCCACACCTGTTGTGTAGGTACAGTTATTGCAGATATCCGTCTGAAAAGCAAACAAAGCGTATATTATTACAGTATACCACGGGCAAGTACAGAGTGGAAATACGCGAAAAAAATGATTTACCCGAACGGAAGGATAAACAAAAAAAAAAAAACTAAAATTACGATGAATATACGCGACGACGTCGGAAACTTTGTCGTATTGTTCCGAAATGTTTGGAAATCGGTGACATGCCCGTAGACGTGTGTCTGTGTGTGTGTGTGTGTGTGTGTGTGTGTGTGTGTGTGTGTGTGTGTGTGTGTATCATGTTGACAATATATATGACCTTTAATAATAAACCCGTACATAATACCTGTACCGTAAGCCCGTGTGCATAATAAAACCCGTGGACGGGGCAACCGGAAGTATGTTTATGTTCGGCTCTAAATAATGAAATGTGCGGAGTAGAACAAACACGAATTTCAACCAAAACTCACGGAAAACAAACCAATACCTATGACATGGACGGTCGCCCGTTGATTTCCAGTTAAAAAAAATAAAAAATAGAAAAAATGTCATCGACACGACGCGCGAAATGTGAAACCATAACACACACTGCGTAGTAATATAGGTACCTACGACACACAACAATGACGGTTCTCGAACTTGTACGGACGGTTTTTTTTCGGAATTCCCCGTGGGACCAGCAACAGCGCGCAACAATAGGTGATATTTTATTAATTCCATCAGTGCCCATGTACGTAATACTGTAAATTATTGTAGTGGTTTGTTTTTCGCGCCTCGATTCCACTCCTCGCGCGGGGCGGACCGTGGTGTCGAGGGTGTGGGGAGGGGAATCCTTAAAAAGCTCTCGTGAAGCTAGACAGCAACATTTTTTATTTTTTTTTGTCCCTATTGTTTTCGACGATATTTTATCGATTACGTGCGCGCCGCGATGTCCTGCAAGCATACCGCGCCTGATTGTCCATCATTCTCATCGCGATAACTGCGATATCATTACAACGAGCCCTAGTGTCCGGTAGGTCGCACAGACGTTTCGACCTAGACACCTATATATTTACGCATCTCCGAGTATTATATCGCGCGGTATAACCCTTTGAATATGATGTTATCGTTTCGTTGACCAACAGCAACAGCCACAATTCGTAATAACGAGTTGATCGGCAATCATGGGCGCAACTAGAGGCGGGGGGGGGAGAGTCTAGGGAGTGCTTAGCACAAACAACATCCAAATTAGCACTCCCAGAATGGTCCAAGCAGTGTCTAGTCTAGGCGTCTAGCGGTTCTAGACCTTTTAATATCCGAGTACCACCTACACATTTTTAAAATGTTCGCGAACCAATTAACTTAGTAAACTCTGTTTTTGCTTATGAACAAATGTATGAATTACCGGTTGTGTATAGAGCGTTTTATGAGGTTTGATTAGGAACTACATAATTATAAAAATATCGGTATCCAAGGAAAAAAAGTAAAGTTGAATATTATGTACGATTATTATTAAAATAAATTTCAAATCAATTACATTACTAGAAATACATTACAGCGAGATAGTTGGAGGTAATGTATTGTATGGTTTGCTTTATATGCACGAAGACGTCAATACTTGGCTCTATGTTAGTAATCTTAAGTCTTAAATAATTTTCTACGTTCAATTTATTTCTGTATCCATTTTTTAACAATTCATTTTCACGCAAATACGTTGAAACTAAATGGCCTAGAAATTTGTTTTTCTTTATGCGGTTTTTCTTCACGTACCAGTGTACCACTTACGGTACGAGTACCATAGATTGAGAAACGCTGTTATAGACCAATCTATTAAATTAATAAATCATAAAAATTAAATTAAAAAAATATTCAGTACAGTATTCTTAATTTATATCACAAACAAGTAGATATATAAATATATGTATATATTATTTGTAAAATTTTGATTCTGCAACACGTGAGAGGTCATTATTATTTCATTATTTCAGCCATGAGAACGGTAAACAATTGGCTAAGAACAAGTATAGAATAAAATCGGATTTCCAATCCATTTATGAGATAAGCATTGAAAGAGACCCGATCAATAAAAATTTAGTTACAGACACAATTGTTTGCATTTATTATACGGAAAATTAATTATTATTGTAAAAATGTGCGTATAAAATCGAAATCTAAATGTTTGTTGAAATATATGGTTTAATATTGACTTGTTTTTGAAATAATAAAATTGGTATAGTGCGAGGCGAGTGAGGGGGAAAATCAGCAAGGGAAAGCCCCCACGGTTCACTTAAGAACATAAGTATTTCACGCTTCCCCCAAAATGTTACTCAAATAGTCTATTTGCATATATGTGACGGCGACTTCCAAGTTCAAAAGTGTTTCATCTTTCCCGGCAAATATTACGGAGCCCGCATAGTGCTACTGTGCAGGGTGCATTGTCTTATGAAGTGCGATCGTCTCGTCATATGTTTGGGTTATGTTGAGTGGTGGGGACTATGGAAACTCTATTAGTCACTGGCGAAAAAAAGAAAAGGTATTCGAACTTTAATTTGACTGTTATGATATATTGTTTTGCCATAATTACTAACACGTAATATATCGTGCTGAAACTAAATGTGTAGGAGTTTGAAAACAATTATTTTATTGAATCGAAATTCATTTAAAATTTCAAAATTCATTCTTGTTGATTCTTCGGAAAATCGACTACTCCCTTCTACCTCCTATCATGCAAATATTTTACTCAATTGCAACCGTGCACATTGAAACCGTTATCAAAACAAATAATATTTTATATATTATAAAACAATACGTATGCGTTAATACTTAACGCGTTCTACGTGGTTCTAAGTTAACAAATCGTAAAACTAACAGTACAGATATTGAGTGATACAATTTAATAATACCAACGCAAATGCAACTGAACTATACTTAACTCTACGCGTGGTAAACTATAAAGACATTATTATACATCCGAGGCCATCAAAACAACAAACATATAAAGTTTCCAAATAATGATAATAATAACATTTAAAATGAAAAAAATATTGTTTTATTGAATTGTTTATGTAGGCGTCTATTGTAGTGAGCAACGCTTAAAAGTTATAAGAGGTCTACTCCTAAAGTGGGAAATGTCGATGAACTCGCGCAAACCTTACAAGGTCTATTTATTTATCATTAAACTTTATGAAGTTGCGATAAAACTGATACAAATACTTAACACGCCCAATCCATTCGGTGATTTCCTTTAGTTTATTCCTACTTACGCCATTTATATTTGGTTATAATTTAAAAAAAAATCCTTCAGAAAATAAACAGGGAATCCCACCGGAATTTACACTGAGCGATATCTCCTGTGTAAATAGTGATAATCAAATTCTGATTTTTTTATGAGCATCTCTGGGCAAATTAAAAATGGATGACAACAGTGTGATAAGTACATTATTAAACAAGTTAAAAAGTTTACTTTTTACTTTATAATATTTGTGAAATTCGAAGGTAGCCATTTTATAGGGCTTATTTTCTAGAAATGTTGGCTGTTAACAGTTTTCATTGGATACATGATTTTTAATATTTTTTTTTAAGTTACAACGAAATAATGTAAATTGTTATCACCTCGTCATTTTTCCGATAATGTTTGCTGATACAGTTATTATAATTTATAATTGTGTAATTAGTCTACTATTTTCTTACTAGAAAAACTATTAAATCTTATCAATAAGTTAATGAAATTTGAAAGCTGAACTGTCTACTTTTTCAGAAAAAATAAGCCCTATTAAATGGCTACCTTTGAAATTTATAAAATAAGAACGTAATTTTCTTTAATCATAAAATTTAATTTGCCAAAATATTGTCAACGAAATTAATTACCTTTGTCTTGGGATGCTCATAAAAAAAAACAGAATTTAATTATCTCTATTTATACGGGAGATATCAATCTGTATAAGCCCTATAAGGACACCCTAAGTACAAGCGAATTATTGCTGTTAAAACCTCAGTTCCTTGATGTCATCCCTCGTAGTTTAGAATTTTTATCATTTTAAATTGTATTTCAATACGTTTTCTAAGTTCTATCAATATAGGTACGCTCTTTAATAAATCTCGAGATACTTTACAGCTCATAAATAACACCTGTGTGGTGGGTAATATTCTACTATATATTATATTAAGTTAAAAAAAATGTATAAAGAAAAAAAAATTCCATATATTTTGAATATTTTTAACTGTTCACTCGAATTTATATAAGTTTAATATATTATACTAATGCAGCTGGTTTTTAATCGTTAATAAATTAAGTTATTTGAAAAGTTTTATTAATAATCATAGGGAAGTTTTAAAAGCAGTTCAATGTATGATGTTATTGATATTTATCCAATATCCACATACACATGGGTTTATAACAAAAATTATATATAAAAAAAATTAAATGTTATACGCTCAATAAAACTTGTATGGATTTAAAAAAAGGATATCTAACTTAAAATAATTATATTATGATTTAATAGTCTATGCGAATACATCATACTATGAATTATAATGTGTAACTTGACTATTAATACAATTTCAAAATAACAATAAAAATGAATAGGTAAATAAAAACCAAACGTTTTACGAGTTTTTATATTACCTTCAACAATAATATTGTATATCCATAAACACATTACATTTTACAGATTTACTTGTGTTATATGGTTCAACTATTTTATGTGCTAGTAAATAAATACATAAAATAGGGTAAACTAAGAATACCATAAAAACATTGTAATACGTTATAAGTATTTTATATTTCAGACTAATAATTCAACAAATACCCATATATTTTTTTACTTCACAAGGCTGAAAGTATACCCACAGCGTTTTGTGGAGTAGGTAGCTATAATGACTATTGATATACCTATATACATAAATATTTGATTTTTGAAGCACAAACACATTTCGTGACGCGTAGTAAAATATATTGCGTTTAAAAAAAAAAAAAAACATTTTAGCTTCAAACGAAAATCTCAAAATCGCACGACCAGTAGAAAAAAAAACTAAATAATTCCGGAATTCAGACGGTGTATGTGTGTACACGTGTGGTAACTATAAATTTGTTATTTTTTCCGCACGCCAACTCTTTGGTTTTAATTTGGATTTTAAAATATTGAACGACATGTAATATCTAGCAGTGGATGTAATAACGCGCATAATATTATTCGGTGACAAACATCAATAAATTATACAATTCATATCGCCATTTAGGTACTACTTTGTGAGTGTCTCAACGTAAACTCCGGTCGTTATCACGTTAATTCACATGTAATAAAAATAACGGTACAATCTATTCGTACCAATAAATGTAAATCGATATTAATCAATAACCGCATTACGTCGCGGATGTTAAAAGTGACATGTACATGAGCGCGTTAAGCGAATCCGAAGTCACCTTAAAATATTGTTCAACCCGGTCTCCTAGACGTTATGCTCGTTATGGTATTATTTCGGTTATATGTAGAACCGTTTCACCGCATGCATACAGATGAAATGCCCTGTATGCCTTGTCTGTGTTTACCGCATATCTACATGCATAGTAGGTACTTGTGAAATAATGAAGTAAATGTATGAAAAATCTCGAAAAGTAGACACGTGAGTTTCGATTCTCCGTAAGACCACGGCCTTGTCTAATCCAGCGTTTTCGTGACCGCTCGTGGGTGGGTGGGGAGAACTGTCGCCTAGGTTTGATTTTCATAAAACTCGGCCCCCCGGACTACAGTGTTTCCTCGCGAGTGTTCGCGCGGCCCCGCTGAAGTATACTGCACTGTGGTGCGAACACGTGAAATTACGTCGCAGTAGTACGCCGACATAACAGTGGGCTCCACCCCCCGGAGCGCGAGTAGCATTCGCGATAGCGCAAACAGCGGTTTGTCGTTATGGTCGCCGGCCGTGTGCGTCGTCGCTGCGGGTAAATGCGTCAGGGCAGCGCAAATACGTACGTGAAAAACACCGTTCGTTTCGGAAAAACACGGGTGGGCCGGTGTAGAGGGTGGGATCGGATAAGATTACCCGGGAAGCGAACACACGGCAATACGCGTCGTTATCGTAGCACCGTGGGCTGTGGAGAGAACCGTGGTGTCTTACCTGTGTCCAGACAAATTCCCATAGTCCCATTCGCCGGGTTTCACTTTGAATGGCACGACTCGCGGACCGCGGACATGTCTACGGTTCCCCTACGTAGGTTCGGTCGCACCTTAACCGGGATCGGTCGGATTGCACATGTCAACGGCGTCGCAGCAGCAGCACCCGGCGACCAGATGTTCCGGAGACGATGGCCGCCGCAGAGGATCACGATACAGAGTGGACCGCAGTGGTTCGCTTTTCCGACTAGGGCTTACGGTTGTTGTTATTTGTTTATTTTTTATTATTTTTTTTTTTTTTCTGTTTGTTTCGGTCGTTCGCGCGTGCTTTGCTTGCGCCGGTCGGCGAGACGATGGTCGCGGGCAACGTGCGAACGCTGACGGCACACTGACGGCGCGTACACGGCACTGCACGCCTCGGACAGGTGAGACGGGCTCACGCGTCGACGGGCTCTTGACCGGGTCATCCGCCGACCGCGCCACCTGTCGCTTGTAAGCACGCGGGCGCCACCACCGCCTTTGCGCGTTAACCGTTATCGCGAAAGCCATCGCCAAAGGCTCGACGGCCGGGGCACGCGCACGCACGGTGGCGTCTCCTGCAGCGTACGACTTTTGCGTATCCTCCGCGGTCTGTACACGACGAGCGTCCCCGGGCGGGCCGTTGAACCCGTTTATATCAAGGATACACACCCTGCAGCCTTTTGCGCGCGTCGCACGTGTTATAATTACCACCCCGAAATCGGTTATGACAACGATAACAGGGCGGCCTGTAGGCGTGTACCTATGCAGCGGGGTGTCCCGCCGGGATTTAGACAGAACGATATCTCCCGTGTTTTAAGAGATAATCAAATTCTGATTTTTTTACGATCATCATTGCGATTTTGTTATTATAATGGGCCTCATTTTCTGAACTTGTCGACGGTTCAACTTACAGTTTTCATTTACGTCTTGATTTTTAATAATATTTCTAGTTTACAAGAAAATAGTGTACTATTTACACTATTTTAAATAATAATAACATAATCAGCAAACCTTATCGGAAAAAATTACGAAGTGATAATAGTTTAAATTATTTCTTTGTAAACCAATAAAATTATTAAAAATCATGAATCCAACGAAAGTCGAACATTTTCAGAAAAAGAAACCCTATACAATGAATTGGCATCTTCGAATTTCACAAAAATTAGAAAATAAAAAATTAATTTTCTTTAACAAAAAATTGTATTTACCAAACTATTGCCAACAAAATTGCCTTCGTCCAGGGACGCACATTAAAAAAAAAAAACAGAATTTGCTTATCTCGATTAACTCAGACGATATCGCTCTGTATAAACCCCGGTAGGACATACTGTACATCGTAGTTCGCACACGTCAAGTTTTCCGGCACGGCATTTAACACCTGTTTTGTAGCGATGTTCGATTTCAATTTTTAGTGACAAATTTTTAAATAAAAAAACTAAATGTATGAAAAATGTTTTGTGAAAAACCACACAATTCGTAATAAAGACTTTTTATAAATTTTAATTATTTACGCTCCCTAATAAGCACTAAAAATGATAAAACTGTAAAAAAAAAAATAAAAACCGAAATCGATATCAAACGAGATAAAGCTTTTTAACTGGTGAAAAAATGGGTAATAACTTCCCACAAACACACCCACACACCCTTCGTGCATACAGTCAAACAATGCGATTAAATTAGTAATAATTATAATTTGAATAATTATCATTTGTTTACAAGACAGTATTTCCCAAAATTCAGAAAGGGTCCAATTCTATTCAGATTTAAATTTCCTGTTTAAAATCCGTTGTCATAACTTGATACAAAATATGTAACAACTCAAATGTGACACGTAGATGCCTCGTGAGATGGACTACATCATATGCAGTGTACGTATTTCAGTGCATTTGTCTCGCCTTCGTATCACCTATACCAGTGATGGGCAACTGGCGGCCCGAGAACCTTTTTTATCTGACCCGTGCAACGTTTTCAAATTGCATTTTAAAAATATAAAATGTTACGATTTTTCTGTATTTTATTATTTAATTATTACATCGATATAACATTTTTCGTAAAATGTAGAAATGAATTGTTATCTAATATTGAATAATAGTTAAATATAAAAATAAATGTAAATTATCAACATTTGACTGACTTTTTTTTTTGCTTTCTAAGTTCTCTGGCCCACTAGATTTTCACTTTCAACAAACTGGCCCTCTAGTTGCATTGAGTTTCCCATCCCTGACCTATACTACTAAGCAGGTAGTACTGAAATATTTCACAAAAAGTTATCTGTGTATACGGCTTATGGTGTACGTTCAAAATATTTACAGAAAGTATTTATTTATTAAAATAACAGTTTATAATAATCGCGAGTACACGTTTATTTTGATATTGTGTAATCAAAATATAGTGGAATGTTTATTGGTATATAATAATGTCAATCAATAGGTTTTTAAAAACTAAGATTTACGCCTACATGATACATTATATGACATATCGTACTCATTTGAGTAGTACTATTTAGTTTTACTTTGAGTTAAATTTAATTTAATGGTATAATTTCTAGTCCATAAACTTGTACATTGTTGATATTTCTGAAAAAAAATACTTAACCACCCCAGTGCGTGGAAAAACCGTATAAACATGATAATATAAAGTTAGTTCATTGAAAACCGCGAATAAATAAACGCCGTGCGCTCGTACACGAGGTCGCATAATAATAATAATGTATTTGAAAAGTATGAAAAACAAAAAACACAGTCTTCAACCCACCCTGTGACGTGAAGTGCAAAATTCCGAGTAAATTTCGGAGAGTAGGTATAATAACAATATTGTAATGTAATCAATCAATTATAGATATCCTCCAGTCGTAAATACGTAATCGCGGCGTAGGCGCATGTCACATACATAGACGCTTGACCTAGTATAATAACAATATTATGTAGTCCGATCGTTCCCACGATTACTGGAAACCTTGACTCGGTTTTCCCGCGACCAGATATTATATACGTGCTTCACACCCTCCGTTTCGACTTCAATGAATTCATCGATCCTTTTATTATAACTCCTTGATAATGTAATAACAGTGTTCTTCTTCGATACAATGCAGCTCGATTAGCTGCCGTGTTTTCTTACAACTCAACTCTGCGGCAAAGGTACTACGTTTTCGACCACCGTCGGACCGCTTAGGTACCTACATAGGGTGACCCGTCCATGATTTACACACAGCTATACATGTGTTTTGTTATCCCTTAGAGATAATCAAATTCTGTTTGTTTTTTACAAGACTCACGGGGATTGATAATATTTTTAGTAGATATTGTACATTTAAAAATGTTTAATTGAAACATTTAAGATATTAACTCTTTGTCTTAGAACTTTTATACATTTCGAAGATAGCCAATTTATATAGTTTATTCTTCTGAAAATTATGATGGTTAGTATATTATATATGTATGTACACAGAAAGGATATTCGACTACGCGCACGCCGACCATTCCGGAACACCCATTTGGTTAATTTGCCCGGTACAATCCAACAAGCGTGTGATTCCACGTACGCGACCTAATGCGTATACTTAGATTTATTATGTCACGATAAATTGAGTTCGACCGAATCGAATACGTCATTACCGAAAATATGTACTTCATTGATTTAATACACACCGTGTTCATAGTTATACGCATATGCACGTGGTCAATGTATTCATGAGCACAACCAGTGCCGGATTACCCATTAGGCGGAGTAGGCGCCCGCCTTGGGGCCTTACTCATTTAAGGGGCCCCGTGAAAACGAAAAACCACACTATTTTTTATTTAATAATACCTGTATCATATTTACGAGATTACGGAACAAAAGTCAATATGAAATATAAAAATTAAGTTGTAGGTATTATACGCAGTATTAAAAATAAAATTATTTGGTGGATTTTATCGTCGTGGTAAATAAGTACTTGATAATATTTATCATATATTGATATACCGGCGACGGTGACAGTGACGAAAATAATTACATAACCGTCGTTATCTGTATTTTATTGTAGTTATTTGTATAAATATCAAAAATAGATTTTAATGGACCACATGGCTACATCATTATTCGTTGTACGTACTATTATAGATAATATATAGCTTTAATCATTTTATTTGATATCTATCACTTGAGAGAAGTATCGTATCGAGTTCTGTCAAATTGCTAAATTTTTGTGCTTTGAAAGGTAAGTTTTTAGTTTTTACACACGCGCGTTCATAACGCCTCGAGTGTAACTAGCTTTATTATTTTATATAATATACAGTAAACTGTCGATTATCAGTGGTTTTCTGTGCAGAGTAGACTTTGAAATCCCGTACTTTTTCTCTGCGTCCCGAAAATTTATTTTTTTTGTCCTTAATTCTATTTTATTACGGCTTTTTTTAAAGTTTCTACCGAATAATTTTGATACGGTTTTCCACCAACTTTTTTAACATATTTTCCCATTTCGAATCTTAAAATACATACCTAGAGAGTGAAGTGTCCCAAGTAACCCGGTTTGACGGTAATGAATGAAAGCAATATACATTTTTTATGTATTATTCAATCTAGGTATGCTTCTATAAACTATAACTTTTGTTTTTCTAAAATATTAGAATCCAAGATGAAAAGGTATCAAAGTGGTGCAGAAAAAAAGAAGAAAAAACAAGAGAAATTAATGAAACTTGATTTAGAAATTATTCATTAATATTAGTTTGTTATTATTAAAGTTGTTTATTTTAACTATAGGGTAGCAAAGTTAAAGATGTATGTAAAAAATAATTTTGTTGGGGCCCAAAATTTTAATTGCCTAGGGGCCCACCAATGTTTAATCCGGCACTGAGCACAACCGTAGGCACAAATATAGGTTGAGATTTGGGGGAAGGGCTACTGACTGAAATAATCATTTGTGGAAACAATAATAATAAAATCTAAAAATTGTCCTCCTTGTGCTCGGATTATAACACAACACATAGGTACAAATATTGGTACCTAATTACAATAAAACGTACTACACATTTTTCTCATGTATTATTTCATCTAATTTTAATAGTCAAGGCAAAATTATAAAACATTAAAAATTATAATAGATATTTTACATTATACACCACGTAACATTTATGTATTATTATGTATGGAGCAAAAAAGTAACAACAGAATAATATTAATACAAAAAAAATGTTATTTACCTTTTACTGATAATTACAGACCAACACTGAGTTGGAAAAAAATATTAGCCAATTTTAAAACTGTATTATTCGGTTACTTTTAGCAAATGTGTCTAATATTATTTCATCGTCTACTGCTATATATTTTTCTATGTTTAATATTAGTAAAGCGGGCCTGAGACGTGTTTTATAGTTCGGGCTTTGGATATGTGTTTATCCTTCTCATAGATAAGAAAGCTTTCGCACGTGACTGAGCTCACAGGTAATGTGATTGCCACTTGCGTATAATTTTAAATAAATCAGGAATTATTATTTAATCTACATTTTCTTTAATAATTTAATATTTTCAAAATTTACATCTTTAAGCATATTTTTCGTGACATTTATTTCATGTTTTAAATTGTTATCAATGGTAACCAATAGTGTTGTTTTTTTGGAGGGGGGTGCTTATACCTTAATGCTCCCCCTCCCACTATTTGTATCTATAAGAACAACTTTGAGCGCAAAGTGAATTTAGTTCCATCTATATTCTATATACATAAAACCTGCAGAGGCGGAGCTACAAATTATTAAAGCCGGGCATTATCGTAAAAAGGGCTTCGTAGCAAAATAATTCTAAATTGTTTTAAAAAAAAATGAACTGATCAAAGGAATTGTAGTTAATTCTGTTATTTATAGGAATACAGTTACAATATAAGATATTTAGAAGGAAAAATAATTTATAGTTCATACGCGACGCCCTTTTGATTTTGCGCCTCTCAATAGTTGTAGTCATCACAATTATATAGGTATGTAATAATTTTTAATTCAATTTAAAAATATAACCATTACAATTCTTCCGTTAGTAAATTTTGTTATATTTACAAGAGCACCACCGAAAAATCTGTATGCACGGGCCTCGATTAACGTAGTTCCGCCACTGCGTAAAATTAGGCGAATCGCGTCAAATGCATCCATAATACTATGTGAACTGTGTTCCTGCAGTACTTCGGTGGTAGGCGAATCACGTCCTGGTTCTAAAAATGTTTATTACTCTTATCAAGCTGTATTGTAACTATTTCGTATTTTATTTATTATCTTAAAATTCTACATATCATTTGAGCATGCGTAACTTCCTGTGAGCGTATAAAAATATAGTTTATATTAAATTGCAAAAAAACGAAAGGAAATAGTTTTGAATTATCATTATATTTTATTTGTTATATTACCATACTTGAGTGTGTACATTACGTTTTTATTCAACTGGTGAAAATGTTAGGGATATTTTATATTTCCCATACATTCTAATATAGTCAATAGTTCGTTTTCATATTGAGTCATATTATGTTCGCTAACAGGATATTATTTTTCACTAATTTTTTTCTGTTTTTTCCTCCCCATTACTTCTCGTGTTCTTCCGTAGGTACCGTTTGTACCACAACGAGTACACACGTAGTTAGTCGCACACAAGTTTCGGTGCGTTTATTTGGAAGGGAAAAAAAGACAAGCAGGACGTACACAAACGTCGTCACAGAATCCACGAACAGTGCACATTTCGATGAATAGTAATTTTGGACAAAGTATACCGGGGACGCAATTCGGGTGTAACACATATTAAGACGGTATAAAAAATGTTAACTGTCTCTGTTATATTTTAATCTAATAAAAATACTACAATGGCGTAAAATAAAAATGTGCTCAAAGCAGAGGTTAAAAATACAAAAATACGGATACAACGAGAAACACACGTTTTGGCACTGTGACATATTGAAAAATTATACTTGGCGAACTCAATCGAGCGCGTTGTTAACTGTGTTACGAAGACGTGTAGTACGGCCGAGTTACGGTTTGAATTTAAAATTAAAAAATAATAATAATAATAATAAAAGAGTAGAACTATTATAGTAATAATATGGTAGTTAAATAAGCCGTTACAAGCGTACGGTACGGGCGAAACAATATGATTGATTCTCGGGGCGGCGACTTACAGGGCCGCGCGCGGTCCGATAATATTGCCGTTGCGTCAGTCGCCCAAAATGTTGCCCATGGCCTTGGTCGCTTCTTCGTGGGCCCGCCTGATGGCCTCCAGCGACGGCCTCGCGTGCACGGGCGTGAAGGGCTGGTCGTCGCTGATCGGCCGCCTCGGTTGGATGTTTTCGTAACACTTGGCCACGCTGGTGCTCGGGGCCGGCGACGAGGGTAAGGCCGCCGAGGTGTCCGGAGCTTTGGGCTTGGCCGGTCGCAGCGCCAACCGGAATCGACGGGCCATATTGGACCAGAAGAACCCCACTGAAAAAAAAAACATTTCGTGCTTGCTGCTAAGTCTTACAGTGATATTATCCGAACGGCGCGCGAGACGTCGAGCAGATAAATAAAAATACAAAAAAAAAATCCGTTTCGTGATTTACGCGTGAAGGGACACAGCGTTACGGTCGAGATCGGAGGCCCGAACGCTCGGGCGGGACATATTGTTGTGCGAGAGCTTTGCCGGCGAGCTGCGATGTCTTTATTTTACGACAACTGTTCGTGTGTAACGAAATACGGTACAGAACGAATAAAAACACTGACGGACTTGCATTATACACGTTTCCGTACGGAACTTGCGTCAAATATACGAAAACCCCCGGACTCAGTCTTGTTCCGGACGAACCCCCTCGCGGGCAGAAAAATAAATTGGAATCGTGACTTACTTTGAAAAACTATAAGACAAAATAAATAAATGATAAATGCAAATATAATATATTCACTCGTTTACACCTGGACCAAGAACTACGTGGGGGCGACTTCCTCAATCACGACGGTCGTGTTAAGAGCCATAACACCTAAATACGTCGTGTCCCTCCTACTGAGTTATTGTACAAATGACCGGGTATAGATTGTCTTTAAAATGAATAAATAAATGCGAAAAACAAATACGGCAATGAATGCATTTAATGTGCCCACCAAACGGAACTAATGCACTGCACGAAGACAGTTTGGTCTTACGCATAGATTATACCGCATACACTAATGGATTGATCGAAGAAGAAGAAATAAAAACCTGGACCTATATATTACAGGCAAGTGGTCAAGTGGTCTGAACAGAATAGAAGTGACGCAAATAAGCGCCGGTAGTTGAGTACACGACACATGAATGTATTTAATTCGAAATGATTCGGGAATAAGTAACACGGGTGTTGAATTATAAAATCGAATTTAATTAAATTTTTTCAAAAAAACAACACTGCAAAAATGGCAATAAAAATAAATACGAGTATTGTATCAAAAATCTATCTATATTATATATGACTGTTTTGATTTTAAATATCAACTACTCTATATTACCAATAGTGGCTAGTACGCGCTGTATTAAATGTTGTATTTTAAATTCTTAGCAAATGTAATTAATCTTATATTAAAGTCTATGAGGTTCATTATCGTGCGTCGTAAAACGGTTTCGCATTCTTTTCCCCTCCGACCCGCTAAAATACGATAAAAAAATCGTATAATCATCGAGGTGGCGGATGGTGCAGGGCTTCAGGTTTTTTTTTTGTTCTTTAACGAACATCGACGAAGAAATTAATATTATAACGCTGTCCGGAGAAAACTAACCGCCGATACTTCACAGAAATCGAACCGAGTAATACGAAAATAAAACGAAAACCATGTATACGTACCACCACTTTTTTGAGCCGTAGTCGAATCCTTGTTACTCGACGTCAGCGGTCGTTTTTTGTCGCTAAGCTTAACCGCACTCGCAGGATCAAGGACTGTCCTTGGCGCCGGCGGCGGTGACTCGGGATCAGGACACGTCGGCATCATCTGCATCGGTGTCTGGTAGAAACTCGGTGGACTGCCTAACGCTGATCCAACGGGCGTCCCCATGCGGGTCGGCTCTAGCGCCGGGGTGGCTGCAAACGGCGTCTGTGGCAGTGACGAATACCGGGACGGCGTGGACACCGACTGGGTTAGCTGAGACGACGGCGGCAACGGAGACGGCTGTAGCTGAGACGGCGGCAACGGAGACGGAAACGACGGCAGCTGGCACGGCTGTAGCTGAGACGGCAGCAACGGTGACGGCTGTAGCTGAGACGGCGGCAACGGAGACGGAAACGACGGCAGCTGACACGGCTGTAGCTGAGACGGCAGCAACGGTGACGGCTGTAGCTGAGACGGCGGCAACGGTGACGAAAACGACGGTGGCAACGGAGACGGCTGTAGCTGAGACGGCGGCAACGGAGACGGAGACGGCTGTAGCTGAGACGGCGGCAACGGAGACGGAAACGACGGCAACTGGCACGGCTGTAGCTGAGACGGCGGCAACGGAGACGGAAACGACGGCAACTGGCACGGCTGTAGTTCAGATGGCGGTAACGGAGACGGAAACGACGGCATCTGAGATGGAAACGACGATAACTGAGACGGCTTTAGCTTAGACGACGATGGCAGAGTCGCAAGTGGCTCGAACCAGACATTTGACGGCGTAGACGGACACGGCAGAGGCACCATGGGACTGCTCTCGGCCACCGGGCGCAGGTTCTTTTCAAACAACAGGCTAGACCGGCGGGCTTTCAGTATGGTCCTCGAGACCACCACATCATTCGGCTGCTTCCGCTCTTGTTCCTGTCTAAGCTGCTCCTGCTGCTTCTCCTGCTCCTGCTCCTGCTCCTGCTGCTTTTGCTGTTGCTGCTCATGCTGCTTCTGGCTTTGCTGTTGCTGCTCCTGCAGCTGCTTCTGCCTTTGCTGTTGCGGTTGCTGCCGATTCTGGTCCAACATTCGCAGACCGACACCCGGTTGGGCGGAGTTGACGGAGGACGCGTGTCGTCTCTTGTGGTGGTTGACTACGCCTAGGTTGGTGGCCACGCGAATATTTTCCACGGCTTTCAACCGGCAACGGCGCCTGATCATTGTGGACGGTGCCGCCATCGGGATCGTGATGTGCGCTCGGTGTTCGTGTTCCACCCGGTGCTTGATGCAGCAGAACACGCGCCAGCACGTCGGGCACCGCACGAGCCGCATATGCTTTAAACACAAACGCGAAACGGTCAGTCATGGTTAATACGAGATGAGAACAAATGCGTAAGCAGAGAGAGGGTGGCTAAGTGGCTGAAGCGTTTTTGTTGTGACAAAAATAAAACATCGAAAAAGAAATAGGCTGTTGTTACCAATATTAACCAATTATTAACTAATATCATAGAACAATAGTAGTCAAAGGAGCACAAAACACAAAAAATAAGTATTACCAATTTGAAAGAGCGTTCAATTCTAAATAAATGGTATAGGTTTAATATTTTAATTAAAATTATTCAATGAGTTATGACTTTATGAGGAATTGAAATGAACGAATTGGGCCCGCCTCATCGAATGGTCTATCTTATACATGTAGTTGCTCTTTTCACACAATGATTTACCAGCCTAAAATTTTTATTTTTGACAATTGATTTACATATAAATGTTTGATTTTATGTGTATAAGACGATAGAAGTATCAGAATTTTAATATAACGCTTAGTTTTTTATATATTAAAAATCCTAAAAGAGATACTTTTGTCTCGGCGATTTATTTTGATACACGGAGAGCGGCGGTCGAACGACAGGTCCGCCACTATCTTATTTAATTCTACGTATTTTATAAATAAAACTATATTTATACATAATAACATTATATTTTCGAAGTTTTGTTGTACGATGTTGTACAATGTTGTACCACCCGTCCGTATTCGGAAATTCAGCAATATATTTATTCGTATAATTTAATATTTTTAATTTTAATTCGTATTATGACTATAATACTTATTAATTATTTGAACATGAATTTGAAAATGATGACGAAGCTGATACTTTTTTTGAAAATGACGGTTTCAATGTGAAAATACTATTTACATAAAAATATATCGAACTTCTAATCACTGTAGAACTTAAGTTCCAATTGACTTAAATGACTTCTAAGACACATTTTACAAAATTATGTTCATAATTGTATATAAATAAAAATACATTGAATTGGATAAGATATCGTAGTGCCGACCCGTCGGATCTGTCGCAACGATCCCCGTTCACCGTGTACCATTTCTTGATAAATCTCTGCGCTGCCGTTATATATCTTTTTTAATATTTTAAATAGTTTAAAACCTAAAATTTATATTGAAATTCTGATACCTCTATCGTTTTTAACACACAAAATCACGCATTTATACGTATATCAAACAACAAAAATAAAATTTTTTGGTTGATGAATCGTTGTGCAAAGCGATCAACTTTTACACGAGTAAGATAGGAGATTACGACGAGCCGGGCCCTATGATGTTGCGCGGCTATTCTTCTAAATGTCTTAATATCTCATAAAATATAAATTTTATTTACATTGGATTTCCAAAAAATTGTTTTATACGGTTTAGTTAACGTTGAAGAAGAATATAAAGAATTTTTTTTTGTGTTGTGTGCTCCTTTAATAGGGATATAGTTGCTACTATAATGGATGTAGATAATAGATTACAGATATAGCGGCTATATTAATTATATTGGACATATTTTGCACTTAGCACTCTGCAACAGTATAATAAAATAAGTAATAACTAATAACTAATAACAGTGTAACTACTGTAACTTATTCGGTTTTTGGCAAAGTGGTTTCCGGGGGAATCGGGAATGATACCACATACGTATAATGTTAATATTTTACAAATTAAAATTATTTTTTTTTTTTTTTCGTTATTGTTTTTTCATCGAAACGACTGTTAGGTCTTTGTCAATTACTTGTCACTTGGGAGGGATAGAGTGCAGTGTAGCACTTGGTATCCCCTTCTCTAAGAAGAGAATTTGCACGTGTGTAGACTTCACTCCCAGTGGAGTGAGTCCGGTGAGGAGCAGTGTAGAGCAATCTGAACGGTGGCAGGGGGAGAGACTACAGAATTAATTCTGCAGAATATTTTTTGCACTGAGCCGGGTACGAACTGATGACTGCGCGCGTCGTAGCCAACTGTGTGACCACTGCACCACACTACTCCTCAAATTAAAATTATGACCACAAAAATTGATTAGCTTGTACGGTGGTACAGTAGTTCTTAAGTAGTATTCTGTGGTAGTACGATATTGCAGCAGCTTACGGTTTTCACTACGTTTAATCACATGAAATAATGGCTTCGATGAAGAGGAAACAGGTTTTCGTTTAAAGACGTACACTTTTATAAGTATGATTCGAGTTCAAATTTCACCCGCCCCTCCCCCCCTGGAAGATGAGCTGGATACGCCCCTGAGTAGTAGTTGAAAAAAATTGTAACGTAATTAGGTACTATTATTACTAATAAAATATTAAAGTGTATATGTTTTTTATGGATAATCAGAAAAAATGCGTATTTCATTGTTTTTAAACCGTAGTATTGGTTGTTAGAATACGTCAAGCACAAAATATTTTTCTTTAAATTAATTTTGTTTTCTGTCAAATGACCATGTTCAATATGTATTAAAATGTCGTAAATGATGAGAAAATAAGAACAAAGTTGTATGAACCATCGAGGGAAATCTCTTGGTATAACTCGAACTAATATAATATTATGTATGCCTACTTAAAGGTAGATCACTTGGTATCAATTACAAAAAATAGTGTAACTGCAGTTGAATCGACTAAAAATGAACAGAATAGAAACTATATTATAACCACATAATACTACGATTAAAAAGGCGAGAAGAAAATAATTATATACTCATTATAGTACCGTATACAGTGTACGAACACATTTTAATATATTTTTTAACATTATTTTGTTGTTGTTGTAAATTTCAAATGTGAACACAGTAACATAATACCGTCAAGTGTTAGTGAAAACGAGAAATAATTATAGTCTTCTAACATAATACGTTTATCAAAATATTTTACGCGAAAAGTCGACATCCGTCTTGGAGTATAATAATAACATTAATAACTATCAAATAATAACAGGTGCATTATACTATATTAGACTGTTATATATTACGCGTGGACGTGACGTTATGACGCAATATAGTTCGATAATACAGCCGTTGCGTCCACAAAATATTTCGATTATTTTCACGAATCGCAAAATATTGCCTAAAATCTATTTAAACTTGAAATAATAACACATATTGCCATTTCTGCGGATGGAACAGACCAGTGGCACAATTTTGATGAAAAATCTGAGGGTGCTTAGCCTCCACGGCGTATATATATATATAGGTGTAGTTATGGATACAAAAAAAATTAAAATCGTAAAATCAAATAATTCAACGGTAGTAATTACTAACTTTTGTATACGTATAATCCTCCACTATTGCTACAATTGTACGTTCATAATATTATGCACGGATGAAGCTAGGTGTATTCAGCTAGATTATAATAATAAAAAACATGTACTCTACCAGCGCTTTATTGTGATAATTATTTTGGCTTTAAAGACATGGCTGTTACTATACAGAGAAAAATTGCATGTGGAATTATACATTTCATTTACATCGACAATATTTTATAAAAATGTTAACAGACTGTAAAATACTCTATATATTATTTTTAAAATTATATTAACATAATACAATTATTTTATCACATTGTGTAGCAAAAACAGAAATAACTTCATTTTTATCAAGTTTGATATAAGTAGTATAATTTATAGTTAAATCAATAACAATACATAAAATTGACAAATCGGAAAACTGTTCCATAAATAGACAAATTATATAGGGCACCATAAATCATAAAAACGATTTTATAGATTTTGCAAGAATACTAAAACAACGGATACGATTTTAGGAACAACTATTTAGTATTTATTTTCTATTCATAAAACAATACGAGTAAACACGAAAACAATTGTAATTGGTGTTGTAACAGGTGCTCATTTTAAAACTGCGGTGCTAAGCACCTCCCCTACCCCTAATAGAGTGCCTATGGAACAAACTATTCTATCGACGATAAAACTATATTATATAATCTGTGAAGGTATCAATACTATCGAACTCCGAAAATCGGAATAGCACCGAATCGCAGAGTAAATAACGACTGAATACGATAACGATTAACTGATACGATGTAATATTGACGATATGTATTTTATTGCGCTCGATCGAGCCTCGCCTACTAGAAAAATATTTACGAACATAACAAAATAATGTTGTGCCGATTTAATTCTTATAAACACTACACACCACTTCATGATTGTTGTGATTAATCCCATTAATATGTAGTGATAATTTCCTATATTATCGTAAATTGTACGAGTAATTATTTTCTTTTTATCCTACACGCGTCGTACAAGACCCGACCGATGGACTGGTACGATTTTAACGAAATACATCGTACGGATTGCTATCGAACTTTTATAGAAGCCTCGCGTCGAAAATATGTGACGCGAAGTAGAAACGTAGGTATTTTTCGAGATAAAACGTGAACACAACAGTCGCCGACGGACGAATGACCATAAAACACATCGTAATAACGTTTGAAAGATATCGGCAAAGTTCACACACAATAGGGGCACTCGTCGGGAATTAAATAATCGTGTGTTGCGCATCCGTAGGTCGTCGGAAAACCGAATCGAATCTTAAACGTTTCTATTCGCACGGGCGTAATTTTTACTCGATCAACGGTCAAGTGCACCTCGGTGAAACGGTGCGGCGCTCATGATTTCGCGAGGACGTGCCCACAAGTCGGTAAACTGTAACGGACTAGGTGACGGACCGGATTTAGGCATTCGGTGTGGGGGGACAAGGGGGCCCCGAAATAAATCAAGCGAAACGTATCGTACGGTTATAATGGTTTTGCCCTTATTCGTCAGCGCAGCGCGTACGTAATTGGATCGCGGCCAATAATAATTTGTTGTGGCGCGTATTGCAACCGTTTAATCATGAACCATAATGTTACTATACTGCTTACGTCCTGTCCCCCCGGACGCGAAAACACAATAATAATTATAACAGATCAACCGTCGTTGTTCGAAATCACGTACCACAGACATACGGTCCATTCGGGAGCGGCGGCGGTGTCGTCGTCGCTTCTGCTTCGATGGCGTTTTTTTTTTCTTCAGAGTCCCAATATCGCGTACGATATTACCAGTACGGGTGTTGTAGATCCCGCGGCGGGTCGTGTCGCGAGCGACGATTGGAAAACTATAGCAACGACGAAACGTACGTGGTCGTTCGTGGACCGCGGCGAAATCTTGACTCGGGATGATGCTCGCGAGTGACGATCGAGTTGTTGTCGCCGGGGCGAACGGAAAACGTGACGCGCGAACAAAAGCGTCGATGTGAACGCACGGATCGCGGCTACGGTTCCACGCCGACTCGCGGGCCCGTCCGTCGATAACACGCGCGCGACGCGCACTCGCACGCGGTCGTTAGATCCGACGATCGTCGTCGTCGACAGGTATTACCAGGGGCGGCCGACGGCGAAAATAATCCCGACGCGTCGATAACGCGAACGAGTTCTCGACGCATCATCTTTTATCGCGACTATTTTTATTTTTGTTTTTTCCGTTCATTTTCCGTATGGTTATATTCAACAACCAACCGTCGCGGTCGTGTGCTCGTGTGTACACTTCGGTGTGAAATTTGTTTTGAAATCCATGTAACATGTACGCGCGTTCCCGAATTCGCAGCGTTTATCAACTGTTGTTGTTTCCGTCAATTCTTTCAAACTATCGCGTATAAAAACGTTTTGAAAAATTCAAAGCACTATAAACTCCATGCTATTCATATGCAAAAATGCCTTACGCCGTGTCCTACGTAAGTCCGGCGAGTACGGCGAAAGCGTTGCGGTGCGAACGGATTCGCATCGTACGCGGAGCAGGTATTTCGTCGCCGCTCTCGTGACAAATTTGAGTAACATTAGTTGCAGACGGGGCTACCTAGTATAATATTGTATATAAACTATTTTATTCATAATATACATAATATTTGTGTTTTTACTCACTATGAATCAAGGTGTACTAAAAAAAATGTCATTATGTGAAAGTACTCTACTTAATACTTAATATACAAAAAATATATATAAAAAAAAGAGTTCGGGTGCAAATACTTTCATTTATAATGACCGATTAATGTTTGGCGAATTTTACCATTCGTACCCTCAATTACGAAAAAACAATGCCTTGTTTCGAGCATACATAAGAATGACACCAAAAACGTTTGATTATATTTTAAAAATCATTACACCTGAATTCGATCTTCAAACAACTAACTTTCAAGCACCTATTTCTATTGAATAGAGATTGCTTGTTACAATAAGGTAAGCTTTTTTATAGCTATACTTAATAAAAAAAGAATTTCGTAACATTTAACAATGTATATTTTGAATATAATTCGTCAATATTATTGATTTATATTATGAATATAAAAAATCTTTATTTAACAAATAGAATAAAAATAAAATCAACAATCTTTGGTTTATTATAAACGAAATCAGTTTTTTAAACAACTAAGTGAAAACTAATAATTAATTACAAATTATATAAAAAATATTATTTTTTGTAATATTAATAGTTTTAAATAGTAAATAGTTTAAACAATAATCATTATAATAAATAGTCATTTATATTTTACAATGTACCTTATTAATTATTATTTTATAATTACTATCCAAATTTGTGTTTTTGGCCACTATACTCCACTCTTTATCACAAACAATTCGATCCCTGCACTTCTTATCAAACTTGTTCCATAGTACACTCCTTTTCTGAACTTCTGATATCAAAAGTTCTAAAGTTTCCATTTCATATGATAAAATATAAAAATATACAATATACAAATATACAATATACTTAATGTAAATTATAAAACAAAATTAATATTATAAATTGTTTTCGTACGAACGCAACTTCGTGCGGCGAAGAAAACAAAATGATTTTTTTTTTCAAATCGTCCGCTGCGTTCGAACGAATTCGATCGTTCAAGCGTGTGGCGATAGCCGAGCACATTGGAAACGCAGACATGTTATGCCATGTTTGTTTATTTTGGTCGCCACATTCGACGCACCGCTACGCGTTCGCCGTACTCGCCGGATTTACGTAGGACACGACTTAAGAGCTAGATGAAATTGAGGTACTTAGGTTCGATGGATTATAATTTTGAAAATGGACTGTTAATTATTAGTCACTGTGTTTGTAAGGAAATTACCGAGGGGATTTTCTTTATTCGAATTCTTCGTTAAAATAGCGATCATTTTAAAAACGAGAATTCTTGTATTTTATGTATAAATTCGACCCCAATTTTATTTAATATCGAAAATTTCTTCAGTTAAGACGTTGAAGATTTAAAATTTGCAAACGCAATATATCCGTCAAACCCAAATCCCATATTTTTGTTTAGCGTTTGGCATGTCTTACCCGTTTATCTTACGCCGATTGTGACATTCTTCAACGATATAAGTGTTGCAATTTTGTTTTTCAAATCCGCAGTCGCTTTCTTATAAAGGTTTCAGACCCCATTTGCGAAACATTATATTATGTCAATACTGAAAGTCATGTTTTTAGATCCATATGCTGTAGGAGTAGATTTAATTACTCCTATGGATTCCCGTGGCAAAGTTGAGTGGGTATCCACTTTATTTGTGTGGGCATTTTGTAGCCAAACTAAAGTGCAACACACAACTGTTGATCAAGTAAATGTTTGTGCAGTTTATCAACTCTGAGGGTGTTGGTATCTACTCCCCATTCTGAGTTTGCCAAGTTTTAATGATACTGTTTTATGTATTTATATAATTTTAAAAATTAAAAAATCTTATACACATGATTTTTTTTAAATACAGCAAAATATGAAATTCATGGGTGAAATCTAACTGGTAAAATTATTTAAAATGTTAACAAAATGTAGTTAAGTTAACTAATACGAACCATAAATATATAAATGTAATTTTTATCTGTGCTGTGAAGCAAAAAAAGTTCAGTAGTTAAAAATTGTTGTATGCACGCTTTTATCATGTAATTTTTAACTATACATTCTAAATATCAAATATAAAAAGGTTGCAAAATATTTTGTTATCATATTATAATTTAGATTTCATTACCTGATATTATATAAGTATTTTTTTTTAAACTGCTAGAATTGTCGTTCGTTTTTTTTATTGCAAATGCATTAGTATAATTTAGAGTTTATGTAAAAGTTTGTGTAAATCGCTTAGAAATAGGAAAAACAAATTATTAGGTACTCCACTACTCCTATTAAATCAGTTGTTTTGTATTCGTTTTGTATTATGCAGCTATATTTTACTTAATGTCGCCTTTACATGATACCTATTTGTCTATCATAACTCATCATTAATAATTATTTATTGATACGTTTATAACATGGACGGTTTCGTTATTGAATATATTGTTGGTGTTTGGTTTTAATTTGAATAATAGTTGTTACTTGTTCTTATATGCGTTACTTTAACATGCATACAGGAGTATTTCCGAGTAATTTTAAAAAACCAAAAGTACCAGAAGTTTTAAAGTGTGTCTCTGTTAGACAAGCGATATCAAATGTGTGTCAAGTGTTGATGTGATATATGCGTGTTCTGAAAATATAGTCCTTTCTTACGTTTTACAATAACTTATTCAATTTGTATAGTTCCAGTAACATATACAACTAAAGACGTATTATCAATGACGAAATTATGAGCTCAATCAAAAATCAGAAGTAGAAAAAAACACTAGATGTTATAGCTTTATGCGATACTTCAAACAATGTTCAACAAAGTTTCAACCGGCATGGTCACGTTGTCCGTTTGTATCCCCGAGTTGGGCCAACTGGTGTAGCAGTATTACCGATTAGTCATAAATAGGGAGCGGATTTAAATGCTCTATAAACAAGAAAAACACTATTAAAGCACTAAAAAAATTATGATAAAAAAATGCCTAAAACTTGGCCAAAAAATAATTTATTAGTTCATTAACAAAACTGCAAAAGTTATTCGGAAATCAGTTACAAACGAGACTTTACGCGATATCAGACACAACAGTGCAATACTACTTCAATGAATTACTGATCTATTGATTTTGCTAATACCCAGAGCACCGGAAGTAATGAGTTACTTTTTTCGTCTTATTTCTTTAGTGCGCTCCTACGAGAGTATTTAATTTGCCTACACAATGCCCAGTACAGGTTATTTATAAAAGCACATTCGGTGTTTTGTTTTTACCTGTTCGTGTTGACTCAAATATTTAATTAACGAATTATTAATGCGTTGACATATCGTTTTTATTTCGGATGTACTCCGGTATTCGGTGTAACTTCAATATCATTTGAATAAACTAATGCGCAATACTGGAACAATATCCGGTTGAAATTAATTTATCTTTAAAAAAAAAATAGCTTGCTTTCCGTTGTAGCAAAACTAGTTTTAAAACGAATAAATATTCTTTCGGTGATCATTTGCTTGTTTGAAACGAAAATTAATCATAAAACATGACCGATTTGGCAGTAAGAATCGACTACATATTTTACAGTACAAACAATCGCATACCAGTATACAACATTGATTTTTTAATCGGTAAAATACATTAACTCGTTATTTTACCATCCGTTTTGTTGCTCGAATAGATATGATTAAAAAACGAATGTCCAACATGCATTATTACATTTCTAAAATAAAATTGTACGTATAGCTAATAATAATAAATATTGTTGATTTTTAATACCTCACAACATACACGCATGCACGAAAATTAATGTACGTAGGTAACTAGTAAGTGATATTAGAGTATTAGACGAATTAAATAATAATTACCACGTAGCTCATCACTCGATTGTATTACTCAAAAATACATTTTGTACGATTTCATTATTATTATGAACCATAGTATAGTACAGGTATAACATATGATTTTAGTGCACTTAGGCGTGCACCATATGTTCACACTACACGTTTATGTAAATAATCTGTTTAATGGAATTAAGGGGATTGCAAGCCATTATTTTCTGTCTCTGTCTAATCACACGTACAACATAGGGATTTGCACGTTTTCTGATTACAACGTACCGATCGATCAATAAATTTGGTAAAAAAATTTAAAACTGATTTGACGTGAAGTCTATTTTAGATCAACTATCCCACTTTTTTGAATTTGTCTCCAGAAACTTCACAAAATATAATTAAACAAATTTAAAATATAAAAATCAACAAAAGTAAATTTTTGTATATGTTAAGTATAAAATTTAAAAATTGTGCGTGTGATAGAAAAAGAAAGAAAACCATGGCCTGCAATCCCCTTAATGAATATGTTTATTATAGGTACATAGAATGTATTAGTAATTCGTAAATATTGCTAAAGTTGTTTGTCGTGGTTCGTAAAAAAAGGGTGTCCATCATAATAATATAATATTATACCTACTCGAAGTATTTCAAGAAAGAAAAAATGATGTAATCGAAATCAGATAAGTTATTTATTTTTTTTGAGTAAACATTTTCACTATTCAATAAAACCTCTTAAAATAATATTGAACCTTGCACAACACATTATCACATTCAAATATGTGCACGTCGGTTTGTCGGTTAGGTACACGTTTTATCAGTATTCAAAACCTAAACGTGTTGCTTTTAAATAGGCATTTTTGAATTATATGATTATCGCCCTTTCGTCAATGTAGAACTTTGACCGCCTTCCCGTAGACATTTCCCAAGTATGAACGCATTTTTAGCCGAAATCCTGGCATGTGCGCAATGAGTAAATATTAAAATTAAAATTATTTTATTTTCCCAGTGATCAATATTATACCAAAGCGATCGATAAAAACGATTTCTTCCCTACAGCGCAACGCACGTAATATCATAGTCTCAAACACTGCAGTCGTATTATCATTTAATCACAAATCATGGATATTAATAAAAGACAAGAAAAGACATATCCAGATGGTTTACCCACAAAAATCACTTTATATAATAATACGCACATCTAGGAGTCTATACATTTTTATTTAATTATTTTTTCGGATCATTTGCATTTTGGTAACAACAACCGTTAAATACATTTTATCAGAGAAACTCCTTATTTACAAAACACTTTTTCTATCCTTTTTAAAACGTATGCATAATATAACTCCATCGTGCAAGTATTATTATCTGGGCACAGTAAATATTATTAAAGAAACAAGTAAACCACCAACAAGATACCATATAAACGGTTCACCATTTCTGTTACTAACCGTTAGCGTGTTACACTATATCATGGTATGTTAAATACCACATAATTAATTCTTTCGAGTGTTTTTAATCGCTACCATTGCAATTGTCCGATTAAGTCAAAATTCAAAAACGGTAACGCGATTGATTCTTTTCCGATCAAGAACAATAGGCAGCATGCAATCATCTTGATTAAATGCGGGATTACAATCTACGTATATTTGAACAGTGGACAGTGGACACTCGTTGCAGGACTCTGTGTACAGCTTTCGGGAAAATTTGAGACACAACAGCTGAGCACATAGTCCGTGACTTGAAATACGAGACTAACGAGAGAGGACATTACACAAAAATCTCTTTCATCCTAAGGTTTAACCGTTTTAATCAATTCGGTGTGAGGTGATTAAAGTCATGCAGTCACCCGCTCAGGACGTAGGTACATAATATTAATATATTCCACGCATAGCTATTTTATAATTTTATAATTTTATATTTTATAATATGCAAACTTAGGAAACTATAATTAAAAAATATGTTGTAGACATTTATGGTGCGTGTTTTCGCGCATGTTTGTTTTGTAACTTCTGATTTACAACTGACGTTTATTCTTCATACTGTGCACATAATATTATCGATTGTCATATTATACGGTTCCGGTCTTTATACCACGGCCCGGCAATAACCACATGCAGAGTACTATTGGCGTGCGCACGGTCATTTTGTAAATGTGCCCTAAAATTTGAGTCGAAGAGTACAGGGCCCGTAATTTCACTGATGTTACTCAAAGACTCGATGTAATCTATTCTATAACTTTTGGTAAAAAAAATCATGTCTTGTAGTAGAAAAAATGAAACAAAATATTTTACATTTTCATGCAAAACTTGTTATGATATAACAGCTATAAGTGTTTTTGACTACAAAAGTACAAATCATATATATTAAATAGGAATCAACGTAGAAAAATATATGAGACTCGAGGAAAAATATTGCTTGGCACTAATACACCACGATATTAAATAAAAAAATGTAAGTTATATTTGTTTATCATGTGTACTTGTTTTGTTAAGAGAGGGCCCAAGTAAAGAAGTGGGCCCGAAAACGTTGTAGGCACTCCAAAAATACAGGTCTGCGCAAGCCATCGGTTCTTGATAATATTATATCCGTAAGTCCGTTCGGCTTCAAATTCATTGCGCTTGATTGTGTTTGTGTGGACCAGGTCGTCGTGTTATATGCACGCAATACACCATCATTCATAATCGTCTTTGCCGATTCAAAGTTCGTCCTAGAGGCGAGTCGCCGGCCGTTATCGCAGCGGTACAACATTTCGTTTTGCTTGTCCTCGCGCGCACGGGCATATAATTATTACTATTATTATAAAATAAATAATAAATAATAATAATTACACCTTCATCGCTGTACATGTTATTATACTAAAAACTGTGTACCACGTGGTCGTAACAAATGTGCGTCATACACGTCAAGCTGCAGCGTTCGGCCGGCGCGCATGTAAACCGAATCGTATGTACAGAGCGGTTTTGATGCGCACAAATAATGTGAAATACGCGTGGAATGTTATCATTTTATCAACCTGTGTACATCATCTGTAATGCGACGTAACTGCGGCGCAGGTATACCCCGCACCCACATGGCCTTTTTTAAAAATGAAAACGTTCGCGACGCCTAGCCAAATAAACTAAGGTTACAGCGAATTACCTATCGGCTGTAAATATAATATTAAAAATAATATCTTGGCACCGAGTCTAATTTTTTTTTCTCATTCTTTTCCCAAGACGTAAAAAACGTGCGAAAAAAAAGTCATCCATTATTATCGTTTCCCTCCCTCCCCCCTGCCCCTCTACAACAAGCGTGCGACACGAGCGAACGAAAATAACGTTGCGGTGGACTTGAAATCCCTAAATTCGCGCGTTGTCGATCGAATAATCGAATGCACTATGTTATATTATTGTTATTTCGTTGGTCGACAAATATCGGAGCCGAGTCCCGAACCGTCAATCCCGCACCGGTATTGTATTATGTACGTTCGAACCGTTCAACACCGTGATGATGATGATGATGATAATAATAATAATAATGGTATACATCATAATACGTGTTTATCGTAGTCGCGTTTAGGAGGCGCATTGTGGTGTGTACACTGTTATTACGATTACGCGACAATTATACATTATAATTATTATAAATAATATTATAATACCGAAATTAATATCACCGCTATTACGGCGATGATCAATAATTACGTAGATAAGCAGAGACGGTGCGCAGCGTCACTGGCGCGATCACGGACACACACGGCGCGATCAGTTCGGTTCCGACCGCAACGCGACACAACCATGAACTTGACCTGCGACACCCGCACGAGCGCCGTTCCTCATCGATCTCCACTGATCCCGGGACCGTGAGCGCTGTCGCGATCGACGACGACGGATACGATTTCCGTGTCCCCGTCCAAGGGTCGATGCGAAAAAAGAAAATCCATCGATCCGGGATTTAAGTACCGCGGCGTAGCAGTGTCGCAACTACTGTGGTACCGATAAGCTCGGCCCACCGCTACCCGCCACGTCGGAACCCGGTGAGTATACATGCGGATCGAGGGTGTGTTTTATACTCTTGCACACGCGCGCGCCGTAATCTTAAGAGGAAGAAAAGAAAAAAAAACATAAAAAAAACCTTTGCACCTAACTACAGTCCGCGAAAGACTGATTGCTACGTGTGGGCTTAATATTTGTGTGTTTTATAATTTATGGTTAATTCATGTATTCTGTTATTACGCCACTCGAGTGTATGATACGTACTGCGGTAGCGATACGAATTAAGTCCATTTTTAGTAAAAGAGAGTAATATTTAAGTGGACAAATCGTGAAGACCGATGATTAGAAAGACTGTTATTTCCGTGTAAACGAATCCATGTTGATGAGTAATGACTGTAATGATAATAATGATTTACTGGTCTGGGTAATATGATTAAATATACTCACAAATCGTATACTATTTTATGTATTGTAATCGTTAAGTTGTAGTATCAATTAAAATAAAAGCGACGAAAGAAAAATATGAATTCCTATAATAATAAATTTATGAATTCTCAACACACCGAAAAAAGTAATGATAATAATATTGTAATTATTGTTATAAAACCAATAATTGGAATTTATCGCAATTTGGTTGCATTAACGCGTGTACTTGAATAATATTTTATTCTAATAAAAGTATGTATTTACACTAATTTATTCAGTTAATACTTTTTACACGGTATATGTATATATAATACAAACATATTATTTGCAAACAAACACACGTATAAAATAAGACCATTACGATTTTTTTTTGTATTTTATCGATTTGAAAGTGTTGATTTAATATTTATATAATGCTACATAAATACATCATGATATCATTTAAACGTTGTTTAAAACTGTAAGATGTCGATTTAACGAAAAACAACATGTGCGATAAAATATTCATCAATCTTCAATATTATGTACGGCATGTAAGGTAATTTTTTGAAAAAACTAAGAATGAAAATATAAATGGAATAGGCTATTTGTTTTGAAATCTCATCGTCGCGATCGAAAGTGGAAAGTTTAAAACACTCACTTATAGTACCTAAAACGTACCCGTAATTCGAGTATCGATTTTAAATGGTCAACGTTAAACATTTGGAAAAACACACTTGACTATGTATTTTTTTTTTATTTTATTTGAAATCAAAAAGATTACTGGGCCTCACTGAGAAAACTCGTGTGGAGGCCCAGGGTTATCAATTTACAATATTCTAAATAAAATATTACATATCTAAAATATAACATGAGAGATATAAGACAAAATGAAATAAGAATATAATAATATTATATGATATTGAATTATAAAATAGGAATTAATTGGTTATAATATTTTAAATTTTACTCGCATTATATTCATATTGGAGCCAGTGGGAAATATGTTTTTTAAAAGCAGGTAATGGCATATTAGCTATATGGGTAGGCATTAAATTATATATTTGAGTTCCCAAGAAATGGTATACTTTACGGCATCCGGTTTTTATTGGCCAATCTAAAGAAAAGTTATTAGCTGCGTGTATAGTATTAACTTCATGGCTAATAGGAGATAATTGGTTATGCTTTTTTAAGTATAAAGTAATAATTTGTATGTATAAATTGTTTATATTAAGAACGTTAAAATCTTCATATAGTTTTTTTGTTGGATATCTCCAATCTTTTTTAGTCGCAACCCTAATAATTGTGTTTTGGCATTTCTGAAGCTGCATTAGAACATTATCATATGCCCCTCCCCATCCTATTATACCGTATGTGATCATTGATTCAAATAGTGTTAAATATAAATTTCTAATTTCCTTCAATGGTAATATCTCACGTAATTTTTTTTATTATGTATATCATTTTTCTTAATTTGTTAGACATATAATTTATTTGTATTTTCCATTTCATGTCGGAACACATTTCTATACCTAAATATTTATAGTTTTTAACTACAATAACTGATTTACAGGAACATGAGTCTGTTATTGTACAATTATTTTCATGGATTTTTATGTCTTTTATTGGTGGTAATGTGTGCTTAGATAAAGAATGTAGTATGATAGCAGATTTGTCGAAGTTAAGAAATAAATTATTATTACATAGCCAGTTATCAATACATTTTAGATCATCTTCAATGTATCTTAGAACTTCATTCCAGATATTACCTATAAAAATTAATACAGTATCATCAGCGTAACATATTATGTGGCTTTTTAGATTTAATAATTTAATGTCGTTTAATTGAATATTGAATAGAACCGGCGATAGCGTTGTACCTTGTGGTACACCGCATTTTATTATTTGTTCATTAGAGATACAGTTATTTATTTTTACCAATTGTTTCCTGTTTTTCAAATAAGAATCAAATAGAGATAAAGCAGAGCTGGTTATACCTATTTCTTGCATTTTATATAAAAGTTTATCATGGTTTACGGTATCGAAAGCTTTGGCAAGATCTAAATAAATTGTTGCACATTTTTTATTTTCTTCAAGTGCAGTGTAGATAAATTTTGTCACATTAGCAATTGCTTGGTCAGTACTTTTATTAGGTCTAAAACCAAACTGATTTTTAAAAAGTATATTATTCGATTCTAAATTATATATTTATCTTGTTTTTATGATTTTTTCAAATATTTTAGCTATATTTGATATAACCGATATAGGTCGAAAATTATTGATAGAAGACATAGGGCCTTTTTTATGTATAGGTGTTATTAATGCTACTTTAAATGCATCTGGTACTTTATTTTCGGATAAACATAGGTTAAAAATGTGACATAATGGTTTACATAATATTATTTTATATTTTTTTAATAAGTCGGAAGATATCTTGTCGATACCGGGAGATGAACCGTTTTTTAGCTTAGAAGTGGCTTCCATGATATCATTAGTTGTAATAGGCTCAAATTTCTTTAAATACATATTATTTGATGATTGAATATTACTATGAGTATTGGAAGTAATAGGAATATTAGTATTATTGCGATTTTGTAGTTGTATTATTAAGTCAGAGGCCACGTTTATGAAATAGTTATTAAATTGATTTGCTAATGTATATGCTGGTTTGCATTTATTAAGTGTGGTATTAATATTTATGTTAGTTAGTAATTCATTGAAGTTATTTGTGTTGCTCTTTCTTGTTGTAATATCGTTAGTTATTTTCCATTTAAGTTTTGTGTTATTACCGGATTTTTGTAGTTCTTTTTTGTAATATATGATTTTAGCTTCTTTGATAATATTTCAATATTTGTTAATCTATTCCTAAATTTAAGGTAAAACTCTTTTAGTTTTACATTATGAGGATGTTTTCTGACTTGTAGGTGTAGTCGATCCCTACGCCTTATGGAGTTAATTATAGCGGTGCTAGACCAGGGTTTTAATTTTTTGGTTTTAGAGGAAAATGATATTTCAGATGAGGCTTTGTTTTTTAAATTATTTATTGTTTCCGTAAAATATTGAATTGATTTCTCTATATCTATAAGTTTATTTATTTCTGACCAATTATGACTTTGAATTAGATTGGCTAATTTGATATCGTCAATTTTTAATAATTTTAGAGGGTTTGCTGTATTGTTACGATTATCTATTAACTTACCTATACTAAGTATAATTGGGTAGTGATCGGTTATATTTGAATGTACAATTATTGGTATTATATTAGCTAAGGACTTAGTTTTTACAAATATATGATCTATACATGTGTTTGTTGCAGGTCTTGTGATTTTATTAATTAGAGGAGAGAAATTGAATTGTGCCATTGCTAGCAAATAATCGTCCCTCATTTTTGATGATTTAAGCAGGTCGATATTTAAATCCCCTAGTAAAATTTTATACTTAGCTGTTTTTAAATTAGAGTTATGTAGTATTATGTCATTTAAATCATTCAGGGCTACATCAAAAATATTATTGAATAAATATTATTTATGTATAGTGACACTGTACACGGTGTACCTCGTATGATATACACATAATACATTGTACGAAATTTTTTATCGATTTTAAGCCGGGCGTATAGCTTTAGCGCCTTTGAAATTTGTGTGGTGTTCGAGAAGATAGATTAAAGTTGCCGAATACAGAACATTCGAGAGCCAATACCATAAAGTTCAATCGAAAACCTATATTTTTATTAAGTATGGTTGAACTACTTTTACAAAAACCGTCGCGTACAATTCAAAAAACACTCTGTACACACATTTTCACCGATCAAATATAATGCAGTAATGACTAATGGTGTCCCATCTCATACCTGTATGGCTGTGTGTAAACAAACATTTTTTCACTCATTTTTATACATGATATGTACACTTTTAACGTTTTGCGTAGATCAATTATGTAATTATATTTTTGATAATTTTATAAAGTAAAATACACACATGGTGACATGTTTCTATTCGAAATAGAACGGCGAATTAAAATCACTTATCAGGACACCAATCGTAATGTATTGTAAATTAATACTACATATATGTACGTTACTCGTGTAACGGACGCGCAGGTACATTCTGTATTTCCCACAAAACGAAATTGTTTCGTATATCGTGCTCATCGTGCGAATTGTAATAATTTGTTTGATCAGCATTCAGAATTGTAGTTTAACCATTGATATACATATATAAATAGAAAATGGTATTTTATTGGTCTCGGGTGATATCCGAAAGTACTCATCCAATTTTCATGCAACATGTTTTTAGACGATAGAGTAAATTACGAAAAATATTTTAAGGTTTAACTCAACTGTCGAAGTTCAATAATTTATAATTTATAATACGATAAATTTTACGTTATTTGTGATCGAGTAGTCTCGGGAAATAATAATTTATAAATGTATGCACCTAATCAAAAAATGAACAATATATTGTACCAACAATTATTGTAAATTTGTATTATATATATATACCTAAAATTATTATAATTCATAAAACTATTAAATACCAGTACCTGTGTTGAATGTTTTTACTACCTTCAAAAGATAATGAAAAATATGTATTCAATATAATATATGTATCCGTGTCTTAACAAAAAAGTATTAGGTAATTCGGACGAAACCGGGTGGATAAGTATGTGCATATACAATCGTACAGCATGTAACTAATTATTTCACTCCAGAACTGTTGTACGTATAGTATAATAATAACTTATATAATAACTACTCAAATGAAGAGGAGGGGGAGGGTGGGTGTCACCGAACACATGATATACCACCTAACTCGGCCCCCTTCAAGTATAAGGTTCACGACCACCACTCCCCTCGAAAGCAGCCGATTTTGGCTCCATTTATGGTCGGCTGCAACGGGTTCGATTGGATCCTGGAGGGTTATTGGAATCGAGTACTTGCAGTATTGTAACTGTGTTATAATCATTGTTGCACGCGCTAATAATCGTTCAGCTCTCGGCAAATGATAAAAAGGTCAATTACCCGTATGAATATTGTGGGTCACACGAGTACATTCGTGAGTGAGCGAAAAAAAATAAGTAAAAACCAATATAAGAATCACAATATCGCACGTGTTTATAACCGTACGCTGCGCAGCCGTTCATAACGCCGTGTATTTACAAAACATTTTTTTTTTTTTCATGTACGCGCATGTATACACGTCCTAACGAGATTAGTTTAATCTATACGGTACGTTTTAACGGTTTTCACGTCACAAACGTATAATAAATTGGCTTACGCGGTTTTTAATCGAAATCATCATCGGTTAATACAAACATTGTGTTAGCACTCGCGAAACATGTATGCTGCAGCGTTTGATCTTGATTGGACTCAAACCCGATATAAGAAAAGAAAAAAACATTTTGAAACACACTTTATGCCCGATAACGATTTAATTATGTACAATTTATGAAACACTAACCTAAACATGTAATATACTCGTATATATACATGAATATACGTAAATATATAAATATACGTATATATAATATACATATATACTTATGAGTTACACATACATATTACATACGTTATATTATATGATGTAGGAATGATATAATAGGTGTGTGTTACGGGAAATTCGAACCGCGAATAATCATACAATATATTCGTATGGAAAACAAATAATTTTTTGAGCAATAATTTTTATTGCGGTTATTATTTATAATGATTATACGATAAATTAAAAGCGTTTAAGCGAGTTATTATTTATACATTGAGATTATTTAGAATCTTATATTTGTACATGACTTATTAATATGACACTAGGAATATTACGGTCCGTCCGACACTTGCATTAATTTGTTTACGCAAAGCTGCGCATAAATGCATCGGTGGTCATATTATTATTATTATTACTGTCCTTCTAAAATCTAAATCATTTTATTAGCGCATTACCAACTGCTCCGGCACTAGTATGTCTTAGAGGCCTGAGTGCGACGAATTTGGTCAAACAATCTTGGTAGACGCACATGAGTTAGTGAGTAATCTCTGCCCGATCGTGTTGCATCAATGATACTTACAGATTTGATATCTCGAGCTAATTTCTGAAGAAATAATTGCCGTATTATTTACACTATACCTTATTATTTAATTTACACTTGCTTTTGTCTGATACGACTCTAGAAAATTTAAATTAGACATTATTATTTCCCCGGTTATATTTTACGATTTTATTTATTTCGTGGTCCAAGCGATCTCTATACCCACGCCGAACTGACATGGATAAATGTTATTCATGTAAAATAACTTTTCATTTATGTATACATTTCTTTTTTTTCTTTTTTCCGTCAATATTATATAATGATTAGTAATAACAAATTTAACAACAAATTATTTTTTTGGCACCGCGGTTAAAATTGCCCGGTATTCCACGTTGCCCGTAGCATGAATAACTATGTATGACATTTCAATCAAAATAAAAAAAGGATATAAAAATGTATAATAGTCGTATAATGCATTCTTACTTTTAAAGAATTGTAACGAATGATGAGCATTTGGGTTTGTGTTTTAAAATTTTACGAATGAATATTGTAATTCATGAATACGTTTATAGTTTAAAGTTTAATACGGGCACATGGTTAAAAATAACGAAATAAATATCAAACAATCGTGCAATCTATTTTATTTCGCAGAGTATTTATATACGAATATTGTTGTGTTATCGAAATAGTGTTTTAGAAAATATAGCGAAATTCTTCGCCTAAATTAAAATCTGGATACGAATATATTTACCATTTTTTCATGCATATTTAACAATTTATTCGGTCATATTTTGCCTTTTGTAGCGCCTATAACTTCTGAGCCCTTGTTATGAGTATAAATTAGTGGTGTTGACAAATCGTTCGTAAGCCTTGTGCGAATCAGTTGTAGTTGACATTGGTATTTTTATTCGCAATAGTAACAAAACCTAATTAACATCGTTTTTTGACATTGTCTTGGTCTCTATTCAATAATGATTGTAATTGTTTGAATGTTCACGACTACGTTTCATACCGTTTTTTCGTTAATATTATCAATAAACGTGCGCGACATTTGTTGTAATTATTATGGGCAATACGATATTTGTATAAATAAGGTAAACAACAGTTCACCTAATTTATTCGCTCTGTGTGTATCCGTTTCAACGAAAACACATCATTCGTCATTATTTGCCAGTGGTTCCTGAATTTCTTTTCATTCAAGCCTCATTAAAAATAAGAACTAATAACACGCCTCCCGTGGAAAATTTGATTAAATAGGACCGGGTTACAATAATTATTTGACTCTTTATTGTTCAAATATTATTATTTTATTAAAAAAAGAGGTCTACAATAAATGTGTGCAATTTGTACTTCCCACCTCTAAGGGAGGAGCACCACCACAACATGGGAACCATTGTTGTGTATACAGTATACTATCAACACGATTTTTATGTATTCGTGCGTCGATTGTACCTTTAATTTGTTTAATATATTTATACAAAACAAATACACAATATATTCGTGTACTCGGATTTCACAAGCAAAATTTAACTTGATAAAATAATTAATTAGTGATGCTGGTAATTTAATAAAATTGAATGACTAACATTTTAATTTGGAGAAATATTTTTTTATTATAATATTATAATGTGCCGTTATCTAAATACCAGATTAAAATGTTTATCACCTCGGCTATCGGAACATTCAAAACCATTTATTTTCTAAAATCATTTAAACAGATTAATACAGACATTGTATTCCGACCAAGCAGATAAAACGATACTCCGGCAGTTCTTCTGTTTCTTCAGTTTCTTCTAAAATGTAAGTCTTTCATAATTATTTTTGACGATTTTATTTTAAATTAATTTTTTAAACGGCACTTAATTATTTACACCAAGAATATGGTAATACTGATGATAAATATTAATATAATTAGTATAGGTACACGCTTAATCGTCCTTGCCATCACAATATTAATAATTAAACATCCATATCTCCGTACATTTCATATTTACAGTATTTTATTTTTTTATTATTATTATAATTTGTTTGTAGAGAGTACTAAAATAATTTAGCATTGGATATTTCTTGGCACTTTTTTATTTTAGTAGGAGATTCTAATTCCAATAGATTCCCTTGAATGTATAACAATTGTACGATATGTGTTTAATTACTTAAGTATTTCACAAGTGCACGAATAATTTTTAACTTTTAACAACCTCATAAAATATCGATAGGTACTTTTGACAAAGTAAAATTATCGATTTTGTTACGAAGCTCAACGTGAATTTGTACATACAATTTCCCAAACTCGTATTGGTGTATAAACAACATTCATTTTTGTTTCCAAATTGTTGTTTTAAATTATTGCACTAACACTGGATGAATCCTCTCGATGAACACTGACTGACTCGTGGAGTTAATAATCTGCGTCCATTTAACGATTTGTTAAACTGTTTATCCTACGAAAAGTCAACCGTTGTCTTACTAGCGAGTTGATATTTCGTTTGGAAATATCTGACCCGAAGCTGTATAAATGCCCATGATTTGTTTAGTTTAATTTTTTTTCCTTGCAAGTGTAGACCACAATGCTTGGTATATGTTATTTATCATATTTAATGTTAAGACCATTACTAGTCCCGACACTATACAGAGTGTGTTTTATTTTGTCGTTTTACTATTACAAATGTTCAATTATTGAAAAGAATTTTTTTTTTTTTTATAAATTTGCAAATCGTTCGTTGAAAAATGAAAATTGTATGATTCACCACAAGACCATAGTTGAATGGTAAACATTTTTCTTTTTCTTTAAATAAAGTAAGTACACAATAAAAATACGATAATCAAATAGAGCGGTTGTATTGTTTTGCGATTTTTGGGAAATAATGAACAACGCGAATGGATTCGAATACTTTTCAATACATTTATATTTACACTTTTTATAACTTTTATAAATTTCGAAGATAGCCATTTTATAGCGCTTATTTTTCTGAAAATGTTGACGGTTCAATTTTCAATTTTCATTAACTTCTTAATTTTTAATCATCTTTATAGTTTACAAGAAAATAGTGTACTTTTTACACAATTTTAAATAATAATAATGTTATCAGAAAATCTTATCCAAAAAAAGACAAGGTGAAAAATAATTTATTCTATGTCTTTGTTAACCAAAAAATTATTAAAAATCAAAAATCCAAAAAAAATTAAAAGTTGAACCGTCAATATTCACAGAAAAGAAGCCCTGTAAAATGGGTGACTTCGAATTTCACAAAAATTATAAAATAAAAAGTCAATTTTCAAACCTTTTTTAATAATACACTTATGTCAACCATAATTGCTTTTGCCCAGAAATATTTATTTTTTTTTTAAAAAAAAAAACAGAATTTGATTATCTCTAATAACACGGAAGATATCACTTTGTGTAAATCCCGGTGGGACACCCTGTGTCGCAATAACATAACGCAATGAATGACAATATAATAATGTCAGACACCTTGTGTGTCTTACATATTTTTTTTGGTAATAGGATTATATGCATTAAAATAAATAAAATATTTCATCGTATTATGAGTTTGTTGACAAATGTTATATTAATTAGTAGACCATTAGAATTACTATTAAAATCGCATTGAATTGTATTATAATATAAACTTAAGATTTGTTAAAAATTCACATCTAAGAATGACGCAATAGCAACTATTTATAAATGTCGGAGTCTAATTAACCATTAGTATAGGCGATATCTTAAAATAAAATAAACCTTACATGTTACGACCAAACAATTGAAAATTTAAATACTACGAAAAAAAAAATTATTGTTTCTTTCGATAACGCTGTTGCATTTCGAACACAGGTGTGTGTTATGTAGTGTTGAGGTTGTAATAAATAACTATTATGTTAAATGAGAAATATTATGATATCTTATAATTAGGGCTAGGATTTTGTAGCATTTGCATTTTCTTTCTTAGTACTCCAGGACATAGCTAATCAAAAACAAAATTCGATTCATACATCACAGAGTTCAAATTTACAATTTTGATTTTGCTTTTTTTGCATTTTCTTATGATATTCGTAAATAAATGCTTTTTTGGTACTTTAGTGTCAGTTTATTAGCTTTTTATTTAGTTTTTGTTAATTACACGCATATTTGATATTTTTATAACATTTACGTATTTATTTATCTAAACTATTCTTTATCAATTTATTTTCATTACTATATATATTTCGTGGCTTCACCTTATCGGAAAATATTTCTGAAAATAAATTCTTAGATTTTGTCAAAGTGATTACCGAGTGGGGAGTTGAGGTTACGTTGACTATCTGGACTTCAGACGCAATGAGAACGATATTTATTGACTTGTTTACTATGTCTATAAAAAAAAATTTACAAAAATATTATTTAGCGTTCACTAATTATAGGAATTTCGATGGGGGTGCTAACGTACGGAGTATTGTTATTTATCGCGGAGCCATGGCCCATGAGTCACTTCAGTTGTCGTTAATACGTTATGCCAACAATTAATTAATCGTTTGTTGAATTTTCCTGGTTAAAATGCTTTTTTTGGAGCATTATTGGCAATTTTTTAATGTCTTTATCGTAGGTTTTTAGTGCATCATTTTCCTAGCCCTACTTATAATAAATTACTTTTGTTAAAAATATTCTATAAAAAAAAAAAAAAACGAGTGTAACACATCAAATAATTGTATAATCAGCCCCAATTATTTCTGATTTTTTTTTTTATCTTTTAATTTTCGTAGACCCGGGATTCTTAAATAATAATGATAAGACCCGACTTAAAGGTCATGTTGGGTTTTAAAACTTTTTCTAACTACGCGTGCAATGTGTCTTAAGACCTACTATCTCATAATAGTTATAATAATAGTATTAGGTATATCATGTCTTAAGGACAAACTATAGTGAATAATGTCTAATTAGGAAACTACATTGTGTTGCGCAAGTACAATGTTCATATGATATATGTGTTTTAATAAACACACTATACGAATCTTTATGAATCTTTATATTCTATTATTTCAAGACTTGACTATTTTATCATTTTATTTTTTTTAAGATTTAAATAGCAATAATAAATTGCTTTCAATTTGACATCAACGATAAAATATTAAAACGATTGTTTATTTTGTTCGATTGTTGGTTTTTGTCCGTCTAATAACACATTTTTCTTACACGGGATAGATCGTGTAAAAATGATCGTTCACCTTTGCGTGATACTCCGAAAGACAAATGTCTATAATAGCATTAGTATAACATACCCCGAAGCCCAAATGTAATTTGTAATGTAACAGTGGCGTCGAACACTATGTCAAAGTTAGGCTATGGCCTGACCACTGTTTTAAAAATGTGGCTGGGGCACCGAGAGGGCCGAACGGTTATCGTTTAACGTTTGAAATTCAGACCCTAATATGTATGGTTACTATATATTATACAATAATATGTGGACATAAGTAAATACTTCATACTTGCAAGGCTTGGGACAGTTGTATTATATAGTTTGGCCTGATTACTTTTTTAGAAGTTCGGCGCCACCGGTGCAGCAAGTACATATAGATACGTATCGAAGGAGGTGTACTACCGTGGGCGCAATTCGGGGGATCGAGGAAGTGCTTAGCCCAGATTTTTTCATGGAATGTTTTAGACGAATCTATTCATTTATAAATGATAAAAATTAAATTACATAACAAGTCAGTACTCGGTATTATATATTTCATTTATAATATCACATATTTGACTTGGAACAAGTATGGGACAAAATAGTTTTTTCTATTCGTCTACGCCACGATGACCATTGAAAGAGACTTAATAAATAAAATAAATACTGATACAATAATTATTCTAAACAAGTTTTGCGTTAATTAATCGGGAAATTAATCTAATATAAAACAGCGTACGAAGCGAAAATAAAATTGCTTATCGAAATGAGTATACGTATTGTTTAATAGTGTTTTTGAAATAATTAACCCCATGGTTCACTTTGGTATATCAAAATCTAAGCACTCCCGAAAATGTTACTCGCAATGTTAGCGATTGGCCGATTGAATTCAGCTACGATAACCGATAACTTATGGAAAAAATTGAAATTCGTCGTAAATTTTTTTTTTCACGCGTTATCGCAACACCCGCGCCCGTCTCCCACATTCGAGTCACATTTTTTATACGATAATGAGCTTAACGGTAGTAGAGAAAACAAATGCGGACGTGCGAGGCGCGATAAATGTGTTCCGTTGCCAGGGCGGCTATTGTTTTCTCGCCACGACTTTTTCACGGCTAGCCGCGGCGCCGCCCACGAGTACGAGCGCACGGAAATATGGACCGTGCTCGGCAATACGTAAATCTCGCGGACACAATGACGTTGTGATCGTACAGGTGTTTCGCGTCCCGTCGAGTGGAATTTAAACGTTATATACGACGCCACATAACGGCTTCAAGTTGAAAACGATGTGAGGGTTGACACGTCGGGAAAAGGTAAAAAAGTAAGAGTAGAACGGGTCGGGTACAACGGTGGTGGAGGTGGTGGTGGCTACATCCACGCCGGGCTCGACCTTGACACTTATGTGGTGGCCGAAATCTCTATGGCAACAGGCAACGGTTCTTCGTTACATGCAAATAATAATCGAAATCTCACATCTGAGCAACAACAATAATTATTATTACTGTCCGATAGAGAGGTATAATAATGATATTTTCGAAAAACAAAAAAAATTCGGAAACATCGGTGTGGGTATATTTTTTTTTCGCGTTTCGGCCGACGCACGCGCATATCGTGATACTTCGCTCCTCCGTAATACTACGTATGTATAATTGTACGGCTAATTGATTGATTTTGACGACAGAGCGAAAAAAATAAATAAATAAAAAAAACCTTTACCCGTATTATTACTATTACCAACTACTACTACTACTATTATTATTATTATTATCGAACTATAATTATATTGTTTCGACGCATCGTGTATTTGCTCATTTGTGCACGCGCACATGATATCATTATGTAAATGCGTCTGTACTATAGCCTACCACATCGCGCGCAAGCATATTAAGCAGAGTAATTTTTTTTATTTTTTTTTCCATATTATAATCGAATAATCCGAACAGTATGTGTCTTTAGAGCCGAATGGTATCTAACATCGGTTAATGTCTATGGTCGATTTCGACAGTGACCTTTGATTCGACCTACATACATTTTATTTTTAACTCGTATCAATTTTTGTTTAACGATACTTCGATGCGTTCGAGTGGTTCTGTATTATACTATTGTGTACACGTTTGTACCGTAGCACGTTAAACTATTATTTCCACGCGTACGCATTAATATTCATAATTATTTGGATACCATTGCTTTCGCAGCGCCATGACGCCAAAAACTCCGGTAGCGAGATAATGTTGCCGATTACGTGCAGCGGATGAGTTATGTGCAGAGGTGTCTCCGAACCACAAGACGTTATAGTACAATCTGAGCACAGCTTAAGTCCGAAATTTATCGCCCAATCAGTGTACACGAAAGTATGTATTATGATGTATGTACGCGTCGTTGCAAAGGCAGATGGGCCGCCGCCAGCGTTGATCAACTTTTGTATTGATTGAAAACGATACGGAACACAATATGATTAAATTGGGTGTCAGTTTTCACGAACGGTATTTGATTATTACTGTTTAACCGTATATTTCAGCCGTCTTGTTGGGTCGCACCCACGAGACTACGTAGTAATTATATTTTCATTGCCGGAGAGCAGAAATGTTTATGGCGGGCAAACGTAGTGTAAAAAAGGGAAAACGTACAACAATGTTTTACAATATTATTATTATTATTATTTGAACATTTCTGAACGTTACGCCGAGAAACTGCGTTCACGTACCTATCGTTTTATATTCAATAACTATGTACCAATAATGAACTATTCGCGCGAACCGAACGCGGCTCGGACTGTAAGTACTAAGACCCGTGGCAAAATACGTTTGAGTTATTAAAAACGCTTAGGAAAACGGTCTCGAACCGTCGTGCTAGATACAGTGGTTCCCAAACTTTTTCCCATCGCGGCACATTATTATTAGTTATTATAAGTCACAGCACACTTTGGATAAATATTATCTACTTATCTCGAATAATACGTATATAATGATGTCGGGTATTATTATCGTTATTAGGTAATAATATTATTATTTCTCGATAGCTACACTAGTAATACAACTGTAGCTACAACTGTAATCTGTGTATTATACATTAATTCGTTCGGTCGTATGAAACAGTTACGTTCAAACCACACGACAAGCTCGAATTTTATTGAAGTTTTGCGGCGTTCGTTATATAATAAATATGGAAAAGTTTTTAAATATTAAAAGAAAGATTGACGATCACGATGAAAATAATGGCGAGAATAAAAGACAGAAAAAGACAGTTACTGAAGTTACTTCTGGTGCTAGCCGTAAGTACCATGATAATTATTTAAATTTTGGTTTCACTTTCTGTGGATCAGAAACTCATCCTATTCCTCAGTGTTTGGTATGTGGAGAAAAACTTAGTAATGAATGTATGGTACCTAGTAAATTAAAAAGGCATTTTACTATCGAATATATCGGATATCGAAGCCCATTTTTGTAAGTGAATGTAATAGGAGTCTGATCTTGATTATGAGTGGTGAAGGTTTAGATTTGAAGATATTAATTGAGGAGAGTGCTTGGAGACAGGAGAGTGAGTCCGTAGCAATAAGAAATTTATTAGGTGTTAGTAAAGAGATTGTTTGGAGTGCTTCTATTATAGCGAAGCATTTCGCTGTGTAAGAAGAGGCAGTAGCTGGAAGATTATCGGAAAAAGATATGTGTAACTCAGGGATGTAAAAAGAGAAACCTGCTGAAAGGGGAGAAACAGATCCGTCGGTATATATTAGAATAAACAGTGGGAAGGAGGTATGAATGAAGTCTAGGAAAATACTATTGGCATTGACTAACAAATATTAAAAATAAGAAACGTGAACGACTTTTATCAGTTGAACAAGAAATGCGGGTGTGTTTATCGTCGATCCCACCTAGAATTGAACTATTATGTAAACAACATTAAGCACACGTTTCAAACTAAAATTTATAATTATATCTTTTTTTTTTAAATTTTAAAGTTCATTTTTGTATTAATTATATTTAAATATTCAATAATAAAAAAATTCAAAAACAATCATTTTATGTTTTTATAAAAAAAAATTCAAGTTGTCGCGGCACACCTTTCAAATTTCACGGCACACCCTTTGGGAAACACTGGCGCTAGAAGCACGTATACGCTCCTAATTATTGTTGCGGTCGCGCGGAAAGTACGTTCGACGCGAGCAAAGTTTTCGCCTTCGATAAGATAATATTACGTAATCATGTTACATTGCAGTTGCCTCGGAAAGAGATGGAAATGTAGGAAATCGCCACTTTTGCAATAGTCAGAACGCTCGATAAAAATATCGAACACCATATAGTTATTAAATAAAGCAGTGAAAACTAAACGGTACAACAGTGACTTAACCTCTTGACCATTTGTTATTGAAGAAACATTGTATGGTACACGCGCACTGTGTTATCTGGACCAGAAACTTTTTTTTCCTTTTCCATACGTTATTATAATATCAAGTCCGTGGAGACGTTCATAGTATTCGCTGATAAATAGCTCTAGTCCGTTTGAACCGGTATTAAAAATCACCAATTAAGTTATAATCGCCGAGTGACCCTAAATTAGTGGGTTTGACGACAACAAAAAATTGTCTTGGATCGCATTATCGTTCTGTCACTGTTGTCTATGAAGATAATATGATTATTATTATTATTATGACTCTCGTTGTGGTGAAATCATATTATTGTATTATGTTTTTGTTGCAATCATGTTTTATACGGATCCCGAGAGGAATTACGGAAAATTTCAATGACATAATATGCATTTATTCGTCATGGCTGTGATATTATAAGTGGTATTTTATGAAACGACTCCCGACTTTAAATACATTCTAAGCTTGCTGAAAAAATTGCCACTGTATAAGTGTACGCTTTTTTTAAAATATAAAAATAAAAACCAATATTTTTGGTTTTACATTTATTATAATGTATTTTCTAACAAATATATTGTGAAAATCGGTCACAAGTAATTATTTCAATTTGCTATTTGCAATACGTCTCGTACGAAGCTACCCGAAGATAAATTAATTAGTTTACCTAAAAATTTTGAATTTAAATGCATTTGCACACTGACAAAAGTGAAATGAGCACTGAGGTGTGATCAAACATTTTAGTTTTGTTTAATTTATTAGTTAGCCTTAAATTATTTTGTAAAAGATGAACTTTATTCATTATGAATCCATTTCAAATTCCAAAAATATTATAAAATACGTTGTTTCAGTTTTTGATACTTGGAAACTCGAGAATGAATGTATTTTTACATTGTTAAAAAAACATTGTTAATTTATTTTTCGCCTGGCAATTTAAAGCAAGCAATTTCCTTGCTGATTTATAAATCATATAAAATGTCTAACATGTAACTATATAATACTTATTATTTACTATATGTACACTATATTAAAACCATTCTACACTATGTCAATTAAAGTTTATTTTTGGTCGGCCAATTATTGGTAAAATTGTTGTTAAAACTGCGCGAGCCGTTAGCCGAGGCAGTTAGCCGTTAGGTTAATTAAATATTATTTTATCAAGCAATTTAACTCACTACGATTAGAATATGACTATTAAAATCTGTACTAAAAACTATAGTATTTGATAATTTTATTTGTCTTCTAATGTTTTGCAAATACTATTCCTTCATTCGCTTAACATTTTAATTTGTATTCTATAATTTAAACAGTATACAGTATTTCTTTGAAAAATGCAAAGCTTATTAAGGCAATAATTATATTTGAAACTGATTTATCACTTTTTTCCATTGAATATAGGTAATGTATAATATAATATTGTGGTAATTAATAATTATTTATTATTTATTTGTACATCTTATACATATTAATTAATCAAAATAGATTAAAATTTAATCTAATTTAATACTAATTTATTACTATTTTAACTTATTACTATTTGTTACTAATTTAATACATTTAATGTACAATGCGAAATAAACATGAGTCACGTTACTTTATACAAATGTACCGTGTGTACATAGTGCGTATCTACCATTAGATAATGTTTTTCATTCAACTCTAGATTTATTAGTATTTATTACCTTTGAAATTATTAATGATACCTAATTTATTTTACATAATAAAAAGTATTATTAATTACTTACACATAAAAACGCAAAAGCGGAAAACGAATATGTTCACATGATATAGGTACATTTAGGTTGTATTACAAATTATTTACTAATTAACCACATCTCAACATAAGTTATGGTTTCCGTTTTGGTTTTCGACCGACTATTTTTTCCAAATGTCTAATAGCCACTTGAAAATATTATTAACACCCAACAAAAAGTAATATTTTTCGATATTTCTCTCCATCCCTGAAAATAAAAAAAAACTCTTCTAAATCGTCTTAGCCATAGTGTATTTTGATCCAAGTCATTTTGAATCCGGCCTCCTCAACCTCGTAACCGATCGGTCGGTTATAAAAATATCTCTTAGTGTAACGTATATTATTAAATATGCTTTTGAAGAATCAAAGAAAATATACAAAATTGATTACTCTACGATGTTCGCCGTTTACAAAAATAATGACACTTGACAGACGTATATAGTTAAATTTAAAGATTATTTAACACTTCAATCAAACAAAAAACGCTGTGTCGCTGTTCATTTTAAATTCTAAACATAGCAAGTTTAATATTGAAACGAAAATTGAACTATGATTAAGCTATATACTCTCGGACTGATTTTCTCGTTCACTTATACTAATCTAACGAAAATGTTGCGAATGGAATGCAAAGCATTTTTCATTTCAGTTAAGAAATGTATTGAACTCATTCATTTTTTTCAATTTTTTTCACTGCAAAAGTTTTAAAAAGTGAAACGTGACAACTGATTAATGATGTAAATATTTTAACGATTTTCTTCGTATAATATCTAACTATAGATGATATAGGTAAATAACTACTTTAGTGTCAAATAACTTGAGATTTGAAGACAAACATAGAAATGATTTCATCTCATAATAATTTGAGTTACGATTGTTCGAGATATGTTGTTTAAATGTTCAGTATACAAGCATCTTACTTCGACCCTAGGTTCAGAATTGATTTTTAAATGCGTTGACTTATCACCGTTTTCAAATAATATACAGTACATTCAAATCATATGACAAATAACACAATATAGGACAAATATTAGGATCCCAATGTCTTGCCACCAACTGTAACAAATTTTAATCCAACGTTAATTAATTCTGTTTGATTAGTCTTATTATTCTATTATTATATACACATGATACAACTATACGGTTTTGGAAAGTAGATAATATTATAGTTTATTGTAGTTTTTTTTATAAAAAAAATTGGAATCGTTATTAACAACAAGTAACTAACAAGTAGGTTACAAGCTTAAACATTTTTACAGCACATAAAAACTGTGTGGAGTAAATTGTTCACTAACAACACCCTCGGTATATTCTGGTTAGTGATGATATTATGTTTCCATTTGATACAATATTATGATTGTATATCATATTTACCTTAATATTTTCGGTCAGATTACTAATTTTTGCAAAAATCGAAAACCATCAGGTTTATAATATTCTAGATATAAAACGATCCAAAACCCCGTTTTCGTATCAGAAAAAAAAGTTTCAACGTTTTTCACCGAATTTTCCGCCGCGCGCTGTTAACACTTAACAGTTATTATGTAATCCCAATACAAATAAACAATTACAAAAATATAACACTTAGAGAGTCATGCCTACATAACCTTTGCAAGAAGTTGTCTAAACGCGTGTCGGTGTCTAGCTGCACACTTGTAATTTCCTGTGAATAATCATCGAGTCTAATGATTCGACTACACACAAGTGGATTTATTCGCAAACCAAGGAAGCCTTGACCTATAATAATAATACGGCAAGTATTGTAAACGGATATTTTTATGGCGACGGTTTATTTTTTAATTTTAATTTTATTTTTTTTCGGCCATAATAATATTCATGAGGCAATCGAGATGTTTAGTATTATAATAGTATACTGACATTGGTGAACCCATTTTTTATTATTATTCTTTTTTTCGTAAAACGTAAAATCTCTAACTCTTTTAAGATAAAATAAATCACGCCTTTGACCTGCTTGAACACTATACATAGGTACGTTTACCGACTGTTACACGTATTAGTATTATTTTAAATGATATTCGCGTTTGTCGATCACACGATTAATTGTCACTGCCGTTTTAGACCGCTTTATCGTAACATTAATGTAATAGTAAATTATGTAGTCCGCATTACCATAAAACCAAGTATACTGTATGGATTGGTTCTTTTTTTTTAACGTACATACGTAAAACAGCGGTTCCTGTGCCATTTCTATACGTTTTTCTCATTCGAATCTGATGGTCGATTGACTTGTAAAGCATTATGTTGTTATTAATTTTAACCTGTTTGTGACTTTTAGGCGACCGCCGTTAGAAAACCCGATACCAATGACCAATATGGAAGTGATCGTGTCGCACGGCAACGAAGACGCGCAGAACAGCTCCGAGATGGAACAATTCTTCGCTTGTCGCATTTGCTACGACGGTACGTTCGATTTCTTACTATGTACTATTATACAGCTCGATAACTCGTATTGACAAGGGAGATAAAAATCAATTCGACTGGTATAGTATTTTCGAGTTATACAACTAGCATTTTTAGTACGAACAAATTCGAGTTAGCTGTTATTATAATATATAATTTATTCATTAACTACAATTACAACCGAAAGATTTAATTTTAAAACACGTTATAATATTTTATTAACTAAAATTCGATTGAATTTCAAAACACCTAAGTATATAAATTATAATTGTCACAATTTAGAAAAACAAATTGTAATGAGAGTTTGGCGTTTGACTTATAGGTTGTTTTCAAATTAATTTTTAAATTTTTATGGTATTTTAAATGTTTGAATAGAATGGTATAAGAAACATATGGTTTTCTTTTGAAAATCAGACTTCATTCTTATTAATGTCCACCCCGTTTTTTTTTAAATTTTTGATTTCATTAAAATATAAGTACCTTTAGTAACCTAAACTAACATATAGTCCATATAGGTAGTGATAGTTAATTTTGACAATGATAGTTAATTATTGACAATAATGACTAATGAGACTCGTATTCAAAGTCGAATCAATAATTAGGCCTATGTATGTTTTCGATGCAATGTTTGAAATTTTTTCAAATTTAACATAATCTATGTATCTACAAGAATACATCCAACGGATCCAATGTTAAGTTACACTAAGCAGTAAACATATAGTCCACTGGAAAGTTTTCGGTGTGTATTTCGGTGACTAAAATATACCTATCTGCGGTACGCTTGATTGCAATTAAATATTCAAGGCTTGTGGTATTAACGAGTTGATTTTAACTTGTTATAACTTCACAGTGAACATGCTAGTTTTCATTTTTTCTTTTTTAACTTACTTTTATCTATGGTAATGAAGTTAGCCCCCCCACCTCGTCCGATTCGTTCTAAACCAATGCCAATATTTTGCAAATTAATTGCAAATAATTGCAAATTGGTTATTACAATTTGCAAATCACGTATGGAGTGGCAAAATAGGTTTTAAGGTAGGGGGGGCTAACTTCAGGCAGCCCCCCCACCTCGTCCGATTCGTTCTAAACCAATGCCAATATTTTGCAAATTGGTTTTTACAATTTGCAAATCAAAATCCTATTTTTGGCGAATTTTTTTCCAAATTTGGTCAGCCCCCCCACCTCGTCCGATTCGTTCCAAACCAATGCCAATATTTTGCAAATTAATTGCAAATAATTGCAAATTAGTTTTTACAATTTGCAAATCAAAATCCTATTTTTGGCGAATTTTTTTCCAAATTTGGTCAGCCCCCCCACCTCGTCCGATTGTTCCAAACCAATGCCAATATTTTGCAAATTAATTGCAAATAATTGCAAATTTGTTTTTACAATTTGCAAATCAAAATCCTATTTTTGGCGAATTTTTTTCCAAATTTGGTCATGTATCATTTCAGTCATAATATTAATAATAATAATAATAATTATAATAATAATAATAATAATAATAATAATCCTAATCATAGTAGTAAAAACCAATAGTACTAACCAAAATTGGTAAAAAATTCGCAAACAGTTTTGAGAAAACCAATTTGCAATTATTTGCAATTAATTTGCAAAATATTGGCATTGGTTTGGAACAATCGGACGAGGTGGGGGGGCTGACCAAATTTGGAAAAAAATTCGCCAAAAATAGGATTTTGATTTGCAAATTGTAAAAACCAATTTGCAACTATTTGCAATTAATTTGCAAAATATTGGCATTGGTTTAGAACGAATCGGACGAGGTGGGGGGGGGCTGCCTGAAGTTAGCCCCCCCTACCTTAAAACCTATTTTGCCACTCCATACGTGATTTGCAAATTGTAATAACCAATTTGCAATTATTTGCAATTAATTTGCAAAATATTGGCATTGGTTTAGAACGAATCGGACGAGGTGGGGGGGCTAACTTCATTACCATCTTTTATCTTGACTTATAATTTTGTCTTAGAGTTACTTAAAAGCGACGCAATGTATTTTCAGCTTCTGTCCTTTGTGAATCATTAAGTTGCGCATTGCCATCGAAATCTTTTTTTTCCATTTATTTCAGGATTATATTATTATTAAATCAATCATTCTCAGAAGTTATTATTATACTGCGTTGTGAAAATAATAACGTTTTACGATAAATGTTGTGGTTTTCAGATAGAACACAGAAATGCAATGAAAATTAATTAAATTGCGTATAGTAAAAATAAAATCAACCGTAGTTCAACGAAATAGTTATAGTTGTAAACCTTTATTTCAAGCTTGTGCAACGTTGGTTGGACAATTATTTTGAGCTCAGGCCGCCAACTCGATTGAAAAATAAATCTTATGACTGAGCGAAAAAAATATCATTAACTTGTTCAGCTTTGGTCCACCTCAGTTTGCCGCGCAGCCGCGTAGACACTGCTGTAATACGGTCGACGGCGAGTTCTGAAACCCATCCAATTATACGTTTTCTGAAAAATTGTGTTATAATATTGTTGTGTTCACCAATATTATGGTTTAGAAAAACTACCGTGTTAGAGGGGGGCCAAAAAGGGGAAAGGAGCAATACTAGCTGTCGCCGAAGTCTTAATTTTCAGATAATTTTCAAGGCCGCAATTATATTTGTAAATAGTGGCAAAGCAGACGTACGCAGTGCCGAATTAAATGCTGCCGAGCACAATAAATGTACGATACGACAAACGCGCGCACTTATTTCATTCATAATTATTACGGCTAATGTTTGCTACCGTGTGACTATAGTTGTACATAATATTACGGTACAATGTAACACGAGCGCGTTATTCGTTGCATTGATTTTATAGTAGGTATAACGTCTTGTAATCATATATTTTACAGGCCATCGTATTGTTAAAATTGGCGACGGCTCCGTGGAGGGTGCAGCCACCAGACGTCGCTGTAATCGTTTGCATTCGACTTGATAAAAACAGGATTTCAAGGGTAGAAAGCCGTTGTTTCTATTGTTCTTTTGTGCCGTTGCATTCGACTCGATTAAAATCGGGTTTCAACAGAAGAGATTGGAAAGTCGTTGTTGTTCGCACTGTTGAAAACCTGCTATTTCTATCAAGTCGAATGCGAACGATTACAGCGACGTCTGGTAACCGCGTCCACGTGGCAACTACCAATTTGAACATTTCCGTGGTGCGTATCTGTATGTGTATTGCAGTCATAGGCGTGTCTACGGATCTTGCCTGTCATGCACACTGCACAGGCATGATCTGCGAAATTTGATCTAACTTACATTATAAATTGCGGTACATAATAATATAAATGTTTTTTCTTAGATTCTGATATTATATTAAATTAAAAAAAGTAAAACTGATTTAATCGTTATTAGATAATAATGATAAAGCTCATTAAAAAATTTGGAGGTCATATCCTTAAACCAAAACCTAATTTTTTTAGGGGGTGATGGGGGGTGCAGAAACCTGCCCCTCCTGAATGTGCCACTGCTGTGCATGACCTGCAAATAAGGTCTGGACACGCCTATGATTGCAGTATTCTGAAATCAACACTGGACGGTATTTGCTATACATCTTAACGGCCGTCGTTTGTTATTTTTCGTCATTTATTGCCTATGAGTTTATGGCAATTACTGTTCGAGATTATCAGTACATACTACATACACTCGATCCGCGGTACCAATTAGCTAGGACTCGTTTCGTTCCACCGCTGTACGCGTGTACACCGGCATCTGCGCGTCTGCAACGTTTGGAAACCCTCGATTTTCAGCAAACTACGATAATGTAATTATGTTTAGTGATGAACGCGCGTCACTGCACGTACAATAATAAATAATAATCAACGTGATAATGTTATTAACGACTTGCTAGAATTCGATCGGAGACGTGTTTTAAATTATTGAACGCTATTAAAAATGCTACCGGCTGTACCGTTATACATATATGTATATTGTTCTATGCGTGCATCGTCTGTAATTGGAACACACCCGTTATCATTTCGTTGTGATTCCTATTCAACATATTTTTCTTTCCATTCGCTTGATATTTAGCAAATGCGTGTCGCGCTAATAGTAAGCTAGTTCTTACATGTTCAATATCTGTTTTTATCCGATTTTGGATTTCCTTTTTTAAAGTCTTAGCATGAGCACTAAGGTCTAAGTGTAGGTACCTATCTAATTGCGTTTTTAGATTGTTTAACAAAGTACAAGACGCTTCTGTGGCATTCTCAGCACTAAAAGATGTAGCCACCGCTGGGAAAAGTAGTCTCATTTAGCTTAGCGATATTTTGCAAAAGACAGGAAATAACAAACTGACCGCTTAATGACCCTATACTATATAGTCCATAGCGTGATGTAATAACGTCGATTGGCTTTATTCAGTGGTCACAAACTGTACGCGATTCACTGTAGCTTCGAACACCGTGTACACGATAAACTGCTGCTACCATCGGTTAGAAACCGCCAACCGGGGAAAACGCAGTGCTCGAATCGGGAGGATTTAAGCATACGTATTATACATTTAAACATCCATAGGTACTTTTTTTTGCAGACGCGAATCTACCTTATTATGCCAGTACTTATACAGTTATTCACTACCTAACTAGCTTGCTTTGATTTACACCAAAGAATAAAAAAATTTGGTTCTTTTTTTATTTATTTACAGTTGATAGTTTTTTTTTTATTTATTCACATTTCAAAATGTTTTCAGAAAGTCTAATGACGTTTATTTTGAATTTCTCCTAAAAGAATAAAAACTCATATTTCTATTTGTATTATGTATCTGCTATATTTTTACCAATTGTACTATATAAATGCGATTTTCAGTATAAAAAGAAGATAATAGGGAAGAAGAAGAATTAAGCATTAGGTAGTAAAAAAAATTATTTTTGATGTTTAAAATAAATATAAATTAGACAATATAAAATTATAAATTGTTTAAAAAATGTAATACTCTTATAATTTGGAACAAACAATTTATTTTATATTTAAAAAATATAATAATTATAAAATGATGCCGAGAGTAGGTTTTTAAAGTGTTATACCTATATAAAAACTAGTTTCGACCGTTGATCAGTGTGCTTAGATACTGACGATGACCAACTGTCGAAACTACACTTTAAATACTATCTACATTATATAATTCTCATAATTTTTTATTCCATGTTTAAAATAATTGTTAGAACCCTTTGTATTTTTTTACTAGAGCATTACTTTTTTTTAAGGTATTTTTCTTGTTTTTTGGGCATTCATTTAAATTATAACGAACAGCGCTTGATGTATGTTTTGTAAACTACCACACCAATAATGTCATCAAACTATGATGTATGTCTGCAAGGGCGCTGTTTTAATATTTAATGAAGGTGTCAACATTTAAATAGGCCATTTTTTTTTGTCAGGTAGTTTTTTATACATCAAATAGTGTATACTTCAATTTCATTCAGTGGCACATGATGTACGGGTTCAAAGATGTTATTTAATAATAACGATAATTTAACGAATTAAAATGATTATACTATTATTTGCATGTACTAGCTGTTATCATGCAAACGAGCAAACCGATTTAGGTAGGTATATTTTTTGTACATGCCATCGGTACATCGTTTTTGTAATTCGAGTGGCAAGCACACAATAGACACGGAATAAAAATAGGGATGCCAATGTACCGTGTACACCCAGTCTCCCACCAAACAAACACCCCTGTTGAATGTTAATTTGTCATGTCAATTTCATACTGAAATTAAGTATTAATTTGAAATTTTTATTGTTTAGATGATAAAAATGAAACTACTATTTCACCGTGCAAGTGCGTCGGGACACACGGCTACGTCCACGTAACGTGTCTCGAACATTGGCTGTCCATATCGAAATCGAGCAGCTGTGACATATGCCACTACAAGTTTAAGACTGTCGAACGTCCTTTGACCATTATTGAGGTAAACAAACGTTACAATAACACAACAACGAAAAGAACCAGGTACTACCGTAGTAACCAGTAAACGCGCGCAGTTATATTTTTACGTATTCACACCGTACGTGATTTAAGTTCTCTGTGAATTGAAACGACAATATGACCGTGACCGCACGGTGATGGCGTATATTCGAGATTTTTGTCCAAGAATTGGATTTTCGTTACATTATTATAACTCGGTTGGGTTTAGATTGATTAATAATCACGGGGGGGGGGAAACGAGAGGAAGACAAAAAAAAATATTTTCTTTTTACACATATTATAATTATTACAAAAATCAATGACAACTAGAAAGCATTTACGTTTAAATAATTTAACGGTTATTCGATCTCTTGCAATTGGTATTTTTATTCTTGGCATTATTGAGATATACAAAAGAAAAATTAAAAAAATTCAAACTCGACTTCTCAAGTTTTTCGGATAATAAATAAATCTGCGCACTAAACGCTCCAACAGCGATTTCGCCAAGCTTTACATTTTTTTTTTATTTTCGATAAAAATTCGAGTACGGTCAAATCTATTATTTTCGTGAATATAACCGACGGTCAATTCGATTCCTGTTTAATTCTTGATGCACAATATATTCAGTGCAGCCGACCTTTGTTCAAAATCGTTTTTCGAGTTCGTCACATCATCCGGTCGCTTTAGAACTGAAACACGCCAACGACTACTAACGGAAAAATAATAAAAAAAAATGATTAGCACCAGGCGCGGCCTGTAGCTCACCGAACAGCATTTGAATGTTTCGTTTTTTTTTTTTTCATTTACACACGTGCAGTGGATTCGTGAAAAGAGACATTGCCACGGTTTCTGTCAACAGTTGACGGTCATGTTGTGCTTCGTGCTCATATGGTGTTTAGTGCTCGGAGCCTGCATGTTGAAAACGTTGGAATACCTCTCGTACAGCGACGACGAAAGTTCGATTTGCAGCGGGCTCATGATGTCCATCATCACGTTCGGAATGGGCGGCATGCTGTGGTTTTGGCTCGTGATCTTCTCGTCGTAAGTGCGCTAAGGGGGGAAAAAAATAAAAAAACATAACGACGACAATTGCTGACCAAATTGACTTGACAATCCTCAGTCTGACTTACAGGTTGTGGAGGCGTTTCAACATGGTGGTTCGTCTGGACAAGGCCTCCATGGAGTACAACGGGAGCAACGACAACGACACGGACACGGACACCGTAATCGAGATCTGACGAGACCACACCGGCTGCGGTTTTCGTTTTCCTATCCGCTATACAAGATCAACGAAGACGAGCATAATGATATTTTAAGACAATGTACAAACGTGTAGATTTAAATGATTAAAAACGTATACACGGTACAGTGCAACTCATCTACAACGGCTATAATAACTATAAGAACTCTGCGACTCGCGCGGATTACTCGTCTCACTTACAGTACATATATCTATTTCTAGAAATTCTCTGATGCAGAACAACGACTGCGATCACGGTTAGGAACATCAGTAGGGGAACAATCCTCGCCCGATTTTCTCACGAGCTTTAAGTTTCACGAGTTCCACTGTACCAATAATTTTATAACTTTTAAGGTAAATTTAACTATATAAATATTTTTTTTTCTCGACTAACGCCTAGTGCTTACACCAATACTTAGGATATTTGTCCTCAAACACATGGACATTGTTTTTATGACATCTTATAATAAATAAAATAATTATAAAATACTTGTACCCGAATCGTAGCGCACTTTTATAATAAACAAATCCGACGATCTTAATAAGTAACATTTGAATTAGTTGTTCTCATAAAGTTTCATAAATGTAAACAAATTACGTTCCTTTTACAGTTTTACCTCACGATTTTAAACGATCAATAATGGTACACAAATTAAGTCAATTGACATTCAAATTTGATTTTAAGAAAGTATAAACTGATAATTACTCTTTATTTTTTTTGTGATTTTTCACTCATTATATATTCACATTCTTACTCGTCAGTAAATCAACTGCCCACTGATAGATAGAATAGAATAGAAAATCAAAATTAATATTATCCCTATATCAAAATTATATCCATTTTACTTTCTTAGCCTACTTACATATTCGTTTTAAGTTCATAATTTTGGTTTGTGGACCTGGAGTTCAATTTGTTACGTGTGAGAAAGACAATTTGGCGATGGTAATATGCGCCATCAATAGCACATGTAATTTGTTACATATTATATATTTTTCTCCACCCACGTACCTTCTCATGCGTAATGTAATCCTCTGAGTACTCAATTTATAAAATAAGTAATTGATTTATAAGTTTTTTTTTCAAAATATTTATTTACAATCTGTATTATTTACGCGTAAGCAAATTTTATGGGTACAATGCAATTTGGAGTGAATGACGTGAAGAAGTTGCCCGTTGACCACACCTTATTTGTAAACATAACATTTTTTTTTTTTATCATTATAAATTAATCAAAATCTTACGTTATAATACCAAAGGAATTTTGTTATTTTTATTTGTAAGTTAAGACATATTTTATATTTTGTTTCAGCTTATATGTTCCCTTATTTTATTATAAAAATTAACAAATAAGACAATTTAATTATATTATAAATTATTATTACACGCTTCCCAGAAGTGCATTACATAATATTATATACCTTTTGGATTTTTGGACGTGGCACATGATAAGCTCAGATAATATCATCAGATATTGGTGTGCTTTAGATATGTAGAAGTCGTAGTACAGTAGAAAAATATTTTGGTTTTGAATTATTCTGAACCAATATAAACCATAAATATGTCAAAGCGAATACTTGTGTATACGCATAAAATAAATGTTATTAATTTGCACGGTACTATTAGATAACATGCAAATTATCTATTTATATTTAAAAAATATTTGTAATATTAGTACTTTAAGTGGCGTACTCGGGGGAAATGTTCGGAAGGAGACACGCAAAATTTAAGATACTCTTATATGAAAAAAACAATCAATAATAAATCCAATACTTACTCAATATTAATGAAAATCAGGTACTCTCTTGTTATCGTCACTTAGATGACAGTTGAGTATACTGAACACGGACTCAAGATCGATTTAATTAATATGATTCGATTTAGTTATGTTATTACGAAACACAACCTCCTTCCACCGAGTGGGTCACTAATTATTTTTAAGAAATAATTGTAATATCATGTAATGTTTAAACAAAATTATACTTAGTCTTATACAACATTTGCTATTCTCGTTTAATACAAACACCAACGATTAACTGATTAGCTTAGGGCCATTAGTACTTTTTTAAGCTCTTTACAAGTCTGCACTCTCACTTTTTTTTATAAAAGCAATAATATACTCTTTTGTTGCAATTTACATTTATCCAAAATTTCATATTTTATGTACCTCAATGGCTCAATTTAATCACAGGTTGCGACTTGTGAGGCCCCTTAACTAAATAATATACAATTTGTGCTATTTATATTTAACTGGCGTTAGCTATACTATCGACGTTTTTCTCCGATTTTTATCAGATAAAAATGGGTAAAATATTTTGAACATTAAAGTTATGATACGTCTTCAGAAGTCAGAGCTCTTAAAAATATGCTCTTTCTACTTCGTTATACCTGCTCAAAACGCTAATGTCGAAAGAATATTTAGTCTTATGAAAACACGATGGACTGATTATGGAAATAGACTTTTACTATTTTTCTATTAAACATATTTTATTGATGACACAATACAATTTTAAGCATTTATACTGTATTTGGTTGAAAAATGATTATATACATGATTATATAAAAAAATTAAAGTTTATTATCAACAGTTCAATGCAATAATAAAATACTAGTCAAACAATTTTTCATCTAGGTTATCATATATAATTAGTAACCAATGGTTTACTAACCATACTACCAATGTAAATGTTTTATTGATATAAGGTATTTCATATACATAATATCTATAAAATTAATTAAATTATTTTCACTGAAAGTTGGTGTTTCTTATAACATTTATGGTTTTATGTATTATGTACTATTTTCTCAATGTTATGATCTGGTAACTCTAGATTAGTTGAATGTGAGTTAAAAAGTAAACTTGTCCAGGAGCGTAGGTAAGGGGGGAATTAGGGGGTTCAAACCCTCCCCATTTCGAAGTTTTAATTAATACCCAACTAATAAATAAATAATTATAAGAAAAAAATGTAATTTTCATGTAGATACTACGCAGATCATGAGACTTTTTCAGTTAAACATTTAAGAAAAGGTGGGTACTCATGATGAATATTTACTACAAAACTTTTTTTCCCCATCATATATAACTTTGAAAAATGTAGGCTACTCTTCCTGTATCTACAGCGAGTGCGGAACGTTCTGTCTCAACTTTGAAGCACTTAAAGACAAAGGTATTTAAGAATTACCATTAGTCAAGAGCGACTAACTGGTCTATCATTGCTCAATATACACAGGGACATCATTGTGGAGCCGTTACAAATATTATGAACAAACTAGCCCAACGCAAACAAAGGTTGAATCTAGTTGTATGATATTCAATATCCTCTTGGCCCTTGATCGCGTTAAATGTATTAATAATAAAGATATTTAATATTTATGTATCGTACGTATATAATTTACTAAAATTTCTTTTTTTACTTCCAATTAATGATTTATAGGCCCCTCCATAAACAATATATACCTTCTCTCATAAGTGGTACTATGAGGTTGGTAGAGTATGCAGCTATGCCCCCTGCGAATTCTCGCTCCCCTATAAATTTTAAATATTGTTGGTTCCCTGTTGCCGCTCACATTAAATCTATAATTATTATTTTTATTATGATTTAATCTATTGCGTAACGAGCCTTTTAATTTAGCACGAATAGTGTGTATAATTTACCAGTGGTGGATTTGAGAGGATAACAAGGTAATCGCCACCTCCACGGGTTAAAACGGTTAGATTGAAATATTTGCTTGCACTTCCCCCCCCACACACACCCACACACACACACATTGTATGCCTACGTTACTGAGTCTTAAATAAGATAACAATTGTCAATTAGTTATAAATTAATTACTTGTATTTATTACAGTAGTCACTCTCCGTTATCCGTCATCGTCAGAAAAAAAACATGTTAGTCTACGATCGATTACGATAACTTTGATCATCGGGATTATGTTAAAACAACGATAAAAGTTAGGTATTTTTATAGTTAGCTGTTAGGTATAAGGAACTATTTTTCTATTATACATATGTACGTTTATTTTATACTTCTATTGTTATTATAATATACACCAGAGCACATTTTAAGTTTTAACATATAAAGTAGATGGCATTCATGCCACCTAGTGGTTAATGGATGTGCCTCGGCCCCAAGTCTCAGTCAGATAGATTTCTTTATAGTTGTGTAAAGATCAACTTTTAATATATCGACAAATACAATATGATAACTGTCAAATATTATCCGCTCTTTAGCATGAAATATATGTTATAATTTATGTACCTATATATAACATTTATTATATTAAATCGGTAATAACGTTTTACAATCAATGGTAATACATAATATGTACATAATATACATATTACATTATGTTATGATTAATTTGTCAGACTCGCGACGTCTATCGGTAATTTATTGTTTTCAACTACGTTTTAAGCACACATATATTTAATATTCACATCTGTGGTTTTACATACGAACCTACTCGATCATCGTCGGTCGAAGAATTATAAAAATAAGCATTATCAATCGATTGAGTTGACGAAAGTGAACTAAATAAAAATCATGAGTATGCAAGAAAATTGTTTTCGAATGATACCAACTTGTAATTTTTTCTTTAATAAATTAATGAATAATTAAAAAATTCATATTTTTAATTTCGAGTGTCCGTTTACAATCAACCATTCGCTTATTTCTTTACACCTACTCAATAGAATAACCCATTGTTATCTTAAATTATGATGGAACATCGAAAACGATCCAGCGGAACTCGAGCGAAGTATGAACAAGGGCGGTGCGAACACCAAGTCGAAAAAATAAAACGTACCCTCTGTAGGTATTTTTCATAGTCCATTAGCGATAGTGCCACCTAGTGAAAACGTTTTAAAATATCGTCTGATACGTACACACACGTAAAATATACAGTTTGTTGCAAAATGTCCGTTGACCGTCATAGCTAAGGCTAGGATTTTGTAGCAAATGCTTCTTTTGAGGGGAGTGTGATAGAAAGATAATTCTTATATATTAATACGTTTTGAATCATTCTGATTTTAATAAAGTAAACTTTTTTTTGCTTTTTTCCACAAAACCTGCTTTTTATTGCTTTTTTCCCTATTTGGTTATTTTTTCTTGATTTTTACACATTTTTCTTGAAAACTTAGCTTATTTCTATGTATATTATACGTCTTGGACTATAATATTATTACCAGAAATTATAAAACCAGTGAAAAAACCAGTAATAAATATATGACTGATAAAATAACCGAAATAGTTTTATCTACAATTATCTATATATGTATTTACGACTCGAGGAAGGGGAATATTATCTGAATTATACTTGCGTATTGTTATAGCATGTTCTAAATTTCTAATACTTTAGTCGGCCGGTAAATATCAATCGACAATCAGTGAGGTATAGACGTAGAGCTCTTTCACACGAGACACTTTGTGGCCGGACACTAGAATCCAGATTCAAGACACAAAAAGTGTCTCGAAATAATGAACCTTTCATACGAGACACTAGTCGTACACGTGTGTCTGATTCAATTCAACACAAATATTTCTTTAAATATTCATTGGTCATCCAACCATGGAGGTAGAAGAAGCTTTGTTACTTTACTGTTTAATTAAAAGAAAACATAAAAAAAATAAACATAAAAGACTTCATTGGGTGCATCCTATTGTTGGTGCAAGAATAGAAAAGGGTAATTTTAATATCTTATTTCCCGATCTTCTAAAGTACGAGTCAAAATTTTTTAATTTTTTCAACTATATATATATAATTTCAACTATAAACTTGTCTGTATCGAAACTCATATTTTTTAATTTAATTTAATTTAATTTTTTTGAAAACACTAGGAAACACGCGTGTCCCGTCTGAACGTACTAATTGAAGTGCATGTATCACCAGTGGCCCATACACAGACACTGTGTCCGGACACTAGCGGGGAAGAGACACTGCGATTCCGTGTTTTTACGTGTCCGGACACGTATTCCTTATCAGTGTCTCGTGTGAACGCGTCTATTTATATCAGTGTATTTTCAGCCGCGCGATTCTTTCGAGACACACGTGGCCGGCCACAAAGTGTCTCGTCTGAAAGGGGCCGTATACGAGTGGTGTTCTAAATAATTTCTCTCGTCGTCAAAATGCCAAATTAAATTACAAATGCTTTTTTTAGGATTTATTTTGCTACAAAATCCGAGCCCTAGTCATAGCGGTGACGAGTAATCTACTCGTAATCGGTATTCGTGTATCGTGTGACGTTGCGAAGTGTCGAGCACGTATCGCCAACGGTGGAGGTGGCGGCGGCGGCGGCGGCGGCGGCGGTGGCGGCGGCAGTCATAATGCGACAACGACTGTACAACTCAACTGCTGATAAGGCGCGCGCGATATTTTGATATCATTGTTCTGTGTTATGTGTTATGTTCTGTGTTACGATTAGATGCCGATCTGTTCGGACCGCTTGCGCCGCGTTTCGCAGTGAGTCGTCGTTATTCGCGTTATTCGTTCTATTATTTTATTTATCGTTACGTGAAACGAACCGCGGGCCGACGCCGAGTTGCGCGTTACTGTTACCGTCGAGCGACGGCGATATTTACCCCGCGTTCACGCAGTCCGACCGAATCACGGTGGTGCGGTGCGTCGGACACGACGACGAGCGGATTCAACGCGGAACGGTCGTGCCGATAATCCGTTGCCGATTGATCCCGAGGTGACCTGAACTCGCGGCCGGCAAGCTCGACGTTTTGGATTTAGTGACGAGGAACGGTCCCGCCGTCCGCGCCATGGATACGGGCGTTGAATTTTTGTCTCAAATACAAGAAGGACAACTGTACAAGTACACGAATGTCGTCAAGGGCTGGCAGCATAGGTGGTTCATATTGGACCCAAGAGAAGGAATGCTCAGCTACTTTTTGGTAAATTATTTATCGTTTGCCTTATCCGACAGTAAGAATGTTGTTCATGATTTTTTATTCGGTAAACCTTCTCTGTACTGTGGCCGCAACATTTTCAGTGCCCCGTAAACATTAGGAAATATTTCTCATAACTAATCTTTACATTTATATGTACTGTTAATTCGCCTGCGGGTCACTTTCGTTCTTTTTTTTAATCGTCCATGGAAAGCGATTACTTTTTCACAAACTTCAACCGCATTGATATAATTTAATATTAATGTTATTTATAAATCTCTACTGCACTTCATTATGATGTGTTCATAATTATCATTATATGATATATATATATATTGTAAACAATGAAAACTATTTCCCATGATCTTCAAGTTACAACTGAATAGCTGATTATAATATTTTATAATGAAAGTTAACTTTAAAATGTTGTTTGGGGTCCACTACAGAATCATTATGAGATTCATATCCAAAATTTCGATGGGCTTGATCTTTTTCCAACGCGAAACTATCTTCAACATCTAATTCATTATCTAGTATGCTCTCTTGTTAAGAATGTTTTCAAAATTGTCATCATTGCGATACTTTTGAAAATATTTTTATTTTTATTCAATTGATCAAATCGACAACTGACAATTCGAACATGGTAAAAATGTACATTATATTTCGATGAATCTTATCTAGTTATTTGTAATGAATGCTTACAAGTTACATGTAAATGTAAATACCAATATTTTTGGCCGCAGAAAGGGTTTTGCATAGACAAGCACTATTTTATGATATTTCTAGGATATAATATATAAATTTGACACTGAACATATTTTTCATAATAATATGTCCTATATTAAAAATAAATATCAAATTAACATTTGAGTTTTTTTATAAAATTTTTATGATCTTAATTTTTTCTCTTAATACAAAAAATGTCTTCTCTTTTCTGAGATTCATCATGTTACCATAGGCTTGTGCCTTCGTCACTTACACCATAAATCGGCCCTGGTTTTGATCATATTTTTTGACACAGATTTCTTCATTAGATATTTTATGTCCATTCATTTATTTATTAAAATATTTTAAAATAAAATAAATTGCATACAAAGTAAACTTCAGTAAAAACAGAAAACCACTCATAGACATGTTAACAGAGACTAAAAGAATACTCTATTACCTAAAAGTAAGTTTTCGTTGTCTTGGTGGATATTTACCAGTTGTATAGATTATAAGAAATAAGACATTTTTGGTTGATTTTTTGTAGACTGACTCAGACTGATGATATATTATAAGTTTTCACATGCCCTTTTTTCCATAATAACTTATAAAATTAATTTTTTCAATTACATTAAATTATAAGTAATTACTTAAAAATAAAAGTATATTTTAAGGGTTTTTTGTGCATGTATATTCATTGCCTAATTATCACATAACTTATATTTTTTGTCTGTGAAAAAAATTATTCAGCTAATTACATTTATGTTTATGTATTATTTTTGTGGTGTAAATATTTTAAAAAATCCTCAACAATTTTAAAAAACATTAATATTATTTTTTATTCTTAAACTTTAAAGTTTAAACTAAAACTCTACTTTTATCATTTTTCCATGTAGCTCGATAATGCTATGTAATGCATAATCAATGCAGTTATTGAATAAATATTAATTACATAAAACCATTGGTTAAAATTATATTATTCTTTAGAGCAGTGGTGGGCAAACTTTTTTAATGGGGGGCCACAAAGTTTAAGAAATTCTTGAGGAGGGCCAGAGTTATAGAAAAAATACATTTTATGTTAAATTTTTTAATCATAATACTATAAAAACACTACAAAATTACACTAAAATGTTAGAAATTACTTGTTACCTTAAATAATAATTAATTTAACTTTTATTCGAAGGCCCAACCATGGTAGACGTGTGAGACATATGGAATTGTTTTCCTAAATTAAAATTATAATGTAAAAAAATTAAATTTAAAAATTGTAAGAAATGCTGGAAAACCTCTGCGACCATAATTTGGGGGCCATATATTATACATGTCGATGGACCCTTGGAGGGCCGGATTAAATTCTTTCGCGGGCCGGAGTTGGACCGCGGGCCGTACTTTGCCCATCACTGCTTTAGAGTATACACTACCTTTGTTAGCTAATTTTAATAGTTTTTTATAGATACTTCATAAATCATAAATATAGGTAGGTAATTGATTAATTTTAATTTAAAATATTTACTTTAGAATAGAGCATTCAAATGTTTAAAACTTATATAAAATATATTTTATACAAAAAACTTTAAATTATTATATTAGCATTTATGTTTATGAATTATACTATAACGAATGTTAACATTCATATTAATTAATTTTATTATAGGTACAAGTATATCAATGACATTTAATTATGTATATTTATTTACAATTATTACAATGATAGTAAATATTGATATTGTTTTTGTATGTTAGTTGATATACCTTCTATAATAAATTAAAGGATACAAATAAAATGCTTGTAGTATTCATTATTTGCAAAAGTAGCATACGAGTACACAATTTTAATATAATAGTTATGTTTTTTGATAAAAGTAAACCTTTTTACACACATATTTCTGTTTTGATTTTGAATTATTAATATTTTTCAGAAGGATAAAATACATATTAGTCAGTTACAATATATTGAAGTATAGTACACACAAATAGTCTTTTGTTACCTATAATATTTATTTATTCACTATGACATGTAGAGCCATCTTATGCTTCATATGCACCAACACATAAACAAACTTAAATGTCATCGTTGTCTCAATTCTACAGTTGACCTAAATAAGAAATTTTTTTATGTTATTCATTTTTTTAAATGTTATTTGTTTTATTTTTTCAGAGTGAAAACGATACAAAATTACAACCACGAGGATTTATTTTTTTGGAATCTGCTGTTATATCTCCAAGTGATGAAGATTCTAACACATTTTCGGTGAACTCTTGGAATGGTGAATGTTACAAGTTAAGAGCTGTTGATGCTCGAGCCAGACAAGATTGGGTGAATCGCTTAAGGGCTGCTGCAGAATATCACTCCCAAGTATTTAAGACATTTAAAAATATTTTACATGTCTTATTGATATTTTAATTATTTTTCTGTTTATAGAAGACTGTACAAAAATATTCGAAAACCGATTATGTCTACGACTTTTGCCCAAGTGGTGTTAAAAGATCATTGGCTAATGCACGGCAATATTTATCTCAGGCAGAAAACAATTTCATTGATATGGCTAGAGTCATAGAAAAGTTACCATCACAAGGTTAGTTGTAACTAAAATATATTATTCTAAAATAAATTATACATTTATAATAAAAATATAAAGTGTAAATTAATATTTTATTTAGAAAATACTAACATCAAACATGTAAGACCTAAAATAATAAATCCTTTAAACATATTATATACATTTTCATGATAATTGTTATTTATTATATACTATTAATATTTTAATGTTTTAAATAACTTATTATACAAGTATTCTGATCAGTTCTAAACTATTACTAGTACAACTTTGGATGTTGGAAAATTGCACAATTTAATTTATTAGTTAATACTTATAAGTTGTTCCATATTGAGACTACTAAATTTTATTTAAATTATAATTTTTACTTGTTTGTTAAAATGTTACCAATTTTTTGCTTTTTTGGTATCTGTAGTTTAATAAATTTGTTTTTTAAAACAGGGTGTGTAACAAATATAAAAAATGTTTGTTTTAAAATACAATTATGTTAAATGGATCAATGGAAATATGCCATTAAAATCCCTAAGTCGTGATAGTTTCAATTAAACTTATTATAAACAATATTAATAATAATAATTGTTTTTCAATTATAGGTCCACGTTTAAGGAACACTGATCCAGACTTGCTGATAATTAAGGCAACATCGCAATCCATGATGTGTGCACTGGAAAACTGTTATAAAATTTTACAACATTCAAGCATAGAACAACCGATAGTTCGAACATATTCTTTTTTGAACTCCAAACAGTCTTCCTCATCTTCGCATTCAAAAAGGAAAACACATACAATTAGTTCTTAACTAATTTTTTTTTTCTGTGATTTATTGTTATCTATTTACTGAATTTTTTTTTTAATAGCCTTTAGTTATTGTATTAAATATCACTAACTTATAATTTTCCAATATATATTTAAGATGCTTTTGATAATACATAATTTTAGTATATATACGGAATTAAGGAATTATTTTCTTCAAATACTTTGTTGTCTGAGTGGAATAAGGAAACTTTTAGTTTATAATAAATAAGGTGTACTTAATCATCCAGACAAATTAATAGTTAATTAATATAATAAGAATTTGACATTCCCACTTTTCTAATCTACAATCGATAATTGCCTTAAGTAATGATAAGTAATGTAATAAAACTGTTAGGTAAAGAAAAAAATAATTTAGAATTTCTTACCTTGCTTGGTATTTTGTGAAAAAATAATAGCAAAGAAGAATATAATACATTTTTAAGGATATTTCAGAATATTTGGAACAAAGATATAACCGCTGTTCATTCTACAAATTAAAATTAAAATAAGCTCGACTTCAAATTTTAAAATATATAATAAATACCCATATCTTGTAAACATATAGTTGCTTTTACTGTATTTGAATTCAGTTTCAGTGTCTCAAGTAAATATTTCTATTTATATCTGTATTTTCCAGCATTATTCATATATCTCTTATATTTAAATCATAATAATAAATATTTATAATTCTATAACATAAATATTGATAGTTAATTATGGTAAATATGTATTAGTATTGATACGTTTAAGTTGCTTTTATCACTTAATGGTGATTTATTGTATTAGGATTTATACTTATCAACTATCTTAAATATCATATTGAACACTTTATATTTACTTATTATTTTATTGTAGAAATTATGAGTAAAATCAATAACCATTAATTATTTATATTATACATGTAATATACTTTAACATATGAATAAATTATGAGAAGTATTAATTTTTCAAAATGTCTATAGTCGTAACTCAACTATTATAAATCAAACTGTTAAGCAAAACAATTCATTTATTTGGCATAAAAATGTAAGATCCCCAAACAAATTTTTTATTTTGGCTTTCACATTAAAATTATAACCAAGTTTTTTTTTTTAAACTGTGATTCAAATTTTTCTGATTACTTAGTATCTTTTATTTATTTTACTATATGTTGTTTTAATACTAACTATACTAATATTGTTTTAAATCAAACATTAGCTTACCGTTTTATAATTTCATCCATAACTCAGACAAATTAAATTTTCTGTTATATAAATTTGAGATTATACCAAATAATAAATTTGAAACATATCTGATTTTAGATTTCTAAACATAAGTTTAGAATACCTTAAATCCTCGTTGTGTCCATCTATCTATCCGTTAGTAACCAGTACAAAGTTAAATTCATTGATACTAATGTATTGAACTTCATACTAGCCAGTATTAAAAACTATTATTCACAAATTTGTTATTTGTTAGTTCTAGTTTTGGTTATGTAATAGTACCTACTTGTCTCTACTGCATATTCTGTAACAAAAAATATCTTAAAACACATTTTTTTTATGTATCATTCTAAAGCAGTGTTTCTTAAACTGTGTCAAGGGAAACGTTTCCACGGGGATCATTCCAGAGTTCTGCAAACCTTCGGTGCTTTATTTCAAATTTTCAATTTTCAAGAAAATTACTTTAAAGATTAGTAGCGGCTAGTGCAAGGGAAAAATGTTAGTGTTTTAGATTATATAGTATATAATACATATTATATTTTTGAAAAATGTATATGACTTATAACGATATAAGTTAACACATATGTATATAGGTATATAAATCATAATAATTTTAACGATTACTATAAAATTGTTTATATCAAAGTATGATTTCCATTAAATACAATTTTTTATTTTTAAATTCTATACCACGATGTTGATCATGAAAGGAATAAGAGCGTACTTCATACTTATACTTATATCTGTTTACTGTTTAGAGACCTCAGATTGATGTGTGGTGTGTGGGTGAAGGTAGAGAATACAAAAGTACTTATTTTTGATGATTTTAAAATGTATTTCTTTAATGTGCGCACTGCGCATGTGCAATACAATTTGCATTTTTTTTTTTGTAACAAGAGGTGTTTTAAATATCAAATTCAGATGAACTGAATATATTTTAAGTAATCTTGAACTTTTAACCATAGCTTTAAAACCTAAAATGACTGACTGTCGACGAGTTATTGTTATAATTTAAAATATCAAATTTTTCAATGATTATCAAATAGTTTTACACATTTTCATGCAATTTCACATATGTTTTCCCTATGATATAATTTCATATGAACAAATTATAAATGTTATTTATATTTATAACGTCACACAATAAGTTCAATTTTGTTCATTTCACAAAAATAAAATATCATCTTTATAATCTAGTTATTATATTTATTTTGATCAACATTATAATTGATATTACCTATTTACTAAGTATAAACATATTATGTTTAAAAAAAATTAATGAAAAAATAATGTTTGAGTGACCGCAGTTCTACAAAATATAAAAAAATTAAAATAAATGTTAGAAAAAAGAACTAGTCATTATTTAGTATCCAACATAGAATAGTACAGTACTTATAAAGTAGTATACAAAAACAAAAAGTATTAAATTATTAATTGAAAATATATTACCACAAAATTAAAAATTTAATAAATAAAATGTATTTGGCGGGCCTTTCTGTATGCAAAATCAATTAATATATGTTTGAACTCAAGAAAAAAAATAACAATTTAAATGGTTTTTATGTGTATGAACGAAAATTTAATTGAAAAGATATGTAACTTGAATTATATGCTGAAAAAGTTAGATTATATAGAAATTTAGGTCTTTATAAAACGATAATAGTCCTTCCCGATAGTGAGGCAATGTTGATGTGTAAATGCATTTGATAAAACTTGGTTCGTCAAAAAAATAATTAATATCTGATCAACCAAATATTGTTGTTATGAAGAATAATTAAACCACCAGTCCACACAGTTACCTTTTCATAAGTGAAAAAAACGTACAAATGAAAGTGCGGATGACGATAAACAATTTAGCATTATTGTTCCCTTAGCGGTGCCCCTCATTCTGAACGGATAGGTAATTTAATGTGAAAGTATGCTATATTCTGCAACCTTCTGTAAGTTACAAGTAATAGCAATTTATACTGGGAAGTATCTCAACTGCAGATACGCACATCAATAAATCTATTCATATCTGTTAGGCTATCAGGTCGAAAGTAGTAAAAAATTTGTTAAAATTAACAATTTTATAATGATTTAGGATAAACTTGAGTTCTTTGCCACCACATTGAATTAATATTATGTAAATTGGGGTAAATAATAGTATTTTTAACACATCATGCTCAACAAATAAATTTGGTTCAGTTTATAATGTCAGTTACATACCAGACAGTAATTATTTGCTCTAATAAAAATACCCATCAACAACTTACTTAAGATTCAATTAATCGTAGCCCATAAATGGGTTTTGTGATATTTTCAATGTCAAGTTTAGGCAGCTGAAAATACCTAAGCTTCTTTCAAAGTATGAAGATAATAGTGGTTTCATATCACAAGTATAAAATTATCGTGAAAAAATACAAATTATTAACTTTTAAGTACACAAATGAGTTTTTCGTCATGTCTCGCCATACTTGTGATTTAAAACTGCACATACATAAGGCATAATGAATATAATAAAATGAAGACAATCGATTAAGTGAACTATATCATTATATCTGTAAAAAACCAAAAATCCTAATGACCCTGTTAGCCATATATCTGTATTGTCTATGACAGAGTTGCTCAACTAGATTTGCTATCACCACAAGTGGTACACAGAGAAGATATCACTATTTATAGTTTTTATACATGTATAATATTATAGATTTTAATAAAAAATTGTTTTTTCAACACTCAATGCTTAACAAGTTGATTTAATTCAGTTTAAAAAGTCAGAAACCCATTGTACACTAATTAATTTATACTCCAATTGGTGTACCCATATACCGATTAAGACATGAATACTGGTACAAATACTGAAATACACGGGTTCTGTGACATTTCCTTAGTCTACTTAATACAGTTAAAATGCATAAACTACTTTCAAATTATGAATATAATGGAAGTTTCCTATCATAAAAATGAAATATTAAGGAAAAAGTACAAGTTATAAACTACAAAAGACACAAATAAACTTTTCGATATCGCTTGCTGTACATGTGACGTCTATTTGTACACTGAACATAAACTTAAGAAAAAAAATTCTTCAAAAATCAACAAATTTCAGATAGGAATCAGATAAAACTGTAAGGTATTTTAACTACTTAAAAGTACAAGAAATAATTTCATGGAACAGAAACAGAAATAACAGAAGCAACATTTATGGGAGTCTTGGGTCACAATACACATATGTACTTCAACCAGACACTGACACTCTCCCAGGTTGCGCTTTTCCTGCGGCCATAAATATAATAACAAAATCTTAGCTCATTTGCTTCATTGGCTTATATCCTACTACTTAAATGTTTATAATAAAAGCAAATTTTTTGTTGGCACATTCAAAAGTTAAGCAATGGACTGGTATGTAGTGGAGTGGTCTTTGATGATCACAAATTCAACATGTATGTTTGTCAGCTTCTTCACAGTTGAAATTGGAACTCAATCTTTTATAAGTCTGTTTGACAAAAGTTAAATTAAATCTGTAAAGAGCAAAGAAAAGTTTAAGAATATATTATAAATACAATCATCATCAAAGAATACTTACATGTATTCTGCTGCCTGGACTTTTCAAGTAAACCAGGGAAAACATATTTTGTCAATTTATTGATTTTCAATATCAGTTGAAATTCAAAGAAGCAAAACATAGGAATATGGATATTGATGTTGAAGCACCCAAATCCAATATCTTCACAAACTTCAACATAATTCAACAGAAAAACATTATATGACATCGTTCATTAAATGTGTAACACCAAAAAGTACTTACTGTCTTGATGGAGTAAGGCTAAATATTTCCAGTCTTTGTTATTCGAGCTTAACAAATAAAGCTGTTCGATATTACTAGCCGCTGATCAAATCATCTGAAAACAATAAGTAACAATATGTTAGTATTTTTTTTTTTTATGATAAGGATAAAACAATAAAAGCATACGACATTCTACATTAGATAATGTTTAATACAAATTAATATTTTTTTTTCTGACACTGGAATTTTCATTCATAAATAAGTAGAATCAGAAGGTTATATAAATTAGTCCTATGTATTTATTTAGAAAATCTGAGAGGTACAACAAATTTTTAGTAAATACCTCAAATGTAAATGGAGCTAATATAAGTGTTAAATTTTCTATTACAGTGTTAAATTATATTAATAAATACTGAATTAACAATTATGTTGTTTTGGACATTGAACATGATATGTTTCTCTGCTAAAAATATTTCAAACTGTGAACTATAAAAAAACCAGAGTTTATGTCTTTGTTTTTTAATATTTAAAATTTGATGAAAACACACATTTTACGTCTCTCTAGTGTCTACAATTGTATAATGTATGTAGGTATTGTGTAACATTTGGATCGTTGCTATCAACTTTTTATATTATGATGTATGTAAGTGATTTCCCAATACAAAAATCAGAATCATTTAAAACAAGGTTAAGTTAATACTTACACAATAATTGTTCACAAATGATATATTTCTAAACTCTTAATTATTTATAGTTGGATAAATTCTAAAATTGTACAAATATCCATTCTGTCAATTTTGAAAATATATTAGAATTGAGATAAGTCATTATATAATAAAATGGAGAATACACTATGGTAAGAGAGATGTTCTACTAGAGATTATCTACTGGGGTCTTCTAGGGTCGTTTGACCCAGACAACAATAGTGGGGCTGCAACAAATCAAGGCTTACCTCAGTTTTCATCTGGGCGCTACAGTTGTCTCGACGTACGAATTTAAACGACTTGTACGAAGTAATAATTATATATAACAATATACTTACTGCCTTAGATATTGAATATTATGACTTCCAGCAGACATATTTGATGTCGATTTTGTGAATGAAAATATAATCGCACGGTTAATTAATAATTGATCATTTAATGAAGAAGTATGTTTAAATGTTATTTTTAGAAGTTGTCGCCGGTGTAGGTTTACACACCTTTAGATCTGCGATTGTATTCCTTTCGAGATTTCCGTCGAAAAGTTAAAAAAACTTAAAATCTATGCGTTTACATCTTAAATTCGTTTTTTTTTATTCAGCATTGATAACGAGATAACAGACTAGTCATTGATAGTAATATCGGTGATTGTACTACACTCGTTGTCACAAAGTTGTCTCTGGCCATTTACTTTTTTATGTTATAGAATATAAATTATTTAAATTAATAATCATTACTTATGATGAAAATTTACCGAAAAGAATTCGTATTTACATTTTCGATCAATTGATTGGAAGCAAATTAATCGCGAATTGTTGTACACCTGTACCCAAGTAAAATGAAAAAACCGGACCCACACTAAATTAAAGTCTTTTTCGGTATTACCATAAAACTCATTACTCTAGCTTTGATATTTAGATTTTGTTGCGAATATTCCGGTATTGTCCAAGTATTAAGCTCAGTGGCGTACATTCAAATTTGATCTGGGGGGGGGGTTTAAAAAAAATAACCAACACTAAAACCTTCCCTTTAAAACTACCTATTTTCCTGACAATCAATTATGTATCAATTATTCCTATCATATTTTGATAGGAAAATTGTAATTAATAACAGGGACCCAAATTATGCTCAAAATTTCTTCTGTTTCACTTTGCTTTAACAATTTATTTGTGTTATGTGCAATGTCAAAAATATTATAAATGGAAGATGTACGATTAATATCTGTAGTCGAAGGTGTGAACTGAGTGATAGGTGTATCAGATACAGATACAGTTGATGGTAATGACTAATGACTAATGAGGAACTAGAGGAACTTATAACTGTTTGAGTTGCATTCAATGAATTTGACAATGAATTCATTATTGAAGGTGGTTTTGAAAAAAATGATTGTATTTTCGATTGTTTTTTTTCAGGCATGATTACTATTTATTTTAACTTCAAAACCTAAAATATATCGAAATCGAATTATAATAATAATGATGTGATAATAATAATTGTGATTATAATAAAAATAATATCTGTTTGAAAGACAACTAAAATATATAATACTTATTTATTATTATTTATTACTTATAAGTTATTACTTATTAGGTAACTTATGTACTTAAAAATACAATATATACTATATGTGTAGTGTATGCATATTAACTTAACTGAGTTAAAAAAATATCATTAACTCGATCAGCCTTGTGTATTTATAATTCATTTTAATATTTTAAACGTTTAATGTTTTAATTTTAATGTTATAAATTTAAATTAATCTTAACTAAATACTGGTTTATAGAGTTCAAAGAATGGTTGTTGACATAAACTTCTCCAACGGCAGAAGCCAGAATAGAACAAAATGAACGAAATTATAATTCATAATTAAATATTTTAACATGGTCATTTACGATAGTGCTATAAAAATAGAATCCATTTCACCGTATTATTGTCGCTCACGAGAAATTCAACGATTATAACGTAATCGATTTTACCTCCGTTGTCTGATCGAGTCGGTCTAGATAATGAAAATATTAATATGCAATAAACTGACTATGTACGATCAAGTGCCTATTTTGATTGATATACGGCAACCATAATTTCGTTATGAAATCTTTTTTCGTTGTTGGTAAAGTATAGTGTTTACTCAATAGTCATATTGTTTGTCCGGGTTCGTGTATACACGGATGATAATTAATAAGAAATTCATCAATAATATCAAATTTTTTTTTTTGGTCCTGGGGGGGGTTTGAACCCGAAAACCCCCCCGTATGTACGCCACTGATTAAGCTGATCACGCAAATTCAATTCAACAACGTGCTCATTTATGGTATAAAAAACTTTATACGAATCCACATAGTGAAAGGGGCTACGTTCGTGTTTTTTCAGCTGGACAAACCGTGGCATTGCTCGAGACAAATACTAAGCGTCGTATTGCTGCGGTCCTGGTACCTAAAACAAAATTGAGCTCAGAAACGTCCACTAAAACCAGGTAAAATCAGGTAAAGAAGAAAACTAAAGGTAAACTAAAGTAAAGGTGAATTAAAATATAATAAATATAATAAAAAATAACTGAATAAAATAAAGGTCTCCTTCCAAAATAATTATAAAATAGTAGTTTCATATACCAGAGGAATAAAATATTAAGGAAAAAAATGAATTTTAGGAATTTAGGTACATAAATCAACCGTTTTGTATAGTTAGTATTTTTTTTCAATAACTTCAAGTTATTTTACTTTAATATAAAAACTAACCAATCTAGAATATAAGTTAGTTTCTGAAATTTTCCAAATTTTTAACTTAGCTAGTTAGAAGATAGTTTGTTTAAAATGGTAACTTGAGTTAGAGTATAAGTTTAAAGTTAGTTAAATAATCACAACAATATTATTTATTAATTTAACCGCCAATAATAACACTACCATGAAAATTGAGCGACATTTCTAGCTCTAGGTTTAAAACACCCGTAAAAATACTATTTTTATATCTATAGGCCATATTCAATGGACTAAAAAATTTATTAGAATAAAATGTCAAGAAATGTATTTACTATTTATCAAAAAATTAAAAAAGTACTAAATATACAATTTTAATTATTAAATCATTATAACTAGTTGAATTTAATTAACAAGTTAGATTAAAATTATTTTATACATTCAATTTAACTAGTTATCCCTATATCGATATTTAATCATTATCCCAAAAAAATTAAATTTTACCAAGTTAGATTAAAATTATTTTATACATTCAATTTAACTCTTTAAGTTAGGAATTTATTATGTATTAAAACTACCTAATTAAGTCAGAAAGTTACTTAAAAACATTTTCACTTAACTTTTACTTTCTAACTATTTAATGCCTAGCTTTGGTCAATTATGAATGTTTTTAGCAATTAGTGACAGTCTAATTTTGTGTTATAATATAAAAAGTGTTTGTTCCTGTTGGCTGGTTTATATGTCTTGTGTTTCTTTTATAGTATAATCTGAGTATTTTTTGATTCTGTGAGTTGGTTCATGGTATTTTTAGTTCCCAGGTGTAGATAGAGGTAGAGAATCAAAATATTAATAAACAATAGTTTTTAATTTAAATAGAATTTCATTAAATTGTATAGGCTATTAACATATTCAAATGCTCTTTTAATTATTTTAAAATTATTAAGCTTGACCTATGTTTTACAAAATATATCATGTTAAATTGTAATGTAAAAATGTACAAATTATAAGACTTTCTTAATGTACCACTAGAAGTAAACATACTTAGGTTTAGAATTGGTGTCATAGAAAATGTTTAGCTACTAAGTTCAATAAGATTGTAGTTTTAACTTCGATTAAATGAAATCATTTACTCTAAATATTGTCTGCATCTCATTATATACATTTTACCTTATGTTGATATATTCATATGTCACACAAACACCAAGCCATATTAAAAGGCTGATTTGTGTACTTTATATTCCAAAATTCATATTTTTTCTTTAATTTTTCACCCCTATGGTATGAAAATACCAAATTATTTATATTTTGGAAGAAGTTTAAGAATTTTTTACTGTGTTGACAACGTAAAGAACATGTTACAAATCCCATCTATAGTTAAGTTCAATCAACTCTTAAGTTGTTGCCGGGTACTTTTATTTGGACAAATAATTAGGTTCTGATAAATTTCTGATTGACCTTTTAAACTGAATAAAAAATGGGCATTGACAGTAAATTAACTTAATGTTTTTAATGTTTACATGTATGGATAGCAGGATTTCCTTTGTTAACCCCTAGGATTACTCCTACTGTAGGTTGTAAAAAGATTTCAAAGAAAATATAAACATGTAGCAACTAAGTTTTATTAAATTGGTATCATTAATGTGAAATATTCTACTTAATTAATGGTCTTATCTGAATATTAACATTTTCTTGTGTAGTTATTGACAGACGTTTCACACACGGCAAGCTATAACATTCGGTTGATTTATGTACTTATTTTTCTAAGGTTTTTTTTTTCTTAATACTTCCTTCATATAATATGAAACAACCAATTTATTCATCATTTGGAATAATGTCTTTTGATTTCCCAAGATATATAAATATCAATAAAAAAAAATTTTGAAGTAAATTCTTATAATATTATAGTTCTTAAATATAGTCAAATGTTCTTATAGTTGTGATAAAGTGAATTTTTTTTCTTACAACTATATCGTATATTCTTATAATATTATAGTTCTCGAATATTGTCAAATGTTCTTATAGTTGTGATGAAGTGAATAGGTATAAATTTCATATTGCATACAAAATATATTATGTCAAATTGTAATGTTTGTTAACAAACACACATTTCCTTATGTGTGAATGGTTAGATGTCTTACATGACACATACAGAAAGCCATAAGGAACTGCTGATTTGTAATCATTATTTTAATATGAATTTTTTGTCTTACAACTATATATTATGATTTATTACTACCTTTATGTTTATATTTTGATAAAAGTTAAAGAATGTTTTGCTTTAATTAACTTGAAAATAAGAGTATCACAAAACCCATGTATGAACTATGATCAATTCAATATTTTAAGTTGTTGTTCGATACTAGTAATTGAACTATATAGTGTAAGATATGTTTCTAGCTGATCTTATAAAGTAAATGAGATCAACTATTAATGACCATTGAGTGTTAAATAAATTATTATTTGTAATGTATAGACAATTGTTGTATGTGCCAAATATGCCAAAATTTAATTATTATAAAAATGGTCAAATAGACAATGTTTATTAGTAAGATAGGCCAGTGAAGCAAATGAGCTGAGGTAACATACTGTAAATTAATATTTAAGACAGCCGGTCGAACGAGAAAGGGGCAGAGTGTGTATGTTTCGATTGAAGCATGTATGTGTAGAGACTACGACACCACATTTTATTTTGTGTTTTATTAATAAAGGCCTTTGGCATTATTAACTTATTAACTCTAAATAATTGAACTAATATTTTTTTGTTTATCATTAGTAAAGAGCGATACCCATGAAAATGCGGTATACGACACTGTACTTGCATGGAGAGTAAGATTTGAATGAAATCAACTTTTTGAGCAATAATGCACTAGTCAATTGCTGTGTATTTTAAATATGAAAATTATAGTTTTTTTTTAATTATGTCAGACCTCACAGCTCAATATTTAAAAGTTATCGTAGTATACAAATTTTAAAGCGATAATGTGTTTACAGTTTTTCCAATGTAACTTTCCAATTTCTTTAAATATACATTAATTGTATTGGTAATTAAATACAAATTTAAATTTAAAATTATTTACATACTAATAAAAAAACGATGGATTTTTTACAGTTATCTTATTTTCTTATTATGCATTGTGCATATAATACAGATAGTATATATAAAAAAACAAAAAAAGTAAGATTATAACTTTTATTGTAATTTCTCAATGATTTTTAAGACTCAAGATTGCCAGCCCTAGTAATGAGCAAAAATGGTTACGGTCGTGCTGTAAGACCAATATTAATACTTTACTTTTATTATACATATATTGCATTTTTTTTTCATTTTTCAATAAATTTTTGTTTCTGGATAAGGCCAATGGCCATAGTTCATTGATTAAAACATTATAAATTACAGACAGTATGTTTTTTAGAACTTGAAATTAAATGTTTGTTATTCCTTGGAGCAGATCAAATCATTTAATAACAATATGTAATACTCATGTTAGTGTTTTTGATAAATGTCCACTCAGTTAAAGGGTTAAAAGGATTATAACAATTTATGTTATAAAATAGTTTGTTATATCTTTCGGACATTTGAGTTTGAAGTTTTTATTTCTATCTTATGTTATTATATTTGTAATAAAAAAACAGAAATGCCTACAAACATTATATTAAATGAATCATTAGTGTAAGAGTATTTTTCATAAATGTACAAAAAGGTTTTTTTCGATCTTCTATATGTTAACCCATTTATGATTATCTAAAATATTACATTTATTAAAAGCTTTATACTCGCTTATAAATTGAATATCGTAAAAAGCCTCAGTAAAGTCACAGACCATGTTCTTCTCTTTATGTTCTATTATAGGTCAGTATACTCTAATATCAAAGCCTACTACAAAAATTTGGTTCTACTGAACATATATTTGCTATGTTTTATGTTTATATAATGGAGATACTGCATGAGGCGTGCTCTAAGACAAGACAATTAGAGGTAACACAGGTGGGAATGGTCTTAGAACTAAAAATAGTATCACATTGTTGTAAGGTTGATGAGTCTCAATCTTTTTTGAGAATTCTGAATCTAAAATTTGATTTGAAAAACAATCAATGTTATGAGACCGGGTCCGAAATCATATTTATTTTGTTATTAGTAATACGAGTAATGTTGTACTTTAACTTTAGTTGTTTTTAAACGGAAACTTCTTTATGACTATAAAACACTGGGTATTTTATAGGATAATTGAGATCATTTAAAATTATTTATTGTGTTCCGAAACGTATTTAACTGTTTTTGTGCTCAATTCATTTTTGATACCAGGAACGCAGCGATGCAATGCGGAGCGTAGTGTTTCTCGTGGCTCGAAAGGAGAAAACATATTTTTCTCTCTGATAATTTAGTAATTTCAAGGTATTCCAGGGTACAAACTCCAAGTTATAATGGATAAGAGTTGACGTTATCATCGATACTTATGAATTATAAGTTATTATAAGTTATAATATTATGTCAAGTAATACAGTACAAAAATAATAACGTTTAAAAAGTAAAAAAAAGCTAAATTTTTTTTAAAATAAATTGTATACGTATTCATGGTTTATTAATCTAAAATTTTTTTTTTGTTTTATATTTCGAAAATTATACAATATGTAAGTATATGGTCTAAAGAGCATAAACTGTATTTGACATATAATATATCATACTATTAATATTAATTACTGATAAAGTGATGATTAATAATTACTAAGTGTTCCTACACAGTCCTTACACGAAGAAACTATATCTAATGATTAAAGATTATAATAAAATTCTTATATTTAACCTTCCCAATTGAAATTTATCTTAAGTTATACATACAAGAAGTTAAAATTAATTTTTTTGAAAACCCTTAATCATTTTTGGAGGGGCTCAGGGGTAATTTTTGTGGTGGTTTCCATGTAAGCCACTGCCCGTTTAGTGTCAAATTTTGGTGGTTAGTATAAATGCCACCACCCATTTAGCAACTGACAATTCTAATGATATTTTTTATGCTATTTCAAAACATTATATAATTTATAATATAAAATCATAACAAATTAAATAAAATACAAATAATACGATTGTGGTGTATTTAAGATTCCTGTTTGGTAAGAAAAGATAAAGAAAAATGAATAAAAATGTATTAAATAAAACTGAAAATCATATTGTTTCTCTGGTAATTTCTTGAAAAATACTAGAAATTATTAAAATCTTTGTATACATAAAATTTATAAATATAATTTACATTCGATAGGTAGCTTACAATATGTTAGATAACAGACATAGTGAAGAATAACAAATTAGGTATCCATACTTGATAAATTTAGCTATAAATATTTAACAAATTAAAACAAATCAAATTTAAAACTAAAAAATATTATATAACTCTGTTTAAAATGATTAATAAAGTAATCGTATTATAACTATATTATAATTTTTAACTTATAAGTAATATAATTAACATGTAAGAAAAACGAGAAAAATAAAATACGCTTGTAAGCCATCAAATGACAGGTATTTCGGTAGGATATTAATTTTTAAATAACATTATAACCTATTAATAATATTTAATATTTATATTACGTATACTGTATTATACTAAACTAGCCTAACCCATACTATATAGTATATACAATATACCTTATATTATGATTTTGCGATTTTACAATATTACTGTACAGTGTACACTGAGTAGTCATGGATATACTCTACATGAAAAACGATTTGAATATTTTTGCGCTTTATTCGTTGTCGGTAACAAAACTGCATTGATACGTCTCGTAGATTGTCATGGAGAATGCCGCAATTTGTTTAGCTGAAAAAAAACATTTTACGATACTAGCGATTTGAACGTATTTAACTGTTTTTGTGCTCAATTTTGTTTTCGATACCAGGATCGCAGCGATACAACGCGTAGTATTTGTCCCCAGGGTTTGTCCTGCCGAAAAAAAACACGAACGTAGTTTGAATGTGAATTAATATAATTTTTGAAGCCATTATCTAGCACGTATTAACTAACTTAAATTTGCATGACCAGTTTCAAAATTAACACGTACCAATTTTGCTACCAAAATCTAAAAATCAAAGGATGTGATTTGTGTAACAGTTTTTTTGTAGTACCCAATAAGACTTTGGATTCCTCTTAAGACAAGAAAATTAGAATTAACACGAGTGTGAGGAGTGGCTTGAGAACACAATATACCATACAAATTGGATTGTCTGACTTTTTTTCGAAATTCTTCATTCAACAAGTAATATTATGAGTTAATATTGGTTTCTTCACTTCTTCCAAAACAATTTTAAAATAGTAGTTTCATTCCATAGAAATAAAATATTAAGGAAAAAAAACGTATTTTAGAACACTAAGTACACAAATCAACCATTTGTTAAGTTGTTAAGTAGTTTGTTAAGTAAATATACAGTTAAGTACATAAACAAATTCTTACAATAGGTAAAATGAATATAGTGAGATGAAGACAATTTATAATGTGAATAAAATAATTCAACCAAGTAGCTAATATTTATATTTTTTAAAACACAATTTCACAAAATTAGTGTCTTGGTTTGTTAAAACACATACTCATTCAACATAAACGTTCTCTGTTTTTGACATTCTGCTGGCCTTAATTATACTAACAAATCAACACCACATTTATTTCATTGGCCAATATCATTCTATTTAAATATTTTTCTAATTAAAACAGTTTTTGTGTTCGCTAATACAACAACAACACTTTATTACATGTAAATAATATGATGTCCGGTTCAATATGTACTCACAAAACCCATCCACAGTTCACAATCAATCGACTCTCAAGTTGTTGATTGTTATCTACATTAGAGCAAATTGTCAAATTAAATTAAATGGGATGCTTTACACGTAGAGTTTGTCACGGATGATGTTGCAATTTAATATACAGCTGAAAAAACATTTGAGGATAATAATAACTGTTTGAATTTCTGTGTTCAATTGTGTTTTCGATACCAGGAGCGCAGCGATACGACGTGTAGTATTTGTCTCGGGCATCGACACGGTAGGTCCAGCCGAAAGAAACACGAACGGCATCAATAATCAATCGAATTATCGAGCGATGAAGTGTATAATAATAAATTAATAAATAATAATACATAATTGTATGATATAGGGCAGGGGCGGCCAAACTTTTTTTGGTCACGCTCTACCAAAAATATACTTCACCTTTGAGGATCGACTTTTATAGAAAAATTTTTTATTATTGAATAAGTGCATATAAACATACAATAAGTACTATTAACTAATTACTAATTACTAAAAATAATATAATATTAAATAATCATTTCTAAAATCTAATTAGATAAGTTTAATTAACATATTATTTTGTTGATCTGGCCATTGTTGAAGTGTGACATTGCATGTCGTTGACCAATTGGTCGTAATCTGGCGAATAGTTGCTAACTGCTAATCGAAGACACTGCTCCAAATGGTCATCAGAGAGCGTAGATCGAAATTCTGTTTTGATCATTTTCATGTGAGAAAATGCTGTTTCGCACAAATATGTAGATCCAAAATAACTATGTAACTGCAAAGCTACATTCCTCAAACCCGTATATTTTTCTTCACTCAGTAAATTCCAAAAATTTGTTTCAGAACCTCGAGCTTTGAGGAATATATCTGATTTAATTTTTTTAATTTCAGATTCAAATTTTGTAGAATCCATATCAAACAAATTGCTTATTTGTGTAGAAATATTTTCAATACTGTTTGTTTCGGAGAAAGGAAAAGACATAAATGTAATAATCAGCTCTAATTTTTGAATATCTTTAAATCGTCTTTCAAAATCATTGTACACTTTTTCAGGATTTTAAAACTGGTTTAGTAAAAATCAATTGTTGTTTATAAATTTCAAGTTTTAATTTTTCTAATTGCTTTTTACGTACTTCAGTTTTAGGAGGGAAATCTATATCAAATTTTGAATGCGTAGTTCTAAAATGTCTTTCTAGATTACCTTTTTTTGTTGTGGATATTGTTATTTGACATATCAAACATATGCACTTGTCTTTCAACATTGTAAAAAAAAAATCCATTTCCCATTCTTGATGAAAATGATAAGTTTTTTGTTTTTTATGTGCACTCATAATTATAAATTTTAAACACAACAGACACCAACAGAACACAGAACAACAGAACACAGTGAAATGATTAATGAACATTCGTGACCGATAAACATTTGACACACGAAACCAGATTAAAATTAAACAGATAAAACTTATTGACAATTCGATAACAATTCGTGCGCGTGTCCCTAAAAATAAATTCTAACATGATCGACTTTGAAATTGTCCGCGATCGACCGGTCGATCGCGATCGACCGTTTGGCCGCCCCTGATATAGGGCTTCACATCTGACGCATTGTCTGGCCAGTAACGCGTTTGTGAGTGTTGTACTGCTAGTGATTTACGGAAATGGCGTCTAATGTCTTATATCGTTTACCTTATTTATACTACTGCACATTTTATCATCAGTTACATCGATACAGCGACAACGATCGTTTAAAAAAATTATTATATTGAATATCAATAAAATATATGCTATATTAATGTCACATTTTATATTTGTACATGCTGTATTATACTCGTACATTCTTAAGTAGTTTTCAATTTTCATCATTTTTATGAATTCATTGATTTAATTATATTTTACAAATCGGCATTCTATATATTGTTATTCTCGGTGTTACTTGTTATTATAATAGTTTATAGTGTAGACCAATAATCAATTTGCACACTAAACTGTGAATATGTTAAAAAGTGGGTAAAAAAAAACAATGATTTGATAAGTTTTGCCGTGATAGGTTACAAAGTAGTGGTTTGCGGACACTGTTTATCACGAGATTCTGTACAGAATAACCGCACATAAATATCAAAAAATGCGTATCAAAATCAGGGCCTGGAAATAGATACCGAGCGCACAATCATGATTTAGTTAATAAATAAAAATAAATAAATAAATTATAATTTTGAAAATGAAATTAATCCATTTAAGTAAACGAAAAATCCCTTTATCACAAGGCTCTAAGGTTTTGTATTTTGCTTACATAATTATCACCGATTAGACATTTAGACGTGTAAAGAAATATTTTTAAATTGTGGATGTGTGTTCGGAGCTTGCTCACACACCGCCGCTAACGACGCACCCGTGATAAAAATGAAAAACACATCGTGGTACAGGAGCAAGGCGGATGTGGAAGATATGACAACGGCTATCCACTTTGGATATTTATTTCATAATATATACACACACACATATCTATTTAAATTTTAAGATGTTGCGACGTGTGACTAGGGTTGCCACCTCTCCGGGTTTACATATAAATCCACGGGCTACGGGTTCAGTGAATTATTCTCCGGGTCGTCATAACATGACGACGTATTTTTATATAATAATTATAAATAGTTTGTCAATAAGTAACAAGAACATTGATTTTTTTACGCTAAAATATAAGATAACATACGATTTATAGTCTTATATAGACTTGTTTTTATTATTATGCCTTATACATTCAATTTATACTGCTAATAAATACTAATAAAGTAATAACACGATAATAAGAATAATAACATTATTAACTACGGTTATTAACTAGTGGAAATTGAAAAGGTAGTGGATGTTATCGATGGGCTATAAGACGCCTCTCGCCGTTCGTTCTTTTGTTATGTTTTTACATAAAAGTAACCGTTATAGACGGCAATCGACGTCGACATTTGGCTTCCGCTGTTTATAGTCTATGTATACTGTATAGCAGGGATGGCCAAACTGCGGCACGCGTGCCATTTGTGGCACATTTGTTATTGAATGGCACACCAGTGTCAGATAAAATAACATAATTTTATTCTTAAATATTTCTAAAAAAAAATATAATTAAATTAGATTATTATTATCGCGCAGTGGAAGTTCCCGATACGAGAATTATTATGGTACAATAACAATTTTAATCGTGTGATAAAACGAATGAACTGTCACAAAATTAGTACCTCTGAAAAAAATCTAAAATCTAAATTCATATATATATATATAGTTTACTCCCGATTATCCGTGGAATAGGGTAGCAGGACATCCACGGATAAACGAATTCCGCGGATAATCCGCAAAATTAAATTTTGTAATAAAAACTAAATTGGAAATTGAAATTGAAAATTATTATTACATATGTATTATTAAAAAAGATACACATGTATGTACAATAAATGTATGAATGTACATTCATTAATGTATAATGAAAAAATTATAAATTATTTATGTGCAAAAAATCAGTCACAAGTTGTTGTTTCTTTGTTTGAAAACTCCTTTTTTTAACTTGTGATTGAAGTTTTTTTAATAACATTTTGTCACACAGAGTTGTATCGTCTTGTTCTTCTAGATATTTAATGATCCCGTCTATATGTTTTAGAGCTGCTTCATGGATTTATAATGGAAAGATACAATACGTATATATTTTTTTGTATACATATAGGTATGTAGACGATTCCGTGGAAGACAGCGGATAATCCGCAACGCTTAACTTTGCGTACAAGGGTCAAATCGTATTGCACGATTACGTACACATTGCCATTTTGATCGTCTACTTTTATCGATGTAAATTGTAATATTATTTCTACACAATCTTAAACAGTATTTGATAAACAAAAATTAACTCATATTAAATATAAATTTTAAACTAAATAGTAATAAATACCTATAATCTATGAATAATATCTAGGATTTGTATAAGACTATATGGAACGCTCAAAATTGTTAGGGATTAGAGTCCCCCTCTGGCTTTTTTTGCCACACTAAGCTCTGTGTATGAGTGACTATTATACTTAAATCGCAGATATTAATAAGGTAACATTTTCAACAACCAGAAGCAATAGGTATTATATAGGTTCACCGGTATTGCTTCGACACTGCGTTAATAATCGTGAAAATGGAAAAATGTTCAACATAGAAAAAAGAAAAAGAAAAAAACGTAAGGGTGTAAAGAAAAATGTAAATAAGACACATGCGTGAAGTGAACAAACTCGTCGACGTCGCTAGAAAGAGTTAAACATTTACAAATGAGGTGTACTAATTTATTGCTGCGATAGACATCACAGTGGATCTTACACACTGGGCGATTCGAACGCGTGCTTGTCTGCGTTTTAAAAACATAATAACAAGGCCGTAATAAGTTAATTACCGTAATTAAGAGGTTGTTCGCGGGCACATGTATTAATGAATTATAATTTTGAAAATGAAAATAATCGATTTTTGTGTTGAAAAAATTGTACTACACTAAGTATTTAAATGTTTCTTATATAATACGAGTATAATATAATTATCACCGATTAGATGTGTAAAGAAATATTTTTTAAGTGTGGTAGTGTGTTTGCAGTGTTCGCGGCTCGCTCACACGTTGTCGCTAACGACGCACCCGCTATAACAATGAAAAATACACAGTGGTACAGTGGCGTAGCGTCATGGGCGATAATAAGACAACGTCTACTTTGACTTTTGAGTACTTACTTCATAATACATAATACGAGTATTTATATAAATATAAGACGTAGACACGTTTGACTCATTTTTCCGAATGCGGTATATTGAAAAGCAAGTAGACGTTATCGTTGCAAAAAAAAAGCATGGTTCAAAGAGGCGGGGTGAACTTTTTCAACGCTTTCCCGACCTAAAAACACCTCATGCCTCGCCACTGCGTCTAAATTGTCTAAAAAACGTGGTGGTGGTAGGGGGGAAACGACGTGTTTACGATTGTAGTATATTACACGAGCCAGGGTTCGCCCACTGAACGTGTACAAATGTACACGTTTTATCTAGCCGGGCATGCAGAGTTAAGAAATGGACGGATTGGTTCGTCTGCAGTACGGATAGATCGAGCATGATGTGCAGATTTTCCTTATGTAATTTTCGAAAACATCGGATGAATAATGGCCAGTTTACACGCGTTATAGTTAAAAATATTCAAGGCGAAAAGGAGGCATTGTGTTCGTCACTTCTTTACGTGTATACACGTATACGACACCGTGCCGCCCGAATTTCTCCCTCCGAGCAGCCGGTCGACCAGGCTCTGCCATCGGTTAACACTTTCCAACGACGGCCGCGTATCGTCTTGCATGTGCTGGCGTAACATAATTATCGAAACATCCTCTTTTTACAGACAGCATTCGGTGTTAACTTTAAACGCCGCCGCGCTGTAATAATATAAAGTAAAACGGACTTTGAGTCTCCATCGTGTAGTTTAGACAGATTATCAGAACCGTTTATCTCTTTACTATTTTACGCGTGTTTACACATGAATAGAATATTACAATGCGAGAAAGGAAAATTTCATAATACTTAAATAAAATTACGAAATAATTTGGAATCATGTATAGGTATTATTTATGTACCATGATATCAGTAAGGAACTAACTAATTTATTCTTGCAAACCAAATGTCAAATCAGAGTGAAAATTTATTTTTAAGCCGTCTTGACATTTTACGTTCGTCGTTTTTACTTTGTATTTTTTACTGTTTTAATTGTTATCTGATGATTTATACAACATAGAACGGCATATGGTTTTTTTTTTACTTCTATCGTATCAATAGTATTCGTTATTTTAACACTTTAGGTATATTATTTTGATGTGGACAAATATTTTAAATATTCTACAAATCATAAAAAAACAAAATCATATACATAAGTTATGAAAATATAACCTTTTTTTTTTTATACAAAATAATAATATTTTATTTGGCCAACGAAGTATTTAAGAAATTGTGATAATACATAACATAGGATTTAATGACCCAACTCACCACTGAGGATATCCTCATATCGGTGAAGTTGGAGTGCTAATAAAGATCTATATTATATTATATTATTTTATAAAAATCTATAATAATAGTTTTCGAACACTCGATTTGAGTCGAAAAATAACACGTTCCCCTCCCCGTCACTTCAAACCGTAATAACGACGAGGCCACGATAGTGAAAATAATATTCAACAAGACGTCAATACCTCTACGTACCCTACGTTTGGATACGGTCCACGCAAATACACGGTTCACCCGTCTTTATAGGACACATTTTTTTGACCAGCCTCCGACGCCACCTACAACAATGACGCCAAACGCCCGCGCCCCTTTAACTGCCTACCACGCAGCGGGAACGAAACAATGCGTTTCCGGATGTGGTCTTCATAGTCGCCGCTGCGGGTCGCATTCTTACACACAGTTTATTTGTACACGTGCAGGTCGCTATTATATATTTGTATGAATGATTTTAATATTATCTTAATATCACTCTATAGAATATTGTAAGACACGATGTACGAGTATTATAAATTAAATTCCCCTCAAAGTTTCCAGCTACACATTTCTAAGGTAAAACGGCAACGGTCAAGAGACCTTGTATATGCGTATATTCCTACATGTATATGCGTACGTACACAATCATTACACGTGTAGCCGTTATATTATTCTTTTCAGCTATACGACCTTAAAGTTATTATGTTCGTAGAATTTCTCTTCCTTAACCGTGACGATTTGTGTGTTTGGGTAGTTTCTCTTTAAAATATTGTCATAATACACGGATGGTTGGTGGTATAATCCCTCAGGGTCATAGGGACATTTTATAAAATGATGCGTTCGGTGGTTGCTGTATGAAAAGAAACAAACAACAATATTATCATTGGTGGGATGTACTCGTATTATATACTGACATCCCATAATAAATCATATAGTATGATTTCCACAGAAATCCGATAAACTAAATGTTAAACATGGTATTGGAGACCACCTCTATTGCCGCCGCCGAAGGTCTGTTATTCCCAGAATTATTCTACAATATACAAAGACGTTGGATGGTTGTAACACACGTGCGGCTATCAACCTAACTGATATCTTTAAATTTTTTGGCTATGGGGATGAATAACGCTGATACGTACAAGGCGGCAACATTAACGGCGTATACAAGTAATCATAATTCTTCATACACGTATTAACGCGACGATCGTGTGTGTGCGGACAAGTTTTAACGTCGATCGTAAATTCATGTGTTATTGTCTGTACGGACCTCCATCGGTTTCAAAGCCTCAGAGCCCAAATGTTACACAGCGATTTGTATTTTATCAACAGCTGTACAGAATAGGACGTACACGAGTTTGTGTACACGAAATGACAGTCATTTCGTCGCTTGAATATAATGATATCATTAAAATATTTTGTTGGTAATTCATTATTTATTATTTATTGTAACACCTCAAAAAATTAAAGAAAACATTAAATTTAAATATTATCATAGGTATATAAAAATTTAAAAACAAAATAAACTCTAGTGATTCATTATTATTAATTGATTAACATCACCGAAACAAAAAAAAAATGAAAAACCCACAATATAATTAAATAAGATATTAAATTTAATAATTGTCATTATATTAATATTAATATTAATATGATTATTATGTGTATTATTTTAATATGAAATACAGTGGCGGACTCGCGGTTGCTGGTGAAGGGAGTGTGACAATATGAAAATGTCTTCTGTAAATATAATAACACACAGAATTTATTGCTTAAAAATAACAAGTGGTAAATTTAAATGCAACTTTCAACACCAGTCTATCAAAGAATATATTTACAACGATAAGTGATAAACAGTTTCCTTCTCAAATATTATTGCTCGGTATAATGCTTTCTGCGAGCGTATGAATTTAAAAGATCGAGGAAAAATGATTTATTCTTGATATCAATATTATTTTTTCATAGATATCATAAGACCGCGGTTTAAATACATCCGCACGCGCACGATCATGCACGTTACTATGTTTATAATGATTCATAATCATAATCAAAATAAATAATGATAATTATATTACCCAGCTTGGTCGACGTCGGGTTTTGTCTACTTTGTGCGTTCAGCGTATAGGATCCTGGTACCCTATAACTACGTGCGTTACATAAAATATTTACATTATTATATTATAATATTTATGATTACTATAATTATATAAAATATATTAATATTTATGGTAACTGATAAATGATAACCGACCGAGCGAAACAATTATCACAAATATAAATATAATTATTATTCGTCCTTTCTTTCAATGCGTGCTGGACGATCGTACGAAATTTCGTATTATCATCTCTTATTATTGCTTTCAGACAATTTGATTTTCGGAATGGAATATCCAACTACATTATTTGAGATGCTGACGAAGACTGGAAATATAAAACCAGTGAGTATTTTTTTGTGTGACGTTAAGTAATTAACCAACAGAAATATGTCATGTCACTGATATCTTATTCTTCTGTTGAATTAGGTTAACGATTTACAAGATGTTGGATAAGGGTGATTAAACTAGCAATATCTATGTGCCTATACATTGCTGCTTTGATTGTCGTCTGAAAAACGATTTATTATCAAAATCTGATATCGCTGATTTATACACAACATGGGCAGCAGAATAAGTGTGCCTTTGTTAGTAATTTGATGATGATTTTATTTGTAATTCATTCTAAACAATGTATTTTTATAAATTAACAATGTATAAAAATACAGAACTAATTTGTATAATCTTCTGTTTCTACTTATTTATGAAAATTAATTAAGGAAAATTCCAGTGTCAGAAAAAAAATATTATTTAATGTAGAAGAATGTCATATACATTTTACTATTATACTCTTCAGAAAATCAAAAAAAAAAAAAAATTAACTTATTGTTACATACAGAATGTTATTTTCAGATGACTTTATCAGCGGCTAAAAATATTGAACACCTCTATTTGGGAAGCTCGAATAACAAATACTGGAAATATTTAGCCTGACTCCACCAAGACAGTGAGTACCTATTGGTGTTTCGCGTATCATGAACGAATGTCATATAATGTTTTTCTGTTGAATTATGTTGAAGTTTATAAAGATATTGGATTTGGGATTCTCAATTTCAATGTCCATATACCTATGTTTTGCTGCCTTAAGTTTCATCTGATATTGAAAAACTATAAATTGACAAAATATGTTATCACTATGTAAGTATTGTTTGGTGATGATTGTATTTCTAATATATTCATAGACTTAACTTAACTGTTTACAGATTTATTTGATTTGTTGCTAAGCAGACATATAAAAGATGGAGTTCTAATTTCAACAGTGAAGTAGCTGACTAGCGTACATGTTGAACTGGACCGCTGAAGACCACTCCACTACATACAATGCTTAACAATTTAATATACATCACAAAAACTACTCTCATTAGAAACAATACAAGTATTAGGATATTGATTATAGCTCAGTGAAGCAAATAAGCTGAGGTTGTGTTATTATATTTAAGACATAGGAGAATGTCTGTAACTTTGATTGAACAATGTATGTGTTTCATGTCGCCAGAGACTTCTTAATTTTATGTTTTTTATTGCATAAAAGGTTTTGTTGTTCCTACAAATTGTGTATTGTACATTAAGGTAGTATAAATAAATCACAGTTTAATCTAATTCCCCTTTGAAATATTTTGATTTTTGAAGACTTTATTTCTCAAGTATATGTACAGCAAATGGCTGATTTGTGTCCTTTGTTGATTATAATTTGTATTTAGCTTTCGCTTAATATTTCATTCCTATGACATGAAAGTATTATTAAATTCATACTTTGAAAAAGTTTTGGTAATTTTTTGTTGCTTAAACTGGACCAAGAATATGTCACAAAACTTTTTACGGGGCTCGATCAATTTTGTCTTACGCTGTTGATGCCTACTTTTATTAGAACAAAAAATTTGTGTATGATGTATTACCGACTTGTTAAACTAATTTGATCAAAATGATGGCGATGAGGTTCACAATGTATTGAATTGTTTTTATTGAACTTGTGATTGAAATTATGTAAATTTATGTTTGCACATTTTGAGCTACTGATTGATAATCATCAAACAATTTAATCAATTACTGACCAGGTGCTCGTCGCCCTTTCGTAAATAACTGGGAAAACATTAGACGTTGTCAATTGAAATTTGTATTTGACAGCCTTGTAGAAATTATCAGATCGTGAAAGACCAATGTGTTCTGTATTTGATCAAGAATATCCATTATCTTTTTGTAAATTGTATCGTTCATATTGAATTCGAAATAAAAATTAAAAAAATTAAAAATAAAAATTTATCAGCCATAATGATTAGATCTAATATAATGACTCGCAGAGGTGTTTTTTGCATCGGTGAACTTTTCATACTATTCAAAATATTATGACGACGGAAAGTCTCTGTGGTCGGTTCAATGTGGTGAAATGACCACAGAGCTCACATATGAAAATTACTTACAATTAAACACACATACAAATCTCGATTGATGACGGCGTGGCACTGGCCGGCCTCCCAGTCACCTCCTGGTGCCGGCGGACTTTCGGGGTTATGGAAGACGACTGACAAAGACTTTACACTCACGTGATGGTGATGGAATTACAGGAACAAGAAATTTACACTGAATTTAAACGTATGAGGTTGACTTTATTGAGCACACGAACATATTTCAATAAGAATAATAATAATAATAATAACAATTTTAACACTCGTATTACGGCGTAACGATCGGTTGTTACACTTTCAAAAATAATACAATAACAAAGGTAAAAAAAACAACAAAAACGCACAAGATGGGCCGATATAGCCGTGTTATTGCGACGACGGCATATATATGACAAACAAAAACCTATGAATTTACATACACGACATTTTTCACAATCAAAGTTACGTAAAAATGAGAGGAGACGGGGACCAGATAAGGAACACGCAGTCGCCCAGCTCATTAGGCGGCTAGTGAGGTCGTTCACGTCTATCGCCAAATTATAAATACTTTCGCGCAAACACTACTACTAAAATGTTTATAATAAAATTTAAGTAATGGACCGGTTATAATGTTTATAATAAAAGCAATTTTTTTGTTGGCACATTCAAAAGTTAAGCAATGGACTAGTATGTAGTGAAGTGGTCTTCGACGATCTTAAATTCAACATGTATGTTTGTCAGCTACTTCACAGTTGAAATTAGAACTCAATCTTTTATAAGTCCTCAATTTTTTAGAAGTCCTTTATTTTATTTAGTTATTTTACCTTTCTTCTTTACATGATTTTACCTGGTTTTAGTGGATTTCTGAACTCAATTTTATTTTAGATACCGGGACCGCAGCAATACGATGCTTAGTATTTGTCTCGAGCAATGGCACGGTTTGTCCAACTGAAAAAACACGAACGTTGCCCCTTTCACTATGTGGATTAATATAAAGTTTTTTATACCATAAATGAGCACGTTGTTGGATTGAATTTGCCTGATCAGCAAATTGGGAATTATTATAAACGTAACGTGACTGTAAAATTATTTTACAGAACAGTGATCAAAGAAGTGGCATGCCATCAAAAATTCCTAAATCGTTTAGTTAGAACTTAGAAGTTACTTTTAAAGTGAAATTAACTCATATATAGTTGCTTCATTTTAACTTTCTAGCTCGTTAATGCCCAGTCTTGTGTATGCATAGGTATCGCAAATGATTTGTTGTTTACGAACTGTATTGTTATGTATGTTTTTTTTCACAGATTTGTTTTTATAATTTTGACTGACGAACACTAATGTTATAATTAATAATTTTTCTGAGATTGTTTTATTTTAAGAATTTTACGTTGGTATTGACTATTGTCTATTGAGGGAGGTACAGTAGTACAAAAAAATCTATAGAAGTTTATAGAATTTTGTAAAATAATACAAACCTTCTAAATAAAATCTTTTGTATGTTCCTACACAGTCGAGATTATGCGATTCGAGTGCACCATTTGAATGCAATGTTGTTCGATGCATAAAAAATGAATCATTGTGTGATGGTTTTATTGATTTCACCGACGGAGCAGATGAAAACAAACAGTTTTGTCAAGTTTATTTACATTCTATGATTAAATAAATGTTATTTAGATATCACGATCGTCTTAATGATTACGAGTCCAAGTCGACCGTTGGATATAAAATCAAACATATTTCCAAGGATACGAAATAATTAATTTAAATTAATATTGACAAAAGATCTAATACTTTTTTTATTCTGATTCACTAGAATCTCATTTACCTCGACGTGGCTTGAAAAATTCCAGATATAAGATTATTAAACTCGCCGGCCAAAACGACCAAATTTCGGGTGAAAATATACTAAATTATAATTAATTATCGTTTCGATTCAGCGTTATCCATTCTAAGCCGTAGAACGCAGACACCCCCAAACAGGGATTTATACCTACTAACCAAAATGCGTTGAAAATTTTTATTTACTTGAAATTCATTCGGACTATAGTACGAGTACTCCTCCTCCCCTAAATTGTTTAAATTATACAAACAGGTACAAAATAGAAATCGATTTATTATTATATACAATATAATATTTTTATTATACATTTTAGATAAAACATACCTTCCAATGGGTTTTAGATATTTGATAAAATGTAAATTATATGCTGAAAGAGTTAAATTATTTAGAAATTCGGGTCTTTATAAAACATAGCATTAATAATTGCTCCTTAGCGGTGCCCCTCATTCTGGATGGATAGGCAATTTAATGTGAAGGAAATGCTATATTCTGCAACCTTCAGCAAGTTACAAGTTATGGCAATTTATACTGGGAAGTATCCCAACTGCAGAAACGAATATCAATAAATCTATTCATATCTGTTAGGCTATCAGGTCGAAAGTAGTAAAAAATTTGTTAAAATTAACAATTTTATAATGATTTAGGATAAACTTGAGTTCTTTGCCACCACATTGAATTAATATTATGTAAATTGGGGTAAATAATAGTATTTTTTACACATCATGCTCAACAAATAAATTTGGTTCAGTTTAAAATGTCAGTTATACACCAGACAGTAATTATTTTCTCTAATAAAAATACCCATCAACAACTTATGATTCAATTAATCATAGCCCATAAATGGGTTTTGTGACATTTTCAATGTCAAGTTTATGCAGCTAAAATTGGAACTTTATCTTTTATAAGTCTGTTTGACAACAATTAAATTAAATCTGTAAAGAGTAAAGAAAAGTTTAAGAATATATTAGAAATAAAATCATCATCGAAGAATACTTATATTATGTATTCTGCTGCCTGGACTTTTCAAGTAAACCAGGGAAAACATATTTTATCAATTTATTGATTTTCAATATCAGTTGAAATTGAAAGCAGCAAAACATAGGTACATGGATATTGAAGTTGAAACACCCAAATCCAATATCTTTGCAATATTTAACACTGATCTTATTAGCAATCAAAAACAATGGTAACCAGTAATCACTACAGTTGAAACTAGAAAGTACGCTGGAGAACAATGTTTCATTCAATAAATTGTTACTCTTGTACCGACTGTATATATATATACATTTTCTGTCATCTGATTCTTGGTGATATAACAATGTTATGCATTCAAACCCATCATATATGAATTTCGGTTTACGAGGAATTGGATCGTCGAACATTGCAAATAGAATTAATTCCTATCATAGATTATAAATTTATAAATAACGATAATATAATAAAACGGCACAACATCCTCTATATATTATTTATATGTATATATAAGATGATACCAGGGATGGTAGCTGGGGACGTGTGTAATCTAATGGTGTATGCTTCAAGTCGGTCGTCCTGTTATTCGATTACGTTGACTAGCACCAATATACTAAACAGCCAAAGAGAAAATATAGTAGTACTGATATAAAATAATCAGAATTTATCTATGTACAACCTTGGTAAATATCAACGATTACATACAATATCTTATTTATTGACGTAATTCCAGTGAAATCTGAGTTTTACTATCAGAGTATTAAAAACACACGCACGACATTGTTAAATCAAGGCTACGCTAAGAATCAATTGATTTCCGTTTTACCAACATGCGGCCTTCCGCGTACCACCATGTAGGCTTTCGCGTACCACTAGTGGTACGCGTACCACAGTTTGAGAACCGCTGGTAAAATGTATGTTGGGTATTGTGTAACCTTTAGATGGTTGCTATCAACTTTTTATATTATGATGTATATAAGAGATTTCACAATACAAAAATCAGAAACATGTAAAAGAAGGTTGAGTGAATAATTACAGAATAATAGTTCACAACTGATATATTATCTAAACTCTTATTTATTTGTCGTTGGATAAATTCTACAATTGTAAAAATATCCATTTTGTCGATTTTGCAAATATATTCAAATTCATCTATGTCGTTCGTGTTTTTTCGGTTGGACAAACCGTGGCATTGCTCGAGACAAATACTAAACGTCGTATTGCTGCGAGCCTGGTATCTAAAACAAAATTGAGCTCAGAAATGTCCACTAAAACCAGGTAAAATAAGGTAAAGTAACTAAATAAAATAAAGACTACTTCCAAAATAATTATAAAATAGTAGTTTTATACCAGAGAAATAAAATATTAAGGAAAAAATAATTTTAGGAATTTAGGTACACAAATCAACCGTTTTGTTATGGCTTTCCATTTGTGTGACATATAAAAATTCCTACAATAGGTAATGAAGAGATGAAGACAATTTAAAAAGTGAATGATTTTATCATATCACAATATTGATAACAATATAATTGAATTTAGTATATGAATAATTGAATTTCAAAAAATTAGTGTTTTGCTTTGCTAAAAGACATACGAGTATGTAGAGGAGACATACCAAATTCAATTTAATATATTTCATTAAATTCAACTTCTATTCTTAATTCTATTAAACTCAACACACTAATAACGACATAATAACAATAACATAACGACAATAATAACACAAATAAAGAGTAAACTTTCATAATAATAAAAGTTTACTCATTATTTACTCTAACTACAAAAACGTTTCGGATTATTTGTCTTTTGTCAAAATTAAAAAACGAAACGCACAAATTTTTTTTTTAAATACCGATGAATTTTCTTGTATTAACCAGTAAGAAACATGTATGTCAATTTTTGTAATTATATATTACAATTTTTTTTAAAACCTGTATAATATTATCGACATTTTACAAAAATATTAATCATTCAAAAATACTGTAGTTAGCTAAAAAAAACCGGTTAATACCTTTGAATTTTATAAATTTATAACATCTAAAACGAACAACCGTGCAATGGAAATTTCAAGTATATACGATTATTATTATTTTAGTGGTGATTAATCGATTTTTCAAAAACAAGTGTGCTGTAAATATTGTTTTATTTTTTACATTTCATCAGTGCATTGTTATTAAACAAATTCTTGTTACAAAAATATAATTGAAAAACTCAAACATCATAATAAAGCCAATAACTATTTCGCTTCACTCCGGCTTAAAAATTTATATTAGTTCACACAGGGGGCAGGGAAATGTTCGTGTTTTTTTCGGCTGTACATACCATGGCAATGCCCAAGTCGAATACTACGCGTTGTATCGCTGCGCTCCTGGTATCGAAAACACAATTGAGCACAGAAATTCAAATCATTTGTACCTAATATGTCTCTACTTAAAATATCTACCAGGAGCTCAGCAGTACAACGCGTAGTATTTGTCTCGGGCAATTCCGCGGTATGTCCTATCCTCCTATGTAATTATCAAATATAATTGTTCTATAATAGAAATGAAATAATATGAAAAAATCAAATCAGCTTTTCGTGCCATATATTCGTACATTGTATATGAAGACTCAAATCAAATTTTAAAATTTCAAGTACACAAATCAGCCTTTAGTTCAGTTTATGCTATTCGTGCATTGTATATGATGTCTCACCTTCACTAAGATGTATTTAAGAAATTGAAAACAATCTATAAAAATAATAATTTCATAATATCATAATAATGTCATCAATTTAATTGACTTAAGTATATAATTATTTACCATTCTCTATCACAGCATTTTACACTGTATAGTACGAGTACCCGAAGTACCGCAAGCAAGTGGTGATACAAACAGAACATTTTTCTATACATACATGTAATCATTACAAATATTAGTTTTTTTAAACACTCGATGCTCATTAAGTAATTTGTTCAGTTTAAAAGTTCAAACAGAAACATATCATAAACGTACTTTTTATCAGTGCATTGTTGTTATACAAGACGGTTGATTTATGTACCTAAATTCCTAAAATTCATTTTTTTTCCTTAATATTTTATTCCTCTGGTATATGAAACTACTATTTTATAATTATTTTGGAAGGAGAGCTTTATTTTATTCAGTTCACCTTTACTTTAGTTTACCTTTCTTCTTTACCTGATTTTACCTGGTTTTAGTGGACGTTTCTGAGCTCAATTTTGTTTTAGGTACCAGGACCGCAGCAATACGACGCTTAGTATTTGTCTCGAGCAATGCCACGGTTTGTCCAGCTGAAAAAACACGAACGTAGCCACTTTCACTATGTGGATTCGTATAAAGTTTTTTATACCATAAATGAGCACGTTGTTGGATTGAATTTGCGTGATCAGCTTAATACTTGGACAATACCGGAATATTCGCAACAAAATCTAAATATCAAAGCTAGAGTAATGAGTTTTATGGTAATACCGAAAAAGACTTTAATTTAGTGTGGGTCCGGTTTTTTCATTTTATTTGGGTACAAGTGTACAACAATTCGCGATTAATTTGCTTCCAATCAATTGATCGAAAATGTAAATACGAATTCTTATCGGTAAATTTTCATCATAAGTAATGATTATTAATTTAAATAATCTATTTTCTATAACATAAAAAAGTAAATGGCAAGTGACAACTTTCATGATTAATTTTATAGTGTTCTAAATCCATTCACAATTGTTGTACTTCTAATTTTCTTAGCGATAACAAATTGTTCAAATCAATGTATTCAATTAATTTTTAGAACGTCTATTGAGAACACAAATTATTATTTCTTTTCTAGCATTCCTCTCGTATTATATCGATAAAATTAATTCAAGGGAGAAAAAAAACATGAAGAAAAGTAAATTTTTTGAATAAATAATAATTTTATCATAAATCAAAAAAAAAACATTTAATAAAGGTATGAGTGCCGCTATCTTATATATAGGAAATTTATAATATCTATATAAGGTTTCCTAACACATAATTTAATTTAATACCACATAATATTAACACTTATAATATTATTTCCGGCTAGTGTTGAATTGATGAATAACATTATTTTTTTACTATTTATGTTAATCGATTTGACTTTCCGTTTTATAAAGTATTATCAAAAATGTATTACCTGCATTTCAACACAATCTTATTTAAAGTTTACTAATTATAGTATAAAAAGTAAGTTATTTTTCTTATAGAAATACTAGAATAGGAATCAATTGAATAAATTGTATTTCTACTTACAACGTTATATACTGTGGGTCTATAATTTATAGCAGGGATGGCGTACCTTTTGAAAACTGCGTGTCAAATCAAAATGTTTGGTTTGATTTTATTTGCCTCACGTGAATCAACATGATTTCATTTTTTGTTATGTTGTTATTTGTATATAGTATATTTAAACTTTACAGCATTTACTATTTACCATTTATTATACAATATTAATATAACTTTACAGCAATTTCTATTAAATATTACATATCACAACAAATAATTTTTTTAATTTCAAAAATTAGTTTTTAATGTGCAACTTGTTTTATATTATATTATAATTTATTGATTTTAATTGAATACATGCTGCACTGATATCTGTTCCAAGATGATTTCTAAATTGGGATTTAATAAAATTCATGGAGGAAAAAAGCTTCTTGCATGTATATGTAGAACCAAACATAGTCATAAGAGAAGTATTAATTTTTTTATGGAAGTAAATTAATTTGGTAGACTTTCCCATTCAATAAGAATAAGGTTTTCGGCTTTAAATATTCCTATCAATTTCACACTAATTTTTTTACAGTTCGCTGTTTAAATTAATAAATATATCTCTCCAAATTACATTTTCCTGATATTCTATTAATTCCATTTCAAATTTTTCGATATTTAACCACTCAACATATGGTAGGTTAAGTTCATTATATATAATTTTATGTGGATTTATTAAAAATTGAAAGGTTGAACATCTAGACATCGAAACTATGAAAATCTATTAAAAAACTATTCAGCTGTATTTTCTAATATATTAACATATTTTTATTCTATAAATTTGATGTCAGTCTGACTATCTTTAAAGTGTTATGAATTGTTTTGAAATTAAGAATTTTTGCATTAAATACATTGTAAAAAAATACTAACATTTAAAACAGGGTTTTTTCCGCCTTAATTTTAACGAGTGTAGTAAAATCATCGATGTTATTATCAATAATTTGTCTGTTATCTCGTTATCACTTATCAGTGCTGAATAAAATAAAACGAGTATAAGATGTACGCGTAGATTTTAAAGGTTTTTTATTTTTCGAAAAAACACAATCGCAAATCTAAAGGTGTGTAGACACCGACGACAATTAATTCTGAAAGTAACATTTAAACATATTTCGTCATAGAATGAACTATTATTAATTAACCGTGCGATTATTTTTTCATTCACAAAATCGACATCAAATATCTCTACTGGAAGTCATAATATTCAATATCTAAGGCAGTAAGTATATTGACGTATATACTAATTACTTTGTACAAGATATTTAAGTTCATATGTCGAGACAACTGTAAAGCCCAAATGAAAACTGAGGTAAGTCTTGATTTGTCGCAACCCTAACATTGTTGTCAGGGTCAAACGACCCTAGAAGACCCCACTAGATAATCTCAAGTAGAACATCTCTTTTACTATAGTATATTCTCCATTTTAATCTATAACAACTTAGATGAATTTGAATTTATTTGCAAAATCGATATTTGTATAATTGTAGAATTTATCCAACTATAAATAATTAAGAGTTTAGAAATATATCATTTGTGAACAATTATTGTGTAAGTATTAACTTAACCTTGTTTTAAATGATTCTGATTTTTGTATTGGGAAATCACTTACATACATCATAATATAAAAAGTTGATAGCAACGATCCAAATGTTACACAATACCTACGTAAATTATACAATTGTAGACACTAGAGAGATGTAAAATGTGTGTTTTCATCAAATTGTAAATATTAAAAAACAAAGACATAAATTCTGGTTTTTTTTATAGTTTACAGTTTGAAATATTTTTAGCAGAGAAACATATAATGTCCAATGTCCAAAACAACATAATTGTTTACTCAGTATTTATTAATATAATTTAACACTGTAATAGTAAATTTAACACTTATGTTAGCTCAATTTACGTTTGAGGTATTTACTAAAAATTTGTTGTGCCTCTCAGATTTTCTGAATAAATACATAGGACTAATTTATATAACCTTCTGTTTCTACTTATTTATGAAAACAAATCTTAAGAAAATTCCAATGTCAGAAAAAGAATATTAATTTGTATTAAACGTTATCTAATGTAGAATTTTGTATGCTTTTACCATTTTACCCTTATCATAAAAAAAAAAATTTACTTATTGTTTTCAGATGGTTTGATCAGCGGCAAGTAATAACAAACAGCTAAACAGCTTTATTTGGGAAGCTTGAATAACAAAGACTGGAAATCTTTCTCCATCAAGACAGTAAGTACTTTTTGGTGTTACGCATTTCATGAACGAATTTCATATAATGTTTTTTTGTTTAATGATGTTAAATATTGCAAAGATATTGGATTTGGGTGTTTCAACTTCAATATCCATGTACCTATGTTTTGCTGCTTTCAATTTCAACTGATATTGAAAATCAATAAATTGATAAAATATGTTTTCCCTGGTTTACTTGAAAAGTCCAGGCAGCAGAATACATAATATAAGTATTCTTCGATGATGATTTTATTTCTAATATATTCTTAAACTTTTCTTTACTCTTTACAGATTTAATTTAATTGTTGTCAAACAGACTTATAAAAGATAAAGTTCCAATTTTAGCTGCATAAACTTGACATTGAAAATGTCACAAAACCCATTTATGGGCTATGATTAATTGAATCATAAGTTGTTGATGGGTATTTTTATTAGAGAAAATAATTACTGTCTGGTGTATAACTGACATTTTAAACTGAACCAAATTTATTTGTTGAGCATGATGTGTAAAAAATACTATTATTTACCCCAATTTACATAATATTAATTCAATGTGGTGGCAAAGAACTCAAGTTTATCCTAAATCATTATAAAATTGTTAATTTTAACAAATTTTTTACTACTTTCGACTTGATAGCCTAACAGATATGAATAGATTTATTGATGTGCGTATCTGCAGTTGAGATACTTCCCAGTATAAATTGCCAAACCGGTCGAATCAGAGATAGAAAGGGCGGAAAAAATAGAAAGAATGCATGAGCTGAGAAGATTAACAGATGAACATATAAACCGGAAAAACGTATTGATGGCCAAATTGGCAAATGTGTATAATAATGGTTTTGTGAGTAATTTGTCTTCGTTAGTAATGAGTTATGACATATCCATGTTTACATATTATAGGAATATGACCCAAGCAGTAATTATTAGAATTAACATATTAAATAAAATAAAATATTTACTTAACTCCTAGGGGCTTAAAAAAAGGCTATGTCAAGAATAGACTTTAATAGACTAATTTCATGAATATCGGTCGAGCCGTTGATATAAGGCTTGTTATTTTAATTTTGATTTTGTTAAGTATTCTAAAAGAAGTTTTAAATTGATTTAAATGATTTACAATATAGCAGTTGCTATTATCATTTTTTTTTTGTTTTTGATAAAGTATTTAGAATTTTCCTTAGTGTAAAAGTGTGGTTTTTAAAAAATTTACACATTTTATAAAGTGTAACATAATACATATAAATGCATATTTAACCACTTTTTTTTTGTATATTTGCATAATATTTGACACTTTTTAAACGCATATAAATCCGGGCTCTACTTATAAGTCTCAAAAAGTGATTTTGAATCGCCTCTAGAGAATGAATATGACCAGATGTGTAAGGAGACCAAATTATTGAATCAATACATGTAATACTGATTCGGTGTCGCTAAATACAAAACACAAAAAACTTTATCATAGATTTCCCTATAAAAAAAGTATTAATTAAGTAAATACAAGATTTATATATCTGTTATGATAGTATCATATGACGAGATAGCAACATTAACTTCCATGGTAACCGGTTATCAGCGGTACCGTGTTTTGATGACCAGCTCGATTGTGAATTATTGTAATGATAACGTGACCATTGCACGGGCTACAGTAGAATCGACTCTAGCGTCCGGGCGTCAGTGGCATTTCCTGTCCAAAAGACACAAGAGCGAACACCGGATTTCAAGATTATCATTCGGAGAGCTCGCATTGTGTTGCTAATAGTTGGCAGTGTCGACGACAACGACTGCGACATTCGATTCGAATCTGCTCAGTGTGGACTTCATTGGTGAGTAGGAAGACAATTAGAATGCCTGTACTTTGAAACTATAAAAAAAAATATTATAGTTGGTTTTGCCGTTATCACATTTGTCATCATAAATCGCGTCCCCAAGATGTATCGTAGATTTCTTTAATGTGGCTGTATTGTGTTCCTTTCGGCATACTGTATGTTGTCTAGACGGTGATTATTTACAGTTCTCCAGCTCAGGCTGTGACTGAATTTGAATTTGTTAATGATTTATTTTTATGTTTCTTACTTCAATATACCCGTAGTGAATGACACTTCCTATTCGTATTTTTTATATTGGTAAATTATATTCTTAAATTGTGGTACTCATTTGTTATTGGCCTGCCATTGAAATGACATATACATTTCTTTTAGAAAAATATATAGCTTTATTTTAGAATATTACTATCTATACAGGTGTACAATAAGTAATAATTATGGTAACTAAGAACTAATGATGATATGGTAGGAAATCTCACATTAGAGACACCTAGTGGCTTTACATTTACATTTAAAATTTACAATTTATACAAATTTTAAGTCTCGGCACCAGTTCCGCTTGAGACGTCTGGTTGGATTTTCGAGTAGTGTTGGTATGGCAAGGTCCCTGATAAGCTGGTTGGGGTTGGATTGAAGTTTTGCGTGGAAGTGTTTGTAGTTGTTGTTACATTGTTGCATTTTTATTACTTTTTAATTGTATTTCTTTATAGAGTGTCCTGTAGTTTCTACAATGTTTGTTATTTTGTTTATCCACAGTAGTATTAGATTATGAGAAATTTACAGCTTACATTATACTTTAGTATGTTACCAACATTTGTTATTTTACAAAAAAGTATCATTTTGTCTGTGTGAATTGAAAAATGGATGGAATGCTGTTGTTGATTGGAGCAATAACTTACGAGAGTCATGTGCATGGATACTAGAAAATATATACAAAGATATATAAATCATATCATTCCTGTTTAATTAATTTCATTACCTATAATATGCCAAGTGGATGGCAGTACAATAACCAACAATACTGGCATATATAAAATTTTCATATTTCTAGTATTTAGCATTGATAAATTTTATCATATATATTTTCTATAAATCTTTATTTCTGAATATATTCTATGTGTAAAAAATTTAATAAAAAATTGATTAAACAAGTATGATTACAACAAAAAATAATTACCCTGCATATTCTTTTACCTATTTTAATCAGTGGCGCCGAAGTTTTTAAAATGTGGTCAGAACTTTGCGGCCTCAATATCTTAATTATTTTAATAACCCTATTGCCGTAAAAAAATTTCAAATTTGGGAGGAAAAGGGTGGTAATTAAAAAAAATATGACTTGTACCTATACAAAATTTATTTTTATCGTGTCTGTAGGTTAGTGAAAAAATGTCTACTGGATTCCATCTTGGTTTGACATCCTGTCTCAACAAGGAACACGATTTTACTAAATATTTAGTTGTATTAAAAGAAAAAATAAATAAATACAGTCCATTGTCTCACTAATTATTTAATAAACTTAGAAATTAAAATCCTTAAAATATAAAAATATAGATTTAAGATACTAACTGTTGAAAATATATTTATTTTAAGTTAGTTTATACATAATAATGAAAAACAAATGTTAAGACTAATGACTAATGAAATTAATAAGTTAATAATTTAGTCAAAACTGATGAATTTCCAGCAAAAATGTATATTACCTGAAAGTAAATATCAGTATTTTTATTAAAACTATTTGGATAAGCAATTTTTTTTATAAAAATTAAGTACAAAATGCAATAATTACTTTATCAATATCATTATTTATATCATGTTCACATGAAATAAGCATTAAATTTTCTAATCTTTTTTTTCCATCGTTGAACGTAGCCGGTTTTTTATAATTTTCAATTTTGAAAAACTTCTTTCAACTGTACAGCTAGACGTTGGTAGTGTTAAGCTTAGTTTAATTATATTATATAAGTTTTTGAATTCTGCTTTTATGTTGGCAGTATTTATTGTTTCAAAAATGTTTATTAAACTTGCTATGTTTTTATAATTGTCTACTTCTCCATCAATTTCTTCATCGTCACTATGAATGTTGTCTTCATCTGAGTCTGTATGGATTTTTTCAGGTAGCTTAAATAACAATTTTACATCTAAATCTTTAATAATCTCTTTAAAAATGATATATTCATTTTTTATTAATTTGTGGTTTAAACCATACACATTGCATATCATTTTAAATGCATCTTGAGGGAGATCAGTTTTTTCTTTCATTCTTTTTAATGACAACAGACCAATATCTTTCATGACTGATACTGAATTTTCATTAAATTTATCATGAATCTGTTGTAGTATAATGTCGATAGTTACAAAATATACTGATACTTTAAAGTATTGAACTGGATTCTCAATAGTTTCATCAAAAGTTATCTCTCCAATTTGTCGAACAGTTTTTTTTCCTATTCCTGAAGGATCGTAAATTATTTATTTCGAAATCACCCAAATGTTTTTCAGAAAATGTTTTTGCTTCTTCAAAAATATCCTTGAACACTTCATCAGTACGCATCAAAGTAATATTATTTTCTGCTTGTTTTAAATAACTGACAGCAACCAAAATGTCTAAATCTCTACCTTGATTAAATTTACTTAAAGGCCCTAGAATATCAAACAGGTGCATAAATATAAATGCTGATGCAATAAAACGAGAAGACTCAAAATACATTAATAGCCCATTGCATTCAGTGGCAATTTTAAAATCTGATGGACCATCTTGATTTTTAACTTCCTCCAACATATCTAATATTGCTTCTAGTGTTTCAAAAATTGTTGTTAGTAGTTAGTGCAAATGAGTTTGACATCCATCTTGTGGTACCAACTCTTTTTATTGCATGAACTTGTTTTTTTGGATAAATTTCCTTTTGCTTGTTTTGATAAATGTCCGATCTTTTTTTACTGCATGTTATGAAACAGTAAAATTTTTCCATATTCCCAAACAAATCTGCTGCTTCTTTACAAGATCCAACAGCAGATAAAACTATTAAATTTAATCTGTGGGCATGACACCATACAAAAAGGGCTTTTGGATTTTCTTCAAGAATTTGTGCTTGGAGTCCACAGTATGAACCCCTCATATTTGCAGCACCGTCGTACGACTGACCAACTAAATTGTTCTTCCAGTTCAAACCACATTTTTCCATTACACATTTAAATATGTCAAAAAGAGCTTTACCAGTAGTTAAAGGTGATTCTGTTAATGCAATAATTCTTTCATGTATTTTAGAATTGAATATGTATCTTGCAATAAATGAAAGGTGCTCCTTGTGTGAAATATCAAATGTTGTATCCATACATATACTAAAATATCCAGCCATTACAATCTGTGACCTAATAACTGATGAAATATATTATGCAATGGAGTCTATTAAAGAATTCTGTCGATCCCAAGAAATAAAAGAATTTTCTTTCTTTCCTTTGACCATTAACTGATTGATATGAACAGATAGAGTAGGCGAATGTTGAGAAATTAGAACAACCATATCTTTAAAATTTCCTTTTTAGTCGCTTTCCCAATTTTCTTTTTGTCCCCTGAATGAGAGATTATGTCTTGCCAAAAAAATTGTTATTTCAATTAACTGTTTTACTATTTCTCTATTGAATGCCACTTGCCGGTTACGGTCTTCAAGTATTGATGGTAGAATTGGTAGGCAACTTTGTTTCAATTTAATTTTTAATGATGCCATTACATGAGTAGAAGAAGTTTCGTGTTTAGTAATTGATAATGATCCATTTTTCCAATGACAAAAACCTACTTTTGTCCACGCATTATTGGTATTTGTATTTTTACCATATAATATACAATAAAGGCAAAATATCTTATTTAATTTAGGAGAATAACTAAGCCATTCCCGTTGTACATATGTGTTATCAATTAATTTTCTGTTGTACCAAGCTGAATGAAAACTTCTGTTTTGATGGTCTTTTTTATAACTGTCAATGCTTAAATCTTGCTCTTTGGGCTGACAAGCTCCCAAACTTAAAATCAAATTTCTTAACTCTGGAGTCCATTGTTCAATTTTAATAAAATTAATAGGATCATTTTTAAAAATAATATTTAAACCATCCGATGGATCCCCCACAGTTTCTTCAAATAATTCAAGTGAAACATTTTTGGCTACAGATGGCTAAAAAGGTATATTTATAATTTACAGTATTAGATCATTAATAGGTACTACTCATCAATCCAAATTTGAAAAATAATTTTATTTACCAAACAATTATTTGTAGAATTGTTGTCCATAACAATATTGGAACCATCCGTAGTTTCTTCAATAACTTGAGGAGAAACATATTTTATGGCTACAGATTGCTAAATTTTTTTAAAATTAATATCAGATAGTTAATAATAGTCAAGATTTTAGAAAATGTTTAATATTTAATATTCATAATACTTGAGCATAAATTATAACTTTCTTTACATAATGTAGTAGACGAAAACATGTTAGTTATTTTGTGACATTTTTTGGCTACAGTGTTTAATATTTTTGGTGTTTTTCCCTATTCTTTTCTGCGCCACCTTTAAATTTAGCCGGAAGGTATGCCTTAAAAGGTTTTAAATAATATAATAAGAATATTAAACGAATTACTGAAATTTAAATTTTAAAAACTCATTCAAAATATTTTAATTGTGAATTAAAATTATTTTATTTGATAATGTGAGAAAACAATATAATTACATGAATAATATTAAAAGGACATAAAGAAATATTTAAATATATATATATTTAAGTATAAATATATTTTAGTTGAAATAAACCCGTGTAAAAAATAAATAAATAAACAAAAATTAATTATATTCATAAAAAAGTTAATGATTTTTTACTGTATATTTCATTTTGGCTCCTGAAGTAATTTAACGACCATTCATAAGGACGTATATGTTGCATTAAATACATCGTAAAAAAAATGCTACAAAAAAATAAACATTTCAAACAGGGTTCTTGCCGCTTTCATTGTGAAAACGAGTGTAGTAAAATCACCGACATTATTATCAATGACTTGTCTGTTATCTCGTTATCAGTGGAGAATAAAATAAAACTAGTATAAGATGTACTCATAGATTTAAGTTTTTTTAACTTTTCAACGAAAATCTAGAAAGAAACACAATCGCAATTCTATAGGTGTGTAGACATTGGTGACAACTTCTAAAAATAATATTTAAACATACTTCTTCATTGAATGATCTATTATTAATTAACAGTGCGATTATATTATCATTCACAAAAGTCATAATATTCAATATCTAAGGCATTTTGTCGTATATTCGTACAAGTCGTTTAAGTTCGTACGCCGAGAAAACTGTAGCACCTAAATGAAAACTGAGCTAAGCCTTAATTTGTCGCAGCCCCTCTATTGTTGTCTGGGTCAAACGACCCTAGAAGACCCTAGTTGGTAATCTCTAGTAGAACTTATCTTTTACCATCGTGTATTCTCCATTTTAATCTATAACGACTTAGCTGAACTTGAATATATTTGCAAAATCGACAAAATGGCTATTTGTACTACTGTAGAATTTATCCAACGACAAATAAATATGAGTTTAGATAATATATGATTTCTGAACTATTATTCTGTAATTATTCTCTCCACCTTCTTTTACATGTTTCTGATTTTTGTATTGTGAAATCACTTACATACATCATAATATAAAAAGTTGATAGCAACTACCTAAATGTAAGTACATAACTATTGTATTTGTAACAATTATAGGGAAATATTAATAATTTATTGTTAATAAATTAATAATACAAAATGTACAAAAGTGACTGTACAATTCTTTGTGATATTACTTAATAAGATAGTGCTATACATTTAATTTTACTTTAATGGTTGTAGAGTATAATAATTTATGTTAAGATGGATTAGAGATATATTTAAATTACAATTTAGTTCTAGAAATCAAATATTGTGCACCCATGACATAAAGTCTGGCATAAATTAAAATAACTTATATGAGTAATATACAATAAGGAATTTGTATATAAATACTTAGAGTCTGATTTTTGATATAAAAAAATGTTTTTAGCTCAGACATACTTTCCATAATCTAAAAAAGAAAATTTTTTTCTTTTTATTTCTTTAATGTCATTAATTCAAATCTCGAAGAATAACAAAAAGGTATTTACGTCAGTTATTCGTTAATTAATTTTCAGACTATACTGATTAATATGTACAAAATGGATTCCGAAAATGTATATTTTATTAGATTTGATTTCACAAAAAGGAGACCCATAAGATGTTATAGCTTTAGGTACTACGAACATGATGTTTAATCGTTGATGAATGTTTTATTTTACACTAGGTATTACCATTTACCATATTTACGTTGAATAATAAGTCAACAATGAACGCTAAGGTTAAAATATATTGTATACACCGTTAACTTATTAGTTAATACTTTAACAGTTACAAATTTAATCTCTTTCATAAAGTATAATACATTTAACATATATTATTTGAATTATTGTATTTTATGACTTAACTATATACTTTTTCTATGTATTTAATTAAATAAATAAATATTCTAAACCTACTCAATAGTGTAGTTATATAATATATATATATTATTACAATAAAGACATTATTATTTTGTATTCTTTTCATTGACAATAATAACTGTAAAATATACACAAATCCCAAGAACTTTATAGAATGGATATAATTAATTTGTTAAATCCAATTATTAATGCATAACAATCTTTTCTTAAGAACTTCGGTATTTCTGCACTAAAATTGAAAGACATGACATAACATAATCATTAATCTGTAATAACTATAAATTTATTTTTGGAAAATTAAAGAAAGCTTAACAGCTTTGTAGTTGAAAAATTGTATTAGAAATAATCTATTTAATAAATTGTACGTATAATGTAGAAAGACTGCATAACTTGTATTGAATAATCAACAGAGTTGTAACCAATTCAATTAGTTTGTTGAAAAATCATTCTGAATAATAAACGACAACTTAATATTATTCCCAACAACTTTTTTATACATATTCAATATTTTATAAAATACCGACTACAATTTATCTTTGACTGATATAAGATGATTGCCATAAATGTATTGCTTCACCAAAAATATACTAAGATAATTGTGGGTTGAGAAAAAACCTTCTACTATCAATTAAAAATACTAAAAGAACCATTATATTATTTTTCTTGAAAATTTAGAATCAAATAATTTTTCTTAACGGTTTAAAAACCAACAATAAAGAAAGAAATACTTCTCTTGTCTTTTTTACCTACTATTAATTTACGGTACCCTAATGGTGAGAAATTGTACATATAAAAATGAAATATACTTAAAATACAAACAAAATACCACTTATAGAAACATGAAAAATTTATTAAAATAATACAGAGGTGAATAATAATGCTGAAACTGTTTGAAAAAGAAAATTTATAGGAATATATGTTCGGTACTCTTTATTTGTGATTTTGGTGGCAGAACTCATTTCTCAGTATAGTATTGCTCCAGTCTGTGAATAATAAAAGTTATTTTTAATAAGTCTGATAAAATATTTTTAAAAATAGTTAATTTTTATTTTAACCTCGAATCGTAAAGTTATTTTAGTTAATTTTGCTGCCTGCCTCGATGCACAACATTTTCAAAATATTCAAAGAGCAAGGAGAAGAGCAACAAATGTCCCTATGCTTTTGGTACATTGAATGAAAATATGAAAAATAAATGTTTAAATTTAAATTAGCAAAATAATATAAAAATGTATAACAACAAATCAACCATATTATACCAATCCAACCAATTATTTACAACCATCCCATTTAACACAGAACAATGTCACACATATTATTAATTGAATAAGAAATATAATTCATTTACCTTTAGATACTCCATAGTATATTCCAGTATGACATACCATGAATGTAGCCTTTAAAAAATTTACACCACACATAAAATATTTTTCGTTCCAATTTAATTCAGCTATAATGACAAAAGCTATAATTAGATGATATTTTATTTTAATAATTTGTTTGAAGTGTTGAAATCTTTTCTAGAGATTTCTTTTTTAATTGTGCAGTGATAAATAATTAAAAATTATAAGGCAGAAGGAAATGTAGAAAAAAGCAATACTGTATACAAAATATTATTACTAGTATTATAAACTTTTTCATTAATGATTGGATTCCCATTTGTTATTGCTATGGTCATAGTAAGGACCAGTAATAGACACATCATTACTTTCCTGAAACATAACAGAAATTCAATTTAAAGACTGTTGAAAATAAAAAATATTATTTCTTAAAGAAATAATATTTTTACATAATCATTTCTTAATTCATTCGTAGGAGTTAACTTCTTGCAAAATATTTGTTGCACCAAAATACATTTTCATTTTAATCCATATTAAGTTTTATAGAGTATTGTGACTAAATGCACTTTGTCAATTTACTTACATATTTAATTTAGCCATGTTTTCAGTTTGAGTGTGCTAAAAATATAATAATTGTATTAGTTTGGCAAAATACTATTATGGATGAGATATTACTTTTATCGATACCTAAATTTTAAACTATATAACCACATACAATGTTACACAAGATTGATAATTTTCTCTTATTTATTTAAAGTTTTGACATGGGCTGATTCTAAATAAAATATATTTCATTTATAATTTATCATATCAAAATTTTTCCAGGATGGAGTTTTGGTTGTATTTAAAATGTTTCCTTTGTTAAAATATATTTTCAAGGAGATTAGGAATAAAAAAAGTACTTCCAAACATAAATATAACCTACATAACTATTGTATTTGTAACAATTATAGGGAAATATTAATAATTTATTATTAATAAATTAATAATACAAAATGTACAAAAGTGACTGTACAATTCTTTGTGATATTACTTAATAAGATAGTGCTATACATTTAATTTTACTTTAATGGTTGTAGAGTATAATAATTTATGTTAAGATCAGTGGCGCAACTAGACCTTATGGTGCCCTAGTAACAAAAATTACTTGGTGCCCTACAATATATTTTTTTCTTTATATATTATATTATAGACTATAGATAAAAAAAAATATGTATATATAAATTATACAAATTATATCATAGGTAGATAGGTTCTTTAATTCATAAAAAAAAAATTAAACATGTACATGTTAACAAAACTTAATTTTTCTAACTTTTAAGTTTGCAAAATTTTCTATTATTTTGTTTATATTTAACTGTTTAGTTTTATTTTTTTCAATGTTCAAAATGGCAATGTTTGATAGTCGCTCTTGATTCATTGAATTTCTTAAATAATTTTTAATAAGTTTCAGTTTAGAAAACGATCTTTCCGCTGATGCAACTGTTACAGGTAATTGTGGTCAGCCAGTTCAAGTAATCGGATTGTGATCCCAGTTGATCAAGTATTGGAATTATTCACTGATTACAATATAAGCTTCCAGTTACCGAAAATCTCGAGCTCAGTTACACCCGGAATTGGTGAGTGTTGGCAATTCGACATTGAAGTTGACATGGAGCCATCGGCCGATAAGTAAGAACGCATTTATACATCATTTTCGTGATTCAAATGGTTTTCTCTCAAAAAAATATACTAGTAGTATTCAATATACCTGTAGTGCCTCTTTTATTTCATGTTCACCAACATAATAGGAGTGATATAAATAATAAATAATTTTTTTATGTTTAATGTTATTATTGTTGTTATTTTATTGACTGTAAATAGCAGAATATGAGTTTTTTCTAGTCGTTACATGCTATTTTAAACTTAACATCCAATCCATGTTGTTCTTGTGTGGTCTTATCGATATTATTATACAGTTATTGTGATTAACGGATAATTTATATTTATATACACAACACATAAAAAAAACAAAAATTAATTGTTCCCTCTAGCATAGGAATGAAACATTTTTGTAAATTAGAATTGTTTTTCTATCTTTATCTAAACAAAGCAGTGAATTGCTTTCAAATTCAAACCCTACTGATAAGTATTATAATATAATTTGAGTAAGTTGTTATAATTTCAAATACTTATTAAATAAATCAAAAAGTAAAATTTTTTTTTAGAAACATAATAAATTAACTTAAATTGAATTTAGTATTGAATACATGTCGGTTAAGAAATATGTATATTAATGCTTGTGATATACATTTAAAAACAATTATTAGTACCCGCAATTTATTAGGTATTTTTCATAACTGCTTTTTAACAAGTTGATGAAATTATTTATTTTATTATTGATATTATTATTATTGTTATTGATATTGTAATTATAGAATAGATATAGAGGTCTTGATTTAAAACTGAATTAATATGTAGGTGCCATTATAGAGTATGTATATAAATTTGTTCTCATCTGTACTTAATACACGTGATTTAATATCCGTGTTTTTAGTTTTATTCATGAGTATATTAAAATACCTAAATATGTGTACTTGTGAAATAGAGAGCTCTAATATTTACCAATATTTTTCACATTTGCTTATTCTATGTAATTTATTTTTAAATTTAGATGTACACCATCAATTTTGCCTATGCTACCGTTTTTGGTTAATTATCCAGATATATCAATAACTCCTGCTGTATTAAATTCTAATGCTGTACCTACATCTCCAGTTACTACTAATAACCAAGTACCACAAGGTATGATATCAATATTGAAATTATTATAACACATTAAATATTCAAAATGATTAATTCATATCTTAGGTGTGCAAGTATCTCCATCTGTTTCAATGGTACCACTTAATAATCAAGAAGTAAGTTTTTTATATATAATATTATTAGAAATATAATTTGTATGCATTTAAAAACAATATCTGATACCTGAGTATCCATTTAAAATATTAAAGTTATCATAATATATAATATATATAATAAACTTGATTTTTTTTTTTTTTTAGACAAAATGCAATGATTTATCAAATGAATATAAAAATACTATAAAAAGAATTGCATTAAATCCAAATATAAATAAGTAATTTTAAAATACATCAATTATTATTATATTTTTGAAATTAATAATATTAATGGTTTGTTTAGTAGGCCAGCAAAAAAAAAAAAAAATTCTACCGAAATTCCAAAAAAAAAAGAAAGAAAAGTGGATCGTGTTAATTTATTTAACTCACCTAACCCAGCGTCAAGTTCTATGACCAAAGTTCCTCAAGAATTAGCAAGTCGACTGACTTCTAAGGAATCAACTAATTTAGATTCAGAGTCGTATCAAATACCAAACGGGATTGAAAAAGAATATCATCTTTCCTCTGATGGTAAATTAAAGGTTAACCATATTGGCTATCCAAGAAAAGATGACACAAAGCCTACAAAGTAATTTTTTTGTTTTATAATGTTCGGTATTCAAATATTTGGTGATTTACATTGTGTTTAAGGACTTAGTTGGTAAGAAAATATTATGTACATCCAAAGTTGAAATTTTAATCAATTTCTTGATTTAAGAGGATACTACCCTCTTAGAGGATACTCCCTCATGTATTGTCTATGTCTTACAAACATACAACATATCAAATTTATGTTCAGTAGTTCGAATCTTGTGTTATATTTAATATTAGAGTAAACTGACCTATTATAAAAAAAACATAAGGTAAAGAACATAATCTTTGTTTTAACCGATATTTTAATTTTTAAGTGAGTTATGAGTTTTTTAAATTTTAACATATAATGATTACTCATTCAAAAATTAAAATATCGTAAAAAGCCGACAAAAAAAAACTTAGATAATATTCTTTACTTAATATTTGGCAATAGGTTAGTTTCTTATATTAAAGCTAACAACACTATATTTCAACAACTGACCACAAATTTGGTATTTAATATGTTGGTGAGACTGAGATAACACATGTGGGTATGGCCTCCTCCTCTTAATAGTTAATTTATTTTAACAATTTACATTTTGTTTTTCAGTGATTTTCTAGTATTTCACACAAGGCGAGAATCAATTAAGATTGAAAGCCCTGAGTTGGTGAACAAAATGATTTATTCTATTAACTTGGCCATAAGAAAGGTTGGTCACAAAATTAAAAATCATTTTATTATTATTATTATATACTTATAAAGAATTAATTTTGAACATAATCAAACCTTTTTTTTCTCAGAATTGCACACCAGAACAGATTGATACTTTTGTAAGTCAGAATTCAGAATTTTTTCAGAGTTTTCATAATGACAGGTAGATTTCTTTTTTACTGTACCCAAATATCTTACTAGTTATTTATATTTCATTACCATTGTTTAGTATTTCTGAAACTAAAAATGTCCTGCTGACTAATTCAAAATCAAACCCACCTAACCTTAATAATGTGTAAGTTACAATATTATAAATACATTCTTATATTTTTTATCAATTTTAAATGTTTTAATAATAGTCAAATATGTTTTCCTCCTACTTTTCAATTTTTTTCATTAGTTTGGACACCAAAAATAAATCTACCAATCAAATTCAACCACAGCAAGTGAGCCAACAACCGTGTACTTCTAAACAATCAATAGCTAAAACTATCAATAGACCATCAACTAATAATAAACAAGTTAATGCATCTCCAAAAATACAACAGATAAATCCATCTCCAAAAATACAACAGATTAATCCATCTCCAAAAATACAACAGATTAATCCATATCCAAAAATACAACAGATTAATACATATTCAAAAATACAAAAGAATAATACATCTTCAAACATACAACAGACTACTAAGCAAAATTATATAAAACCCAATGTATCTTATGTCCACGAGATCCCTGAGACTGTTAATATTAATGAGCCCATTGTTAAGAAAACTGAATCAAAAGAAATGTTAAGAAGACACATAGAAAAAATACGCAGTATGTATATTTATATATTTATAACAAATTATTAGAAAAGGTTATTACTACATAGTATTTATTATATTTTTAGAAAACCCTAAACTTATAGAAGAAAAGTTATGGAATAAAGAATTGGGCATTAAAGACTATTTCAAATTTGAAAATTGTAATATTATACAAGTTGGAAATTATGATACTGTAGCATCTGGTGATGTATTAATATGTTTGCATGGAATCCGTATGATTATTAATGATTTTGGTGAGTGTATAGATCATTTATTATTATTATTTAAAAATATGGTCCACCCGTTATATGTGTTGTTAGCTTCCAGCTTCTATATAAGTTAAAACTTGCCTATTATCTAACTTAAAAGGTAAACAATATCTGTGATTTGCATTGGTTTTTTACAATATTTGAAATTTTAAGTGTTTTATGAGTGTGTTACAACTAGTTAACCTATTAAAATATTGTAAAAAACCAACACGCCTAACTATTAGATAATGTTCTATCTTGAGGAACGAGTTATTGTTTTAGAGACTCGTAACACTGTTGACACTACCACTGAGCCCAAATATATGTCACTTCAAATTATTAACGAGGTCATTGATTTCCAAAAACGTTCAGAAAATATTATTATTCATGGCCTTGATGAATCCCCAAGTATAGATACAAATGAGTGTACAAAATTTGATACTTCGGCCATAATCAAGCTCTTCTCAGTATGCTCCGCCTGCCCTGATAACATAATTAACGTTTCTCGTCTCGGACGTTTGATTGCTAACAAAACTAGACCGATAAAACTGTCATTACGCAACCAGTGCGACGTTAATAGTTTTATTTCGTCTTTCTTAAAAACCAAGCGTAAGTCCCCTTCATCCGTAAATAACATATCCGTTGTCAAAGATCGCTCGCAGACAGAACGCCGCCACATTAAGAATGTTTACACTGATTACCAAAATCGAGTTAACTCCGGTGAACAGAATATTAAAGTCCTCTACATTAACGGTCTGCCAAGAATAGTAACTACCAGTTCAAAAAACTAATTCCGAGGGCAAAGGCCAATAGTAATCAAAAATATATAAATAAATTAAATATTATTTCTAGAAATGTAAACAATAAATCTAATAATCGTACTGATAAGACTTTTACTAACACTAATTTTAATTTTACCGGTTACTATCAAAATGTTCGTGGTCTACGTACCAAAATTAATTTGCTAAAATGTTCAATTCCATCTTTTTCATTTGATTTTTTAGTTTTCACAGAGACATGGCTCAATAATAGTTTCCACGACAATGAATTAGGTTTTACTCGATATAACGTTTACCGTTGTGATAGAAATGAGAAAACTAGCTCACTTAGTCGTGGTGAGGGTGTACTCATCGCTATTAAAAATACCTTTAATTCTAATCTACTTAACATCGACACTTTAAATGTCGAACAGGTCTTTATAAAAGTTTTACTTAACAATTTAATTATCATAATTTGTGCTGTGTATATTCCTCCTAATAGTGATGTACAATTATATCTTAACCACCTCTCAGCTATTGAATCCTTAGTGTGTACTTATCCTAATAGTAAATTTATTGTCTGTGGTGACTATAATATACCTTCTTTAACTTGGGTAAGTGGTAAAACTGGCCTTAAGTGTTTCAACTTTATTTCTTCAACCACAGGCCAGTCTCTTATAGAGGGGTTTTCTCTCTTAAATTTCATTCAATTCAATAACATTGTTAATTCGTCTGGTAACATTTTAGACTTAATATTTACAAGCATCCTTGATACACTAATCAATCCTTGCATTGATCCGCTAATACCTATTGATCCATACCATCCCGTACTCCTAATACATTGCAAGCTACCCGTAGTCACACCCAATCTTAACAATGATATTAATATATTTCTATACAAATCAGGTGACTATATAAATGCTAACTTATTTTTTAATTATTTCAATTGGGCCGAGTCTTTCAATAATCTTGATGTTGAAGCTGCTGCTAACCTCTTCCAAGATGCACTTTTAACAGCCCTAAATAGTTTTGTTCCCCAAAAAATAATTAATAACAATAACAAATTTCCTTGCTGGTTTAATAAAGATCTTAAGACCCTAGCCTGGCAAAAAATTAAAGCTCATTCCATCTACATGAGAAATAAAACCAAATATAACTATGAAATCTTCTCTAAATTGAGAGCACAATACAAGTCTAAATCTAAATCTGTATATTCGGAATTTATTCGCCGTTCTGAAAACGAAATAAAAATAAATCCTAAAAAATTCTGGAAATGGGTTTCTTATAATACTAGCACTCATGATATACCTAATTCTGTTTTTCTTAATGACAAAACTGCAAATAATGGTAGGGATATTGCTGACCTATTCTCGTCCTATTTCTCTTCAGTATATAGGCCGTCGGTTATTCCACCATCAGACATCTCTAGCTTAACCTTCTTTATTAAAAACTTTGACAATATCCTCCCGTTGCACTGTACTATCTCACTTGATGAAGTTTCTGACGGCTTACGCTCTTTATATAAATCAAATTCTCCCGGACCTGATGGTATTTCCGGTTACTTTCTCTCCAGCTTATCAGATTCTATTGCCCATCCTGTCTTCTTGTTATTCAACAAATCACTCAAGGAAGGTGTTTTCCCTTCCCTATGGAAAATCAGCTCTATCACCTCGGTCTTTAAAAAAGGTAATAAGTCAGATATAAAAAATTACCGGCCAATCTCAGGCCTTGTACAACTTTGTAAATTATTAGAGAAACTAGTCCTTAGGCATATAATCGATCCAATCAATAACATTCTGGACAATAGCCAACACGGTTTTAGGCCCGTTAGATCAACCCTTTCATGCAACTTAACTCTGCAGCACTTCATACTTGAGTCTTTTAAAAATAACAGCCAAGTTGATGTTATATATACGGACTTTGAGAAGGCCTTTGATCGTGTGGATCACAATTTACTCGCAATCGCTTTAAAGCAATTAGGTTTTGGTGATCCCCTATTGTCCTGGCTCAATTCATACTTGACAAACAGGTCCCACTTTACCTCAGTCCTTGGTTACTCATCTAGTTTATCACCTGTCCCTTCAGGTACTCCTCAAGGTGGACATTTGTCTCCCATCTTATTCATCTTATTTATCAACAGTATATCATTAGTTTTAATCAAGTGTCACCTCCTATTTTTTGCAGATGATCTAAAAATGTATTCTCGGATTTCTTCAATTAGTGACTGTATAAATCTTCAAGAGGAATTAAATACCTTGTATAATTGGTGCCAGGCTTGGGGAATGAGCTTAAACATTAATAAATGCTACTCAATGTGCTTCTATAGGTCTCGAAAACACATTAGTTATACTTATTATATAAACAATACTGAACTTAATTCAATCTCATCTATCAAAGACCTAGGTATAACATTAACCCATAACCTAAATTTTAATGAACATATAGAACGTACAGTAAAAAAATCACTTGGTGTGTTAGGGTTTGTTAAGCGTCATTCATCTGAATTTAAAAATTTGGATTCACTAAAGTTGCTTTATTGCGCTTTAGTTAGATCCATCCTAGAGTATGGATCTCCTATTTGGAGTCCCTATACTAAATCCAACATTGAGATTATTGAGGGGGTCCAGAATCGATTTTTAAGTTTTGCAGCATATAAATCCAACACAATTATTAACCAGCATGATTATACACCAATAAGATCACTTCTGAACCTTCCCTCTCTAGCCTCTAGACGGGATTTAGCTGATATATCATTTTTACATAAACTAATCAATAACCATATTGATGCACCCTACCTATTAGAACATATTTCATTCAATATCCCTGCTTATAATAATCGAACTACTCCCATTTTCTATTTACCATCACACAGTACAAATTATTTAAAAAACTCCCCTATTCTTAGAGCAATGTCCCTGTGTAATAAACTTGCATCTAATATTGATTGTTTTTTTACTCCATTATCCTCAATTCAGGTTTATTATCATATTTAATTTATGTTATTGTACGATGTCCGTATTCAATTTATTGTTAAACTTGTACTATTGGGCAACTTGCCCGTTTTATTCTTTGAATAAACATTATTATTATTATTATTATTATTATTATTATTATTATTATTAAAAGGAATAAAATAGGTACACTTTTAAAAACATTTAGAGTTGATTCTCTTGCACCTTCAGGCTTTTAAGTCTTAGAACATAAGCTGCTGTCTGACAGGTCATACATTGCAACATAGAGAGATAATTGCTTGTATTGTCCATTTAATACAGCCAGTTTTTCGCAGGAGGTGTCTCATGTATATGTCTCATACCACCCTGTTAGAATCAAAAATTATGCATACCTTCAAAAACTACTCAAATAGCATGCTTCTATAACAATCATTGTTCACAATGACTGCAGATTTTTCTTGTTAACCTTTTAAAAAAAAACCGTCAACTTCTTCAGTCTTCAATACAGTTGTATAATGATACATGTTATTTTTCATACATAAACTTAATATCAAACTAAATATTAAGTATGATAAATGATCACAGTTAAAAATAAAAGTTTTGAAATAAGTGTTAAGTGTCTCATTACATTTTCTAATTTGGTGCTATATCCTAGACAACCTAGAGTCCTAAACTATGAGTTCCTTGTAAAAATGGGTACAAATCCTGTGATTTTTCTGTTTTACTAAACTAAGTACATAACGTCTACTTTTATAAATTAAAAATATTTTGTGATGTTTTGTTTATTAGAATCTAATCCAGTGACTGTTGATATACAAATGGAAAATATTACAAAATTTTTTGGATTCTTCGAAGATCAACCTTTTATTATTTTTTACACTAATAATTTAGCAGCTACTGGCATTCGATATTTATTGAAAATGCATGATAAAACTAAACTACCTTTTGATCCTCTTAGTGAAGGTATATTTTTCTTTTTATATTTCTATTTCTTGTTTAATATTTTCATTTATGGTTATAGATTTTAAAACCAGAAAAATTTTATGGTCTTTTAATTTAAAAAACAATGAGGCACAACAATTGGAAAGATTAATGATGAAGTTACCTAAAGATAAGTATGAATTTTTAAGTTCGGCTCAAGCCGAAAATATACAAAGACTCACTTTTCCATCACTATATAATACTGAAGTGAAGGTATGTTCCTTTTTTTTATTTTTTTATTTATTATAATCATAGATAAATCAGGCTAGATGTATATATACATATATAGCTACGTGAATTAATTATATTTTTTAAAATATTTAGTATTGATTTTTTTTTTCAAAGCTTATCATTTTATATAATATTTATCTCAGATAGACATTTTAAAGTATTAATCTCTTATCTTATATATTTTGATGTTAAACTATTATTACAACACTATTTTTGAATTGAATTAGTCAAATTATGTCATTAGGTTTAATATTCCTTTATACCTTTATATTACTGTTGACTTTCGATAATTCAAAAACCTCTAAATCAAACTACACACCCCTAACACAATCCCCAGAGGAAATCTCTGTACTTCGAAGAAAACACATGTATATTTAGGTCTCCTCAATAAATACTATTTGAATATTTTTGGCCAGAAACTCTATAATAGTATAATTTGAAATTTTTAGTTTCATATAAGCTAAAAATAAATTAAATTTAGAAGTGTGGTTCAAATTAAATGCTCATATTCAGTAAGAATAATTATAATTTTAGCTTAATAAATAACTTATGATGGCGGTGATGTTTCAGGGCATGGACCAATTGCGCCTAAAACAAAATTTTTATACTAGGGTTAGTGTACCAATTGCGCCTCTTATATTTTAGGGTCAGTGTACCAATTGTGCTCTTTATATTTTACGGTCAATATACCAATTGCGTTTGTATTTAAATTATATTATTCTAAATCGCCATGCTCAAATTAGTGTACCTACCTATTATTATATATATTAATATAGGGAATTTTATGAAACGTTATTATTATTACACACATATTTTGATCACAGAAGTATGCATTTGAGTGATGGACGAAAACAAGTTTTCATTATCATCGGATATATTTTATCAGCCTAATTGTTTCGTTGAACACAACATATTGTAGATAGAAGAACACATTGATGATACCCAATATAAATATAAATCGTATTGATAGGTACCCAATAATTATGTCTTGTTAGTCGTTTAGTATTAGTTTTAGTTGTTTGACGTTACAATTTATAATTTTTCAAATTGCTGTAATCAACTCTAATTGTTTCATTTATCACCACTAAAATCCTCAGTAATAAGCGAATAGTTGTCACTATAGACCAGACTGGCCAAAAATATATAAAAATAAAAGAAATGATTTTTTAAAATTAAATTAATGTAATAGTAATAAAAATGTTTAAAAACACATTTTTAATCAAATTTTTTCTCATCAATAATTCAAACTTTTACAAAATCAAAAACTTCTTTAAATTAAATTTTCAACTTTGCCCCTAAATTTAAAATAATAGAAGAATGGATAGGATGCGGTCTTTGATGTCAGAGAGAAACTGTAAGTTTCAAAGTCTCTATCTTCCACTGAGGGTAATAACTAATAAGTAATAACTAGTAATTTATTAGATGGTTAAAAGATCAAAAATATGCCAAAAAAATCTTTATTGTGTACTTAAAAAAGTCATGACAAATAAATTATATTGTATGAACTATTACAATTTACTATTATTTATAAATTATTATTGATTAATTATGTAAAATAAATGCAAAATTAACAAAAGAAAATATTAATTTTGAAACGAGTACCAATACAAAGTTATATAATGTAAATTAAAATTTTCAAAAAGGAAGCTTCTACGGTTGTCAAATAGAATAGATTTTAGACTTCTAAAACTAAAAACATTCTAAAAACTTCTATCTTCGTCATAAGAAACTATTGACGCATATTTAAATCAACATTTGTCTTCAGGTGACAACTCTGCAATGCCTTCAACTTTATTTATTTCTCCGCTTAATATACCTTAATTTTTTTTAATTTGATTTGATTGGATATCTTGCCAATACTAGTGATAGTTTAAGTTTAGCAAATTTAATTTTTATTCCTCCTTCACTTTATTTATTTTCAACATTTTGTACCGATACAAGACTTTCTCTTAGCGCCAGATTTTTCTTATTGTATGAATGGTTTCTGTTGCACTAAAAATTGGATAGCATTACTGCAAGTTAATTTCTTATTGAATTTACTTCAAATTGAGCCAAGTTATCTAAATGTTTAAGTGTCAATAGGCATTGGCGACAAAAATTAGTGCTCAAAAAACTTTTGGAGGAAGAGTATAACCAGGGTTAATTAATATGGTGAATGTAGAATTTATAAATAGTTAATAATAAAAATACAAACATTTAAATAGTTAATATTGTGAATTTGAACACAATTCCAAAAATATTTTTATCTAATTTATAAAATATGCAAAAACAGAAATTGACTATAGGAATCTACATATAACAAAACGTGGTGAATTGTAGACCCTACTATTAAACTTCATTGCAGAGCGAGAAACACACCTTTCTTTCTTTCACATTAAAAAACGCAGCTAACTTTGTTATGTTTATTGGCGTTGCCTATTCATTTTTCTATTATCTGCAATAATATTTGCTATATTTGTGGATATTTTTTTTTTTTGTTAATTTCGATAAAAATAGTTGTAAATTTTTCTTTGGATCAAACTTGACCTTGTAATGATAAATATTTTAATTAATCATTGCATGAAGGGCATCGCTTAGTGGTTGATTGTTATAATAATAGTCAAACTATAACAGCCCTCAGGGGTCCTAAAATCTCATAATTAAAAATATTAAAATGAATATGTTGTAATAATATCAAATTAGTAATTCCTTTCAGGATACTGAATAACATTTTTCATATTGATTATTATTGTTCATAAATTGTAATTAGAAATCTTATTATAAGTTACCTTTCACTCCAATACTAACCATTATTCTATACTTCTTTATCACATGTTGTAATACAGTAACGCTTGCCCCTGAGTTATTGATTTCATTATACTATATAAATATGACATTGTGAATTATGAATAATAATCAACTATAATAGCTGTAAAACTACTAAATTAAATAGTAATTGTTTTTATTTGAAATTTCATTTTTAGAAAAAATCACCATCAGTAAATAAAAAATTTATTGAAGATGATTTGCTAAATACTGTGTAAGTTAATAATCCTTTTAATTTCATAATTTTTTAATCAATATTTTTATTGATAAATTTGTGATTTTTATTTTTTGTTTGTTTGTAGAATGTTTAGCAAAACTTATTCTGATAAAAGAGTAGAGTTAAAGGTTGTGGATTATGGCATGCTTTCCGCGGAAGAATTTTTAAATGATAAACTTCTTGAATTTCACCTGACGTAAGTGCACTTGACTTCAGACTTCATAAATTATAACGAAGGTCTGGATTGATATTCTCTAAAACTGCCTAAAATATGATGCTTATATTTTCTAAAAAAATATTCTCTTTTTATTCTCTTAAAAATTAGAAAAATATAATAAATTATGTAAAAAATATGTGTTTTATTTATTAAATTGAAAGATATTTTAAATGAGATGAGTTTTTTTATTTTGTTAAATTTTTGAAAACATTAAACAAAATATTTGGATTCTGAAAATTTTAATATTTAATAAGTAAATACAATGTTCTCATCATTGCGTAAGAATGACAGACAACATTACAGGTTAACTACCATGGTTAGACATGGCTATACCTTAAAGTACTGTCATCGCGTGTTAAAGTAATAGTAATTGGTAAATCCATTTGCTGTAGTAAATGGTCCCAAAAAAAAAGATTTTTTTAGCTACCTCTATTAAAATTATAATAAATAATCACTTTTTATCTCACAATTGACAAAATATTCCAAAATTTGCTAAATATTCCTTAACCAATGAAATATTCTCAAATTTGTGAAAAAAAACTTTTTCCTGTGAATGTATGTTCAATGAATCGTCTATCATTTTTACTCTCGTTTGATTGCATATTATACTCAGTTACAATATGCAGTAACATATAAATCCAGACCCTAATTGAAACTAATATAAATAATGTGGTTAAAACTTTTTTGTATTGCAGTTATTGGTATGCGAATATGCTATCTACTGAGGACTATGACCGTACATATGTATTCAGTACATATTTTTATACTTCATTATCAAATAAAGGACTCGCAGATGACTGTACAAACTCATATACAAGATTTCAGAGAGTTAGAAAATGGACGAAGAATGTCAATATATTTGAAAAAGATTTTATTGTTATACCTGTAAATGAAAAGTAAGCATTTGATTTAATTGTTCTACTCAATTATTATAAAATAATTTTTTTGTAGTTACCATTGGTATATGGTAATAATTTGTTTTCCATACCTCGATGGTCCAGTTTATTGGGATGGAACTCCTGCACAAGAACCAACTGAAAATGATGATCTTATTGGTAATTAGAAATTAAGCTTGTGTTCAAAAATTTAATGTTATGTATATATATATATACGTATATTTATTTTAAATAAGTTACAAAATTTGACTTCAATTATACCAAAACAATTGTTTTAATCTAAATTTACTTTGTCTGGACCCTAATTTAAAAAACTTCTTTTTCTTATTTTCTTATTTTCTTTTTTCTTTTGCACTACTTTAGAAACAATAAAAACAAAGAAAGTTTTCTTTTAGCTCTGGGGACAAGGTCCTATTAGCTAGTTAATCCGGTAATTTTTCTTATGTATATATAATATAAACATTTTTTTGGATCAAATTAGGAGATTTTATTTTATTTCAAATTCATAAAAATAAATTAATTTATCAATATATTTTTGATTATGTCTTATTTATTAATATTTTATGGGGTTCACAAAAACAATTTTTTTTTCTGCTCAATGTTAAGGGATGTGAACATCTCAAATGTGGTCATGATGTATCTGTTTCATTTTCTTGTTTTTACATTAAAAATTTTTTCACAGAGAAAATAGCTGGGGATTTCTTTTTTTTGTAACTTGTGGAGTTAAGAATTCCTAAACTACACTTCCTGTATTATAATACTGGTATTTTTCGAACAGTTATGCTATAAAAATGATTGACAATCATGGTGTAAAGTATCTAAAAATTTGTTTGACTGAAACAAAAATTTGTTGGACATGTAACTCGTTTGAATATTTCATCCTTTTCTTTTATGTAATTGTTGTTTATTCTGAATCTTAGGAAATTTTTATTTGGTGAATGATTAGGTTTGCTTCATTTAAAAAAAAAACCATTTTATTTGTTTTGATAAAGTCTTCGGTACTAAGACAATTTTTTTCTAATAATTTTTTAATAAAATAGGAAAGAAAGGTAATAATTCTTTAAATTAATTTTTTTTTGTAATTGTTCCGTACAGATTTGGCCAATTTCAATTTTTAACAATCTCCTCAATATTTTAAATTAAATGATATGGTATTATTTTTATTTTTACCTTAAACTATGATACAGAATACTCGAAACTTTTACGAAGCAATAGACTATTTTAAAATGAAGTTTATTATTATCTTTGTGATAGATAAATTAAATTATAAAATAATATAATTTGAATGTCATTTATTTTATAAAAATCTTACTACTTTTAGATCGAAATTTTAAATATGCATGTAATCCTCCAGAACGTGATGAAGCTGATGGAAATACTGAAGATCTTTGGTTCTATAATGTATGTATTTTGAACATATTATATATCAATATTAGTTAATAACTACTACTTTTAATTGTGATGGTTTAAGATCAATTGATTTGAAGCTGAAGAAATAGTTTGTTTACTATTTATTTACTTAGTAAACAATTAATAAATTTGTTTAAGATATGTAAAATGTCGCCCATTAATATCACAGATCTTCATTCAGTTGATGGTAGTAGTAGCTAATATTTATAAGTTTATGGTAGATTCGTAGCTTATGATTTTTGTGTTGTACACTCATTGACTTGTGGGTTATTATTTCAAGTAAGAACAATACATTGGAAAGAATAAAGTTTAAGAATATTGAATGAATTAAATTCATTCCAGAATTAGGTTTAGTATATATATTTATAAATTATGTTAGGCTGATTTGTAGACTAACTATTACAAATTTATTTACTTCAATGTTTTTCAATGAGTTTTTTTTTTGTTACCAACTTTCAAATATCAATTCTATACCAAATGGCAAAAATGCTACAATTTTTTTAATTAAATAATGGTAACAAATAGTGCTATAGAAATGTACCTAATTTTAATTGAAATTTATTTTAAAAAAACATGGAAATTACCAGGAGATTATTAGGTGTTTTCAATAAATACCCAGACAAAATTTATTAAAAATTATATTTCAAACTTACAATTTATTTAAATGGATCACCTTCAAAATAGTGTCCTTTAGTTTCGATACAATGATCCCAACGGTCTGGCCACTTTTTGAAATACCTTTGAATGCCATAGTTATAGCCTTTAGCTCTTGTGTCGCGTTCTGGATAGTTTCATTTTGTCTTCAAATCTCTGGCCTTGAGGGTACTTTTTAGTCTCGGAAACAAAAAAAAATCATATGGAGCTAAATTAGGTGAATATGGAGGGTGAGGTACCACTGGTATATTTTAGATGCCAAAAATTCCCTAATGGAAAGTGCTAAATGCGCTGGTGCATTGTCATGGTGCAAAAACCACGATTTTGATTTCCACGCTTCTGGCCTTTTACGGCATACTTTTTCTCTTAATCTTTCTAGTACTTGTTTATAAAACACTTGATTAACTGTCTGACCTGTAGGTACAAACTCATAATGGACTAAACCAAAAAAACCACGAGCATTGCTTAAAAATGTTTAACCGGACCTGTCGACATTTTTTTGGACGAGGTGAATTTGCGGTCTTCCATTGCGATGACTGAACTTTGGTTTCGGGATCATATCCATACACCCATGTTTCATCACCCGTAATAATTGATTTTATAAAATTTGGGTGATTAGAAACCCGATTTTTTAGTTCCAAGCACACTTCAATGCGATGTTCCATTCGCTCCTCGATTAACAATTTTGGCACTAATTTTGCGGACACTCTTTTCATACCCAATTCATCTGATAAAATCGAATGACAAGTACCAATTGATATACCAACTTCATTGGCTTACGTTAATCAAACGTACCTGCCACAATTTCAGTGATCCTTTGTGTCAAAAATTACTGTATTGTTAGATCTGTACTTGAATTTGGTACTGCATTATGGAATCCTCATTAATTGTATTTGATTTATAAACTAGAGAAGGTCCAGAAAAAGTTTCATATTTTTTTACGCCTTTAAAATTAACTTAGTTTACCAAAGCACTGAGGACATTAAAATGTTCGCGGGTTTAAAGTTGGTTAAGACCAGAAAATTATTATTTGTTGCTAATTTTGTTTAACGGTGTTATTGACTGCTATGAATTATTACATAAAATTTATCTTAAAATACCATCTTTAAATTCTAGACAAAACTCTCCTTTGGCTATACCTAAGTCTAAAAATAATTATTTTACTAATAGTCAGTTGTGCCGCCAAATTAATAATTTTGATTTTTTTTTTACTCTTGTTCTAAATTAAAAATATTTATAATTCAAATAATTGATTTATATTTTTCATTTTAATGTTATTTTCTGTACTATTACTTTACTTAACAATATTAGTTGCTTTTAAATTCACTGTACTCTTACCCCTTCAGGTGTTATCTAATTATTGATTTTTTATAAACAATATAATTAAAACTATTAAAAATTCGTAATTTTTCAAAACCTGCTGTTATTGTGATGATTGGAGTAACCCTTTTGGAAAACTCATGGTTTCACTCAAAATCTAAAAATGTATTAATAAAAGTTCTTTCCTGGAGTATTTTTGTCTAATATGTACAAATATTTAAGACTGGTTTTGATTATAAAAACCATCTTTAGGTTTAAAAAATGTACTCTAAATTATAAAAAATTATTTACATGTTTAAATTTTTATACAAATTATTTTTTACATAAATCTGATTTTTTTTTGAACATATTTAGATTAACTACAAAGAAAAATTGGGCACTAGTTACCACAGTGACGTCAAAAAAATATTGGATAGACAAAAACAAATTAAACAGTAATTTTTTTAATTGCTCAACTAATTTTCTAAATTACTTCTAAATTCTAAGTTTAACTTATTTTTACAGGCCTTGTATATTAGTATTCGATTCATTGTCTGGTGGTCCTAACCGAGCCAGGGTTACAGCTACAATACGTGGTTGGTTACATGAAGAATATCGGGCTAAACATAATAATTCTACAAGAGACTTTTCTAAAAACATTATGAAAGGAGGTGTAATTAAAGTACCTCAGCAGTACAATTTTTGTGATTGTGCTCTCTTTGTGATGCATTATTTCGAAAAGTTTTTCGAGGCAAGTTTAATTTATTTGAATATCATATATAACTAGACTAAATGTAACATTTTTTAATTTTAGAATCCAATTGTGGATTATACTTTCCCAATTACACATTTGGAAAATTGGTTCAATCCTGATGAAGTGTCTAAGAACTATCAAAAAAGAAAAGATATGCAAGGCTTAATATTAAATTGTGCAGAACAATTCGGATTTGAGTTACCTCCAGGATCTTCTTTACCAGTCCTTCGCTATGTTTCAAATAAAACGAAATCAGCTGCCCTCAATGTACCTCAGAATAATAATCAGTTACATCAAAGTTATAATTCAACTACCGACGATTCGGATGATGATATCGAATCTTATATTGATGATGAGGATGATGAAGGTCAAGACGATGAAATAATGGATGAAGAAGAGGAAGAAAACAATATCATAGAAGATGATGAAGAAGAGCACAATTTAATGGATGAAGAAGAGTATGAAGACGTTGGTCAATATGAAAAATATCCTAGTAGTGCCTGTTTCAAGTTTGATACAGAAATAGACCCTACTGAATATCTTCCTGGAGAGGTTGAACCATCATGGTCTGATGAGCAGATGCATGAAGATAACAATTCATCTGTAACTAGTAAGAAAGTGATTAGTTTACCGGTATGTCAATTAAATTATTTTAGATCATTTTATCATATACAAATTTAAATGATAATTAATCAATTATTTTAGCAAAGTAAACCAGTAGAATTAAAAAAATGTTCCAAATGCCAAAGTATATCAGAAGATGGGGTATGCACTTCTTGCCGAATGTCTTCTCAATTTAAAGATGTTACCATGGCACTAGTAGATATACCAGTGGCTCCAGTAGATAATAAATCAATTATTGTAATTGGTGCATCAGATAATCAAAAACCCGATTTAAGTAACGCTACTATTGAGATTCTTGATAGTGATGACGATGACCACGAGATCCCTGAGACTGTTAATATTAATGAGCCCATTGTTAAGAAAACTGAATCAAAAGAAATGTTAAGAAGACACATTGAAAAAATACGCAGTATGTATATTTATATATTTATAACAAATTATTAAAAAAGGTTATTACTACATAGTATTTATTATATTTTTAGAAAACCCTAAACTTATAGAAGAAAAGTTATGGAATAAAGAATTGGGCATTAAAGACTATTTCAAATTTGAAAATTGTAATATTATACAAGTTGGAAATTATGATACTGTAGCATCTGGTGATGTATTAATATGTTTGCATGGAATCCGTATGATTATTAATGATTTTGGTGAGTGTATAGATCATTTATTATTATTATTTAAAAATATGGTCCACCCGTTATATGTGTTGTTAGCTTCCAGCTTCTATATAAGTTAAAACTTGCCTATTATCTAACTTAAAAGGTAAACAATATCTGTGATTTGCATTGGTTTTTTACAATATTTGAAATTTTAAGTGTTTTATGAGTGTGTTACAACTAGTTAACCTATTAAAATATTGTAAAAAACCAACACGCCTAACTATTAGATAATGTTCTATCTGAGGAACGAGTTATTGTTTTAGAGACTCGTAACACTGTTGACACTACCACTGAGCCCAAATATATGTCACTTCAAATTATTAACGAGGTCATTGATTTCCAAAAACGTTCAGAAAATATTATTATTCATGGCCTTGATGAATCCCCAAGTATAGATACAAATGAGTGTACAAAATTTGATACTTCGGCCATAATCAAGCTCTTCTCAGTATGCTCCGCCTGCCCTGATAACATAATTAACGTTTCTCGTCTCGGACGTTTGATTGCTAACAAAACTAGACCGATAAAACTGTCATTACGCAACCAGTGCGACGTTAATAGTTTTATTTCGTCTTTCTTAAAAACCAAGCGTAAGTCCCCTTCATCCGTAAATAACATATCCGTTGTCAAAGATCGCTCGCAGACAGAACGCCGCCACATTAAGAATGTTTACACTGATTACCAAAATCGAGTTAACTCCGGTGAACAGAATATTAAAGTCCTCTACATTAACGGTCTGCCAAGAATAGTAACTACCAGTTCAAAAAACTAATTCCGAGGGCAAAGGCCAATAGTAATCAAAAATATATAAATAAATTAAATATTATTTCTAGAAATGTAAACAATAAATCTAATAATCGTACTGATAAGACTTTTACTAACACTAATTTTAATTTTACCGGTTACTATCAAAATGTTCGTGGTCTACGTACCAAAATTAATTTGCTAAAATGTTCAATTCCATCTTTTTCATTTGATTTTTTAGTTTTCACAGAGACATGGCTCAATAATAGTTTCCACGACAATGAATTAGGTTTTACTCGATATAACGTTTACCGTTGTGATAGAAATGAGAAAACTAGCTCACTTAGTCGTGGTGAGGGTGTACTCATCGCTATTAAAAATACCTTTAATTCTAATCTACTTAACATCGACACTTTAAATGTCGAACAGGTCTTTATAAAAGTTTTACTTAACAATTTAATTATCATAATTTGTGCTGTGTATATTCCTCCTAATAGTGATGTACAATTATATCTTAACCACCTCTCAGCTATTGAATCCTTAGTGTGTACTTATCCTAATAGTAAATTTATTGTCTGTGGTGACTATAATATACCTTCTTTAACTTGGGTAAGTGGTAAAACTGGCCTTAAGTGTTTCAACTTTATTTCTTCAACCACAGGCCAGTCTCTTATAGAGGGGTTTTCTCTCTTAAATTTCATTCAATTCAATAACATTGTTAATTCGTCTGGTAACATTTTAGACTTAATATTTACAAGCATCCTTGATACACTAATCAATCCTTGCATTGATCCGCTAATACCTATTGATCCATACCATCCCGTACTCCTAATACATTGCAAGCTACCCGTAGTCACACCCAATCTTAACAATGATATTAATATATTTCTATACAAATCAGGTGACTATATAAATGCTAACTTATTTTTTAATTATTTCAATTGGGCCGAGTCTTTCAATAATCTTGATGTTGAAGCTGCTGCTAACCTCTTCCAAGATGCACTTTTAACAGCCCTAAATAGTTTTGTTCCCCAAAAAATAATTAATAACAATAACAAATTTCCTTGCTGGTTTAATAAAGATCTTAAGACCCTAGCCTGGCAAAAAATTAAAGCTCATTCCATCTACATGAGAAATAAAACCAAATATAACTATGAAATCTTCTCTAAATTGAGAGCACAATACAAGTCTAAATCTAAATCTGTATATTCGGAATTTATTCGCCGTTCTGAAAACGAAATAAAAATAAATCCTAAAAAATTCTGGAAATGGGTTTCTTATAATACTAGCACTCATGATATACCTAATTCTGTTTTTCTTAATGACAAAACTGCAAATAATGGTAGGGATATTGCTGACCTATTCTCGTCCTATTTCTCTTCAGTATATAGGCCGTCGGTTATTCCACCATCAGACATCTCTAGCTTAACCTTCTTTATTAAAAACTTTGACAATATCCTCCCGTTGCACTGTACTATCTCACTTGATGAAGTTTCTGACGGCTTACGCTCTTTATATAAATCAAATTCTCCCGGACCTGATGGTATTTCCGGTTACTTTCTCTCCAGCTTATCAGATTCTATTGCCCATCCTGTCTTCTTGTTATTCAACAAATCACTCAAGGAAGGTGTTTTCCCTTCCCTATGGAAAATCAGCTCTATCACCTCGGTCTTTAAAAAAGGTAATAAGTCAGATATAAAAAATTACCGGCCAATCTCAGGCCTTGTACAACTTTGTAAATTATTAGAGAAACTAGTCCTTAGGCATATAATCGATCCAATCAATAACATTCTGGACAATAGCCAACACGGTTTTAGGCCCGTTAGATCAACCCTTTCATGCAACTTAACTCTGCAGCACTTCATACTTGAGTCTTTTAAAAATAACAGCCAAGTTGATGTTATATATACGGACTTTGAGAAGGCCTTTGATCGTGTGGATCACAATTTACTCGCAATCGCTTTAAAGCAATTAGGTTTTGGTGATCCCCTATTGTCCTGGCTCAATTCATACTTGACAAACAGGTCCCACTTTACCTCAGTCCTTGGTTACTCATCTAGTTTATCACCTGTCCCTTCAGGTACTCCTCAAGGTGGACATTTGTCTCCCATCTTATTCATCTTATTTATCAACAGTATATCATTAGTTTTAATCAAGTGTCACCTCCTATTTTTTGCAGATGATCTAAAAATGTATTCTCGGATTTCTTCAATTAGTGACTGTATAAATCTTCAAGAGGAATTAAATACCTTGTATAATTGGTGCCAGGCTTGGGGAATGAGCTTAAACATTAATAAATGCTACTCAATGTGCTTCTATAGGTCTCGAAAACACATTAGTTATACTTATTATATAAACAATACTGAACTTAATTCAATCTCATCTATCAAAGACCTAGGTATAACATTAACCCATAACCTAAATTTTAATGAACATATAGAACGTACAGTAAAAAAATCACTTGGTGTGTTAGGGTTTGTTAAGCGTCATTCATCTGAATTTAAAAATTTGGATTCACTAAAGTTGCTTTATTGCGCTTTAGTTAGATCCATCCTAGAGTATGGATCTCCTATTTGGAGTCCCTATACTAAATCCAACATTGAGATTATTGAGGGGGTCCAGAATCGATTTTTAAGTTTTGCAGCATATAAATCCAACACAATTATTAACCAGCATGATTATACACCAATAAGATCACTTCTGAACCTTCCCTCTCTAGCCTCTAGACGGGATTTAGCTGATATATCATTTTTACATAAACTAATCAATAACCATATTGATGCACCCTACCTATTAGAACATATTTCATTCAATATCCCTGCTTATAATAATCGAACTACTCCCATTTTCTATTTACCATCACACAGTACAAATTATTTAAAAAACTCCCCTATTCTTAGAGCAATGTCCCTGTGTAATAAACTTGCATCTAATATTGATTGTTTTTTTACTCCATTATCCTCAATTCAGGTTTATTATCATATTTAATTTATGTTATTGTACGATGTCCGTATTCAATTTATTGTTAAACTTGTACTATTGGGCAACTTGCCCGTTTTATTCTTTGAATAAACATTATTATTATTATTATTATTATTATTATTATTATTATTATTAAAAGGAATAAAATAGGTACACTTTTAAAAACATTTAGAGTTGATTCTCTTGCACCTTCAGGCTTTTAAGTCTTAGAACATAAGCTGCTGTCTGACAGGTCATACATTGCAACATAGAGAGATAATTGCTTGTATTGTCCATTTAATACAGCCAGTTTTTCGCAGGAGGTGTCTCATGTATATGTCTCATACCACCCTGTTAGAATCAAAAATTATGCATACCTTCAAAAACTACTCAAATAGCATGCTTCTATAACAATCATTGTTCACAATGACTGCAGATTTTTCTTGTTAACCTTTTAAAAAAAAACCGTCAACTTCTTCAGTCTTCAATACAGTTGTATAATGATACATGTTATTTTTCATACATAAACTTAATATCAAACTAAATATTAAGTATGATAAATGATCACAGTTAAAAATAAAAGTTTTGAAATAAGTGTTAAGTGTCTCATTACATTTTCTAATTTGGTGCTATATCCTAGACAACCTAGAGTCCTAAACTATGAGTTCCTTGTAAAAATGGGTACAAATCCTGTGATTTTTCTGTTTTACTAAACTAAGTACATAACGTCTACTTTTATAAATTAAAAATATTTTGTGATGTTTTGTTTATTAGAATCTAATCCAGTGACTGTTGATATACAAATGGAAAATATTACAAAATTTTTTGGATTCTTCGAAGATCAACCTTTTATTATTTTTTACACTAATAATTTAGCAGCTACTGGCATTCGATATTTATTGAAAATGCATGATAAAACTAAACTACCTTTTGATCCTCTTAGTGAAGGTATATTTTTCTTTTTATATTTCTATTTCTTGTTTAATATTTTCATTTATGGTTATAGATTTTAAAACCAGAAAAATTTTATGGTCTTTTAATTTAAAAAACAATGAGGCACAACAATTGGAAAGATTAATGATGAAGTTACCTAAAGATAAGTATGAATTTTTAAGTTCGGCTCAAGCCGAAAATATACAAAGACTCACTTTTCCATCACTATATAATACTGAAGTGAAGGTATGTTCCTTTTTTTTATTTTTTTATTTATTATAATCATAGATAAATCAGGCTAGATGTATATATACATATATAGCTACGTGAATTAATTATATTTTTTAAAATATTTAGTATTGATTTTTTTTTTCAAAGCTTATCATTTTATATAATATTTATCTCAGATAGACATTTTAAAGTATTAATCTCTTATCTTATATATTTTGATGTTAAACTATTATTACAACACTATTTTTGAATTGAATTAGTCAAATTATGTCATTAGGTTTAATATTCCTTTATACCTTTATATTACTGTTGACTTTCGATAATTCAAAAACCTCTAAATCAAACTACACACCCCTAACACAATCCCCAGAGGAAATCTCTGTACTTCGAAGAAAACACATGTATATTTAGGTCTCCTCAATAAATACTATTTGAATATTTTTGGCCAGAAACTCTATAATAGTATAATTTGAAATTTTTAGTTTCATATAAGCTAAAAATAAATTAAATTTAGAAGTGTGGTTCAAATTAAATGCTCATATTCAGTAAGAATAATTATAATTTTAGCTTAATAAATAACTTATGATGGCGGTGATGTTTCAGGGCATGGACCAATTGCGCCTAAAACAAAATTTTTATACTAGGGTTAGTGTACCAATTGCGCCTCTTATATTTTAGGGTCAGTGTACCAATTGTGCTCTTTATATTTTACGGTCAATATACCAATTGCGTTTGTATTTAAATTATATTATTCTAAATCGCCATGCTCAAATTAGTGTACCTACCTATTATTATATATATTAATATAGGGAATTTTATGAAACGTTATTATTATTACACACATATTTTGATCACAGAAGTATGCATTTGAGTGATGGACGAAAACAAGTTTTCATTATCATCGGATATATTTTATCAGCCTAATTGTTTCGTTGAACACAACATATTGTAGATAGAAGAACACATTGATGATACCCAATATAAATATAAATCGTATTGATAGGTACCCAATAATTATGTCTTGTTAGTCGTTTAGTATTAGTTTTAGTTGTTTGACGTTACAATTTATAATTTTTCAAATTGCTGTAATCAACTCTAATTGTTTCATTTATCACCACTAAAATCCTCAGTAATAAGCGAATAGTTGTCACTATAGACCAGACTGGCCAAAAATATATAAAAATAAAAGAAATGATTTTTTAAAATTAAATTAATGTAATAGTAATAAAAATGTTTAAAAACACATTTTTAATCAAATTTTTTCTCATCAATAATTCAAACTTTTACAAAATCAAAAACTTCTTTAAATTAAATTTTCAACTTTGCCCCTAAATTTAAAATAATAGAAGAATGGATAGGATGCGGTCTTTGATGTCAGAGAGAAACTGTAAGTTTCAAAGTCTCTATCTTCCACTGAGGGTAATAACTAATAAGTAATAACTAGTAATTTATTAGATGGTTAAAAGATCAAAAATATGCCAAAAAAATCTTTATTGTGTACTTAAAAAAGTCATGACAAATAAATTATATTGTATGAACTATTACAATTTACTATTATTTATAAATTATTATTGATTAATTATGTAAAATAAATGCAAAATTAACAAAAGAAAATATTAATTTTGAAACGAGTACCAATACAAAGTTATATAATGTAAATTAAAATTTTCAAAAAGGAAGCTTCTACGGTTGTCAAATAGAATAGATTTTAGACTTCTAAAACTAAAAACATTCTAAAAACTTCTATCTTCGTCATAAGAAACTATTGACGCATATTTAAATCAACATTTGTCTTCAGGTGACAACTCTGCAATGCCTTCAACTTTATTTATTTCTCCGCTTAATATACCTTAATTTTTTTTAATTTGATTTGATTGGATATCTTGCCAATACTAGTGATAGTTTAAGTTTAGCAAATTTAATTTTTATTCCTCCTTCACTTTATTTATTTTCAACATTTTGTACCGATACAAGACTTTCTCTTAGCGCCAGATTTTTCTTATTGTATGAATGGTTTCTGTTGCACTAAAAATTGGATAGCATTACTGCAAGTTAATTTCTTATTGAATTTACTTCAAATTGAGCCAAGTTATCTAAATGTTTAAGTGTCAATAGGCATTGGCGACAAAAATTAGTGCTCAAAAAACTTTTGGAGGAAGAGTATAACCAGGGTTAATTAATATGGTGAATGTAGAATTTATAAATAGTTAATAATAAAAATACAAACATTTAAATAGTTAATATTGTGAATTTGAACACAATTCCAAAAATATTTTTATCTAATTTATAAAATATGCAAAAACAGAAATTGACTATAGGAATCTACATATAACAAAACGTGGTGAATTGTAGACCCTACTATTAAACTTCATTGCAGAGCGAGAAACACACCTTTCTTTCTTTCACATTAAAAAACGCAGCTAACTTTGTTATGTTTATTGGCGTTGCCTATTCATTTTTCTATTATCTGCAATAATATTTGCTATATTTGTGGATATTTTTTTTTTTTGTTAATTTCGATAAAAATAGTTGTAAATTTTTCTTTGGATCAAACTTGACCTTGTAATGATAAATATTTTAATTAATCATTGCATGAAGGGCATCGCTTAGTGGTTGATTGTTATAATAATAGTCAAACTATAACAGCCCTCAGGGGTCCTAAAATCTCATAATTAAAAATATTAAAATGAATATGTTGTAATAATATCAAATTAGTAATTCCTTTCAGGATACTGAATAACATTTTTCATATTGATTATTATTGTTCATAAATTGTAATTAGAAATCTTATTATAAGTTACCTTTCACTCCAATACTAACCATTATTCTATACTTCTTTATCACATGTTGTAATACAGTAACGCTTGCCCCTGAGTTATTGATTTCATTATACTATATAAATATGACATTGTGAATTATGAATAATAATCAACTATAATAGCTGTAAAACTACTAAATTAAATAGTAATTGTTTTTATTTGAAATTTCATTTTTAGAAAAAATCACCATCAGTAAATAAAAAATTTATTGAAGATGATTTGCTAAATACTGTGTAAGTTAATAATCCTTTTAATTTCATAATTTTTTAATCAATATTTTTATTGATAAATTTGTGATTTTTATTTTTTGTTTGTTTGTAGAATGTTTAGCAAAACTTATTCTGATAAAAGAGTAGAGTTAAAGGTTGTGGATTATGGCATGCTTTCCGCGGAAGAATTTTTAAATGATAAACTTCTTGAATTTCACCTGACGTAAGTGCACTTGACTTCAGACTTCATAAATTATAACGAAGGTCTGGATTGATATTCTCTAAAACTGCCTAAAATATGATGCTTATATTTTCTAAAAAAATATTCTCTTTTTATTCTCTTAAAAATTAGAAAAATATAATAAATTATGTAAAAAATATGTGTTTTATTTATTAAATTGAAAGATATTTTAAATGAGATGAGTTTTTTTATTTTGTTAAATTTTTGAAAACATTAAACAAAATATTTGGATTCTGAAAATTTTAATATTTAATAAGTAAATACAATGTTCTCATCATTGCGTAAGAATGACAGACAACATTACAGGTTAACTACCATGGTTAGACATGGCTATACCTTAAAGTACTGTCATCGCGTGTTAAAGTAATAGTAATTGGTAAATCCATTTGCTGTAGTAAATGGTCCCAAAAAAAAAGATTTTTTTAGCTACCTCTATTAAAATTATAATAAATAATCACTTTTTATCTCACAATTGACAAAATATTCCAAAATTTGCTAAATATTCCTTAACCAATGAAATATTCTCAAATTTGTGAAAAAAAACTTTTTCCTGTGAATGTATGTTCAATGAATCGTCTATCATTTTTACTCTCGTTTGATTGCATATTATACTCAGTTACAATATGCAGTAACATATAAATCCAGACCCTAATTGAAACTAATATAAATAATGTGGTTAAAACTTTTTTGTATTGCAGTTATTGGTATGCGAATATGCTATCTACTGAGGACTATGACCGTACATATGTATTCAGTACATATTTTTATACTTCATTATCAAATAAAGGACTCGCAGATGACTGTACAAACTCATATACAAGATTTCAGAGAGTTAGAAAATGGACGAAGAATGTCAATATATTTGAAAAAGATTTTATTGTTATACCTGTAAATGAAAAGTAAGCATTTGATTTAATTGTTCTACTCAATTATTATAAAATAATTTTTTTGTAGTTACCATTGGTATATGGTAATAATTTGTTTTCCATACCTCGATGGTCCAGTTTATTGGGATGGAACTCCTGCACAAGAACCAACTGAAAATGATGATCTTATTGGTAATTAGAAATTAAGCTTGTGTTCAAAAATTTAATGTTATGTATATATATATATACGTATATTTATTTTAAATAAGTTACAAAATTTGACTTCAATTATACCAAAACAATTGTTTTAATCTAAATTTACTTTGTCTGGACCCTAATTTAAAAAACTTCTTTTTCTTATTTTCTTATTTTCTTTTTTCTTTTGCACTACTTTAGAAACAATAAAAACAAAGAAAGTTTTCTTTTAGCTCTGGGGACAAGGTCCTATTAGCTAGTTAATCCGGTAATTTTTCTTATGTATATATAATATAAACATTTTTTTGGATCAAATTAGGAGATTTTATTTTATTTCAAATTCATAAAAATAAATTAATTTATCAATATATTTTTGATTATGTCTTATTTATTAATATTTTATGGGGTTCACAAAAACAATTTTTTTTTCTGCTCAATGTTAAGGGATGTGAACATCTCAAATGTGGTCATGATGTATCTGTTTCATTTTCTTGTTTTTACATTAAAAATTTTTTCACAGAGAAAATAGCTGGGGATTTCTTTTTTTTGTAACTTGTGGAGTTAAGAATTCCTAAACTACACTTCCTGTATTATAATACTGGTATTTTTCGAACAGTTATGCTATAAAAATGATTGACAATCATGGTGTAAAGTATCTAAAAATTTGTTTGACTGAAACAAAAATTTGTTGGACATGTAACTCGTTTGAATATTTCATCCTTTTCTTTTATGTAATTGTTGTTTATTCTGAATCTTAGGAAATTTTTATTTGGTGAATGATTAGGTTTGCTTCATTTAAAAAAAAAACCATTTTATTTGTTTTGATAAAGTCTTCGGTACTAAGACAATTTTTTTCTAATAATTTTTTAATAAAATAGGAAAGAAAGGTAATAATTCTTTAAATTAATTTTTTTTTGTAATTGTTCCGTACAGATTTGGCCAATTTCAATTTTTAACAATCTCCTCAATATTTTAAATTAAATGATATGGTATTATTTTTATTTTTACCTTAAACTATGATACAGAATACTCGAAACTTTTACGAAGCAATAGACTATTTTAAAATGAAGTTTATTATTATCTTTGTGATAGATAAATTAAATTATAAAATAATATAATTTGAATGTCATTTATTTTATAAAAATCTTACTACTTTTAGATCGAAATTTTAAATATGCATGTAATCCTCCAGAACGTGATGAAGCTGATGGAAATACTGAAGATCTTTGGTTCTATAATGTATGTATTTTGAACATATTATATATCAATATTAGTTAATAACTACTACTTTTAATTGTGATGGTTTAAGATCAATTGATTTGAAGCTGAAGAAATAGTTTGTTTACTATTTATTTACTTAGTAAACAATTAATAAATTTGTTTAAGATATGTAAAATGTCGCCCATTAATATCACAGATCTTCATTCAGTTGATGGTAGTAGTAGCTAATATTTATAAGTTTATGGTAGATTCGTAGCTTATGATTTTTGTGTTGTACACTCATTGACTTGTGGGTTATTATTTCAAGTAAGAACAATACATTGGAAAGAATAAAGTTTAAGAATATTGAATGAATTAAATTCATTCCAGAATTAGGTTTAGTATATATATTTATAAATTATGTTAGGCTGATTTGTAGACTAACTATTACAAATTTATTTACTTCAATGTTTTTCAATGAGTTTTTTTTTTGTTACCAACTTTCAAATATCAATTCTATACCAAATGGCAAAAATGCTACAATTTTTTTAATTAAATAATGGTAACAAATAGTGCTATAGAAATGTACCTAATTTTAATTGAAATTTATTTTAAAAAAACATGGAAATTACCAGGAGATTATTAGGTGTTTTCAATAAATACCCAGACAAAATTTATTAAAAATTATATTTCAAACTTACAATTTATTTAAATGGATCACCTTCAAAATAGTGTCCTTTAGTTTCGATACAATGATCCCAACGGATAGGTACCACTGGTATATTTTAGATGCCAAAAATTCCCTAATGGAAAGTGCTAAATGCGCTGGTGCATTGTCATGGTGCAAAAACCACGATTTTGATTTCCACGCTTCTGGCCTTTTACGGCATACTTTTTCTCTTAATCTTTCTAGTACTTGTTTATAAAACACTTGATTAACTGTCTGACCTGTAGGTACAAACTCATAATGGACTAAACCAAAAAAACCACGAGCATTGCTTAAAAATGTTTAACCGGACCTGTCGACATTTTTTTGGACGAGGTGAATTTGCGGTCTTCCATTGCGATGACTGAACTTTGGTTTCGGGATCATATCCATACACCCATGTTTCATCACCCGTAATAATTGATTTTATAAAATTTGGGTGATTAGAAACCCGATTTTTTAGTTCCAAGCACACTTCAATGCGATGTTCCATTCGCTCCTCGATTAACAATTTTGGCACTAATTTTGCGGACACTCTTTTCATACCCAATTCATCTGATAAAATCGAATGACAAGTACCAATTGATATACCAACTTCATTGGCTTACGTTAATCAAACGTACCTGCCACAATTTCAGTGATCCTTTGTGTCAAAAATTACTGTATTGTTAGATCTGTACTTGAATTTGGTACTGCATTATGGAATCCTCATTAATTGTATTTGATTTATAAACTAGAGAAGGTCCAGAAAAAGTTTCATATTTTTTTACGCCTTTAAAATTAACTTAGTTTACCAAAGCACTGAGGACATTAAAATGTTCGCGGGTTTAAAGTTGGTTAAGACCAGAAAATTATTATTTGTTGCTAATTTTGTTTAACGGTGTTATTGACTGCTATGAATTATTACATAAAATTTATCTTAAAATACCATCTTTAAATTCTAGACAAAACTCTCCTTTGGCTATACCTAAGTCTAAAAATAATTATTTTACTAATAGTCAGTTGTGCCGCCAAATTAATAATTTTGATTTTTTTTTTACTCTTGTTCTAAATTAAAAATATTTATAATTCAAATAATTGATTTATATTTTTCATTTTAATGTTATTTTCTGTACTATTACTTTACTTAACAATATTAGTTGCTTTTAAATTCACTGTACTCTTACCCCTTCAGGTGTTATCTAATTATTGATTTTTTATAAACAATATAATTAAAACTATTAAAAATTCGTAATTTTTCAAAACCTGCTGTTATTGTGATGATTGGAGTAACCCTTTTGGAAAACTCATGGTTTCACTCAAAATCTAAAAATGTATTAATAAAAGTTCTTTCCTGGAGTATTTTTGTCTAATATGTACAAATATTTAAGACTGGTTTTGATTATAAAAACCATCTTTAGGTTTAAAAAATGTACTCTAAATTATAAAAAATTATTTACATGTTTAAATTTTTATACAAATTATTTTTTACATAAATCTGATTTTTTTTTGAACATATTTAGATTAACTACAAAGAAAAATTGGGCACTAGTTACCACAGTGACGTCAAAAAAATATTGGATAGACAAAAACAAATTAAACAGTAATTTTTTTAATTGCTCAACTAATTTTCTAAATTACTTCTAAATTCTAAGTTTAACTTATTTTTACAGGCCTTGTATATTAGTATTCGATTCATTGTCTGGTGGTCCTAACCGAGCCAGGGTTACAGCTACAATACGTGGTTGGTTACATGAAGAATATCGGGCTAAACATAATAATTCTACAAGAGACTTTTCTAAAAACATTATGAAAGGAGGTGTAATTAAAGTACCTCAGCAGTACAATTTTTGTGATTGTGCTCTCTTTGTGATGCATTATTTCGAAAAGTTTTTCGAGGCAAGTTTAATTTATTTGAATATCATATATAACTAGACTAAATGTAACATTTTTTAATTTTAGAATCCAATTGTGGATTATACTTTCCCAATTACACATTTGGAAAATTGGTTCAATCCTGATGAAGTGTCTAAGAACTATCAAAAAAGAAAAGATATGCAAGGCTTAATATTAAATTGTGCAGAACAATTCGGATTTGAGTTACCTCCAGGATCTTCTTTACCAGTCCTTCGCTATGTTTCAAATAAAACGAAATCAGCTGCCCTCAATGTACCTCAGAATAATAATCAGTTACATCAAAGTTATAATTCAACTACCGACGATTCGGATGATGATATCGAATCTTATATTGATGATGAGGATGATGAAGGTCAAGACGATGAAATAATGGATGAAGAAGAGGAAGAAAACAATATCATAGAAGATGATGAAGAAGAGCACAATTTAATGGATGAAGAAGAGCACAATTTAATGGATGAAGAAGAGTATGAAGACGATGGTCGATATGAACAATATCCTAGTAGTGCCTGTTTCAAGTTTGATACAGAAATAGACCCTACTGAATATCTTCCTGGAGAGGTTGAACCATCATGGTCTGATGAGGAGATGCATGAAGATAACCATTCAGAGTGAGTATAATTGTTTATTAGTTTATTACAGTATTATAAGACATATTAAAATTAATAAAATCTGTACCTGAGTATAATTGTTTATTAGTTTATTACAGTATTATAAGACATATTAAAATTAATAAAATCTGTATCTGAGTATAATTGTTTATTAGTTTATTACAGTATTATAAGACATATTAAAATTAATAAAATCTGTACCTCAAAAATTAATTTGAAGAAATTAAATTTTTCATGAATATCCTATTACATATATGTACTAACTTTTTCAACTCACGGCGCCGTTTTGGAACTGAGGCTATCTAATGGCGCTGTTGATCAAACTGGAGACCGTTTTTTTAAGATAAAAATGATTATATCATAACAAGACAATAGTCGACAGCGCGGCGCCCTTGTGAAGACACCAAGGCTCAACAAGTCGCCTCGGGTTCTATATTATGATATTCCGGATAAAACGATTCTCAGCCATGTATTTGGTTGGTTTTATATTATCATGTGCAGTAATTTTGGTCGGATATAACGATATCAGTTATAACGATAATTCGGATATAACAATATTAATTTGAAATGAAAATTTGTTTTTTTATTTACCACAATTTTTTATTTATAACAAGAAAATGGATTTCGTCCGGTGCGATAATTCGTAACGTCACTGAGAACCATTTCTGATGCTTAATTCGTTAAATGGAATAGAAAGAGGAGAAAATTTCAAACTGAATACAAAAAACAGCGCTCAAATTCAATGTTTTTTAAAAATAAAAATGTTATTATCAAAAAAAAAAAATTATACAACTCGTATTAATATTATACTACAGTATACACTGTTACACACATAGTTAAAATATTAATAAATCAAACATAAATATATTTTTAAAAAAGTTATACAACTTGTATTCATATTATACACTTTAAGGTTTTGCAGTTAAAATATCAATAAATCAAACATAAATATATTATAAATATTATTATTATTATATAATATATAATTATAAATTATATTTTTTTTGTTGAATGCAATTTGAAAAAACAATCCAAACAGAGGTGTTTAGAACAGCCTGGACACTTCGTTAGTACTTTACGTGTAATTTTTTGTGCGTGTTCCCTTCCACCTTGTTGAACCATTTCGAAATAACAATTTGAACATCTACCACGATTAGAATTAACAATCTTATGAATTTCTCCTTCAGTTGGTTTGGGTATCATTGGTATGTTGGCTTTCATTAGTAAAGCTTGAAATATATTTTCTCCTTGTTGTTCGGGAGTGCATAAAATATTTCATTGTGAGAAGTTTAAGAGGACGCCACACCGAAAGTGAAACGTCTACAACGACCGAGAGAACGCGCTGTTTGGTGTTTTCGCGATGCGCAAGCACGCGCGGGCGTTCGATGACACTCCTATTATTCGTAGTCGGTGACCGCGGACCGGTCCGTCGAGCGTGCTAGTTCGGGAGCTCAAATTATTATTTCATGAACCTTCGTCGTATACTTTTATACCGTGTGGTGTGTACGCAGCGCGTAGACATGAAATGCATACATGCGCATACGTGCATAGTACACATAGAAATAGTACTCTGTTGCAATATTTTTAATGTCCTCGGCCTGCGCCTACCTAATTAAGATGTATAGCTACTGTTTACCTATATGTATTCACCAACCTATAGATTATAAAATCATTATTAAAATATATTTTAAATCATGTTCAACACATTATTACTTTTTGAGTTATAAATAAAATATTCCGAATGAATAAAAATTAAATAATGATGACTTGATACTTATACAACATAGTACATTCAAACGGAACACAGGCAGTTAGTCATTCTCACTGATACAATATTTTCAATCATTTTTCTCAAAAACACATTTCTCTGCAAAAACACCGATTTGTTAGCTTATATGAACACGAAAAATAAATTTTGAAGAAGAACTGCATAGGAAATACAGGATATATAATATATGTATTCTATGCATACCAACAAACTTTCACTAACTACTGCTTTGTTAATTGTTGTGTAATTATTGTCTGCTTGGTCTTTTTCCGAACATATTAAACTGGTTTCACCACACATTTTACATTTAAATGTAAAATCTGATTTATACCTTCTTTCATATTCCGATTGGAATTCTATATTAATAAAGGATCAGCCATATGCTAAATTATGTTTGGTATTTATAATTTGGTTGAAAAAGAAGGATATATCTACAATCCTTCTTCCTTCAAGTGTGCTATGAATTAATATGTATAATTGTATTAAAATAAATGGTACATATATATAATATTTACTATCTTTTTTATTTCTATCGAATAACCAGTAGGATATAAATTTGACCAGTTCAATAATATTATATTTAAAATTAAATTTATGTAAATATTATTACAACAAATAGGTTCCATTTCAAAATTTAATCGACTTAATCGAAAACTGGGTTGCGAATATTTTATCATTATTTCATAATTTTGAAGGTTGTTAAATTATTTTTATTATTAAAAAGACATTAGAAAAAATGACCTCACCTATGCACCAACTAGTCCTAAAATAATGAAGAACATACGAGTAAGTACACAATATACATCACACATGTGACATGTACCTACGTCATACTTATCACATATGACCTATTTATTATTATAATATACGGTTTTGTTTTATGTATTTACAAATTCAAGAAAATGTGCGAATTATTTTAGTTAGAATTTCATAAAAATTTTTCTTTTTAAATCTAAGATTTGAAAATATAACACAAGATTGTCTACCTCTATCAAAAAAAAAATATAATACCAAATCAAATCAAATTTTTATGAGCGTTTTCATATATTTACAACATTGGATATTCACTCGATTTAAAAAGGTTCCACTTTATTCATAATAAAAATATTATCAAATATACTTAGTAATATCATAGGTAGGCTGACTGACCATCTATATAAAACATTATAGATACATATTAGATAATCGTCTTGGTAGGTCACATACTAAACTCGATTTTCGCTCGATAGGTCACATACTAAACGAATACCAAATTTTTATGAATGTTTGAAATTTAAACTTTTACGAAATTACGTAAAACAATGATTTATCCTCAAACGATTTTTGATATTTGTTTTTATTCAAAAGTATAGTTAGTTAAAGTAAAGTCGTAGAAACATAAAACTTCCACTAGTTGACATTTTCTTTAAATAATTTTTTTTTCAAAATATTTCGTTAATTTTTTAGCTATTTATAGGCATTTGAAATATACGTTTTTTTTTTTTTTTTTATAAATGTCAAACATTTTTTGACTGAGTTAAAATACTTGAAAATCTTATATAAGGTTTCACATAAGATTATCTACAAGTGATCCAAAAATTATCAAAATACATATGCACAGTTTTTTTTCATATCCGTTTGAAGTTCAAATATTGACAAAACTTGTCAATATCACGAATATTTGCAAATTATTTTGTAGTGAAAATTGTTTTTTTTTTTTTGTTTTGTTTTCATAGCTAAGAATTGAAAATTTAACACAAGTTTGTCCATATACAAATGATAGGAAATGCATTCAAATTTAACATATCAATTATAGTGTCTTATATTACCGAGGTTCCCTACTAGTAGGTAGTCCTACTTGCTATTGACAATCATTATTTACTTTACCTACTTAATTTTACATAAAATAAATCATTATTCCTTTTTTTTTAGATACATTAGATATTTATTATTGGTTCCAGGCACGTACACAGAATCAAATTTCGGGGGGGGGGGGTTTACAAAATATAGCAATATAAATTGTACAGCAACATAATAAAACAATTTCTTCCTACTAACTTATTATTTTTAATGTGACAATTATTATGCTAAATATTCAAACTTTATGTATGTAATTTATTCAGTGTTCAGAAGTACTTATATTTAGGAAATAGGAATTTTAGGAATAATAATAGTAATAATAATAAATAAAACTTTAAATAATATGTATTATGAACGTCGAACAGAACAGAAATGTATTTGATTATTATATGCACATACAATTACCTAGGTATATTAAACTTTTAAGTAGATAGAAGAAAAAAATCAAAAAATGTATATACATATTTTATGTAAAAAAAAAAATACAAACTAAAGTATAAAATCCCATTTTCGTGGTAACATAGCGAATCTATCGATAATTTCTTCCACATTTAAATCAATATTTCGGTATATGTTTAGTAAGGCCAATCCAGTAAGTCTCGTTTCTCCCATATTGTTTACTAAGTATGTTTTAAGTTTTCGTAGAGTTGAGAATGACCGTTCAGCAGTAGCAGTTGTAACAGGCAATGTGGCCAAAATTGTTAAAAGACTGTGAATGTTTTGGAAAAAATCATAAGACATTGCAGACAAAGTAGTCAATGATGTAGTTGGAGGGTCTCTATCAGACACATTTTTCCATTTAGCTAGCCATATTTTAATTTCTGCGTCAAATGTTTCATAATTAGGTAAAATATCTTTATAAAAAAGCGCTACCTCTTGAAAATCTTTTATATCGGTTGTATTTTTAAGAAAATTTGGAATAAGTGATTGTAGTTTAGCCATAACATGATGATGATTACTAATCATTGATTAGTAAATCTATCTTGTAATTGACAAATAAAATGATCTAAAAAAGGTAAAAATATTGATCTTTTATAATACTGTTCCGGAGTATCAGATGGAATATTGTTACGTGCAGTTTGTCGACCTACAGTTCTTGGTACCTCAATAATTCCTTCTAACATAGACTCTTCTGAATTAGAAAATATTTGTTTAAACTCATCATCGCCATTTTCTCGAATTTCTTTAAATATTTGACATACATCTGTTACTCGCTCATAACAATATGACAAATCAATATTTACTTTTTGTAGTGCTATAGATAGTGGTAAAGTTAAAGAAAAAAACTTCTCAATCACGTGTAAAGCTATAATAAAAACTGATATATTCTCAAGCCCGTTCGGATTACCGCGTCTTTCGGATTAGCCTGTGTTCGGATTATCGAGACCCGACTGTAAAGGTGGCTACACACGTAACTGCAAGCTTGTGAATCATGCAGATACAATCTTTTTGTACAAGCATGCATAATTTTCCTTTGTCACCACACGGCACAAGCATGCTTGAAAAGCAAGATCAGTTTATGTTGTAAACATGTCGAGTTCGGACGATGACGCTCTCGCTCTAGCTGCTTTTGCTATAATTTTAAAAAAGAAAAAACGCGCTTTGTGGTGTAAAGATTGGTTGATGAAAAGAAAAACTTTTTCTCATATCAATTTATTAAATGAATTAAAAATATATCCATGAGATTGGCACAATTACCTTCGAATGGACGAAGAAACTTATTTAAACCTTTTGTCCCTAGTGTTGTGGACACCGTGAGGTTGATCCGTCGGCTCCACGTAACGTTATGAGTTCGCTGTTTTCGGACTCACCAGAGTTGGTTATTAGGTTTGGTTTAGGAAGAGTTTAAGAACACGCGAGTTAGGACTAAACTAAAGGAATTTCCATGATGAAAATAAGGACATTTTCGACGAAAATTACACTAGTAGAGATTAGCCGAAACAGTTCCGACAAGCTAGAGTTTTCTATATCAATAGGTATGCCCTCTCCTACGGGTAGTTGGGTTTTAATTTCCTTAATTTGATTTTTAAAAGTTCTTACATCGAGTAAACTGGAGTGAACTTGTCCTTGAAGGGCCATGTTTATAATATTTACTAAGTTCTCTGTTTCGAACGCGTATTGTGTGAGAATTATGTTTAATAGTGATACCCTCTCCTCCAGTGCTGCTTTGAAATTTAATATACCTATTTCTACCTTCTCTGCCTGTATTTCATGGAGTAAATAGTTATACTTATCAGTTAGTCTCTTTTGGTGTTCCTCTGTTTCTAATAATGAAGAATTTACATTGGAAATAATGGATTGCATTATTTGGGTCTGCGTATCCGCTAATTGGGCCATTCGGATTTTAGAAAATTCGAGTTCATGGATTTTATTATAAAAATATTCAGCGTCGGTGCTGTCGCAGACACCGAATAAAACGTTAGCTATTTTACCTACTATGTTTAATAAACCTCTTTTGGTACGATAATTATTCCTGGGTGTTTCTATAATTTTCATTACGTGTTCCCTATTGTTGTTAATTTCCGATAAGAAACTATGCGCTTGGTTACTATATTGGGAACAGATTTGCTGAACGTAATTTATTTCTAGAGATTTGCCTAGCTTACAGGATTCTTTAACGTCTTCCATCATGTTATCAATTTTACTATATTTTTCGTTATAATTTGTAATATTTATATATGTTAAGAACCGCCATTGCGAGTTGAAAACATGCAAGTGATTTATTGCATGAAAGTAAATTCCCGTTGGGTTGTGTAACGGAGTTATCTTGAACTGAGCTGAGATTGGATATAGCTTTATGGAGAATCTGTAACATTAGCATAATTATTGATTAATTGGTATTCTAATTTAATTGGCAATCTTGATTTCGTTTTTATGTAGTCTAATTTCTTTTCTACCACGTTGGATTGAAATATTTTCATTTTCGTGTAGGCTTATTACTGGAAAAGGGCCTAACCATTTTTGGGCCAACTTTCCCTTTTGATTATGATTTTTAATCCACACTTTATCTCCGACATTGACCTCAATTTGACAGTTATTTTTATCGTATTTCTCTTTTGACTTTTCCTTAGATGAAATAATGGTGTCTCGTACTATTTTATGTGATTCTTGTAATTTCTGTTTTAGTTCTGCTGCATAATCATCGTAATTGTAGCTTATAGTGGGAGCTCGACTTAGAGTATGTGGGACAGATGCAGGAAAACCATAAACCAGTTCATAAGGCTGATACTTGGTCGTGGTGTGTATTGTAGTGTTATATACGAACATCGCGTATACAACATAATCGTCCCAATTTTTTTGATGACTCTGTACATAGTGTCTCAGATATTCCGTTAGTGTACGGTGCGATCTCTCCAAACTTCCATTTGACTGAGGATGATAGGGAGTTGTGTTTATCTTTTCAATTTGTAGTAACTTACAACATTCTTTAAATAGTTTACTCAAGAATTCTGTTCCACAGTCTGTCAGGATGATTTCCGGAATGCCGTGTTGGCAAATGAATCCTTCAACTAACGCCTTAGCAACACTACTCGCGTCATGTGTGCGTAACGGAAATGCTGCTGAAAATTTTGTCAGATCGTCTTGTACTGTTAGTATGTAAGAGTTATTTTTATCTGATGTTGGTAAGGGACCTACAATGTCCAAAGCTATTCTCTCGAATGGTCTAGACGCTGTTGTCGTAATTATCATTGGTTGTTGTATTGTTGTGTTGGTACTTTTGTTTTTTTGACATGATGCGCATGATGATATATATGCTTGAACGTCTTTATTTAAGCCCAACCAATTGTGATGTTGCTTTATTCTTTTGATCGTTCTAGATACACCTTGATGTCCTCCCATTGGCGTATTATGGAACTCTTCTATTATCTTAAGTTTTTCCTCATTTGAATACTCGTTATTGTCGAATATTAATATTTGAGTTTGTGTATTCTTGAAAACGTATCTGATCATTGTTCTGATTTCCTGCCATTCAAGTCCATCTAAGCCACAAGCGATCTTAGGCATAGCTAACTTCGTAATGTTTTTTGTGATGCAAAACTGCTTAAGGTTCATTAACGTTAATAATACGTTTTCATAAGTTGGCTTTTGCCAAATGTATTCTTTCGTTATCAGACAGATTATAACTCTTTCCTTAGATATAATGCTTGCTACTTCCGTAACTGGCTTATTTTGATCTTTGAGCTCTTCAACTTGTCCAAATCTCCTTCTAAATTCAAGAGATATTCCTTTGTCCATTTGAAAATCCTGTGAGACACAGTGACCTATAGCATATTCTTCATGAGCTTCAAATAAGTCTCCTGTTATTTCTTTAACATTTCTGTTCAGTATTGGCCGTTTTGATTTTTCTTCAATATATTCTTGATATTCTTTCGACATTTCAGATTCTTGTGAAACGGTCGTTACGCCTATTCTACTTAGAGCGTCCGAATTTGTGTTTTGAGTACCTGGTTTATATATTACTTCGTAATCGAATTCCTCCAACTGCAGTCTCCATCTGACCAATCTGGATCCTGGGTCTTTTACACCAAATAACCAGGAGAGTGGTCTGTGATCAGTCACTATGGTGAACTTTCTACCATACAGATATGGTCTGAATTGTTTTGTGGCCCAAACAATTGCGAGCAATTCTTTTTCTGTGGTACTATAGTTCTTTTCCGCCTTATTCAGCGTGCGAGACGCATAGCTGATTGGTAAGTCTGACCCGATCTTTCCTTGGGAAAGAACTGCTCCAATCGCAACATTACTAGCGTCCGTTGTTACCACGAATGGTTTGTTGAAGTCCGGATGTTGAAGTAATGGTTCTTTAGTTAATATTTCCTTGAAGAAACTGAACGCTTCCTGGCAAAGATCTGTCCATTTGAACGGTTGACCCTGTTTCAATAGTTCAGTTAAAGGTTTTGCCATTTTACTGAAGTTTTGAATAAACTTTCTATAATAACCCACTAAACCGAGAAAGGATTTGACATCTTTTGCATTTTTTGGAGTAGGATAGTTATTTATACATTCTACTTTTCTAGTATCCGGTCTTACGCCTTCTTTCGTAATGACATGTCCCAAGTAGTTTACTTCATGTCTCAAAAATTCACACTTGGGTGGTTGTAGTTTTAGATTGAATTTTCTTAGTCTTGTAAAAACTTCTCGTAATCGCTTTATATGTTCTTGCAGAGTTGAACTTACGACTATTATGTCGTCCAAATAGACAAATGTTCTATAGCCGTTAATTCCCTGTAAAACTCTATTCATCAATCTTTGGAACGTTGCTGGCGCTCCTTTGAGTCCAAAGCACATTCGGTTAAACTCATAATGATTCTTATCCGTACTAAACGCGGTTTTTTCCTTGTCGTTCGGATGTATTGGTATCTGATGATAGCCACTCGCCATGTCTAAACAGGTGAAATATTTAGCTTTCCCTAATTGGTCTAAGATTGAGGTTACGTCTGGCATGGGAAAAGCATCTCCTATTGTTAGATTGTTCAATTTTCTAAAGTCTACTACCACTCTGTATTTCTTCATTCCTAACGAGTCCTCCTTTTTGGGAACAATTAAAAGAGGGGCATTCCATGGGCTTTCACTTGGGCTGATTATCTCATCTTGAATAAGTTGTTCCATTTGTTTTTCTATTTCTGCTTTTTGCGCATATGGTAAGCGGTAAGGCCTTTGATATATTGGTTGTGTCCCACTGGGTGTTTTTATTTCGTGTGTAGTTGCCTCGGTGCATCTTATTTTATCACCCTGTAAGAAAAAGATATCCGAAAACTCACTACATAGGTTTTCTATGGCCTCTTTTTCTTCCGCGTTCATGTGATCGCATTTTATAGCATCTTTTATCAATTGAATGCGATTATATTTATTCTCTGGAATTTCGGTAGTCTGTATACTGTTGATTGTTATGACGTCAAAGATTTCGTGTGATAACTCGGAAAGTTTTGGTACAACTAGTGTTTGTGATTCTTCCGTTGCGTTCATCACATTAAGAAGTATTTTCTTGTTTTTTACTAAATTTAACACATTGGCACATAATACGTTTTTGTTTAACTCTTGTGCGTGAATGAGGATAGTCTGCTGTTCAGTTATATCTTCATCATCGACTTTGATCGAGATGATCATTTCACTACGTGGTGGTATTGTATTGGAGACGTCAGTTGAAGTCATCAGTTCCCCTTTGCCGACATCGATGATCATTTGGTTGCCCTTTAAAAAAGGAGTCCCTAATATACCATCGCCGGTGACCGGAAATGTCGCACCAACCACTTGAAATTCTGCTTCGTATTCTTTGTCGTTTACTATTACTGTTAACATCACACTGCCCATTGTATTAACTAGTTTATCATTTATACCTTGCATGTTATAGATTTTGTTATCTGACACTAGAACATCGTCCATTAGTGTGTCTAATTTAATGAGATTTAATTCTGAACCTGTATCCAAAAGTAAATTTGCTGTGCGTTTGATACACTGTGGTATTTCGCATTTGACGTGATTATCTTTCAACATTACCTTTACATTTAAAACATTTAATTTTGGGTGATTATTTTTAGTTCGCGAACCGGACGGACACCCCTCTTGCCCGGTTCTTTGTCGTTTCCCGATGTTGATGCTTGGTCATTTTGATTTCCTTTTCGAGCATCGGAATTCTTTTTTTTATAGCATTCTTCGACTGTGTGCCCTTTAGTTTTACAATATGAGCAAAATTTTGACTGCATATTCGTATTTGATACGGTCTGCCGTACATAGCTTTTTTGACCTGTATCTATTGTATGACGTGCATATTTGCATTCAGCTGTACTATGATTGTTGCGTTTACAGTTTTTACAGTATTTGTTGATAGAATTATTGCCCAAATATTTATTATGAAATATTTTTTGTGAATCTTTGTTGGATTGGTAAATTTTATCCTCTTCCAGGCTGGCTTTTATAGCTTCTTCCAATGTCTCATAGTTCTTCGATTTTATTACATTTTTGATAGAAGACGGTAAGCCCTCTATATACGACGTCAAGGTGACTTGTTTTATGTATCTGTGTACTGCCTTAGCGTCTGCGGTAGATATATTGCTTGCGCTTACATAACAAAGTTCATGTAACGTTTTTTCTACTCTTGCCGAGTATTCTTGTACTGTTTCTCCATTCTTATGTCTCATTGCTGATAGCTCTAATTGTAGATAACCAGGAGTACGTTTCGCACAGAACGTTAGTTCCAACAATCCTTTTGCCGATTCCCACGTCGTGATTTCCCTGTGCTGGATCGCTGCATAAGCTTTACCTGATAATTTCGATATTATTACTTGTAGCAAAGTGGGACGAGACTCCTCGCTAACCGATCTCATCACAAAACTACATGTGTTTAAAAATGGATATATTTCTCCCGCTTCTTCCCCATTAAATTTGGGTACCAAATGTATGGCCGTGTCTAGGAGCAGTGGTGTAGCTTTATTTGTCATTGTAATTATTGGTTTAAGAATTGGAGTGTTATCTTCAAAATTTATGAGAGAGATTAAAGTGTTTAAACTGCTTGAGCGTTTACCTAAATTTCGTGTCCTAGACCTAGTGTTTCTCCTATTTTCTCCCGGGGACTCTAAGCTTGTTCGTCGCGGCGGAACGTAATCAGGGTCGGAATTATTAAAGTTAGAATTACTATCGTCACTATCACTTGTGTACGTTGACATTCATTGAAATTTTATACAATTTTAAAATTCGCGTCAGATTCTATGTAAATAATAATAATAAAAAAATTACAATTTGTTTACTTATATTACGTTAGTATATTATATTATGAATAATTACTCACAATAATCCTGCCAGAATGATTGCGACCGTTGAATGCATAGTACCCGTGGTTGTAGTATCTCGTACGTGGTGTTGTCCCGGAATATGCTCAGCTGTTGTTTTACTTCGGCTGTTTGACCCACTCCCGTCGTTGACCGCGTACAGGGCTATTGCGTTCAAGGCGGCGGCTGCTACGCGGGCGGCTACACAGGCTGACGTCACGGCGGCAACCACGATGTTGGCTGCTACGGCGGCGGCTGTATAGACTGATGTCACGGCGGCGGCTACGCAGTACGACCGTTGATTGCTGACTCCAGTCGTATTATGTTTCGACGCGTGTGTATGTTATATGTATGTAATATACAGACGCATACCATTCATATGAGTACGATTATAAATGCGTATGACAAAGACGTTTATTGAAACGTGTGAATTATATGGTGCATATATGTATGTACTATGTACGACGCGGTAATATTATGTGTATATAACGACGAAATATATTACCTCGTATTTTGAATATTACGTAGCTACGTGTGTAGTGTAATATTAATTGACTTCCTGTGTCTTGTACCCTTCTTGTCCAAAATAACCAAATATCCAGATAATGCTCCGAAAAAGCACCGCTGCCACCAGATGTTGTGGACACCGTGAGGTTGATCCGTCGGCTCCACGTAACGTTATGAGTTCGCTGTTTTCGGACTCACCAGAGTTGGTTATTAGGTTTGGTTTAGGAAGAGTTTAAGAACACGCGAGTTATTAGTTAAAATGAATAGTTTATTAAAAATGAATCGGTTATGAAAAGATCATATACATAATACATCTACTGAGGTTAACTACTGAGACCCGACTGTCTCTGTCATGGCGGACGGCGTTAGACGTCCGTCGAACAAAAGTGATTACTTTGCGTTAATCCCCGTATTTTAAATACATGACATAAATACTAATAATTATAATAATAATAATAATAATAATAATAATAATAATAATAATAATAAGAGGAAAGAGGGGCTCGTAACACTAGTAACACCTTTAATTAAAAAACAAAATACCATAATGAGAGAAAGCATAACACCACATGAAAGATTAACGGCTACATTGAGATTCCTCGCAACCGGAAGAAGTTATGAAGACCTAAAATATTCTACTCTAATTTCACCACAGGCTCTAAGTTACATAGTTCCTGAAACGTGCAATGCTATTTACAAGGTGCTAAAAACACAATATTTGAAGGTATGTATAATAAAATTATATTATATTTATTTAAAAACAAATTATGTCTTACATTATTATAATTAAATTTATTAAATACATGAATTTAATAATAATAATCAAATGCACCTAACATTAAAAATCGCTGTAATTTGAAATATAAGTTGATATAGAATGATTAGAATTCTCATCAGAAGAGCCATGTTCTTGTACATAAATATGAGTATCAAAGTTATTACGAATATCTGTTATTTGATTATTATACCCGTTGTTTGATTGCTGATATTGAATAATTGATGGCGGTGGTAATTGCATAAAAGATGTTATGGAATGTAACATGGTTAACTGACCTGTTTCCGCCATAAATAGAGCTTCATTTATTATTTTTTCAGTGAACAATTTTTGATTGTTATCTTTTATGTCCTTCATTTTTAGAACCACATGTTTTCCCATGACATCATATCTATCATCCTTTATTTTTGGTTTTTTGAAATGATAGAAATCACCAATTAGTATAGACTTACAGATTTATCGCCGACGTCATGAACAATATCATCTAGACAACTAAGATATGAGTGCTAGCCTTGATGGAGAAATAATAAGAATAATATCGAAACCAATCAAAACAGATAGGCACAACTCGAACTTCGACTGTATGAATTTATGGATATCGGCGAGCCATTAACGAAGTGTAATCGGACGACACACGAGATTAGCACGATCGTATCGAACGAAGTCTTATAATGCGGCAAAGAATGTTGATAACGGAGAGGCGCAACAGAACACACGGCACACACGTCGTTCAGGTACGAAAGTCTGTACTGTGATATAAATTGGTGTCATCGTTATCATCAGACTACGGATTTTGAAGGCATTTGCATTTTTTTCTATTGTTCTTAAACGAAGCTATGTCAACTACAAATTCGATTTATACTACTATACTACTATGCACGACATTTTATTTTGCTTTTTTTGGGCTTTTCATGAAGATTTAACATGTGATGATTTAATCCATTAAAAATTTGCTCCAATTTCATATGTTGACGTCGAACGTTGTTTTTCAAAATACAAGCATATATTGTCTGATCGTTGTAGATTTAGCTGCTTTTCGTGCTCGTGACACTGTAATAGGGATTGTGCCAATGTTGGGTTGCCTACTCCCAGGAATCTCGGTGCAATAATGTGTAAGCATTAGGTTGCCCACCCCAAACTAAATCTAGGCGCAACTGACATTTTCATAAAATGTCATTGAGACATCTTTATTCTCAATTGATTGATCATTCTCAATCATTTTGTAAACACTCACTGTAAATCTTAAATAAAAATAATGCTTATTTTATTATTTTGAATGGTCCTGTGTCATTTTATGTAGTACCTAAGTAAGTACTATTAGTAGATAATTTAATGTGCTGGCTAGCCATTATCATTGTTGCTCGGCGTGTTTCGCGATTTTCTTTGTGGTTTCCAACTAGCAAACATGAACCGAATAAATTTACGATAATGTTCCCCAAAAAACGTATGTACAATAATCAATAATTATCAGTGATAAAAACTAGTTTACTTGTGACAAGTTACAACTATCGAACCATACGTAGACAATCGTAGTCTACTGAAGATATTGTCTTTAGCTTTGAGCATTTTAAAAACTTTATTGAAACATTTAAACGAACTAAGATCAGAAGAATCTTTTCAGAAAATGATTTTAGATTCAACAGCATTTGCAACGGAAATGGGAGAAGAATCTGTTTTTGAGAACTCACTGGGTAGAATAAAACCACAAAGTATACGCAAAGACTTTGATTATGAACCAGTTATTGAACCAGAACAGCAATTCAAAATACATTTTTATTACTCTACACTTGATGTAGCTATAAATAGTGTGGATGATAGATTTGAACAGCTAAAAGAACATAAAACAATTTTTCGTTTCTTTATAATTTGAAAAAAACTAAAAAATCTTACACATGAAGAGTTATTAAAACACAATAAAGACTTACAAATTCTTCTTACTGATGGTGATCAAAAATTGTTGTGAATAATCAACGGAGTTATAACTTTATTATAAATGTATTCAATTAATATGTGGAAACATTGTTTTTATTTTCTATAACAGCAATTCATAGTGCGTTAGATACTTGAAGTTAATATTGATATAAGTATAAATTACAATCTAAATTTAGAATAATTATAGAGATTATAATGAATTATCATAACTACTAATTCGGGGTATACAAGCAATTATCAAGTTACATAATTAAAAATATAAAATAATCGATAAAAATGATTACAAACTAGTTTAAATATATTATGTTTTTGGGTATTATAGGTACTAGTAACATTGGTAACATTAAATATATAGTATTTGTAAATTATAAGTATATATAATTTGTCAATTGACATAGTGGTAGTATTTGTATTGAATAACGTAATTCTGGATTGAAAAAAAACAAAAATAACAAGTATATATTTAATCAATAGTATTAAACTATAAAGTATACAACTTTTATAAAAAATTATAGTTGATAATCATAGTACATACTCTATTTGTATTCTTTATATTTAAAATGCATATATGAGGTCAATAATGTTACTTATTAGTTAATACTTTAACAGTTACAAATTTAATCTCTTTCATAAAGTATAATATATTCGACATATATTATTTGAATTATTGTATTTTATGACTTTAATATATACTTTTTCTATGTATTTAATTAAATAAATAAATATTCTAAACCTACTCAATAGTGTAGCTATATAATATATATATATATATATATATATATATATATATATATATATATATATATATATATATATATTATTATTACAATAAAGACATTATTATTTTGTATTCTTTTCATTGACAATAATAACAGTAAAATATACACAAATCCCAAGAACTTTATAGAATGGATATAATTAATTTGTTAAATCCAAATATTAATGCATAACAATCTTTTCTTAAGAACTTAGCTATTTCTGCACTAAAATTGAAAGACATGACATAACATAATCATTAATATGTAATAACTATAAATTTATTTTAGGAAAATTAAAGAAAGCTTAACAGCAGTGTAGTTTAAAAATTATATTAGAAATAATCTATTTAATAAATTGCACGTATAATGTAGAAAGACTGCATAACTTGTTTTGAATAATCAACAGAGTTGTAACCAATTCAATTAATTTGTTGAAAAATAATTCTGAATAATAAACGACAACTTAATATTGTTGCCAACAATTTTTTTATCCATATTCAATATTTTCTAAAATACCAACTACAATTTATCTTTGACTGATATAAGATGATTGCAAAAATTCATTGCTTCACCAAAAATATACTAAGATAATTGTGATTTCAGAAAAAACCTTCAACTATCAATTAAAAATACTAAAAGAACCATAACATTATTTGTCTTGAAAATTTAGAATCAAATAATTTTTCTTAACGGTTTAAAAACCAACAATAAAGAAAGAAATACTTGTCTTGTCTTTTTTACCTACTATTAATTTACGGTACCCAAATGGTGAGAAATTATACATATAAAAATGAAATATACTTAAAATACAAACAAAATACCACTTATAGAAACATGAAAAATTTATTAAAATAATACAGAGGTGAATAATAATGCTGAAACTGTTTGAAAAAGAAAATTTATAGGAATATATGTTCGGTACTCTTGATTTGTGATTTTGGTGGCAGAACTCATTTCTCAGTATAGTATTGCTCCAGTCTGTGAATAATAAAATTTATTTTTAATAAGTCTGATAAAATATTTTTAAAAATAGTTAATTTTTATTTTAACCTCGAATCGTAAAGTTATTTTAGTTTATTTTGCTGCCTGCCTCGATGCACAACATTTTCAAAGTATTCAAAGAGCAAGGAAAAGAGCAACAAATGTCCCTATGCTTTTGGTACATTGAATGAAAATCTGAAAAATAAATGTTTAAATTTAAATTAGCAAAATAATATAAAAATGTATAACAACAAATCAACCATATTATACCAATCCAACCAATTATTTACAACCATCCTATTTAACACAGAACAATGTCACACATATTATTAATTGAATAAGAAATATAATTCATTTACCTTTAGATACTCCATAGTATATTCCAGTATGACATACCATGAATGTAGCCTTTAAAAAATTTACACCACACATGAAATATTTTTCGTTCCAATTTAATTCACCTATAATGACAAAAGCTATAATTAGATGATATTTTATTTTAATAATTTGTTTGAAGTATTTAACTAATTTTAAGATAATAAAGAACAATGTTAACATAATTATATATATATATATATATATTTGACAACTATTTGAAGTGTTGAAATCTTTTCTAGAGATTTCTTTTTTAATTGTGCAGTGATAAATAATTAAAAATTATAAGGCAGAAGGAAATGTAGAAAAAAGCAATACTGTATACAAAAGATTATTACTAGTATTATAAACTTTTTCATTAATGATTGGATTCCCATTTGTTATTGCTATGGTCATAGTAAGGACCAGTAATAGACACATCATTACTTTCCTGAAACATAACAGAAATTCCATTTAAAGACGGTTAAAAATAAAAAATATTATTTCTTAATGAAATAATATTTTTACATAATAATTTCTTAATTCATTCGTAGGAGTTTACTTCTTGCAAAATATTTGTTGCACCAAAATACATTTTCACTTTAATCCATATTAAGTTTTATAGAGTATTGTGACTAAATGCACTTTGTCAATTTACTTACATATTTAATTTAGCCATGTTTTCAGTTTGAGTGAGCTAAAAATATAAAAATTTTATTAGTTTGGCAAAATACTATTATGGATGAGATATTACTTTTATCGATACCTACATTTTAAACTATATAACCACATACAATGTTACACAAGATTGATAATTTTCTCTTACTTTTTTTAAAGTTTTGACATGGGCTGATTCTAAATAAAATATATTTCATTTATAATTTATCATATCAAAATTTTTCCAGGATGGAGTTTTGGTTGTATTTAAAATGTTTTCTTTGTTAAAAAATATTTTCAAGGAGATTAGGAATAAAAAAAGTACTTCCAAACATAAATATAACCTACATAACTATTGTATTTGTAACAATTATAGGGAAATATTAATCATTTATTATTAATAAATTAATAATACAAAATGTACAAAAGTGACTGTACAATTCTTTATGATATTACTTAATAAGATAGTGCTATACATTTAATTTTACTTTAATGGTTATAGAGTATAATAATTTATGTTAAGATGGATTAGAGATATATTTAAATTACAATTTAGTTCTAGAAATCAAATATTGTGCACCCATGACACAAGGTCTGGCATAAATTAAAATAACTTATATGAGTAATATGCCATAAGGAATTTGTATATAAATACTTAGAGTCTGATTTTTGATATAAAAAAATGTTTTTAGCTCAGACATATTTTCCATAATCTACAAAAGAAAATGTTTTTCTTTTTATTTCTTTAATGTCATTAATTCAAATCTCGAAGAATAACAAAAAGGTATTTACGTCAGTTATTCGTTAATTAATTTTCAGACTATACTGATTAATATGTACAAAATGGATTCCGAAAAACGTATATTTTATTAGATTTGATTTCACAAAAAGGAGACCCATAAGATGTTATAGCTTTAGGTACTTCGAACATGATGTTTAATCGTTGATGAATGTTTTATTTTACACTAGGTATTACCATTTACCATATTTACGTTGAATAATAAGTCAACAATGAACGCTAAGGTTAAAATATATTGTATACAACGTTAACCATTAAAAATATAAGACTTGAGTACTTACTGGAATTATACGTTATCTGAACACTCGACTCGATCAAAACCTTTGTAAAGAGCGAATACAAGTTATCCGTACAAACACAAAATCGATGCGACACGAAGAAAGATGAGCAAAATAAAACGCTAACACGTTTGGAAAATAATAATGTTACAATGAAGAACTGAAAAGACGTGTCGGCTGCGTCCGAAAAGAGAAAGTTATGCGTAGTTTATTTTTTCATCCCGGAAGGCGGGAACGTGCGCGTACGAGAAAAATGGAGACAAAAGATTTTGGGTCATAGGTGGTACCAGTAAGATGTTGCCAACTATTGAACCAATATTTTGAAATCTCGAACGAAAAACTGAAAATCAAAATCACTAAGAGCGGGAATTCAAAAACAACTGGTATTGTGCTGCCACCATGAACATCATTTTCACGAGTCCTTACGATAATGGCGCAAACAGTTTCCGCTACACGTAATGCCATTTCAGCATTAAAATACACGTTATCGATATGGTGGATTTAGAAATGTTAGAGATGTTTGCGAGTTATGGCATCAATTACTACAAGATGATTTTTATCGTTTGGTCCAAATTCAAACGCTCATAATGTTTTTTTTGTTGAAATAACCCTCAATTGTTTTGTTATAGCCAGTAACTGATATACATGGGAAACTTTGTATTACATTTTTATGACTTTTTGTCCATCCAAAAGAAATAACGACGATATTTCCTGTCAAAGACAACCCATTATTGAAACTCAAGAATTTATTAACTAAGTACCTGCATACGATTTTGAATTCTTGTTTTTTTTATATATATGTTAATAATAAAAGCAATACGATCTCTGCATCTCATCCGACCTAGGATTATCGCCCTTTTATACATATTTAAGTTTTTGAGATATATATTATAACAGAATATCGATTGGAAACTAAATATTAATCATATATCTCTTATAAATTAACTTTAATTTAACTATCTTGAAAATGAGTTTAAACAGGGCCCGCGGAAGGCACGTGCGACCTTTGCGACCACACACGGCGGCATTTTTTTTTGGAATTGTTTATAATTATAAATAAAAATATAATTAACTGTTTAAGCTAATCCGCGTAACTGTGTGTCAACTGCGAAGATGTTCCTTATCTGGTTCCCGCTTTTCCCATCCATAATTGTCCGTGTGGTGTAATCAGTGTCTTTACTTTTATTGTAAATATTTAAATTAATTTGTACTATTTTTCTTCTCTTGCATGTTATATAATATTTACAAATATTTACATATAAATACGTCGATTGTTGCTGTAACACCACCTTTTCTCTTGCTCATCGTTTTTATTTTCTCCTTTTCTCTCGCCATTGCGGCAGAAATCTATCAAACCTGTTTTCTTTTTCTTACTACGTCATTGACCATTGCGGCAAAATAAACAAATACCGTTCAAGTTCGTTGTGTTCAAATCTTTTATATGTGTACTCTCATTTTCATGTTCCCCGTTGCCCATTCCACGGCATGTCAATTTAACTGCGGTGAGCCGTGTCGTCACTGATTTCGTGACCACATTTGCTGTCTTCGTCGTTCGTGTCATCTACTCGTCATCATCGTCATCAGTACCATTTATTTCGTTGTCGTAAGTTTAATTTAAGTTGTGCCCTGAACGTTTAGTCTAAGGATTGCATCCGATTTTATGTGAACTCTGCTGGTCATTGCACCATACCGATCCGACCAGTAGAGTTTTATACCCCCCTTCATAATTAAACTCTAATTCCTACATTCCCTTGTACAAAACCTTTGCTGTCGTCCTATCCGTCTTCGTCATCGCCGCCGGCGTGTTGTATCAGCAGCTGCCGCTTTTTGTGCTCGTGACACCGTGATCGGGATCGTGCCAAGGTTGGGTTGCCTTCTCCCAGGAATCTAGGCGCATGTGTAAGCATTAAGTTGCCTACCCCAAACTAAATCCCGGAGCAACTGACATCTTCATCAAGGGTCATTGAGACATCTTTATTCTCAAATGGTTGATGTTTCTCAATCATTTTGCAAACACACAAATTAGAATTTATCTTTACATTGAAAAATTATAAGCATTCCGAACTTGTACGACCTATTTACAGGGACAAAACAAGTAGTCTGAAAAATGTAACATTTTCATTTGAGATTCAAACATAATATGACTTAATATGAACTTACCAAATCTTAATTGAAAAATATTTGATGTATTCCAATACAGGTGATACATGAAGTGACACAAATTCTGTTTATACAAAGTCATTTTTTTTTTTTTTTTTATTTTATTTTGCCATTATCAGAGACATTACAGCAATACAATTATTATATACAATAAATTTACAAAATATTAACAATTATTAAATCAAATTAAGAAGCCAGCGGAAATTATGAAGGAAATGATGGAGTTGATGATAAGAGTGGAGCGAGAATTAAGGATAAGATTTGAATCGGGAGTGGGATAACCAAGGGTGGAAAGGAATGAAAAAAGAAGTTGTCTGCTAGGAGAGAGAGAGGGGCAATGAAAAATGATGTGGTTGAAGTCGCAGACAGATTCATCGAGGTGACGGGTACATAGAGGAGAGGAGTTGAGAGAGAGTTTGAAGGAATGATGAGGGAGTAAATTGTGGCCGATTCGAAGGCGAGAGAATGAAACAATTAAATGTCTGGGAATCTTTAAATTTTTAAACCAGGGAGATTTAGGGATGGTGGGGGCGATATATCTGTGCCAAGCGGCATAATTTGACGGTAAGGAGGTCCATTTATTTTGCCTACAAAGTCATTAATTCAGATTTTAAAATATTGATTGTTATCCCTAATTTGGTTGATATAAAATAAAAAAAAGTTGGTTTCATTAAAATAAAAGTCTGATACCATCAATATAATTAGTTTGCCTTTAAACACTGATTACATTTGTGCACTAAAGGAGTAACATTACTCATACACACTCCAAAATATTTTGTGGTCAATTTTTAGAACGCAAGAGCTGCATAATATTGATATTTATTTATTTATTTATTTAATTATTTGGTGTAAACACCCAATTGGGATCAAGTACAGTGACAAAAATATATAATAATAACATTGGTAGAATAAAGATACAAGTTTAGAATAGTAGTAAGAATTAAGTACATAAAATACAATTACAAGATAATATAGATAATATTAGTGATATGACAAGCTGCTAAAAACGCACGATCCGTCTATAATAATAATACGTTCCTATACATGTGTACGGAGGGCTAAGAAACAATGATAACCGCTGATGATTGCATCGCGCACCGGTGCAATTGCGCTGTTGCACTCGTCGGAAATAGAGTACTGCACTATATATAATTGCAGTCCGTGGTCATGTTTATCACGTGGTACGAAATTCGTAAAGAAGACACTAGATAAACAAACGTTATCAGATACATGGACTAAATTATCACCTATTGGACACCGACAATATGAAATATTGTTCAAATAAAATATTTTAAATTATCGCTGGTAAATTAAATTATTATTTAGGCTTGAACCTTATATTTGATTGATATAAAACTTATTACTTAATTATAAGACGGAGAATTCTCATTTTTATATAATAATAATATAATAAAAATAATTGTATCATATTGATAATAGTCTAATATTGATAACGTTTGTTTACTTTTTCTTGTTCTTTGCGTATGGCGTCGTGTTTCAGATCATTTTGTAGTGGTGTCTTTGAAGACGGGCGACGGCTATCTAGTATCAGTATATATCTATGGGTCTAACTAACCGTGTACGTCCAGCTCTAGCGTCACGTGACATGCAGATACCGCGGTGACTTTTTTGCGGCCAGTGATAACGAGCGCTATAGCGTATAACGTCGTCGTCGTCGTCGAGAGTAGCCCGTCAGCGCGTCCGGACCGCTCGGTTGGCGCACGTTTTCCGTTATTCCGACGACACCACTCGGGCCCTCAGTTGGACGCCACCGCTGTTGCTTTTTCCGTCCGCCTTATCCGACTGCTCGCTCGTTATCATCCTTGATCATCATCGTGTTACATCGCGTGATATAACACGTCCGTCGTGCCGGACATGCTTCAAATCGTAATATGAGCAGCGCCGAAATGTATCTGGTAAATTAGCCGCTGCCCCTCGACTGTTTTTGCTGTCGTCGTCGTCGTCATATAGCCACCATAACTGTAACACGTCCTATGCATCGTTTTGATTGTTTTCAGTTCACAGAAGTGATACAGACAATTTTGTTAACAACTTTTTACTATATACTGGCCGTGTTCAGCCAGTTCAAGTAATCGGATTGTGATCCCAGTTGATCAAGCGTTGGAATTATTCACTGATTACAATATAAGCTTCCAGTTACCGAAAATCTCGAGCTCAGTCACACCCGGCATTGGTGAGTGTTGGCAATTCGACATTGAAGTTGACATGGAGCCATCGGCCGATAAGTAAGAACGCATTTATACATCATTTTCATGATTCAAATGGTTTTCTCTCAAAAAAACATAATAGTAGTATTCAATATACCTGTAGTGCCTCTTTTATTTCATGTTCACCAACATAATAGGATTGATATAAATAATAAATAATTTTTTTATGTTTAATGTTATTATTGTTGTTATTTTATTGACTGTAAATAACAGAATATGAGTTTTTTCTAGTCGTTACATGCTATTTTAAACTTAACATCCACTCCATGTTGTTCTTGTGTGGTCTTATCGATTTTATTATACAGTTATTGTGATTAACAGATAATTTAACACAACACATAAAAAAAACAAAAATTAATTGTTCCCTCTAGCATAGGAATGAAACATTTTTGTAAATTAGAATTGTTTTTCTATCTTTATCTAAACAAAGCAGTGAATTGCTTTCAAATTCAAACCCTACTGATAAGTATTATAATATAATTTGAGTAAGTTGTTATAATTTCAAATACTTATTAAATAAATCAAAAAGTAAAATTTTTTTTTAGAAACATAATAAATTAACTTAAATTGAATTTAGTATTGAATACATGTCGGTTAAGAAATATGTATATTAATGCTTGTGATATACATTTAAAAACAATTATTAGTACCCGCAATTTATTAGGTATTTTTCATAACTGCTTTTTAACAAGTTGATGAAATTATTTATTTTATTATTGATATTATTATTATTGTTATTGATATTGTAATTATAGAATAGATATAGAGGTCTTGATTTAAAACTGAATTAATATGTAGGTGCCATTATAGAGTATGTATATAAATTTGTTCTCATCTGTACTTAATACACGTGATTTAATATCCGTGTTTTTAGTTTTATTCATGAGTATATTAAAATACCTAAATATGTGTACTTGTGAAATAGAGAGCTCTAATATTTACCAATATTTTTCACATTTGCTTATTCTATGTAATTTATTTTTAAATTTAGATGTACACCATCAATTTTGCCTATGCTACCGTTTTTGGTTAATTATCCAGATATATCAATAACTCCTGCTGTATTAAATTCTAATGCTGTACCTACATCTCCAGTTACTACTAATAACCGAGTACCACAAGGTATGATATCAATATTGAAATTATTTTAACACATTAAATATTCAAAATGATTAATTCATATCTTAGGTGTGCAAGTATCTCCATCTGTTTCAATGGTACCACTTAATAATCAAGAAGTAAGTTTTTTATATATAATATTATTAGAAATATAATTTGTATGCATTTAAAAACAATATCTGATACCTGAGTATCCATTTAAAATATTAAAGTTATCATAATATATAATATATAAAATAAACTTGATTTTTTTTTTTTTTAGACAAAATGCAATGATTTATCAAATGAATATAAAAATACTATAAAAAGAATTGCATTAAATCCAAATATAAATAAGTAATTTTAAAATACATCAATTATTATTATATTTTTGAAATTAATAATATTAATGGTTTGTTTAGTAGGCCAGCAAAAAAAAAAAAAAATTCTACCGAAATTCCAAAAAAAAAGAAAGAAAAGTGGATCGTGTTAATTTATTTAACTCACCTAACCCAGCGTCAAGTTCTATGACCAAAGTTCCTCAAGAATTAGCAAGTCGACTGACTTCTAAGGAATCAACTAATTTAGATTCAGAGTCGTATCAAATACCAAACGGGATTGAAAAAGAATATCATCTTTCCTCTGATGGTAAATTAAAGGTTAACCATATTGGCTATCCAAGAAAAGATGACACAAAGCCTACAAAGTAATTTTTTTGTTTTATAATGTTCGGTATTCAAATATTTGGTGATTTACATTGTATTTAAGGACTTAGTTGGTAAGAAAATATTATGTACATCCAAAGTTGAAATTTTAATCAATTTCTTGATTTAAGAGGATACCACCCTCTTAGAGGATACTCCTTCATGTATTGTCTATGTCTTACAAACATACAACATATCAAATTTATGTTCAGTAGTTCGAATCTTGTGTTGTTATATTTAATATTAGAGTAAACTGACCTATTATAAAAAAAACATAAGGTAAAGAACATAATCTTTGTTTTAACCGATATTTTAATTTTTAAGTGAGTTATGAGTTTTTTAAATTTTAACATATAATGATTACTCATTCAAAAATTAAAATATCGTAAAAAGCCGACAAAAAAAACTTAGATAATATTCTTTACTTAATATTTGGCAATAGGTTAGTTTCTTATATTAAAGCTAACAACACTATATTTCAACAACTGACCACAAATTTGGTATGTAATATGTTGGTGAGACTGAGATAACACATGTGGGTATGGCCTCCTCCTCTTAATAGTTAATTTATTTTAACAATTTACATTTTGTTTTTCAGTGATTTTCTAGTATTTCACACAAGGCGAGAATCAATTAAGATTGAAAGCCCTGAGTTGGTGAACAAAATGATTTATTCTATTAACTTGGCCATAAGAAAGGTTGGTCACAAAATTAAAAATCATTTTATTATTATTATTATATACCTATAAAGAATTAATTTTGAACGTAATCAAATCTTTTTTTTCTCAGAATTGCACACCAGAACAGATTGATACTTTTGTAAGTCAGAATTCAGAATTTTTTCAGAGTTTTCATAATGACAGGTAGATTTCTTTTTTACTGTACCCAAATATCTTACTAGTTATTTATATTTCATTACCATTGTTTAGTATTTCTGAAACTAAAGATGTCCTGCTGACTAATTCAAAATCAAACCCACCTAACCTTAATAATGTGTAAGTTACAATATAATTAATACATTCTTATATTTTTTATCAATTTTAAATGTTTTAATAATAGTCAAAAATGTTTTCCTCCTACTTTTCAATTTTTTTCATTAGTTTGGACACCAAAAATACATCTACCAATCAAATTCAACCACAGCAAGTGAACCAACAACCGTGTACTTCTAAACAATCAATAGCTAAAACTATCAATAGACCATCAACTAATAATAAACAAGTTAATGCATCTCCAAAAATACAACAGATTAATCCATCTCCAAAAATACAACAGATTAATCCATCTCCAAAAATACAACACATTAATCCATCTCCAAAAATACAACAGATTAATCCATATCCAAAAATACAACTGATTAATACATCTTCAAAAATACAAAAGAATAATACATTTTCAAACATACAACAGACTACTAAGCAAAATTATATAAAACCCAATGTATCTTATGTCCAACATTCTACTATGGCTGCAGTTAAAAAAATTCAACCTGTAAACAAGCAAATAATTGGAAACCAACAGCCAATAACCTCTAAATGTACTACTTTAGTTTCAGTTAATTCATCTGTAACTAGTAAGAAAGTGATTAGTTTACCGGTATGTCAATTAAATTATTTTAGATCATTTTATCATATACAAATTTAAATGATAATTAATCAATTATTTTAGCAAAGTAAACCAGTAGAATTAAAAAAATGTTCCAAATGCCAAAGTATATCAGAAGATGGGGTATGCACTTCTTGCCGAATGTCTTCTCAATTTAAAGATGTTACCATGGCACTAGTAGATATACCAGTGGCTCCAGTAGATAATAAATCAATTATTGTAATTGGTGCATCAGATAATCAAAAACCCGATTTAAGTAACGCTACTATTGAGATTCTTGATAGTGATGACGATGACCACGAGATCCCTGAGACTGTTAATATTAATGAGCCCATTGTTAAGAAAACTGAATCAAAAGAAATGTTAAGAAGACACATTGAAAAAATACGCAGTATGTATATTTATATATTTATAACAAATTATTAAAAAAGGTTATTACTACATAGTATTTATTATATTTTTAGAAAACCCTAAACTTATAGAAGAAAAGTTATGGAATAAAGAATTGGGCATTAAAGACTATTTCAAATTTGAAAATTGTAATATTATACAAGTTGGAAATTATGATACTGTAGCATCTGGTGATGTATTAATATGTTTGCATGGAATCCGTATGATTATTAATGATTTTGGTGAGTGTATAGATCATTTATTATTATTATTTAAAAATATGGTCCACCCGTTATATGTGTTGTTAGCTTCCAGCTTCTATATAAGTTAAAACTTGCCTATTATCTAACTTAAAAGGTAAAACAATATCTGTGATTTGCATTGGTTTTTTACAATATTTGAAATTTTAAGTGTTTTATGAGTGTGTTACAACTAGTTAACCTATTAAAATATTGTAAAAAACCAACATGCCTAACTATTAGACAATGTTCTTCCCTATACGTTTAATCAGGCTACTCCAATATTAAAGCCAACAACACGAAGTTGGTCTTACTGAATGCAGATTTGGTATGTTGAACATTTTCAATTGTTCCTTGACTTCTCGTGAGCATTCAAATTAAAGAAACTTATTATTAATTTATATAGTTACTATCCCAACTACTTGTGAACATCCTAATTTCCTTTCAATACGAATAATGAAAGGTTATTTTCTCTTATGAGAAATCACTTCTTGGAAGAAGTTTTCTTCTTCAATATCACTTGTCACAACTAGCAGTGATTGTACAAGCTCGAATATTAGTCAACTAATTTAACAAAAATAGCTTTACCCCTGTTACATAAACAGATGTGAGTGTTTACAAATAGACTATAAAATCAACACTTTATTAACAAAAGTTAGTTGGTTGTAAACCCATCACACATATATCACTGAAGACCTTTTTTTGTCTTACTGTTTTAGACTAATGTTAAACCAATTTTTTAATTCTTAAATGCTAATTATTTTCTTACTAATACTTATTGATAAATGATTTTAGTGTTATTTTCTTAACCACAATGTAGGGCAGTGGCTTTTAAATATTTCATAAACACTGCTGTTTTCAAACATTTTATGGCAGATGTTTCAACTATGAACAACTGTTAGAAGTTTTTTTTTAGGTTGTAATATATTTTTTTTTAAAATGTATGAAATGATTCTCTTCATCTAAATCATCTTTCGAATTTTCTATAGTTTTTTTTTATTATTAAATCTGGATTTTGATTTGAAAACTGATAATTGTTATGAGAAAAAAAGTGAACTGTTGTCATTCCAATTTCAAGAGTAAATCTAATGACCCGTAAGTCAACTTCCTGTGGTACCTAAACTCTACATTCTTCCATATTATTTACAGTACCATTTATAGCTAGTATTAAGTAGCATCCAGTTTGAAAACCACTAATGTAGGATGTCCATCATGTAATGCCAAATTAAAAACTCATTAAATCTATCATTTTTTAAAAAGTTAATTTTTTTTACTTTCATCATATTAAGTAACTTCTCCGATTTAAACTTGAAAAGTATTATCTAAGGAGGTGTAGCATTGAAGTATGTGGTTATGAAAATTCTGTTTAAAAGTATGTTTATCTCTACCAAGTATTCTAGAATTATTAATTTTTTTTTACTTAAATTCTTGACTCTGAAACTCCCACAAAATAAATAGTTCAATGTAAGAACTCATGATCGGGCTGCAGTGGTGTATTAAAGGATTTTTTCTAGGGAAGGGTTTGAATATTATATTATAAAAAAAATTTACTCATTAATCATTTGTTGGTTCAATTTTAATTAAATAATACAATTATGTAAAAAATGAAAATTGAGCATTGCCTTGAGTCCCTGGCTCCTACAGGCATTTCAATTCTAAAAGTACAGTACAGTCTTGACCACGGTGGAGTGAACACGTTTGTTTGCTCTCTCCGTTATTTTTGTTCACTATTATAGCTATCGTAATAATATAATAACATCACTCTTAATTTGAAGTCAAGCCACCGTCGTTAATCGTTATCGTTTTTATCGCTGCTGATTGTTGCTACGCCGCCGTTACCGATTCAGGTAGGACCATAGATTAAGTATATTTAATCTATGGTAGGACTATCTATGTATACTAATACATCCTTATCACAACACTACAACAGTCTACGTCCCATTATTATGTTCAATAATTATAGTATTTTTCAATAACTCCATGCCATCAACGTGTTTAACCTATAATCGTGGAATTTCACGTCTTTCAACGTCTCTCAGCTGCTCGATTTGCTTCTCATGCTATCATCAATCCTGTTTGGGCATTTCGTTTGAGACGTTTAATATTTATAGTAAACCTAGTAGTAATTGGATTTGTCCTGATCATTCTGTTGTCATGTCTGATTCTAAAACTTCACCTCTTACCACTGTTAATAACAAAAATGGAAATTCAACCAAAAAACAACTAACATTAGACGACTTAGCCAAGTTGATAAATACGCTCTCTTCAAGCCAAAATAAAGGCTTTGAGTCAATTAATAAACGTATTGATGATATTATAGTACATCTTTCGAAATTAGACTCTGATTTGGACGACTGCCGTAAAAAAATTGACGATCTTGAGGAACGAGTTATTGTTTTAGAGACTCGTAACACTGTTGACACTACCACTGAGCCCAAAGATATGTCACTTCAAATTATTAACGAGGTCATTGATATCCAAAAACGTTCAGAAAATATAATTATTCATGGCCTTGATGAATCCCCAAGTATGGATACAAATGAGTGTACAAAATTTGATACTTCGGCCATAAACAAGCTCTTCTCAGTATGCTCCGCCTGCCCTGATAACATAATTAACGTTTCTCGTATCGGACGTTTGATTTCTAACAAAACTAGACCGATAAAACTGTCATTACGCAACCAGTGCGACGTTAATAGTTTTATTTCGTCTTTCTTAAAAACCAAGCGTAAGTCCCCTTCATCCTTAAATAACATATCCGTTTTTATTTTTATATTATTTTTTCCTGAATTTATTCGCCGTTCTGAAAACGAAATAAAAATAAATCCTAAAAAATTCTGGAAATGGGTTTCTTATAATACTAGCACTCATGATATACCTAATTCTGTTTTTCTTAATGACAAAACTGCAAATAATGGTAGGGATATTGCTGACCTATTCTCGTCCTATTTCTCTTCAGTATATAGGCCGTCGATTATTCCACCATCAGACATCTCTAGCTTAACCTTCTTTATTAAAAACTTTGACAATATCCTCCCGTTGCACTGTACTATCTCACTTGATGAAGTTTCTGACGGCTTACGCTCTTTATATAAATCAAATTCTCCCGGACCTGATGGTATTTCCGGTTACTTTCTCTCCAGCTTATCAGATTCTATTGCCCATCCTGTCTTTTTGTTATTCAACAAATCACTCAAGGAAGGTGTTTTCCCTTCCCTATGGAAAATCAGCTCTATCACCTCGGTCTTTAAAAAAGGTAATAAGTCAGATATAAAAAATTACCGGCCAATCTCAGGCCTTGTACAACTTTGTAAATTATTAGAGAAACTAGTCCTTAGGCATATAATCGATCCAATCAATAACATTCTGGACAATAGCCAACACGGTTTTAGGCCAGGTAGATCAACCCTTTCATGCAACTTAACTCTGCAGCACTTCATACTTGAGTCTTTTAAAAATAACAGCCAAGTTGATGTTATATATACGGACTTTGAGAAGGCCTTTGATCGTGTGGATCTAAAAATTTATTCTCGGATTTCTTCAATTAGTGACTGTATAAATCTTCAAGAGGAATTAAATACCTTGTATAATTGGTGCCAGGCTTGGGGAATGAGCTTAAACATTAATAAATGCTACTCAATGTGCTTCTATAGGTCTCGAAAACACATTAGTTATACTTATTATATAAACAATACTGAACTTAATTCAATCTCATCTATCAAAGACCTAGGTATAACATTAACCCATAACCTAAATTTTAATGAACATATAGAACGTACAGTAAAAAAATCACTTGGTGTGTTAGGGTTTGTTAAGCGTCATTCATCTGAATTTAAAAATTTGGATTCACTAAAGTTGCTTTATTGCGCTTTAGTTAGATCCATCCTAGAGTATGGATCTCCTATTTGGAGTCCCTATACTAAATCCAACATTGAGATTATTGAGGGGGTCCAGAATCGATTTTTAAATTTTGCAGCATATAAATCCAACACAATTATTAACCAGCATGATTATACACCAATAAGATCACTTCTGAACCTTCCCTCTCTAGCCTCTAGACGGGATTTAGCTGATATCTCATTTTTACATAAACTAATCAATAACCATAATGATGCACCCTACCTATTAGAACATATTTCATTCAATATCCCTGATTATAATAATCGAACTACTCCCATTTTCTATTTACCATCACACAGTACAAATTATTTAAAAAACTCCCCTATTCTTAGAGCAATGTCCCTGTGTAATAAACTTGCATCTAATATTGATTGTTTTTTTACTCCATTATCCTCAATTCAGGTTTATTATCATATTTAATTTATGTTATTGTACGATGTCCGTATTCAATTTATTGTTAAACTTGTACTATTGGGCAACTTGCCCGTTTTATTCTTTGAATAAACATTATTATTATTATTATTATTATTATTATTAAAAGGAATAAAATAGGTACACTTTTAAAAACATTTAGAGTTGATTCTCTTGCACCTTCAGGCTTTTAAGTCTTAGAACATAAGCTGCTGTCTGACAGGTCATACATTGCAACATAGAGAGATAATTGCTTGTATTGTCCATTTAATACAGCCAGTTTTTCGCAGGAGGTGTCTCATGTATATGTCTCATACCATTCTGTTAGAATCAAAAATCATGCATACCTTCAAAAACTACTCAAATAGCATGCTTCTATAACAATCATTGTTCACAATGACTGCAGATTTTTCTTGTTAACCTTTTAAAAAAAAACCCTCAACTTCTTCAGTCTTCAATACAGTTGTATAATGATACATGTTATTTTTCATACATAAACTTAATATCAAACTAAATATTAAGTATGATAAATGATCACAGTTAAAAATAAAAGTTTTGAAATAAGTGTTAAGTGTCTCATTACATTTTCTAATTTGGTGCTATATCCTAGACAACCTAGAGTCCTAAACTATGAGTTCCTTGTAAAAATGCGTACAAATCCTGTGATTTTTCTGTATTACTAAACTAAGTACAAAACGTCCACTTTTATAAATTAAAAATATTTTGTGATGTTTTGTTTATTAGAATCCAATCCAGTGACTATTGATATACAAATGGAAAATATTACAAAATTTTTTGGATTCTTAGAAGATCAACCTTTTATAATTTTTTACACTAATAATTTAGCAGCTACTGGCATTCGATATTTATTGAATATGCATGATAAAACTAAACTACCTTTTGATCCTCTTAGTGAAGGTATAATTTTCTTTTTATATTTCTATTTCTTGTTTAATATTTTTATTTATGGTTATAGATTTTAAAACCAGAAAAATTTTATGGTCTTTTAATTTAAAAAACAATGAGGCACAACAATTGGAAAGATTAATGATAAAGTTACCTAAAGATAAGTATGAATTTTTAAGTTCGGCTCAAGCCGAAAATATACAAAGACTCACTTTTCCATCACTATATAATACTGAAGTGAAGGTATGTTCCTTTTTTTTATTTTTTTATTTATTATAATCATAGATAAATCAGGCTAGATGTATATATACATATATAGCTACGTGAATTAATTATATTTTTTAAAATATTTAGTATTGATTTTTTTTTTCAAAGCTTATCATTTTATATAATATTTATCTCAGATAGACATTTTAAAGTATTAATCTCTTATCTTATATATTTTGATGTTAAACTATTATGACAACACAATTTTTGAATTGAATTAGTCAAATTATGTCATAAGGTTTAATATTCCTTTATACCTTTATATTACTGTTGACTTTCGATAATTCAAAAACCTCTAAATCAAACTACACACCCCTAACACAATCCCCAGAGGAAATCTCTGTACTTCGAAGAAAACACATGTATATTTAGGTCTCCTCGATAAATACTATTTGAATATTTTTGGCCAGAAACTCTATAATAGTATAATTTGAAATTTTTAGTTTCATATAAGCTAAAAATAAATTAAATTTAGAAGTGTGGTTCAAATTAAATGCTCATATTCAGTAAGAATAATTATAATTTTAGCTTAATAAATAACTTATGATGGCGGTGATGTTTCAGGGCATGGACCAATTGCGCCTAAAACAAAATTTTTATACTAGGGTTAGTGTACCAATTGCGCCTCTTATATTTTAGGGTCAGTGTACCAATTGTGCTCTTTATATTTTACGGTCAATATACCAATTGCGTTTGTATTTAAATTATATTATTCTAAATTGCCATGCTCAAATTAGTGTACCTACCTATTATTATATATATTAATATAGGGAATTTTTTGAAACGTTATTATTATTACACACATATTTTGATCACAGAAGTATGCATTTGAGTGATGGACGAAAACAAGTTTTCATTATCATCGGATATATTTTATCAGCCTAATTGTTTCGTTGAACACAACATATTGTAGATAGAAGAACACATTGATGATACCCAATATAAATATAAATCGTATTGATAGGTACCCAATAATTATGTCTTGTTAGTCGTTTAGTATTAGTTTTAGTTGTTTGACGTTACAATTTATAATTTTTCAAATTGCTGTAATCAACTCTAATTGTTACATTTATCACCACTAAAATCCTCAGTAATAAGCGAATAGTTGTCACTATAGACCAGACTGGCCAAAAATATATAAAAATAAAAGAAATGATTTTTTAAAATTAAACTATGTAATAGTAATAAAAATGTTTAAAAACACATTTTTAATCAAATTTTTTCTCATCAATAATTCAAACTTTTACAAAATCAAAAACTTCTTTAAATTAAATTTTCAACTTTGCCCCTAAATTTAAAATAATAGAAGAATGGATAGGATGCGGTCTTTGATGTCAGAGAGAAACTGTAAGTTTCAAAGTCTCTATCTTCCACTGAGGGTAATAACTAATAAGTAATAACTAGTAATTTATTAGATGGTTAAAAAATCAAAAATATGCCAAAAAAATCTTTATTGTGTACTTAAAAAAGTCATGACAAATAAATTATATTGTATGAACTATTACAATTTACTATTATTTATAAATTATTATTGATTAATTATGTAAAATAAATGCAAAATTAACAAAAGAAAATATTAATTTTGAAACGAGTACCAATACAAAGTTATATAATGTAAATTAAAATTTTCAAAAAGGAAGCTTCTACGGTTGTCAAATAGAATAGATTTTAGACTTCTAAAACTAAAAACATTCTAAAAACTTCTATCTTCGTCATAAGAAACTATTGACGCATATTTAAATCAACATTTGTCTTCAGGTGACAACTCTGCAATGCCTTCAACTTCATTTATTTCTCCGCTTAATATTCCTTAATTTTTTTTAATTTGATTTGATTGGATATCTCGCCAATACTAGTGATAGTTTAAGTTTAGCAAATTTAATTTTTATTCCTCCTTCACTTTATTTATTTTCAACATTTTGTTCCGATACAAGATTTTCTCTTAGCGCCAGATTTTTCTTATTGTATGAATGGTTTCTGTTGCACTAAAAATTGGATAGCATTACTGCAAGTTAATTTCTTATTGAATTTACTTCAAATTGAGCCAAGTTATCTAAACGTTTAAGTGTCAATAGGCATTGGCGACAAAAATTAGTGCTCAAAAAACTTTTGGATGAAGTGTATAACCAGGGTTAATTAATATGGTGAATGTAGAATTTATAAATAGTTAATAATAAAAATACAAACATTTAAATAGTTAATATTGTGAATCTGAACACAATTCCAAAAATATTTTTATCTAATTTATAAAATATGCAAAAACAGAAATTGACTATAGGAATCTACATATAACAAAACGTCGTGAATTGTAGACCCTACTATTAAACTTCATTGCAGAGCGAGAAACACACCTTTCTTTCTTTCACATTAAAAAACGCAGCTAACTTTGTTATGTTTATTGGCATTGCCTATTAATTTTTCTATTATCTGCAATAATATTTGCTATATTTGTGGAAATTTTTTTATTTTTTTGGTTAATTTCGATAAAAATAGTTGTAAATTTTTCTTTGGATCAAACTTGACCTTGTAATGATAAATATTTTAATTAATCATTGCATGAAGGGCATCGCTTAGTGGTTGATTGTTATAATAATAGTCAAACTATAACAGCCCTCAGGGGTCCTAAAATCTCATAATTAAAAATATTAAAATGAATATGTTGTAATAATATCAAATGAGTAATTCCTTTCAGGATACTGAAAAACATTTTTCATATTGATTATTATTGTTTATAAATTGTAATTAGAAATCTTATTATAAGTTACCTTTCACTCCAATACTAACCATTATTCTATACTTCTTTATCACATGTTGTAATACAGTAACGCTTGCCCCTGAGTTATTGATTTCATTATACTATATAAATATGACGTTGTGAATTATGAATAATAATCAACTATAATAGCTGTAAAACTACTAAATTAAATAGTAATTGTTTTTATTTGAAATTTTATTTTTAGAAAAAATCACAATCAGTAAATAAAAAATGTATTGAAGATGATTTGCTAAATACTGTGTAAGTTAATAATCCTTTTAATTTCATAATTTTTTAATCAATATTTTTATTGATAAATTTGTGATTTTTATTTTTTGTTTGTTTGTAGAATGTTTAGGAAAACTTATTCTGATAAAAGAGTAGAGTTAAAGGTTGTGGATTATGGAATGCTTTCCGCGGAACAATCTTTAAATGATAAACTTCTTGAATTTCACCTGACCTAAGTGCACTTGAATTCAGACTTCATAAATTATAACGAAGGTCTGGATTGATATTCTCTAAAAATGCCTAAAATATGATGCTTATATTTTCTAAAAAAATATTCTCTTTTTATTCTCTTAAAAATTAGAAAAATATAATAAATTATGTAAAAAATATGTGTTTTATTTATTAAATTGAAAGATATTTTAAATGAGATGAGTTTTTTTATTTTGTTAAATTTTTGAAAACATTAAACAAAATATTTGGATTCTGAAAATTTTAATATTTAATAAGCAAATACAATGTTCTCATCATTGTGTAAGAATGACAGACAACACTACAGGTTAACTACCATGGTTAGACATGGCTATACCTTAAAGTACTGTCATCGCGTGTTAAAGTAATAGTAATTGGTAAATCCATTTGCTGTAGTAAATGGTCCCAAAAAAAAAGATTTTTTTAGTTACCTCTATTAAAATTATAATAAATAATTACTTTTTTTCTCACAATTGACAAAATATTTCAAAATTTGCTAAATATTCCTTAACCAATGAAATATTCTCAAATTTGTGAAAAAAAACTTTTTCCTGTGAATGTATGTTCAATGAATCGTCTATCATTTTTACTCTTGTTTGATTGCATATTATACTCAGTTACAATATGCAGTAACATATAAATCCAGACCCTAATTGAAACTAATATAAATAATGTGGTTAAAACTTTTTTGTATTGCAGTTATTGGTATGCGAATATGCTATCTACTGAGGACTATGACCGTACATATGTATTCAGTACATATTTTTATACTTCATTATCAAATAAAGGACTCGCAGATGACTGTACAAACTCATATACAAGATTTCAGAGAGTTAGAAAATGGACGAAGAATGTCAATATATTTGAAAAAGATTTTATTGTTATACCTGTAAATGAAAAGTAAGCATTTGATTTAATTGTTCTACTCAATTATTATAAAATAATTTTTTTGTAGTTACCATTGGTATATGGTAATAATTTGTTTTCCATACCTCGATGGTCCAGTTTATTGGGATGGAACTCCTGCACAAGAACCAACTGAAAATGATGATCTTATTGGTAATTAGAAATTAAGCTTGTGTTCAAAAATTTAATGTTATGTATATATATATATACGTATATTTATTTTAAATAAGTTACAAAATTTGACTTCAATTATACCAAAACAATTGTTTTAATCTAAATTTACTTTGTCTGGACCCTAATTTAAAAAACTTCTTTTTCTTATTTTCTTTTTTATTTTGCACTACTTTAGAAAGAATAAAAACAAAGAAAGTTTCCTTTTAGCTCTGGGGACAAGGTCCTTTTAGCTAGTTAAGCCGGTAATTTTTCTTGTGTATATATAATATAAACATTTTTTTTGATCAAATTAGAAGATTTTATTTTATTTCCAATTCATAAAAATAAATTAATTTATCAACATATTTTTGATTATGTCTTATTTATTAATATTTTATGGGGTTCACAAAAACAATTTTTTTTTCTGCTCAATGTTAAGGGATGTGAACATTTCAAATGTGGTCATGATGTATCTGTTTCATTTTCTTGTTTTTACATTAAAAATTTTTTTACAGAGAAAATAGCTGGGGATTTCTTTTTTTTTGTAATTTGTGGAGTTAGGAATTCCTAAACTACACTTCCTGTATTATAATACTGGTATTTTTTGGTTTATTATTACCTTTGTGATAGATAAATTAAATTATAAAATAATATAATTTGAATGTCATTCAGTATATAAAAATCTTACTACTTTTAGATCGAAATTTTAAATATGCATGTGATCCTCCAGAACGTGATGAAGCTGATGGGAATACTGAAGATCTTTGGTTCTATAATGTATGTATTTTGAACATATTATATATCAATATTAGTTAATAACTACTACTTTTAATTGTGATGGTTTAAGATCAATTGATTTGAAGCTGAAGAAATAGTTTGTTTACTATTAATTTACTTAGTAAACAATAAATAAATTTGTTTAAGATATGTAAAATATCGCCCATTAATATCACAGATCTTAATTCAGTTGATGCTAGTAGTAGCTAATATTTATAAGTTTATGGTAGATTCGTAGCTTATGATTTTTGTGTTGTACACTCATTGACTTGTGGGTTATTATTTCAAGTTAGAACAATACATTGGAAAGAATAAAGTTTAAGAATATTGAATGAATTAAATTCATTCCAGAATTAGATTTAGGATATATATTTATAAATTATGTTAGGCTGATTTGTAGACTAACTATTACAAATTTATTTACTTCAATGTTTTTCAATGAGTTTTTTTTTGTTACCAACTTTCAAATATCAATTCTATACCAAATGGCAAAAATTCTACAATTTTTTTAATTAAATAATGGTAACAAATAGTGCTTTAGAAATGTACCTAATTTTAATTGAAATTTATTTTAAAAAAACATGGAAATTACCAGGAGATTATTAGGTGTGTTCAATAAATACCCAAACAAAATTTATTAAAAATTATATTTCAAACTTACAATTTATTTAAATGGATCACCATCAAAATAGTGTCCTTTAGCTTCGATACAATGATCCCCACGGTCTTGCCACTTTTTGAAATACCTTTGAATGCCATAGTAATAGCTTTTAGCTCTTGTGTCGCGTTCTGGATAGTTTCATTTTGTCTTCAAATCTCTGGCCTTGAGGGTACTTTTTAGTCTCGGAAACAAAAAAAAATCATATGGAGCTAAATTAGGTGAATATGGAGGGTGAGGTACCACTGGTATATTTTAGATGCCAAAAATTCCCTAATGGAAAGTGCTAAATGCGCTGGTGCATTGTCATGGTGCAAAAACCACGATTTTGATTTCCACGCTTCTGGCCTTTTACGGCATACTTTTTCTCTTAATCTTTCTAGTACTTGTTTATAAAACACTTGATTAACTGTCTGACCTGTAGGTACAAACTCATAATGGACTAAACCAAAAAAACCACGAGCATTGCTTAAAAATGTTTAACCGGACCTGTCGACATTTTTTTGGACGAGGTGAATTTGCGGTCTTCCATTGCGATGACTGAACTTTGGTTTCGGGATCATATCCATACACCCATGTTTCATCACCCGTTATAATTGATTTTATAAAATTTGGGTGATTAGAAACCCGATTTTTTAGTTCCAAGCACACTTCAATGCGATGTTCCATTCGCTCCTCGATTAACAATTTTGGCACTAATTTTGCGGACACTCTTTTCATACCCAATTCATCTAATAAAATCGAATGACAAGTACCAATTGATATACCAACTTCAATGGCTTACGTTAATCAAACGTACCTGCCACAATTTCAGTGATCCTTTGTGTCAAAAATTACTGTATTGTTAGATCTATACTTGAATTTGGTACTGCATTATGGAATCCTCATTAATTGTATTTGATTTATAAACTAGAGAAGGTCCAGAAAAAGTTTCCAATTTTTTTACGCCTTTAAAATTAACTTAGTTTACCAAAGCACTGAGGACATTTAAATGTTCGCGGGTTTAAAGTTGGTTAAGACCAGAAAATTATTATTTGTTGCTAATTTTGTTTAACGGTGTTATTGACTGCTATGAATTATTACATACAATTTATCTTAAAATACCATCTTTAAATTCTAGACAAAACTCTCCTTTGGCTATACCTAAGTCTAAAAAAAAATATTTTACTAATAGTCAGTTGTGCCGCCAAATTAATAATTTTGATTTTTTTTTTACTCTTGTTCTAAATTAAAAATATTTATAATTCAAATAATTGATTTATATTTTTCATTTTAATGTTATTTTCTGTACTATTACTTTACTTAACAATATTAGTTGCTTTTAAATTCACTGTACTCTTACCCCTTCAGGTGTTATCTAATTATTGATTTTTTATAAACAATATAATTAAAACTATTAAAAATTCGTAATTTTTCAAAACCTGCTGTTATTGTGATGATTGGAGTAACCCTTTTGGAAAACTCATGGTTTCACTCAAAATCTAAAAATGTATTAATAAAAGTTCTTTCCTGGAGTATTTTTGTCTAATATGTACAAATATTTAAGACTGGTTTTGATTATAAAAACCATCATTAGGTTTAAAAAATGTACTCTAAATTATAAAAAATTATTTACATGTTTAAATTTTTATACAAATTATTTTTTACATAAATCTGATTTTTTTTTGAACATATTTAGATTAACTACAAAGAAAAATTGGGCACTAGTTACCACAGTGACGTCAAAAAAATATTGGATAGACAAAAACAAATTAAACAGTAATTTTTTTAATTGCTCAACTAATTTTCTAAATTACTTCTAAATTCTAAGTTTAACTTCTTTTTACAGGCCTTGTATATTAGTATTCGATTCATTGTCTGGTGGTCCTAACCGAGCCAGGGTTACAGCTACAATACGTGGTTGGTTACATGAAGAATATCGGGCTAAACATAATAATTCTACAAGAGACTTTTCTAAAAACATTATGAAAGGAGGTGTAATTAAAGTACCTCAGCAGTACAATTTTTGTGATTGTGCTCTCTTTGTGATGCATTATTTCGAAAAGTTTTTCGAGGCAAGTTTAATTTATTTGAATATCATATATAACTAGACTAAATGTAACATTTTTTAATTTTAGAATCCAATTGTGGATTATACTTTCCCAATTACACATTTGGAAAATTGGTTCAATCCTGATGAAGTGTCTAAGAACAATCAAAAAAGAAAAGATATGCAAGGCTTAATATTAAATTGTGCAAAACAATTCGGATTTGAGTTACCTCCAGGATCTTCTTTACCAGTCATTCTCTATTTTCCAAATAAAACGAAATCAGCTGCCCCCAATGTACCTCAGAATAATAATCAGTTACATCAAAGTTATAATTCAACTACCGACGATTCGGATGATGATATCGAATCTTATACTGATGATGAGGATGATGAAGGTCAAGACGATGAAATAATGGATGAAGAAGAGGAAGAAAACAATATCATAGAAGATGATGAAGAAGAGCACAATTTAATGGATGAAGAAGAGTATGAAGACGATGGTCAATATGAACAATATCCTAGTAGTGCCTGTTTCGAGTTTGATACAGAAATAGACCCTACTGAATATCTTCCTGGAGAGGTTGAACCATCATGGTCTGATGAGCAGATGCATGTAGATAACCATTCAGAGTGAGTGTAATTGTTTATTAGTTTATTACAGTATTATAAGACATATTAAAATTAATAAAATCTGTACCTCAAAAATTAATTTGAAGAAATTAAATTTTTCATGAATATCCTATTACATATATGTACTAACTTTTTCAACTCACGGCGCCGTTTTGGAACTGAGGCTATCTAATGGCGCTGTTGATCAAACTGGAGACCGTTTTTTTAAGATAAAAATGATTATATCATAACAAGACAATAGTCGACAGCGCGGCGCCCTTGTGAAGACACCAAGGCTCAACAAGTCGCCTCGGGTTCTATATTATGATATTCCGGATAAAACGATTCTCAGCCATGTATTTGGTTGGTTTTATATTATCATGTGCAGTAATTTTGGTCGGATATAACGATATCAGTTATAACGATAATTCGGATATAACAATATTAATTTGAAATGAAAATTTGTTTTTTTATTTACCACAATTTTTTATTTATAACAAGAAAATGGATTTCGTCCGGTGCGATAATTCGTAACGTCACTGAGAACCATTTCTGATGCTTAATTCGTTAAATGGAATAGAAAGAGGAGAAAATTTCAAACTGAATACAAAAAACAGCGCTCAAATTCAATGTTTTTTAAAAATAAAAATGTTATTATCAAAAAAAAAATTATACAACTCGTATTAATATTATACTACAGTATACACTGTTACACACATAGTTAAAATATTAATAAATCAAACATAAATATATTTTTAAAAAAGTTATACAACTTGTATTCATATTATACACTTTAAGGTTTTGCAGTTAAAATATCAATAAATCAAACATAAATATATTATAAATATTATTATTATTATATAATATATAATTATAAATTATATTTTTTTTGTTGAATGCAATTTGAAAAAACAATCCAAACAGAGGTGTTTAGAACAGCCTGGACACTTCGTTAGTACTTTACGTGTAATTTTTTGTGCGTGTTCCCTTCCACCTTGTTGAACCATTTCGAAATAACAATTTGAACATCTACCACGATTAGAATTAACAATCTTATGAATTTCTCCTTCAGTTGGTTTGGGTATCATTGGTATGTTGGCTTTCATTAGTAAAGCTTGAAATATATTTTCTCCTTGTTGTTCGGGAGTGCATAAAATATTTCATTGTGAGAAGTTTAAGAGGACGCCACACCGAAAGTGAAACGTCTACAACGACCGAGAGAACGCGCTGTTTGGTGTTTTCGCGATGCGCAAGCACGCGCGGGCGTTCGATGACACTCCTATTATTCGTAGTCGGTGACCGCGGACCGGTCCGTCGAGCGTGCTAGTTCGGGAGCTCAAATTATTATTTCATGAACCTTCGTCGTATACTTTTATACCGTGTGGTGTGTACGCAGCGCGTAGACATGAAATGCATACATGCGCATACGTGCATAGTACACATAGAAATAGTACTCTGTTGCAATATTTTTAATGTCCTCGGCCTGCGCCTACCTAATTAAGATGTATAGCTACTGTTTACCTATATGTATTCACCAACCTATAGATTATAAAATCATTATTAAAATATATTTTAAATCATGTTCAACACATTATTACTTTTTGAGTTATAAATAAAATATTCCGAATGAATAAAAATTAAATAATGATGACTTGATACTTATACAACATAGCACATTCAAACGGAACACATGCAGTTAGTCATTCTCACTGATACAATATTTTTAATCATTTTTCTCAAAAACACATTTTTCCGCAAAACACCGATTTGTTAGCTTATATGAACACGAAAAATAAATTTTGAAAAATAACTGCATAGGAAATACAGGATATATAATAAATGTATTCTATGCATACCAACAGATAAACTTCCACTAACTACTGCTTTGTTAATTGTTGTGTAATTATTGTCTGCTTGGTCTTTTTCCGAACATATTAAACTGGTTTCACCACACATTTTACATTTAAATGTAAAATCTGATTTATACCCTCTTTCATATTCCGATTGGAATTCTATATTAATAAAGGAACAGCCATATGCTAAATTATGTTTGGTATTTATAATTTGGTTGAAAAAGTAGGATATATCTACAATCCTTCTTCCTTCAAGTGTGCTATGAATTAATATGTATGATTGTATTAAAATAAATGGTACATATATATAATATTTACTATCTTTTTTATTTCTATCGAATAGCCAGTAGGATATAAATTTGACCAGTTCAATAATATTATATTTAAAATTAAATTTATGTAAATATTATTACAACAAATAGGTTCCATTTCAAAATTTAATCGACTTAATCGAAAACTGGGTTGCGAATATTTTATCATTATTTCATAATTTTGATGGTTGTTAAATTATTTTTATTATTAAAAAGACATTAGAAAAAATGACCTCACCTATGCACCAACTAGTCCTAAAATAATGAAGAACATACGAGTAAGTACACAATATACATCATACATGTGACATGTACCTACGTCATACTTATCAACTATGACCTATTAATTATTATAATATACGGTTTTGTTTTATGTATTTACCAATTCAAGAAAATGTGCGAATTATTTTAGTTAGAATTTCATAAAAATTTTTCTTTTTAAATCTAAGATTTGAAAATATAACACAAGATTGTCTACCTCTATCAAAAAAAAAATCTAATACCAAATCAAATCAAATTTTTTGAGCGTTTTCATATATTTACAACATTGGATATTCACTCGATTTAAAAAGGTTCCACTTTATTCATAATAAAAATATTATCAAATATACTTAGTAATATCATAGGTAGGCTGACTGACCGTCTATATAAAACATTATAGATACATATTAGATAATCCTCTTGGTAGGTCACATACTAAATCGGTTTCAACACCTGGAAGTCATATATCTCCATTTCAAAGAGCAGTGCAATCAAATGATTTTCACAAAAATATGCTCCCAAAAGATTTGACATACTACAAACATATAAAGATGCCAAAGAATAAAGATTATCTAGTTGGAAAATATGATTACATATCATCTAGTGACAACAATCGTGGCATCATGACCTACATTTACTTTTCGGATTTCGATAAGTTGTCCGGAGAACAGTGGCTGTGTAACTTTGTAATAGATGCTTGTTTGTTGTCATATGCTTTTAAGCTGGGTTCAAAAAACATACACATTTTATCGTGCCATGATGTGTCACAGCTTATGGTAAAAAGGTATATTGGTGAAGAGTATAACGATGGAATTACATTACCTCAGAACAGTATGGTCATTCTCCCATGGTTAGTTAATAATGCTAATCACTGGATTATAGCTTGTATACATTTCAAAACCAGAGAGTATTACATCATGGATCCAATTAATCCATATGTCATAGACAGTCGTATATCAAAAAATCGATTCAAACAACTGATAGAAAAATTGAGATTCAATGTTACCTACAGTGGCGAGAAACAATTTCCATTAATAACACCAATTGCATGTCCTTTGGAAAATGTTCCGAAACAAATGGGTTCATTTAACTGCGGAGTTTATATATTATACTATGCATTCACAATTATGGATGGTTCTAAATTCAGTTTAAAGTTTGATCCTAACAATTACAGAGAATATTTAAAGAATCATCTCCTATAAAATTCCGAAGACATGTCAAACATATGCCTTTATTTTAGCTGTGTGACCAATAAACACCGCCCTGATTTAAATGATGAATGTGTAGAATGGGTCTCATGTTCCTTGTGTTGTCGTTGAATAGCCATCAATTGTATTCCTAAAGAAGACAGAATTTTAAATTACATTACTGATGATTTATTTTGTTTATTATGTCGGAAATCATAACATTTTAAAAAAATTAACACATACATATATAGTTAAATAAAAACAAAATACAGAGTTGGAAAATTAATTCGTCCAAGGTCATAACTAGAGGCCGGAATTATATTCTTTTAAAATAGCCAAAATAAGATGCTAATATTCTCTAAAAAAGTTGAAAATATTCTTGCAATATTCTTTAAAAATCATAATAAAATATGCGAAAATATGCTTTTTTATTAATATATTCTCTTGAAATAAAAATATTCATTTATATGCAAAATAATACAACAAAATACTGATATAAATAAGTATATGATAAAAAATAATATGCAAAAAATAACCAAAATATTACATGTTAAAAAAATTGATTAAATTATATTAATAACAATAAGGTATTTGTAATTACGAAAATTTTTGAAAACAGTTAACAACTATATTTTGCTATTTTTATTACACACTTGACAAAATAGAGTTGTGCCATCGGTTGTAAAATTTATATTGTTTTTATTTAATGGTTGAATCCACTGTGAAATTAAATCTTTTAATTTAGTTGATGGTGTTTTCGGCATTATGAACAAGTAAAAACAAGTAACTATTGAAATATAATGAAACTATAATATATACCTATGTCAACACTACACGATACGCGACACTGCAGTGTTGTACCGTAGGTACATGTAGTAATACCTAATCGAACGCCTGGACCTAGTTCTTTTTGAAGTGTACCTAGTTATAATTCCATTTCGTTATCTTAGATAAGTCACTTATCTACTACAGACTATTACAGTACATTACTAATGTAGGGCATAATGATCATAATTTATTTAATGTATACAAACGTTTGTATCCTTTAACTTCATATTATTAAAATAATAAATAAATAATTAAAAAATATAAATAATAAATTTGATTTTATTATGATGCATAAATTAATTATTAAAAATATTATATCTTCAAGAATGTTATGTTATTTTAAAGTCCTATTTTGGTATTTTTGCGTCATTTTTCGATGCTTATAAGTCATTTTAACACTTTTTTTGGGTGCATTTTTTAAAGATTTTTAGGTCATCAAGTTCCAGGCCCTAAATTAATGATAAATCTTTAATTTAATAATTTTTAAAACAAATTTTTACGCAGTACGACACTCAATTGACGAACGTATTCATAATATATAAACGACATACACGTGCGATTACAAACATAATCGAAAAATTTTATTACCGGAAAATATTATTTATAAATACATATGTACATACATACGTACATACTACATAATACATATAGCGATAAGATAATTCTCAAGCCCGTTCGGATTATCGCGTCTTTCGGATTGGCCTGTGTTCGGATTATCGAGACCCGACTGTAAAGGTAACACACGTAACTGCAAGCTTGTGAATCATGCAGATACAATCTTTTTGTACAAGCATGCATAATTTTCCTTTGTCACCACACGGCACAAGCATGCTTGAAAAGCAAGATCAGTTTATGTTGTAAACATGTCGAGTTCGGACGATGACGCTCTCGCTCTAGCTGCTTTTGCTATAATTTTAAAAAAGAAAAAAATTAAGAAAAAACGCGCTTTGTGGTGTAAAGATTGGTTGATGAAAAGAAAAACTTTTTCTCATATCAATTTATTAAATTAATTAAAAATATATCCACGAGATTGGCACAATTACCTTTGAATGGACGAAGAAACTTATTTAAACCTTTTGTCCCTAGTAACACCTTTAATTAAAAAACAAAATACCATAATGAGAAAAAGCATAACACCCCATGAAAGATTAACGGCTACATTGAGATTCCTCGCAACCGGAAGAAGTTATGAAGACCTAAAATATTCTACTCTAATTTCACCACAGGCTCTAAGTTACATGGTTCCTGAAACGTGCAATGCTATTTACAAGGTGCTAAAAACACAATATTTGAAGGTATGTATAATAAAATTATATTATATTTATTTAAAAACAAATTATGTCTTACATTATTATAATTAAATTTATTAAATACATGAATTTAATAATAATAATCAAATGCACCTAACATTAAAAATCGCTGTAATTTGAAATATAAGTTGATATAGAATGATTAGAATTCTCATCAGAAGAGCCATGTTCTTGTACATTAATATGAGTATCAAAGTTATTATGAATATCTTTTATTTGATTATTATACCCGTTGTTTGATTGCTGATATTGAATAATTGATGGCGGTGGTAATTGCATAAAAGATGTTATGGAATGTAACATGGTTAACTGACTTGTTTCCGCCATAAATAGAGCTTCATTTATTATTTTTTCAGCGAACAATTTTTGATTGTTATCTTTTATGTCCTTCATTTTTAGAACCACATGTTTTCCCATGACATCATATCTATCATCCTTTATTTTTGGTTTTTTGAAATGATAGAAATCACCAATTAGTATAGACTTACAGATTTATCGCCGACGTCATGAACAATATCAAGTATACAACTTTTATAAAAAATTATAGTTGATAATCATAGTACATACTCTATTTGTATTCTTTATATTTAAAATGCATATATGAGGTCAATACTGTTACTTATTATTTAATACTTTAACAGTTACAAATTTAATCTCTTTCATAAAGTATAATACATTCGACATATATTATTTGAATTATTGTATTTTATGACTTTACTATATACTTTTTCTATGTATTTAATTAAATAAATAAATATTCTAAACCTACTCAATAGTGTAGCTATATAATATATATATATATATATATATATATATATATATATATATATTATTACAATAAAGACGTTATTATTTTGTATTCTTTTCATTGACAATAATAACAGTAAAATATACACAAATCCCAAGAACTTTGTAGAATGGATATAATTAATTTGTTAAATCCAAATATTAATGCATAACAATCTTTTCTTAAGAACTTAGCTATTTCTGCACTAAAATTGAAAGACATGACATAACATAATCATTAATCAGTAATAACTATAAATTTATTTTAGGAAAATTAAAGAAAGCTTAACAGCAGTGTACTTTAAAAATTATATTTGAAATAATCTATTTAATAAATTGCACGTATAATGTAGAAAGACTGCATAACTTGTTTTGAATAATCAACAGAGTTATAACCAATTCAATTAATTTGTTGAAAAATCATTCTGAATAATAAACGACAACTTAATATTGTTGCCAACATTTTTTTTATCCATATTCAATATTTTATAAAATACCAACTACAATTTAACTTTGACTGATATAAGATGATTGCAAAAATTCATTGCTTCACCAAAAATATACTAAGATAATTGTGAGTTCAGAAAAAACCTTCAACTATCAATTAAAAATACTAAAAGAACCATTACATTATTTGTCTTGAAAATTTAGAATCAAATAATTTTTCTTAACGGTTTAAAAACCAACAATAAAGAAAGAAATACTTGTCTTGTCTTTTTTACCTACTATTAATTTACGGTACCCTAATGGTGAGAAATTGTACAAATAAAAATGAAATATACTTAAAATACAAACAAAATACCACTTATAGAAACATGAAAAATTTATTAAAATAATACAGAGGTGAATAATAATGCTGAAACTGTTTGAAAAAGAAAATTTATAGGAATATATGTTCGGTACTCTTTATTTGTGATTTTGGAGGCAGAACTCATTTCTCAGTATAGTATTGCTCCGGTCTGTGAATAATAAAAATTATTTTTAATAAGTCTGATAAAATATTTTTAAAAATAATTAATTTTTATTTTAACCTCGAATCGTAAAGTTATTTTAGTTAATTTTGCTGCCTGCCTCGATGCACAACATTTTCAAAGTATTCAAAGAGCAAGGAAAAGAGCAACAAATGTCCCTATGCTTTTGGTACATTGAATGAAAATCTGAAAAATAAATGTTTTAATTTAAATTAGCAAAATAATATAAAAATGTATTACAACAAATCAACCATATTATACCAATCCAACCAATTATTTACAACCATCCTATTTAACACAGAACAATGTCACACATATTATTAATTGAATAAGAAATATAATTCATTTACCTTTAGATACTCCATAGTATATTCCAGTATGACATACCATGAATGTAGCCTTTAAAAAATTTACACCACACATGAAATATTTTTCGTTCCAATTTAATTCACCTATAATGACAAAAGCTATAATTAGATGATATTTTATTTTAATAATTTGTTTGAAGTATTTAACTAATTTTAAGATAATAAAGAACAATGTTAACATAATTATATATATATATATATATATATATATATATATATATATATATATTTGACAACTATTTGAAGTGTTGAAATCTTTTCTAGGGATTTCTTTTTTAATTGTGCAGTGATAAATAATTAAAAATTATAAGGCAGAAGGAAATGTAGAAAAAAGCAATACTGTATACAAAAGATTATTACTAGTATTATAAACTTTTTCATTAATGATTGGATTCCCATTTGTTATTGCTATGGTCATAGTAAGGACCAGTAATAGACACATCATTACTTTCCTGAAACATAACAGAAATTCAATTTAAAGACTGTTGAAAATAAAAAATATTATTTCTTAAAGAAATAATATTTTTACATAATCATTTCTTAATTCATTCGTAGGAGTTAACTTCTTGCAAAATATTTGTTGCACCAAAATACATTTTCATTTTAATCCATATTAAGTTTTATAGAGTATTGTGACTAAATGCACTTTGTCAATTTACTTACATATTTAATTTAGCCATGTTTTCAGTTTGAGTGTGCTAAAAATATAATAATTGTATTAGTTTGGCAAAATACTATTATGGATGAGATATTACTTTTATCGATACCTAAATTTTAAACTATATAACCACATACAATGTTACACAAGATTGATAATTTTCTCTTATTTATTTAAAGTTTTGACATGGGCTGATTCTAAATAAAATATATTTCATTTATAATTTATCATATCAAAATTTTTCCAGGATGGAGTTTTGGTTGTATTTAAAATGTTTCCTTTGTTAAAATATATTTTCAAGGAGATTAGGAATAAAAATATAAAAATTGTATTAGTTTGGCAAAATACTATTATGGATGAGATATTACTATTTATTTTTAAATTGATAATGGCTATTATACTTAAGAGATACTTTTAAATTAAATATTGTTAATCAATAGTTTAAAGATATGATGAATGACCTTTCAGGATGGAGAGTTTGTTGTATGCAAAATAATTCTTTATGTTGAAAAATAATTTTAAGGAGATTCAGAAGCGGATATAATAAAAACAAAAGTACGTCCACAACCTTACCATTGCCTACGTATGTATTGTTATCGCAACAAATATAGGTATCATTTCCTTTTAAAATATTTTCAAATGTGGCTGTATTTTTATATACAATTTTTATTTAAGCATTTTTTGGGGATAATTTTTATTTTGATAGTGTCTATCGGCATCAATATTGACCAAATAATTGACAAATTAAAAGGAATATAAGATTTTGAGTGGTTTTGTAAAAGAATTAACAAAAGTATTCAATTGTATTTACGCCGTACGATAAGTCAACAGTGACGTTAAGGTTAAATATTGCGTAACACGTTAACCTTTGAATAAAATAAATATAAGACTTGAGTACTCACCGGAATTATACGTCGTCTGAACACTCGACTCGATTGAAACGTACGTGAAAAGTGAAAAAAAAGTTACCTGTGCAAACACAAAATCGTTGCGACACAAAGAACAATGTTCGGAACGGAACGGCAAACACGTTACGAGCGCAGTAATAATAGCAAAAATAAAAGCGAAATACTGAAAATGGCTGCTGCGTACGAGAAAACGGAGACAAAAGATCGTGGGCCGTTGGCGGTACCAGTAAGACGTTGCCAACCGTACCGTTGTATCAACATTTTGGTACTACTTACTCGCGAAATGTTTGCTGATGATCTCAAGATTTATGCAAATGTTGTAAAAATTGATGATCATTATAAAATTCAAGATGACCTAAACAGATTTTATGATTGGTGCCATTCAAATGGGCTAAAAATGAACACCACCAAGTGTTTCAAAATGTCTTTTTCCCCGCTCAAGAAAGACATTAATAAATGAGTAATGACTATCATAACCTTAACTATCACATTGAGGATATTAGTACCAAAAAAGATCTATGAGTAGTTTTTAAAACCGATTTATCATTCCAGTTGTTTGGGCGAAGGATGAGGGACCAGTCACATGTGAATGAGATGATTAATTGGAGAGATTATCCAACCTATTGATGGCTTTGGATAAGTGCGCCCGACCTTATGTGGGTAGGCAATTTTATTGGTATGCCTGCTAAAGAACATGTAGCAACTACACCCCGTGCATTCATGCGATGGCAATCTAATGTTGATTAGATTGTGCGTGCGACGGCGAAGGAAAGTAATATAAGTTGGTTACACGGGTGTACAAGAAGTAGAGGTTAATTATCGGGGGGGTTGGTCTCTGTTATCGGTTTGGTATGGTGCAATGACCACAGAGCTCACATAGAAATCAGACGAATATTAAAATTAAACAATCAGGCCAAACTTATAATTATTGATGTCTCAGGAACTTGTCGTCCTGGGCGGCCTCTCACACACCACGGCGAGTGCTGGCGGTCTTACGCATGAGGATGGCACCAATCCCAATCTCGTGCTGTTGATGCTGTCGTCCCGTTAGGACAATCGGAACGGTTGGTGCAAGTTTGATCAACTCAGACCGGGGAACGAATTATTTGTAAAACACACAAAGAATAAATCACATACACATGGTTGACGATATAACTCACTTAAGGTTTGATGGTAATAATAGTTTTTTATTGACAAAAACTCACAAGATTGACTAAATTTACACAATTGCCTCAATGGCTTTAAAAAACACGATAATATTGATTTTAATAGTTACGATAATAATTTGATGGCCAACAACAATGCAACAATGAGAAGTAAAGAAAATACTAATTAAAAGAATGTATATAAAAAGAAAAAGACAAGAAAGATTGGTTCCCATACTGGTGAACACTAAAGCTGCGGCCCCACTGGGAGCGATTCTGCGTTTCGAGAGTTTCTGCGATTTTTACACGCGTGATGTCCACTAGCAATTTTGATGGGGACACTTTAGCGATTTTACATGCGTTTCTAAAATTTTTCCTTGGCGCGTATCCGTTTTAGTTTTCATTTGCTTAATCGGTCGTGAACCAAGATGACGTCCCGAAAAATGTTACTGGCTGAAAGTGCTTCTTTAATTGATATTAAAGTAAATTTGGTTAAGAAACGTTTATGTGTTTACGAAATAACTAAGCATAGACAATCTGAAGGGAAATTTCATACACTATTCAGTAAATAAAAAATCATCCAGTCATGGTTTTTGAGTACTGTCGCATGAGTGAACCTACTTTTTATATAATTTTGGAAGCTATAAGAAGCGAAATAGAAAAAGAAGACACCAACTTCCGAAAAGCAATACCTGTAAACACCTAAAATAGCCTAAGGACAGACCGGAAGGGGATCGGTTCAAGCAGCATATTCAATGGCTCCAAATATACACCAAAGTCAGTTTAGAAGCTCTGCAGTTTGCAATATTATTATTAATTGTTTTTCTATGTTGATTTGCTTATAAAGTGTCTATGAAACGAAACGTAATACTATTACAAGTATACAGTTGTCATTTTAAAACAATTCAATATATAGCACTTGATAAATGTTACTACTGGTTTCAAACCCGGCACGCAAACAATACATCCACAATAATATCTTGTAACATTAATAATTATTGTACTGTTATACTTATCGATGATGTTGTTAATACAAGTTACACTTTTATCTATGTCAATTGCTTTTTTAAAATTAAAATTGTTATTTTCATGATATATATTAGTTTCTTTTCAATTAAGTCTGTAAAACATGTGAGAATTGTATACACTACTGATGATTATTATTTATTAATTTTAATTTTACATTATATATTTTATTGCCGAGTAATTGTTTAGGAAATAAGGTCCTAGTGATAGTACCAAAAAGCTTGTTAACATGCCGGCAGAACATGGTTCCACTGAAGACTGCTGTAAAACAGCAAAATATGTGTGATATATCTGGGTGATAGTAGAACCTATCGAAAAAGTTTATACTATTTGAAACTAAAATAAATATCCCCTTTCTGGTTTATAAATAGTATTTATTATATGTATATTTTAATTCTAAGATATGAACTATTAAATCAATGACATAGATCAGGGGTCTCCAAACTTTTTTATTGAAGGGCCACAAAAAATATCAAATGATCTTAGCGGGCCAAAAGTTTATTAACACATATAATTTTTAATTTTATGAAAATATAGGTATAGAAATATAAGTTAACTTTAAATATTTTTATAAAATATTATCTACAATAAACTTGAATATAATTGGTATAAATTTAAATGATAATAATATATACATTGTAATTTTAATAATTTTTTTTTTAATGAGAAGTATGAAATTGATGTTTTTCTGCTAATATTCGATCGAATTGAGGTTGTATGTTGCTAGTTCCAATTTTCAAAATTGACTTCAAGTGTTTGTCAGTCATGGCCGATCTATATTTCGATTTGATGTATTTCATTTTAGAAAAAGTTTGTTCGCACAAATAAGTCGTAGCAAATACAGATATATATTCAATTGCAAATTTTTATTAAATTTGGATACTGTATATCTAGGAGAAATTTATAAAAATCGGCTTAAGTCTCTTCACGATGTTTGATTTTCAGTGCATCATTACTTTGTAAATCAATCATTTCCATTGGATGGGTAGGAGGTAACTTCTCAATATCACAACTAAACGGGTTTTGAAAAATATTTATTTCTTCCGATTTTACGTCAAGGTCAGAAAAACGTTGTTTAAATTGGATTTTAAGTTCAGAAATTATTTTTTGAGCGAATTCGACTGGAAATTGTGTTTTTGATTCTTTGTTATATTTATCACAAAGAGAAAATTGAATAAAAATTTTTTGAAATTTGCGTTTCAAATAAAATAGGTTTTTGCCTAAATGCTTTTACTAATGTGTAAACATCGCAAGTTAGAACATCTTTACCTTGTAATTTTAGGTTGAAGTCGTTCATATATTTTGTGATATCCACTAAAAAAGCTAATTTCCAAACCCATTAAAAATAATATATTTATAATAAAGGCACTGCAAACTTAGACATGTAACTGTACAAACGTTATGAAATGATTTCGTCGTACCGCTCGTCTATGTGACTAATATCTCCGTTATTGACGTTAAAACTAAAAATGTAAAAGGAAATTGCAATGTCTGTCGTCATAAATTATGATACGTGCCGGCGATAACGACTTTTTAAATTACACATATATTTAGATATCTATATTTTATTTACCGTCTTATGGGTGCTGCGGGCCGTTTAAAACTTGTTCGCGGGCCGTAGTTTGGAGACCCCTGACATAGATTATAATATATATTTTTACTGTTGTATTTCGATAGCTGATAGATGATAAAAATATTGTCTCTGCTATTTTATGTTGTTTATGATAGAGAAATTAGAAAAAATTAAATTAAATTAACATAAATTTAATTTTACTTTGTTTAAGTAGTAACATAATTGAAATTCATTGGTTGTAAATACTATATTTCTTACATCTATAACTTCGACAGTTCAAAATGGCCAATTCGGATTGAGGAGTATCTCATATTTTTTTATAAAATTAACTATTTTTTTGTTATTATAAACATTTATACTATTGATGTAAGACTACTTTAATTGAATTTAAATTAAATAATATCTAAAGCTTTGTACTTTGTTTAAGTATTTAGTTAGAATATAATGAAGGAAATACTTAGCCACTATAAGGTGATTGCTATTCGAAAGAAAAATTGCCTAGATAATTCTTGTAGTTTTGCAATTTATTTATGATTAAATATTCATATAGTTCTTATTTGAATTTGAGTTCACCATTTTATACAAAGAACTTATATTATTATCACCTAAATATATGCTTATACTTTCTAATTGTATTTAAACTGTATTTGGTCACTAGACGGAGTATGAACACTAGATACAGAATTGGTTCATATTTCATTATTATTTGACCAATAATTGCCAGAATTATTATTAATTAATGGCAACTTGTGATATTGCATTAATACTAAAATTTTTTATCAATTAATATAAAACTATCATACACCTTTTTTATATTAAAATAATTAATATTTTATATTTTGTAATTTTTAATTTACATATAATTCATCAACAAGGCAATGAATAGATGTTTTAAACTCAAATCTGTGGATGACTATAGGGAATATAATTTTATTAAAATGTATAGCTTCAAAGCAACACATTCTTTGAAGTAATTGCTAATAAGTAAGTTGTTAGTAGTATTGCTTTTTAATACCTTCCATTTGTTATCAAAATTGTAACATACATGATACCAAAAGAGCGAATACAAAAAAAAAAAGTAATTATTAAGATCATATAAAATGCAACTTGCTAATTCCTTCATCACACATTTTATCATATTATCATTGTCCAAAGTCTAAAATGGTAAATGATAAGGAAGAAAAAACATTTAGTAAATTCACATTGATGTAGGAAAAAAGAATATTTTTTATATAGTTATTATGTATTAAATAATACTTTTTATACTTTAATATCTGCTACTATACCACTATACACTACTAGTACTCTGAACGTATAAAACTTACCTACTATGAGACTACTAAGAGCCAATCTACAGTTAAAATTAAATGAAGTTTCAAGTTTGTCTGTACTATTTAAATAAGATAAAAAAAATTAACTACAAAATAATACCAAAAAATAAAAATATAAAGAAGCATAATTGAATGGACATTTCATTTGTTGAGCATTTTTTGAGGACTATAATTAAAATTAAATCCTGTTTTAATGCTTTAAAAACAAAGCTAAATTTTGGAGACCGTACATAACAGCTTCTGCATAGGTTAAGTCATGGAATGATTATATTCAATTTTAACTGAGGTTAAGTTAGGTCAATTTAATTTGGTAAAAAAAGGAAAATTAAGAATTAATCAATTTTGTTCACTACCTTATATAGATGGCAGTGTAGCAAACATTTAAAGGTTAAGGTCAAGGTTTTAAATCTTAGGCAAAATATTAAATGTGGGAAAAACAGAAGTAAACCTAAATGCAATTTATTTCCTGATATTTGGTTACATTATTTATATTAAATTATTATGTTATATGAGAACTTATGTAACACAGCAGAGGTAAAATTTTTTTTATCATGGGCTACATATTATATATTTATTAAATGTGGATCAAGGAAATTACAACTAAAAAAAACTTAATATGTTTGATGAACAATTCAGTTATAAATTAAAACTTTCCGTAAAGTTGCAGATATTTTTGTCTAAATAAATACATATGCTATAATTTCTGGTAATTATATTGGTCATTAGGTTTTTATGTTACTAATAATATGCATAATATAATACAATCCAATTTTTAAAAATTGTTTTAAAAGTAGCTCTAGAATGCAAGTAAAATTTAAACAAGTATCTCAAATTAAATGGAACAAGATATCAAACAAACTCTTAACCGGGCATCTTTTAACATCGAAAGGTAAAATGATCCAAAATATCAACAAACTCAAAAGTTTAATTAAAAATTTTAATGAGCGTCTCACTAAAATTATCAGCAAAAATGATTTATGTTCAAAAATAAATTAAATTAAAAAAGCACTATTGATTAGATAACATATTTCACATTAATAACATAAAATTAATACCAAATTATATAATTTAAATATAAAAATAATAAAAATTTGATGACCCAAATCCCCAATGAGAAAAAACCTCAAATCGGTGAAATTGGAGTTACAGACAACAGACAGAAAAGTTTGGGTGTTATTACAATTCAAAATTCATTTATTGACAGTAATCTTCCATTAGTTATGGATTCAAGAATCCAATTTTCATGAATGATCCTGTATTTATTATTAGGTGTCTTGCCAACTACAACATCAGCTGAACGCTCAACATCTATACATTTACCTCCACAAAGGCCTACTAACCGCTTTAAGTTATTTACATTTGGTTCACAAGTTTTTGATATGCAAATTTTACCAACATTGTGAAACAAAGATAAAATAGGTTTGCGCGATACAGTGTTGTGTAATACTTGAAACTCCTAGGAATAAATAATTTTCAAATAAGAATTATTTTATAAAAACCCTATGAACATTGGATATTAATAAAATACAAATTAATAAATGCTTACCTTGACAGGATCCCACAAATCTGATTTCAAGTAATTTTCATGAGGTAGCAACTTTCCAATTCCATTTGAATCCTCTATCTATAAAAAAATTATGTAATATTACAACCATAAAATTAGTAATTATTTAGGCTATGCATTCATTTGGATATCAAACACCAATTACAATGAATAACAATTGCAAATTTATATTGTGTAAATAAATAATTTAGTAAATTCAATCAAACTTTCAATAAAATACATGTATATAATATTTACTTATTTATTTTATTGAAAATTTGATTATTTTTAATAAATTATCTATTAATTCAAGATTAATTGTCAATAACTATCAATGTACAGCAATGTACACGAATATATTATAAATGTATATTTCTTATAATAATAATACAATTTTCTTATAAATATCACTCATAGCTTAACTTGTTGTCTAAAATTGATTTAAAAATACTAATTAATTTATTATAATTAGGAACATACCCAATTGTCAGATACAATATAACATCCATGAGCCAATGCACAGACCATATTTAATGTATGATCTAGCATATGTGGATTTGATGGGAAAAGTAAAAATGTGGTTTTGCTTTGTACTTTCTTATGAAAAGTACAAAATCCCAAAGTTTTCATTACTATCTTCAAATACTTTTCTTGACTGTTGGAAAAAAATATCAGTAAAGTAACATGTGTCAAAAGTATAAAAATAGATTTTTTACATTGTTGTAAATCCAGTAAATGCTACACCTTGGCTACATGTATACAATTGGGAATTGGAAGAAGAATCTCTGGACATTAAATTTATGTTATTTTCATGAGTTTGATCGGAATCTATAGCAATTTGTTGACGTAGATTGTTTTCCAGCTGAAAAAAAATTAAAAGAATGTATAAAAATTCTATAACATAATATTGATGTTTTCAAATATAACACTGATTACATGTACATAAGATATATATTATCCACAATCAATTAATAATATGATAATTTAGTATTAAATAAGGTGAGTAGGATTATAAATTACACTTTCCTTATATTAAAATATAAATGCAGTGACAATTCAATTGATCAACTGATAAAATATAGAAAGAAATTTGAAAACATTCAATGTTTTCATAACGATTACTATACATAAATAGCTTAATACATGAAGGGTACAGGTCTTATAACATAAACATCACTAGATTACCTTACATAATTAAATATTCATTAATACATGGTATTACGCAAACAGTACATATGTCCAGGTCCTATTATTAAGACAGGTATAGAAGAATTCTTATAATTTAATTAATTACAAAAAAAGCATTTTCCAAAAATTTAAAGTTATAATTTTTGGCTCCTTTCATTGTTATTATAAACTGGACATGTCCATTTTTGTACTTAATTTCATACTTTTTTAAAATATTTAAACCATAACAAATTATTACTGGACAAAATATTGAATCAAAAATATTTGTATTGAAAATCAAATGACTGATAAAGTGATAAATAAATAAATTTATACCAGGATTAATGATAGATTTGACTAATTTAATAAGATGTATTGTTGAAGAATTTAAATAATTTAATTTGTATGGGTATCTATTAAATATTATTTAAACAGTAATAACTACTGTTGATATGTGTATCTATTGCATGTTGTTTTTGTTTGCACAATTATTGTAAAACATGTATACTTCTTTCACAAGAACACTAGAAAAAGGTTTAACGATATAAAATTGTTAATACAATACCTCTTGAGAACAAAACTATTTTTAATTCCCGAGAACTAAAAAATTTTATATATTTATAAAAAATGTCTATACTATTAAAAAAATCATAAGGATCAATACCAATAATTTTAGGTCACTAACCGCAACAGAATCTTCAATAAATTGTGGTATGATAGATATATCACCAAAAGCAGATCTTTCTTTCAAACTTTCACGCGTATCATTATGTCTCGACTGTATCTTTGATAACGAGCATAGTTGCATTCTTGTTCCTGATAATTAATATTAGTTTAATATACTAAAATCAAGATTTGGTGACTAAAAATATAAATGAAATTATTAGAAGTTACTGACCGGACTATACTGTGGATCTATATATTGAATTATATCCTCAGGTGGATGATCAGCAGTGTTTGCCATTTTTTTCGCCAACATTGAATCAATAACCCAACTCATTGATACTAAAGGTACATTCCGTGTGGTTGCTAATTGGTATGTCCTGCGAGAATGTGTTACCTTTAAAGTAAATTGAATTATAGTTTAAATTTATAAGTTATAAAAAATAACTATGTAATTCATTACTTTTCGGTTAAAAGTTTTGGCAATTGTTGCCCCTAAATCAGAGATATGATCCTGAATAAATACATTGCTTGGATCCTGGTCACATTTATAGTCCACAAATGCAACAACGCCTGTAAATAGGCGTTTTTGCTAAACGTAAATTTTTATATATAAAAATGCTTTAAAATATAAAATTTAAAGCATAATGTGTAAAATAAATATTATTTCCAAAAGTTAATCATAAGACTTTATTATTTTTGAATAATATTACTCGTAATTCAACCTACAACCTAAATATGTTAAATACAAAGTACATAATTCAAGACCTTATGTGCACTTCTATTAATTACTTCAACTCAGTATTTAAGATTAAATTTTTGACTAGTGAAATTATAATGTAAAGTTCTACTAAGTTTTTAAATTATTTTAATTCAGTTATAAAAATGAAAATGTATTGGTTTAATAATACAGATAATCTTCGTGTTAAACATTTCTCCACGATTTTATTTTTTGATTAACTGTTTTTAGATTAAGACCAAAAGAGACTAGTGCATTATCATTGTAATCAAGAGTGATCTAGCACCAGACTAAGGCAAAGTAGTGCTTATCTGCTAACCGATTCCTGCATTCTGATAAAAAGTAATCTATTATTATCATAAAAGAAGTTTAAGTAAATTAACATACCTTTAAATATATCACTAGATGTTAAATTGTTTGTTTCCGTTATTCCATTCATAGGTTCAACACTGGGCACAACTTTAAATTCAGCTGTATACTTAACACTTGGACCAGCTATGTGTTCATTACTTGGGCCAGCTCCGGGCTGGAAACTGGGACCAGCTATGGACACTACACTGGGCCCAGCTCTGTGCAGGAAACTGGGACCAGCTCTATGCTGGAAACTGGGACCAGCTATGGACACTACACTGGGACCAGCTCTGTGTTCGAAACCTGGCCCAGCTCTGCGCTGGAAACTGGGACCGTGTTGCATACTCATCATAGCGGACAATTATTACGTCGTGGCTTAAAAGCATGCACAGTCGGCTAGAAGCAGTGTGAATGAAACAAATGAAAATAGTATACAATGGAGGTAGAATGTTGTAGCCAATACAAGTTTAAGAATGAAATGGACGAGTACTTACACAGCAAACAATGACTTCGGCGACAAAACTGTATCAAATGAACATAACCAACGTTCGCGGAGCGCGTAGAGTGTTTCGCGAATTGTTGTTTACGGTCGTGCAGTGTGATGGCTTTTCTATGGTTGCCCCGGGGGACGGGTACAGTCTTCCCGATTTTGATAACGATTGATAACAGCAAACATGATAAGAACCAAAAAAAAAAGCTAATGCCAACCTCCAAAATGTAAATAAAATCCCAATTCCCGTTTCGTTATCCAGTATATAAATGAATAAATAAATTATTGATTTCATACCTATAGTAATTTTTCGAAAAATATATACTGAGAAATTTTGTTTTCTATTAAATAAAACCCTGTTTAGTTAACTTTTAATCGGTGAAGTTAGATTTTTGTCGTTTATTATTTTAATTTAATTCATTGATCATACTTCAATGATTTATATCATAGTTTATTTATACTATGTACCACGATCTTAGAAGATCTCCTAAGACCGTGCTATGTACTATAATTTATCAAAAATTTAAGATATTAATATTTGATTCTACCAATGTATTGATTAATACTATTAATTAATACATTTTTTTGATACTAAGTACTTACTATAAAAGTTTTAAAGGAATGTTTATTAAAAAAAAAAAACAGATTTTAACTTATTTGGATTTTAAAAACAATAGTTAAGTCAATGGAATATGTACTATAAAAAATTATTGATATTTAATGATTAATTTCAAATTTATTGAGTCTTAAGATATTTTTCGGTTTTTAATTTTGATCCAGATAATTATATTAGAATCTTCATATTTCTGTAATTTATTAATCAAATAATATATATTTTAATACTTTATACCTATCTAATATCTATATATTTTTATAATATTATGTGCTCCATACTATTTCTTATTATTTCTTAATCTTAATGTTCCTATTATAGCTATCTGAATAATAATAAATTCTTGAAAATATTCAATATATATTTTATTCTGTTTTAATAAAAATGTTAACATTTTATCCGACAAATATGATACACATACTCAATTAGAAATTCAAGCTTATCCAGCTTTATATAAACTTATGTTACAATTTGAATTACAAAAAATGATTGCCACCCAATAAAATTTAAAAAAAGTACAGTAAGTAATAAATGTTATGGTTATAGTTATAATAAAATTTATAAGTATGTATGTTTGTCATAAATATAATACTAGTGTAGACACAGATTATTTTCATAAATTTTTTTATTTGATTTGATAGGTAAAAAAATTGGGATTGTGTTTTGTTTTTGTTTTGTTTGTGTGTCGTCTCTGTGTGGACCCGGCATAATTTAGACGACAGAAGTTTTTCACATTATGTGGAAATGGACAATAATGTATACGTATGTGGAACATGGACAGATAACGAAATTTTATCAGAAACCATCGAAAATACCAGCGAGAGTGAAGATGAACCACAAAATGAGGAGGAAGTCATTTTTGAAGTTACAATTCAACAAGCTAAACATGCTTTAAAAACACTAAGGAATTTTGTTGAGACTACAATAGGTATGGAAGATAAGGCTTTTTCTGCATTATCTAATTTGGAAGACGTCGTGGCAGAAAGAAGTAATATTAAGCAAACTTTAATAACAGATTTTTTTAAAAAAAAATTATTTATTCGGGCATTTCAGTATTTTAAGTATTTAAATTATGTATTTTAGGCATTCATATTATTTATTATATATATACATTAAACAACATACATATTTATATTATTTTTTTTATTTTTTAATAAAACTCGATATCTCAAACTTTTTTCTGTTCCCTTGAGATTCGACATAACAAGAATCTACTGTATACATTTATTATTATATACGGTTGACATAGGATCTTATAGAATTGCGAATAAAAAAGTGTATTCGGTACAAATAGTTGTTAATGTATGAATGCTGATAAAGTTAATAAAGTAAAAGGCTGTCTCGTGTAGGGCTGTGCGATAATTTTTATTAATCGATTAGTCGAGTATTTTTAACAGTATTATAATAATCGAGTTAATCGATTTATATCGATTAATCGATTATTAATTGAAATATCCGAATAATCGATTAATCGAGTATTTTTAACACTTGAATATTATTCATTGTTAAATTACGACGTCGATAAATAACAGATTATTAATAGATAATAATAATAACCTATTCGCGTTATCGCATGGAAACAAACGCACGCACGTCGTCAACTTAAGAGGCCATAACTCCGGAACCACATATCGCACAGCGTACAAACTTCACAGAAACCATCTACATATCAATCTTAATATGCCCTGAAATTTTTATCGAAATCGGTTCAGTGGATCTTGAGCTATAAGATTTATTCAAAATGTACACTTATTTTTATATATATAGATAAAAATTAAATTTTAATGAATATCAACAATATGGTTCGATATTATGAATTGAGAACATAAAACATTTTAAACTCTAATATTATCTATTTAAAAATAGTAAACAGTGTTGGTTGAAATTATTATTTCATAAAAAATATAATCGATTGAACAACGACATTTTATTTTGATGAGAAATATGAGCATGCGGTTTCATTTAAAAATGCCAAAAAGAAGCATAACAATGTATAAATTATTATTTATAAAACCGTTCTACATTCAGTAGTTTCTTATTTCAATTTGTTCACAACGAAGATGTAACCAGCAATAGATCTAAACCCTAAACACTTTAATTTACCAGAAAAAGTAAATTCAATTTTATAGTTATTAGTTTAATATTTATATTTTACTAAAATGTTGTTCAATGAGATTTAATTGTAGTAATAATTTAAATATTATAATATAAATAATTATATAAAAAATAAATATTATAATTATTATATATAAAATATTATAATATTATAATGGGAGGGGAAAAACTACTCTCAAGAAACTTGAAACCAACCATAATTAATTTTAAAATATATATATTATTGTTTAGGTCTCATGATTTACAAATATCACAGTGAATAATTTATGTAATTGAAATATGAATCAACTTAATGTACATTAATACATATAATATCAGCTTATAACAATTATGTTGTATTCGAATAATAATAAACTATAAATTTAAATGGTTACTAGTTTATGCCTAATGGAAATAATATAAAAATAAAATAACTTTTCATTCATGAAATAACTACATATCCAGAAGTTGATCTTGGATCATTGGTAAATCTTTCACGCCAACGGTTTTCTATAAAAAATAAAAAGGATTCATTTATAATTCTGTTTGTAAATTTATAGAGGAAATGATACATAATATTGGCGTAGAAATTACTTTTTAATTATATAATATATTAATATATTATATGATCTTATCAATTTATTTACCTTTTATAGTTTACAGTGTTCAAGAGGATTCAGGGGTAGCAGCTGTCACCCCTCTATTGTGGGACAATCTAAGTCTAACTACTTAAGAGTGATACGATAAAGGTAGAGTCAAAATTGGGCATATATTTGTAAGGAAACTCTATTTTTCAAAGTGTAACTTATGTTTCTGTTTTAAATGAGATTACAAAATGTTCACCCTGAGGTTTGTATGTGGAGAAGGGGCTTGCAGTGTCACATGAAATAGTTACAAATTCAATTGGGAGTAGGTACCAGTTGCAACTCTCTACCGCTATTAAATTTTCAGTTTTTCAATTTTTAAACAATTTGGAATATTCTAAAGCAATAATTTAGTTGAACAGTTAGAAAATGTATGTGAAATTTAATTTTTTTAGTAAGCAGAGCAAAAAATGTAAAGAGTACTAGCTTTGCCCATAAAGAATAAAAACATTAATTTTTCTGCAGTGGTTTATCATGTGTTTGTAATCATTATAGACCAAATGAGCTATTAGTTATTATTTATTATTCTTATTAAGGATATTATAAACACAAAATACTTACGAGACAGTAATTCATTTGTCCTTTCCTGAGATGAAATCCAATTAATAAAATAAAATAAAATTGGCAGCAGGAGTATGATAAAAGAAATCACCAACAACAACCATTCAGAATCGTAGTTGGGTATGTGACATTTCCACTTCAAACTCCAGTCAGCTTGTGTTGTATTAATCTATATATTTTAAAAATTAAAGGTTAATAGTAGGGTATTCATTGAGTCTTAATTGAATGATGTATTCTTATGCCGTTATCGGTGAAAATAGACTATTTTAATGTATGCCACACCAAAGAACCTTTTGTTAAATGTATAGTAAGATAAGTTAGATAAAACTGTATTGCAATGCTTGTCCATGATTAACCAATAATTCTTTAATAATAGGTGAAAACTAATAACATACATAACAGACACCAGATAAAATATTTCTGGATATTAAGTTATTTGTTGTTAACTACTTGTCAAGTTAATAACTTAATTTAAGATATTATTGGTTTTGTGTTACACATGATAGTCAAAGTGCCAAACTGTTAATTATTTATGTTTAAAAATATTATTCATATTATAAGCTAGGACTTCATTTTAATGATAACAATCAACTGATTTGAGTTTGCAAATTACCAAATAATAACAAATTAATATTACCCTCAGACTTTAAATGTAATTACAAATGTTATTTTTAATTTTTAATGTTGATGGGGTAAAAATATTTTGACTATTAATTTAAACTTACTAAATCAACAATGTCCATGCAGAATTCTTTACTGATTTTATTTGTGTTATAGTAATTAGTTAAGTTCAGATAATCGTCTCGACAGTCAGAACAAAGTGATGAATTGAATGTTGTACCATTCATGTGATTCGATACGCAAGCATCAAAAAATTTCCCTAGCTTCAAAACAGTTTTAGACTTATCATTCAGAGCAGTGCCGTTCAAACACACTGTAACGATGAAATAAAATGCGTCAGTTTATAATTGCCGTTCAAGTGTACACATGGTTTATATGTCAAGATGTTATACGAACTTTTGCATGATGCTTTGTCCCACATGTTCAACACGTAATTATAACTTGCATACACAACATGCAACCGATCGATGTTGGTCAAAACTGCTCGACAATCCACTTCACTGTCATTGTGGTGTAACTGTAACGAAGAAGCAGTAATAATTGCACGGCGATATTAGGAATAATACCTGACAATCAAGTCGTCGTGCATCCTACCGTCTGTACTGACCCTTTGAATATTTTCATACTGCAAGAGCACTTGATTGTATTCGTTCACGCAGTGTTCGCACACCGAAATCGGACGGGCATTGGTAATCACGCACAGCGTGAACTTGGACGTTTCGTTGGCGAACAGTTGCAGCAGTTCTTCGCATCCGTCGGGCAGCACGTCTCTGCGATACAAACGGTGATCAATGAGTACACGCGAACACGATCGAAAACCGTGATAGACATTGTTGCAACTCACATGGACAGCGGCGAAATGGAAGACTGAGCGGACACCGTGAGCCCCGGCGAAGCGTTCAGGAAATACGACCAAAGGAATAAGAAACCAACAAACTTGGCCATCGTGGACGCGACTTATGCTGGTGTTCCCTCACGGTGTACCATGTCGGTTGCCACTACGGGTGATCACGTTCACTCTATAGCACTCGCACGTTCCCGATCCGTTTGTTCAATTTAAAGCCATAACTATTCCCGTAGATCAGTACATCGTACACCGTTCCGTAATCGCAGTCACTACATAACAGCTCGCTCGGACGACAGTGACACAGCGTGTGCGTGATAAGCAAAGATAACGATGTCGGGCAACAGATGTGAGATGACTATAAGTGTATGACGATCGACAGGAAAAAGTCATGTGTCAATGTTCGATTGAACGAAAAATATAATTTTATGATGCGCAATGTCAATAACTGATAAGATTAATAATGTCGCACCAAGGACCTTTAAGCGGCGTTCCCACAACAGTTAACCATGCTAGTCAACTTTCGTTCGTGACACTCACGAAAGTGTGAATTTATAAAACGTTCACACGGTTGGGTTCGTGCCGTTCACGCCTCGCGTTTCGAAAACTGTTCATCTGATCAAACCAAAATACTTTTGGCTTGTATATGTCATCTGTACCTTTTCCAGACCTTGCACTGTCTGATATTTTTTTTAACTGTAAAAAAAACTGTATATCACGACTGAAAATCAAACACGTTTGATCTATCCACGCTTGAGTCGTGTGCCGTTCCTCACGAAAGCAAGTTTAACGACTATGCGTTCACACAGAAGTGTATTTCAGGAAAGCGTGGTTGACTGTCGTGATTAACGCCTCGTGGGAACGCCCCATTACATAATATATTATTACAACGCCGTAATACCGACTACGTTCATAACCCCATTATAATAATTGTTCAATTACTATTAACTTGTATACGTTTAGGTATACCTACAACTCGTGTTCTGTTGCCCGCTAAAACCCATTGGCGATCGTTACAAAACGTGCTACTCTTCCTACGACCTATCTATCTGTATCTGTAACTATACTTATGTACGTGTATAATATATATTATATTTACAAATATTGCAAATTGCAAAACAATAGTTTTCGACATGCTTAACTTAGCAAACAGCACTTGCAAATATGAAGAGCCGTACGAGGTACGAGTCTCATTTCACAGCAGTTACACTTAAAATATTGCAAGGCTTTATAAATCAAAATCATTATATTCCCATTGATGGCTTTTTGTTATCATCATTTTATTCAAATTATACTTTGTTATGCGCAGTCGTTCAAGAGGAATTACAATTTACAACAACGGGAAGAGGCGAAAATTAAAATATATTTCAAAATTAATTTATGCTCTTAATACGTCCGGTGGTACGGCAATAGTAGGAACACCGATTATTACTACTACCAGACTAAATGGATGTTCAAATTTCAAAGTGGCTTGGTAATGGTTATTGTACTGGAGTTTTATCGATTAGCCCATGTTACTGGGTACGGTTTCAGTCAGTTTGAACCAAAATAAGTATAGGATTATCTATTAAGAGTTAAAATATAGAACATCTATCTTAAAAAAAATGTCATACCGCAGAATCAATTCAGTTATTTCAGGTTTTTAACAAAACTCGTTTTCATCATAATTTTCACAATCAATGACCATTTAATAATCATCTGTAATTATAAAAGAATATAAGATTATTTTTTTACATCTATATTAAATATAAATAATAATTTTAGTTTTATTTTAAATCATTACTACCTTTTAATTTTTATGAAATATATACACAGTTGTTAACATTAGATAAAATATATAAATGTACTTTACAATTTTTGTTTAATACGACATATTTATAATGGTTTTGAAAATAATATACAGTAATTTAAATACATAACGATTTATAAAAATGGTTCTTAATTAAAAAGATAATAAATCTGTGAATCAGTGTAAATTAATGTAAACAATTATACAAAAACCTCATAAATGTTCTTTATTTTACAATGGAAACCAAAATGTACACTTATAAATAATTAATAAAATAAAAAAAAAATTATTATTTAAAAATCATTACAATTTGACTTAATATATTAAATTTATGATTTAGGCCTAACTAACAGTAGTAATTTAATACATCAAATACGTATAGTATCGTATGAAACATTATACAATATAACATTGAATAATATTGTCATTATTATCTCAAAGTATAAAAATTGTTTACGCATCAGTCACACACAAAAAACTTTTCAAACTGTATTTGTAAATTACATACAAAATAGAAACACTAAATTGATCTTTTAAGATCATTAAACTGATCAGCTAAATAAACTTGAGTCGTCCCTGAAAAAGGAATTTTAAGAACTTTAATATTAGCACCAATCATCATGGTTTCTAATAATCTCTGAAGAGCTGGAACAGAAAGTATATCAACGTTATCTGATTTTCCTTTATCATTCTCTTTTTCGGGAATAGGTTCTTCTCCGGGACGTAGTCTGGGATTCCTATTCCTCAGTATAGGTATGTTATTGGCACGTTCTCTTGTGCATGATAATTCTAAAGCGTAGCCAATAGTTTGATCATATTGAGAAAGAAATAAGTCTGTCACACGGAGCAATTCATGTGTTATTCCCCAAACAAGATGGGTTAAAGTTTTAGAGAGTTTTTTGAGACAGTCAATAAGGTGACAGTTGGTAGTTGCAGACTAAAACAATAATAATATATAAGTTCAATATGATATTTAACAAACATAAATGGATTAAAAGTATCACAATAAAATACTAACTTGGGTAATATAAGTAGGAATGATCAGTAAAGCTTTAATGCCCAAACACTTCTCCAATTCGTCTTCAACACTATAACTAAAGTCTATATTTATCAATTCCAAAACCCTGAGTTTTTCAAGATTTCTAATCACAATAAAAACATCTTCAGCAAAATATTCCCATATACCAACACAACTCTCAAGGAAGTTAAATTGATTAATCTCTGTAGTACCCTAGCAAAATCTTTTGATAAGCTGTCACAGTCACCAATCTCCAAAAACTCTAAACCTGTTGTAATAGATTCCAAACTACTAAACCAATTATTTGGTAATGCTTTAATGGAGGTTAATGACTAAATTAAAAAGAAAAACAATTACATTTTGTAATTTCCAGAAAGATTAATAATCAAACTAACTTACCAACGTTTTTAAATTTACTAATTTATCAAATGATGGAAGTTTTGACAACTTAATTCCAATTGGACCTTTAAGCTTTAGCTCAGTAAGGTTTGTCAATTGTCCTAAATATTCCAAATTTAAAGTCATATATTCATTAGGACTTTTTGAATCTTTAGGTGAATTTGGATTTCTAAAAATTAAAACCAACACATACAATTAGGAATTTAAGAATAAAATTAATGTATTTCTGAGTATTACTTTAATGAAGAAGCACTAAGAACACTAAGTTGAGGTAATGAATAAATTATATCTTCAACTACATGAGTGGGACATCTATATAATTCAATTGCCTTTAATTTTGTTGCTTCTTTCATTGCCACAGAAAAATGAAACCAAACATTTTAACTGTACCTTGTTTATTAATTGTATCAACACATTTATTCCAGTCATAAACCATAGAATTCTTTAAACGAACATTTTGCCACTGAAAATTTTTTTTATACTATAAAAATTACATGACTAGGCCAATGATAAAATAATAATATATATTTCATCATAGAACAAATTAATTTTTAAAGTAAAATGTAACTTACTAAAAGTCTATCCATTGCAATTATATGCCAAGCAATACACACCCGGGAAGCTGATAAAAGTTCTTGCACTTTTAAATAACTGAAAACATGTCTCAGTGCTTTTACCATGTAATTAAATGATTCCATATATGTCATTTGAGCAGGGCTTTCCTTAAGTGAACCATTCACTACAGGATTTCTATAATTATTTGATAAAAATAGAGTTTGTTAACAATTAATTCATGGTATTAAAATAAAAACAAGCACTTTTAAATGTAATTTTATGTTCTCGACCAGGCACATATAAAGACCAATAGCTTTAAACATGCAAACAAAACTAGGCCTTAGAACATGTATGACATAAAAAGTAATAATAAAAATAGGGGTTGAAAGGAATTTAGGTATGTAGACTTTCCGCTCAAATCTGAAAACAAACAACCAAACATTAAAGTAATAAAAAAAAAGAAAATTAACTTACTCCCATTCATACAAACAAGACCAATGACCAATGCTACTGTGTGCCTGGTCAATATTACAACTCCCCTCCTCCCCCTAAAAAATGAGAAAATGAAATATTAACTCACTCATCCAAATACTTAGGCTCTTGAACAACACAGGTCATCAAACTAGGTCCTCGTGTTTGTTTCATTTCATATACATATTGTTCGTGAAAGTTTCCATCGACCATAGAGGTTTCAATGACATTTCCTTGACATGTTACCATATTTAAAACAGTGTTATTTTCTTCACTATGATCATCGCTTTCAGAATTGGATTCTTCAGAATTGATAAAAGATGTTCTATCAATAATAAAATTAGGTGTGTCTGATGCTTGATGAACTTGACGTATACGAATTGGTTCAACTCGTAACTGTTCTGGTTCAGGAGTACCAACGACAACAGTATGAGATAGCTCTACTTGCCTATTTTTTAGACACATATCAGATCGACAATTCTAGAATAGTAGGGAAGGGTAAGCAAAAAGTACATAATAATTATTTAAGTTTAAAAATGAAATCTATAAACATATTAAATATCCACTTACTATGCATACATAACCAACAATTTTTAGACTAGCATTTAAATTGACACAGGCCGGATGATAGTAGACCAGGCATTGAGAACACATCAATGTGGCTGGTTCATCGCTGTTGGGACAACGTATTCCACATGGGGTCTGCATGACAACTTCCCCATCTGATGTTGACAACCTATTTTTATCCATTTACGAATATGGTTTGATTGAGGAAGGAATATGAAGGAAGCGTAAGGATAACAACCCCTTAATTATACATTACATTTTTAAAGTCAATTAACCAACTATTGATCAAACAACTATTCAAGCAAAATATGAAATAAAATAAATAGTTTACCGTCTTTTAGTAAGTGCAACATTTATTTCAACATCATCAGCTTTTGGTGACGACGTTTTAGGTGTTACACTAGATTGAATAGCTTGCCAATCTTCAGCTATATATTCTGGTATAGATGAAGGCACCTCTGAATTAGCTGTAAAAAATGGATTTTATATACAGTGAAACCTCTGAATAGCGGACACTCTTGGTCACCAATATTTTGTCCGTTATTCAGAGGGATACATTTTTTAAATTCATAAAGCATAAATTTCTTCGTTTCCATTTTGAACCACACTTTATAAATTTCTACTGAGTTAGACACAATATCCGTAATCTGTGTTTTTTCAACTAGAAATATTTCTGCGAGTGCACGAATTCCTACGTTTCCGTTGTTTTTACGGTAATCTAAAATGTCAATTTTTTCGCGAATCGACAACCGCTTTCGTTTTAACGTAGTCATCGCGTCGAAAACCGTCACTAACTGACATACTTTTGTCATAAAACTCATAAGTCATAACCATTTCACCGATAACCAAATTTGTCGTAAAATTATCGTCACATAACGAGTTTGTTATCGTAATTACATTATTACGAGAGTACATATGAATGTGAATATGTATTATTTTCAAATAAAGATAAAAATAATGTCCGCTATTCGGAGGTTGTCCCATTGAAAAGTAGTGAAAATGTCCCCGTTTCCAAAAAAACGTCCGCTATTGAGAGGTGTCCGTTATTGGGAGGTGTCCGTTAGTGGAGGTTTCACTGTATATATATATATATATATGTGTGTGTGTGTGAAAATGAGAAACTTTTCTAAATATAATTCTTAATTTAATGTACATATTTTATACAGAATAAAATAGAGATTTTTATTTTTAATCACCAGGAATTCTAAAAATTTACCATTATTTTATCTCAAAACCAAAATTATGAAAAAGTATATGTTAATACATGAATATGTTGAACATCAGGTAAATTAAAAATTTCTAATATAAAATATATTTACTTTTATCTTTTTTTGATTTTGATTTAGACATCTTAGCTTTTTTAAAAACAATTTTCATTTTGCTTGCAGACTTTTTATTCTCATTATCTGTCAATTCATAATCAAAAGGCCGTACAGGTGTTTTTACTTTCTTTGGTCGATCGGTAACAGGAACAAATGGATATACCTGAAATGTTTAACATATTGAATTAGAATAAACATATCTTTTAATTATAAGTTAGTTTTTGTTATTTTAATTACTTTAGATAATTTAGTTTTTGCTTCTCTTATTAATTCTTTTGATCGGTCATTAATGCCAATAGGTTGTTTTATAAATGTAAAACTTTCTATGGTTAATGGGTTTTCTTCAGTCGGTGATAAATCCAATTGTTCTTGAATTTCTCTTAATGACCGAAGCTTTCGATTATTTGGAGAATAGTAATATACATCACTGTTTCTATTAGCCTGATTCATAGATGAAAAATCACTAGTAGTTCTATATACTAATTCTCGTTTCCATCCTTAAAAATAATTCATACTCATATTAAATATAACATATACACTCAAAACTAGTTAATTTTACTCACCACGTTCAAAAGGAAGTTTAAAAATTTGATCGCTAATATCAACATTCAGTTTTCGTCCAGCACTACGACGAGATTTAGATGTTAAAGTGAGGTTGAATGTTGGAGATGTAAGTTCTAATAATAATAATAAGATTAGGTAAATAAATATATGTAAGTTTTAACATTGTTAATCACCTTAAATTGAATATATTTAAAATATTTGATCCATTATTAAAAAAGCTGTGTTTATAAGAATATTTAAACAAATTATTATTATCATAATATATAAAAATAAACCTTCTCTTATTTGACAATTTCAAAATATCAAAATATATAATCAATTTGAAGGGTAATTTCTTAACTTGTCTATACTTTACATGATAATTATGTACTAAAATTTTAAATTTTTTTGCATTAATATTCCAACTGATTTGTCATAGGACTAAGTCATAGGTTTAAGTTTAATACCTACTCTTATAACTTTCTCACAAGCTATAACAAAAAAAAATATTATAATGAAGTTATTGCATTTTTTAATTTATTTGACTATGATTTACATTTTTTCTACAGTACCTAGGGCCGGCAGGCATGCCCACCAGAGTAGAAACTCTCCGATGTTGATGAAAGTTAATTATTAATAAGACTTAAGAGATCCCAATGTATTTGAAGTCGACAAAGGGATTTTATTTTATTATAAATTAAGAATAACATTTGGTCACCATCTCATATCAATACTTTTATGAAATGTTAAACACTTACTCAAACTTGGCGGAGCATTGGATTTCAAAGATTCTATTGCTTCAGTGCGTACATTATTTTTTTTAATTCTTTTATTAGAACTTCAATTGTGTTTAGTATCATTTGTTTCTAGTAAAGATAATTTAAAAATATTTAAGATAATAAATTAATTAATGTCTACAAACGTATTAAATAAATTTTTTACCACTTGATCGGGAGTGTTTTTTCTTATTAACACAATTGTTATGGACAATAGGACTACCTTCTTCATCCTCTCCCATAGATATGCCTTTTATTTCACAAACTACTTTTTTTATACCTAAACAAATTATTTGAATGTTATAAGCTTGACATGCTTTTAAAATACTATTTGAGAATTAAATTTAACGATATTCTACTTACATCGTATTTTATTTTTTAAATGGGTTGATACTTCATCATTTATATCAAATCCAATAAAATGTTCTTCTGTTTTTAAAAGTTCATCAGATTTCTATAACATAAATTGGTTACTGTGAAGTTATTTTTAACAAACATAAATATTAAGATTATGATAACAAAAAAGTTTGAATATACAATGCAGGAGCCATCTTATTGTATTTATAAACAGAACAAAAGCAAGAAACTAAATTCTATATAGCACAGGGATGGCCAAACTGCGGCACGCGGGCCATTTGTGGCACATTTGTTGTTATTGAATGGCACACCAGTGTCAGATAAAATAACATAATCTTATTCTTAAATATTTCTAATAAAAATATTATTAAATTAGATTATTATTATCGCGCAGTGGAAGTTCCCGATACGAGAATTATTATGGTACTTCGGCTCTACAGATATGTGTGAGAAAAGTTTTTCACGGATGACTTTTATTAAAAATAAATACAGAACCAAACTAACAAATTCTCATTTAAGAAATTTAATGCTTCTATCTTCAACTAAACTTCAACTAAATTACAAAGAGATAATATCCATCAAGAAAATTCAATATAATCATTAAAAAAAACATTGCAATTGAACTGTCATAAAATTAGTACATATGAAAAAAATCTAAAACCTAAATTCATATATATTATATATGTAAATAAATAAATATTTTTTAAGGCACATTCTCAAATTTGTATATATTATTTTGCACAATAAAGAAAAAGGTTGGCCACCCCTGATATAGCATAAGTATAGTTTTTCCAACTATAGAGGTCAACAATGGATAACATTAAATACATATTCTGTTATATTAAGAGTATGTACAACATTGAATAGTATATTATTATAATTTCAAGACTTACATACATGTTAATTAAGAACTTAATTAATTTTTATACATATTTAATATGAATGAGCACTACCAATTTGATTTATAATATACATTTTTACAAATACTAGTCTAAACAAGCAAAAGAGTATTTGGTTACAAATAAAATTATAAATTCAACTTATCATTAAGAGTAAGGTTTTTTTTGAACTTGAATTATGAAAAAACCAAGTACCAAAAGTACCAAACAACCAAAGTGGATAAGAAAAAGCTTTAGGTGTATACAGTTAGTTAGAGAGATATGTTCAGTGATACCAACATAGAAATCTTTTTCATAATATTTCAGAATTAAGTATACAAATTTTAAAAATTTATGATATACATACTATTAATTGCTGACGAATAACTAATTATTTAATACTTTAAAAAAAAAAAACAATAAGGTAATTATTCAATGATGTATTATATAACATACCATTTATAGATCTAAAAGAAAACGAATTATCTCAAGCGTAAAAAGTTTTTCATCAAAAAGTAAGCAATATTTTTACTATATAATATATAACACAATAGGCAAAATTTTAATTATCCATAGATGTAGATAGCTTTATAGGTTAGGAATGTCTTATTATAAGTAAATAAAAAAAATAAAAAAAATAAGCAAAAAATCGGTTTATCTTTATATAATAGCTGAATTATCGAGTATGAAAAATCCGACTACAATCCATTCTAAGCGACCTTTCATGTACTTATTGTTAGCATTTAAGCTGTTACCATACAGAACAATGATATCGACTTCCTATAAGTATACCAAAAATCCAAATACATAATTTAATAGTATCTATATAATTAATATGTTATTGAACTGATACAATTCCTTAAATTAAATGTTTTGTCAACATAAACATATAACATTAACACCCTGAGAACAACAAAATTATACGGTATGTCATGACTCATGAGTATCAATTCTAGAGAGGCAGGACTACGGCTATTTGATTATTACAATTATTTTTACTATTTTAACTCAATGCGATTAATTGTAGATAATCAAATTTCTGATTTGTCAAATATTCAAAAATTTGATATTCTGATTGATTAAAATATATATTGCTATAGGAGATATTTTAACCGGCCACCAAAAAAAACTAACTAAATTATTTAAGTTAAGTTATTATTATTAATTATTCCTTTAACAATTAACTAAAGCTAAAGGTATTCCGATGTTCTTAACTAAGTAAATTATTTTTCAAATTTTTAATGAAAGATGGATCCTGTTATATACTTGAATATCCTACATTATTATAATTTATATTATAAAATTAATGTTTGTATTTGTTAATTTTTTTGATCATTGAAAAGTGGATTAATCAGTCATTAAAAAGATCAATTGATCATTTTGAATATTAATTTTCAATCAATAAAAACACTGAGTAAAACATGAATTTAATAATCAAGTGGTTCAATAAATAATATGAACAGCCCTAGGCAGGACTAAGATATCTAATAAAATGTCTAAAATAAATATTTACTATTTATCTCATAATTAAATTATATAGTTATGTCAGGGACCAGAACTGTAACCGAAATGAATCAGTTCTGGAACCGGTTAACCTTAAAATTTAGTAACCAGAACAGAAATCGGAAACATTATTTAAAAAAAATGAAAAACCCTAACCTTAACCGTAACTTTAATTATGAAAGGGTTAATTTCAGTTAATAGTAATGACTATTTTATGTTTGTTGGTTCAGGAAAATAAAAGTCAAATTGTTGAATGTGTAATTTAAGAATGTCTTGTGTAAACTGTAATGCATAATAATTAGGTAATTTATTGGTATTGATTTTGGCCAAATAGTAGGACCCGAAATATTAATGCATTACATTAATTATCAGATTTCAGATCATACAAATAAACCTTTAGTCGGAAAATACATAGTTATAATTATAGGGGTATATTATTCAACATTGTTAAACCTAAAGTAGATAGGAAAATCCATTTTATATGTTGTTATCAAATTAGTGAATGAATTATGTGCATTTTTATCTAACCTAACACTTGTTTCATAAAAATGCTGCAATATACCCACATACAACAGTGGCCAGTATCCACTTTTTTTCTTCTTATAACCAAAAGTAACCGATATTTTTCAGAACCGATATTAACTGGTTATAGAACCCCAAGGTTTTTTAGAAAACCGGAACCGGAACCCTTAAAAAAATTGATTTAACAACCTTAACCAAAAAATCTAATAGGTTCCAAACCCTGAATTATGTATTTGTTGGTATTAAAACATAATTAAAATATTATTGTTTTATCATTCAGTAAACTACTTTTTTTATAATAGATTTAATGTTATTCAATTAAATAGGTCTGTTTCCCAAGCACTAATGACTAAAGACTCATAAATAATGTCTTAAGTCAGCGGTTCCCATACTTTTAATCTGTTGGTGTCCTTTTTGGAACTAATTTTAATGTCCCTAGGGCACCACAGTGCAACATTTTTATGAACCCCTGTCTCAAGTAATATTATATAGGTAAGTAAATAATTATAATACTACTTTTTCCGCACAGTAGTTTTTTAAGTAAAATTCATAATTCAACTAATTAATAATATTGTTGTCTTGAAATAAAAGAGAACACATCTTAGTATTATAAATTATGTATCATGAGATTGACAGTTTAGCTATACAATAACATTTTCAAAAGTACATTAGATTATGTCAATGCATAAGTTTCAGTTTCTTTATACCTACTATAATACAAGTATTTTAATACTTACTTTTAAATTAGAAGATTTCCTAGTATTTAATTTATCCATCATTGATACCTAGAAAAAAGTAAAACAATATAATTAATTATTTTCAAGTCTTTTGCTTAAATCATCATTGCAATATAATGCTAAGCCATGTAAGGCATTTAAGAGCGGTTCGCACTAATGCAAATATCAGAACGAGAGATACAATTCAGAAACATGGTAATCACTCCCTACATGACACATTTTTACAGAAGTGACTTTTGTTAAGCATTTATGACATTAGTTCAGGGAATATGTACATATATGAAGATATGTACTATAAAATGAACCTAATCACTGATCAGTAGACTGCATGTATTATCCGAATACAAGGCATTTTGCTAAAAACAAAATCGATTAGCGTTGATTGTTTGACAGTATTTAATTCTCAACTAAGCGAAAACATACAACTGCAAGAGTACTGAAAGAGTAAACATATCAAATCAGTAACCGTCAGAGGGTCATGGCGGCGATTGGATACATGCCAAGACCAAAACAGTATTATTCCAGCGTAATCAAGATCACCGCGAGATTAAAGGGTTGCAAACACGTAAGTATCTTCGGTGCGTTTCATTATTTATTTCCTAAGTACAATATGTCATTCAACGTTAACGTTGAATCGTTGTTCGCATACGACGCGATGAAAAAAAAAAAAACTCGACGGTACGTACTTGAGCGGGAAATCTGACGGCAGCGCTGTGGCCGCGATAGGACGGACTGTCCTCTGAAAATCGCAGTGGTTCGCCAGTGAGAGGTGCAGATCGCAGCTCTCGGCAAGCGAATGTGCGACAAATACGTAGGGGACGGTGGTCAGCGACTGCCACTGCCGGGAATTCACATGGATGCGAAAGTCTTCTGCTCAAAACGTACCAATCACAGCGGTAAACATCGACAGCCGCTTCTGTGCGTACGCATCACGGAACACGTCGTAAAATGTAAGGTTTGCATGCGCTGAACGTTGTCGTCCGTCCGCTCGTCCGACACTTGAGCGATATTATATATTGGCGGCAACCGTAAGAAACGCGGCGAGAGTTTAGGGGTGGAAAAAAATAAATACAGAAATGACGCGAACAAACAGGACTACTGCACGACGGCGGACGCGATAGTGCTGAGTAGTGATGGGAATAATCGAATGAAATAATCGAATCATTCGATTATTTGAATAATCGAATCAATTCGATTATTTTAAAAATCATTTGAATAATAAAATAATCGAATAAAATCATTAGAATGATAAAAATTAGTAGTAAAAATAATCGAATGCTTTTCTTATCTCAATTTTACTTTTCCTATCCGTATACTAGAGTAGTAGTAACTAACTACTGCACAATAAGTAATATAATATAATATGGTGTACATAGTAATAGTACCATTGTACCTATATCTCATTAGGTAGCTCTCAGTTACAGGTAGTGATGGGATCACGTTCTTGTAGATAATCATTTAATTATTTATATAACCAGTTCAAGCAATGCAATGTAAAATCGTTCGAATAAAACATTCGAATGATAAAATTAGTAGTAAAACGGGCAGTGACTAGTGAGATAAGAAAAGCATTCGATTATTTATCATTCGAGGGAAAAATTCATTCGAATGATTTATTCGAATGATTCATTCGATTATAAAATTTATCGATTACTAATCATTCGATTATTAAAATCATTCGATTATTCCCATCACTAGTGCTGAGACATTGGTTGTCGGTGGGCAGTATGGCGGTACGTGCGTCGTGCGATTTTATCTATGCTGTGATACCACTGATACCACCATGATCGAGAGCGGGTACGACGCCAACCGAGTTAACCCATGATGGGACGGGTACAGTCTTCCCGATTTTGATAACGATTGATAACAGCAAACATGATAAGAACCAAAAAAAAAAGCTAATGCCAACCTCCAAAATGTAAATAAAATCCCAATTCCCGTTTCGTTATCCAGTATATAAATGAGTAAATAAATTATTGATTTCATACCAATAGTAATTTTTCGAAAAATATATACTGAGAAATTTTGTTTTCTATTAAATAAAACCCTGTTTAGTTAACTTTTAATCGGTGAAGTTAGATTTTTATCGTTTATTATTTTATTTTAATTCATTGATCATACTTCAATGATTTATATCATAGTTTATTTATACTATGTACCACGATCTTAGAAGATCTTCTAAGACCGTGCTATGTACTATAATTTATCAAAAATTTAAGATATTAATATTTGATTCTACCAATGTATTGATTAATACTATTAATTAATACATTTTTTTGATACTAAGTACTTACTATAAAAGTTTTAAAGGAATGTTTATTAAAAAAAAAAAACAGATTTTAACTTATTTGGATTTTAAAAACAATAGTTAAGTCAATGGAATATGTACTGTAAAAAATTATTGATATTTAATGATTAATTTCAAATTTATTGAGTCTTAAGATATTTTTCGGTTTTTAATTTTGATCCAGATAATTATATTAGAATCTTCATATTTCTGTAATTTATTAATCAAATAATATATATTTTAATACTTTATACCTATCTAATATCTATATATTTTTATAATATTATGTGCTCCATACTATTTCTTATTATTTCTTAATCTTAATGTTCCTATTATAGCTATCTGAATAATAATAAATTCTTGAAAATATTCAATATATATTTTATTCTGTTTTAATAAAAATGTTAACATTTTATCTGACAAATATGATACACATACTCAATTAGAAATTTAAGCTGATCCAGCTTTATATAAACTTATGTTACAATTTGAATTACAAAAAATGATTGCCACCCAATAAAATTTAAAAAAAGTACAGTAAGTAATAAATGTTATGGTTATAGTTATAATAAAATGTATAAGTATGTATATATATATATATATATATATTGGTCATAAATATAATACTAGTGTAGACACAGATTATTTTCATAAATTTTTTTATTTGATTTGATAGGTTAGTGTATATATTTTAGACTGGTAGCTCAAGACTTAACAAGTTTTTTGTTCATCTGCTTTACAGTTCAGAAATGTATTTTACTTGAAACTTAATTATGATAATTTTTTTAAATTCTACATAATTTTTTAAAGAATGATACAAAATTAGGGATAATTTTAATAATTTTTATAAAGTATTCAGTGTTAATCCAGTAAATAGATTTTTATGAAATAAATTTTAACTGTTTACTTTTAACTTATAACTTCACAAGTATATTGGTGTAAGAAATTATTATATTTATTTATATGTACTTTAAATTATATTAAGCATTGATGTATGTGTTTAGAAAAAACAATAAAATAATTCTGTGAAATGATTACCTATTAGTTATTCTTATAAATCATATGTTTATAGTTTTTTAAATAGGTACTAATAAATTTAATCATTTGTTAAGATAATTATTTTAGTACTAATGTATGATAAATAATTGTTAACACCACAGAATAAAACACTTAAAAATAAATAAATAAATATATAAATAAATTAGAGATAAACTTAACTTTTAACATATTTTGAATATTTTAACTATAAATGGCAGATTGCTATCTGTAATGAACAGCTTCTTCACAAATTAAATTAAAATATCTATAATATTTATGTAGAACACATTCTTATTGTATTAAGTTATGGACATATAATGTCATACTAATGTATTTCTCTGTGCATACTTTTATTATGATATACCTATACATTATAAATTATTTAAACAAAATTCAAGAATTTTAAAATGTGAATGTTAGTCAGTATTATTGCATATTTTAATCAAAGTTTGAAAAGCCAAACATACTTCACTGTATAAACAATGGTGTTTCTTTGTACTTGAATAAGATAAATGTTCTGTAGACACTAGATAGTATAACCCATTTTTAGGGACAATTAATAGTATGGAAGCAAACATTAATTTGCTTCCCTTTTTAATATTATTGTATGAAATATATAGATTGGTAACCTGTTAGTTTAATTTTTTACTGTTAGCATTTTTCATACACCCAATTAATTTTTAATAAAAATTCCAATGATGGGTAGGTATGTATTTACATTATTCTGACATTTTAAGTTTCTGAATAGTGTAATAACTATATAATATTTATTTAACTCAATATTATTTAATTATAATTAAAACAATAAGTAGTATTGATTTTTTTGTTGCCTTTCAATGTTTTGCCAACTGGAGCAACTGCTCTTTTTGCTCCTCTCTTGATACACCCTAATAAGAAGAGTAGAAGCGAATATTAATTTAAATTTGAAATCAATGATGAATTAATAATATGTAAAAATTTAAATATCATTCTTGTTTAACATAGGTACCTTTCATTGTTTTTGTCCTATTTTTGTTAATTAATCCTAAATTTTGGAAAAATATTTCTAGAGTACAAAGCTAATCTTAAATTTCGATTCAGAATCAATTATTCCTAAGTCCACCACTTTTAAATACAAAGTTAATTATGTATTTAATAATTCTCATCTGTTTGGTATTCTATTATTGTGTTTTATAACAGTTTTTGCAAGACGTTTTTCCCAGTTCACCACCCCACCCACTCAGACGATTCACACCAACACGTCAAAAAAACTGTTATAAATACCGTAAAAAAAAATATACATGTTATGACCATGGACCCTCAAAACAAATTTATGCTAATCCATACCAAATCAATATTAAAACACAAAATAATAATAATAATGCCGGTCCACAGTCCACACTGAGTCAACTTTTTTTTATTAAAAACAGTTAAGAATGTCAACGATATAAATGTGAAAATTGGTTATCTAGTTGTCTACCTACATATATTTTATACATATATAGGCATATCATAACATCATAGTGTAATAACCCAAAAGTAAAAGGAAAAATAAGGTGGTAAAAGGAATCGGGTTAAATTACCTTCCTCCTTCTTGTAAGGAGGGCACTCGGAGTTACAAAGGTCCGAGAGCCGATGTAGGTGACTGTAGGTCTCACAAGCTTATTACAATTATATCACTCACCTGATTCCGCCTCGTTGTACGGCCGTTGATACTCATACCGCTCACGGTGTAGGATTACAGGAAATGATCAAATGAATGTGCAAAGTCGTTAATGGGTTGCAATTGGACACTTTGACACTCACACAGAAATCAAATGTTATTAAAAATGATACTTGCGTAAAAGTAAAAAGAGGACTCCGGAAGTCGGTGCGCCCGCACTGACGACTTGCAACGGAGAGCCCCGCACTGACGACTTACAACGGAGAGCCCCCAAGAAGGGTTGTCTGAAGACCTTTTATAGAGCGATCTGACTGTGTGGTGGGATGGTTCTTTTGACCAAAGGGCGGTTTCCCATGAAGGTTGACCTAGTTATTGACAATGGGGAACCGTTAGATTGTTGTCCCTTTTTATTGCTTGTTTTCTGTGTGTGTGCCGAAGGAGTCGTTATTTATTAAATCATAACATTTTTGTATATAAATGATACTGCATATCATTACAATAGTATACATAATATTAATAATAACATATTTTTTGTAGTAATGACTAATTAATAATTGTTTACATTAGGTACATATAAATGATATAATTCAACTTATTTCAATTTATTTTTACATAATTAAATTCATATTTTTTACTTTTCGTTATTTTTTTCATTTTTATACATAGCCTATGTAACATAGGTATATAATATTGTAATGTATACATAAGAGATCATTATGGTGACATTTTCTCTGTGTACGTTTTTATCACATTTATCTTTTTAGAAGTACAATTTTCAAATCCATCATATTTATATATAACCTTTCAAGTTATTATAATTTAAAAATTTACATTATATATTTACGTTATATATACCTGTCAATATCTTACACATTCAAAAATTCGAAAATCCAGTTTCAAAGAGCCATAATGTTCAGACATCAAGTTTTTATACTTTCTCGGTATGTAACTTTTTACCAACATTGTTCTGTACAGACGATAAAGTGATGTTTTAGTAACATAATAATATATATACTTCTATACACATCAATTTAATCTTTTTAGTTATAAGATAATAATTACAATAAAACGTACAAACCATACATATATTTACCAAAATAATAGTTGTTATTAAAAAAAAAAATGGTTATAATTACAGTTATACCGAGTATTTGGAAAATAATTGCTCGATGGCCAATTATTCGACGTTATATTTAAAACTCGACTCTTCCCGGTACTCGGCGTAATACAAAATTATGACCTTAAAGTACCTAATTATAATTTATAATTTGTATTCAACTTATTTTCATATCTGACCAGTAACATTCAAAAGCTGTATTTGTGTCATATTATATTATGTATATAAATAATAATGATTTATATATTATACATTGGTACCTATAAAATGTAAAATAATTTTTACTTGATTTTCAATAATTGTTTTTTTATTGGAATACATTCAATAAGTATTTCCCCTTTTAGCGTAAGATTATTAATATCCTGCTTTATGATTATAATCATATGAGGTATATGAACATTATGAAATGAAGTAGGTAGGATTCGTTGAGCTAATCAAGAGTTCAATTGAATTTTTAGGTTGAAATATAAAAGAGTTGTGAAGAGTTGACTCTCTGATTCAACTCATTTCACTGAGCTGAGTTGAGAGATTCGACTTGGCAAAGTGATTGATAACATGTAGTTATAATTGATAAGCAGTAGTTAGGTTTTTATATTTTATATTTTTGTATGTTTTTTATTCTTAATGGGAATTTTTGTAATTTAACGTTGGCTACGTTGGCTAGGGTTATTAACTTTTATTTATTATTATTATAATATGGGAAATTTATTTTTCTAAGGCTGGCATAACCGATCTCCCGAAATTTGATTTTAGTGATATCACGCTGTTATCAAAATCGGGAAAACTGTACCAGCCCCGTTGCCCCGGGACGGGCCGACGGCTGTCAGGTGTGACCAACATAACCCGGCCGGCGTGCACCAGGATCGTGGGCACTCGTCGGCTGCTGGCGGTCGTTGAAGGCAACAGACATCTGCGACTCCCGGCGGGACCGTAAACGGCTTGGTCCCGCCGTACCGTCACCCTCACCACCATCGACTACTCGACGGGTGAAACGTTATCGCCGAAACGGTTCCGGTTATCAACACGACTCATTTTTTTTCACTACCAGATGTCCGTAAATATCGCATTGTGTAGACGTCCGTGACATCAGCACGTCTTGCCGGCCCCAGAATTCGTCCGCGGTATCAATAGTTTATCAGTCGGGTTAGACCCGACATGCAAGTAAAGAAAAAAAAAATGCGAATTGGGGCGACGGCGAAACATATAAATACGTGGCAACATCTTGCTGCGTCGTGCTAGACGAGTATTCGCGTCGTTTTTTTGCCCAGCTCTACAGGCAGCCGCAAACAGCTGAACATGATAAGTCGTAATGTGTATCAATCGATCACAAATATGCGGATTAAGGTTAAATATCTTAAAATGTACAGCGAAAATGGTTACTATTTTTTTTTTTTTTTACCGATTTTTGTTTGGGATTCGGTGAAAATATTCCCCCCGATCCGCCTCTCATCGTTCCTTTTACTATAACATCGCTCTGCCGTGTTTTTCGGCCGCCCAAGTTTCCCCCTCCGAGCAACAGGGCAACATATAACATTATTATATCCGCCGCCTTCGTCCTTATACGAACCTTGGTCGTGACCATGAGAATGGGAATGTCTGTAATATTTTCGAAAAATAATGAAAATAAGCGCGCGTATTTTGAATTCTTAAATTTAATGTATGTACATTTTATAATAACGTATTATGCAACACGAATAAACAACTTTGATTAAACTTTAACCATTGCGCTATTTAATACAAAATTAGTTCCATTATACAATGGAAATCATGTTAAATACAAATTATTATAAAAATAATAATAAAAAACATAATAAAAAATACATAAAAGTATAAAACCTAAACAAATCAAACTAAATATTCCCATCATATATGTCTTTGTCATCCTCTTCATCACCCCAATTGCTGTCGTCGTCTCGTAAAGCAATAATAATTGGGTCTAATGTATCATCCCGCATAGTTTATTTTTCATTATCTTTTTTTTGAAATTTTTCGGCGTGTGCAACACATTGCTCCCAATCCTTCTTCGTAACTGCACCCATACTCCATAGCCACGTGCGCCAATTTTTCAACATCTGCCATCTTAAAGGTGTCGTTGTTTTTGGCTACTAATAGCTAACAAGTTCCACACATGCATCAATTACTTTTTTTGGGGTAATGTTTACTTTAACTTCATAGCTTGACCTAAGTAGTACATCTATTTTCACTTGAGATTTATTTGACTTATGAGTAATTTGACTTTGATTATCTATAAATTCATCATATAATTCCTCGTGTTGTTTCAAATGTTTTTTAAATTTGATGCATGATTACCCTAAAATATTTGAAAACAATATAATAAATACTCAAGCTAGTATAATATTACTAATTAGTATAAAGTTATTTAAAAATTGCTTACTTGTAATTCATTTGAACATTCTTTGCATGTTGATTTATCAGACGGTCCACAGTAATCAAAATATTTATTTACTGACGATTTAGTACGACCCATTATTAGCAAATAACATCGAGATCAAACGTTAAATAATGTAAAAACAAACCCACAATTCATAAATTAGGTAATCGATTAGAAAACAGAAAAATATTGTACAACAATAAATATGCCCGGTACCTCGTACCTAGTCAGATCAGTTTTGACAATTTGTTGGTTAATACTTAGTGTTGTTTCATAGAAAAACTTATAAATAGGTAAACCCAAATCGTTATAATTAATTGGAAGTTAGTAAAGGTTTATTTTAAAATAAATCAAATGATATCTCTGCTGCTGTAGTCATACCTACTGTACTATATATATTATTATATCTGTGTTTAATCGTTTAATGGTAACATTGTAAAATGTAAACTATTCTGTACTTCTGAGTCATCTGAGTTTTCACTATTATTTATAACTCAAACACAAAATAATATTGTATTACCAATTACCTTTACCATACCTATTATATTAACATTATTACGTAATACGTAGGCACTAACTATGGAATATTATTGTAATACTTTGATTGATATTTTTTTATTTGTGAATTGTAATCTTTTTGAAAAGTGAATTGGTGAGATGTTTAAGATTTTATTATAATGTATATACTATATAGACTTGAATGTATTACACTCAACGAAAACTATCAACTGACGAGGTCATTTCTAAAAATAAAATTGATTTCAATTTTCAATATATTAGAAGATGTAATTAGTAATTACGTATTTACGTATTATTATTGTATTATTACGTGTTATTATTAATTAATATCTTACATACAGTGCGATCCGCGAGTGCGTGATCATTGTCGGTGATGCAAGAACCCGCGTTTTTCGAATTGTGTTTCAGACGTTCTCGTCGTCTTTTTGCAGCGTCTTTTTAATCTTAATTTTTTTTCGTTTTCGTTTCGTTATGTTATTTATAGTTTATACGATACGTTTAGTTACCTAGCACGTTGAAATCATTCTTTATTGATTATACGAACTTTACATTTCGCATTGTCGTTTACTATAATTATTTATTCGTCGACGATCCGTGGCTTGTCCTCATTTGTTCGTAAAACGTATACAGTTATTTTCCTTCGTCTCAAATAGAGTCAAATAATCCACCAGAGCTACAATCTTAAATTAAAACGCAAGTAAAGTATTGTTTATTTTTGCTTATAAACCATTGTTCTTTGAATGTCACGTTCATAATATGGCGCACACTCGGGATGCAAGATTACGTGTTTTCACATCAAGTAATCATACATTTTTAAATATGAGTTTTAACAATCGTATTTTGGCGTTCGATTCGTTACAATTATTAAACATATCGACCTAACGGAATTCACACAATTTCGGTTGGTAATTGCCTTCACACACGTGCACGGAGATACTTGTTTGTTATCGGTGGAACGCCGCGCTAAACGCGTAACACCCAACGAAATGTAATCAACCACCTTCAACCACTTCAAACCATACGTAATTTATAATTTTTTTTAATTTTCTCACCCAATTCCAGTGACGATAAGACGTGCACCTTATCTATAAGCGCGTAAATGAAAAACGCCTGATAAGGAGGTGCGTGTACGTCCCGCAAGCTCGCGTGCGTTTGTATTTTCACGCTCGGCCATATATTTTGGTGATTGGTTATTAGCAGGACCCATAAGTTCATGCATCTGCATGTTTTTTTTTGCTACACTGGAAAACATGTTAACTGAGATACAAATCTGTTTCATAACGATAGTAATAATAATATGAAGTCTGATAGTGCATGTTTTTGCATGTTTCAGGTGTAAAGGCATATTTGGCATATATTCGATTTTTTACAGTCGTTAGTGCATATTATTTCATAAAAATATTTTTAGACAAATATTTGAAAATGTTTCTTGTTTCTTATTTACCTTCCCGTTTACAAAATGATAGTGTGACGCGGCACTGTTGTCCTCGGTGGTGGCTGGTGACGGTCAATATAATGATAAACGTGAAGAGGTTGGTAGAGTTGATGTTTTATAAAAAGAATATAAAATAACACTGTTGTCATGTGAAAAAAAAAGGAACACTGTTCACTACGTTTATTGCGTGTAATTAAAATGACATGTACTCTGATTGATGTTATTTGTAACAATCGTAGTCGTTGCGTCGAACGATGACGGGCAAGAGAGCGAGGTCGGTCGGCTCGTGCGACGACATCGGCTCCGGCAAAGGCCTCCTTCCTCTGCCCGGTGTACGAGGTAGGTGGGGGCTTCTGCCGAACCGGTGCTATCGTTATCCGGGTTGTGGCTGGGTAAAGAGCGACGCAGTCCGGGAGAGTGGTGTACATTATGTACCTACACTACCCCGGACCGTGTCAAGTGTTTTGATTTATATTTATTCTCGTGTGACTACCTAGTGTCCTAGTACATACCTATATTTATATTTTATGCTGTTTACGTAATACCGCGTAAACGATGCAATCGCTACCACTACCACTACCACTACCATGTAGCTATTACTGCTATTAATGTTTTAATCAATACGGCCTTAATATATTACGTGGTTTTTGCACAAAAAATAAACATAGTAGGTTATATACTACAAGTTCAAGTATAAGAATCGAAAAAAAAAATAGTTTATGAGCCAGAACTTATTAACGAAATGATGATAAAACTTGTACAAAGTGACATATAGTATTTGATTACACCTACAGCAGATTTGATATCAAAGTCTTAAGAGCATTGTTCTTTTTCTGAATCTTGTTGCATTCCTCAGCATATATTGAAGTTCTATTTTTGATTTCATCTTTCAGCTGTTTGCATTTATTCTGCTCCGTGATCAATTTCAAACGAACTTCACTTATTTCAATATCTTATTTTTTACAGGAATTTATCATTCAATCCAAAAAATGTACTATTACAGTGTTATAATTCCATTAATAAATGCTGAGAAAACAATTATGTTGTTTTGGACATAATAATTAGATTAATAAATATCTCATATGTGATTGGAGCTAATATAAGTGTTAAATTTACTATTACAGTGTTAAATTGTATTATTAAATACTGAGTAAACAATTATGTTGTTTTGGACATTAGACATTATATGTTTCTCTGCTAAAAATATTTCAAACTGTGAATTATATTATTGAACTTAGTTAGATTACTATTTATAGGGGAGACCGGGTATGGTTGTCACAATTTTGACATTTCAATTTTTTACAAAAAATCTTTTGTTTTTTTTAATATCGTGGTAAGTTCATAATGAAATATATTATCTTAGGCACTTCTTGTAAAAAATTCAAACACTAGTTTTCAAGTTAAGCTCAATTTTTACTTTTATTTTTTAAACATAACAATTGTGACAACCAGCCCCTTTTAAGGGTTGGTTGTCACATGGCTTGGGGCTAGTTGTCCCAGGTATTTTAAAAGACAAATAACATACAATTTTGACTTTTTTTTTTATTATCCAATTTATATAAAACAGAAAACAACTAGTTTAAACTTTATACTAGAATATAACATAAGCAATAGGTAAACAATATTTTGTGATAGGTACAACTTAATTTAAATATAATATCATGTTGATAGTAGGTAACTAGTTTAATCTTTATACTAGAATAAATAACAAAAACAATAGGTAAACCATATTTTTTAATACAACTTAATTAAAATATAATATCATGTTTAGATAGTAGGTAACTAGTTTAATCTTTATACTATATAGAATAAATAAAAAAAACAATAGGTAAACGATATTTTGTAAGAAAACTTAAATATAATAACTCCAGTAGAAATACATATTAATCAGAACTTGCATCACTGACAACAGGGCTATCACAGTTGTGACACACATAACGTATGTTACCAGCGGTACACTCCTTATGAGACCATTCTTTACACTCCATGCATTGGATCCACTTTTCTCTAGGACGTGAGTTTGAAAATGGTTCTAAGCATACCAAGCAAAAACATTCCTCCTCTTCTAGTTGGTCTGTTGATATTTTTTTTTTTTTAAGGAACTTTTGGGACAATTGTTTTCTTAGTGTTATAATTTTGTTTTTTGGTTTTTGTTGGTTTGATTTTCCTCATTAATTTTTCTTGTTCTAACTGATTTTTAATTGGACTATCAGTAAGAATAGCAGTTTCACGTTTTCGTCGATTATTTTTGGTTGTTTTTCTAGCAGATGCTTTTGGAAATGGTCGAATATCAATCGGAGACACAATGGTTAGGCTTTTTTCATGATTGGGCGTTGTTGAAGAAGATTGTTTTGAATAACTTTGGTCAGCAATTGGTGCTTCCAGTACATTTAAAAACAAAGAATTATTTTGATTTGTTTTGGCAGCTTCTGGATTAGAAATAGACATTTCGGAATAACTTAGTTCTACAACTGGTATATTGGGTGAATTGGAAATATCTCTATCAATTTCAGATTCCACATTTCCATTAAATGAACTATTAGATTCTGTGTTTGTGTTTTGAGATGTTGGATCTGCTCTATCTGTTACATAACTTGGTGCAAAATCTATATCAGAAAAAATATTTCTATTGAATGGATATATACCTGTGCACCTAAAGCCAGATTGAATATTTTTAGGCGTCATAGAAAGAGGATAAGCTTGAGAAACAGTAGTTGGTATATCATAGATGGTCATTGTTTTGCCTGGATTATTTATGATCCAAGAATCACCAGCAGAATTTAAATATTTTTTGAATGGCCCGAACACTGTTCTATCGAGAGGTTGCAATTTATGTGAACAATGAGGAGGAAAAGATAGCATAATTATACCGTTATTTTTTGCAAAATTAAGCCCTTCAATACTCAAATGTGATCCATGGTTATCCAACAATAATAATACAGGTAGGTCTGTTGTACTTTTTACATGGTTATGGAAGTGTTTAAGAAACAATATAAAGTCTTTTTCTTGCATCCAACCAGAAGGATTAGCTGAACCATTGGAACCTGGTGGACCGTTTGCTACAAAATGACCTTTATAATGGACACGAGGGAAAACAAAAAATGGTGGTATATTGTTACCGATAGCGGAAATTGCACATGCCATGGTCAAAAAAAGTAAATAATTCCAATTGTAAATTAATAATTAATCTTAATTTTTCACGTATTTCATAACCAAAAACTATCTCGCTTCAATTTGAATTTAAAATCAATAAAAAACTATGCAGAATTGTGAATTTGAAATACAATAAAAAATTTAGTTGGACGGAGTCCAATATAAAATATGCAAAAGTTGATGTTAACGATCAATAACTGGATATGTAATAAATGGCTTCTATTTTATACAATATAAAATACTAAACACTCAACCTGATACTAAAATATTGTAAGTTTTTTTATCAGTTTTTTGAATAGTCAAATAAATTAGGGAATTGTATCCTGTGGGAATGTATCTAGGAAACATGATTTCAGAGTCACCGGTATTTGGGATCTAGTTTCGCATTCGCCTCCAAGTTAAGTAGATTCTAGAGATCACTAGCGATAAAAACGCATTGAGTGAAACATCCGTTATTCGTAAAAAGTTTTTGTGTTGTCGACGACACGCTAATTCTTGAGTTGTTATTTAATTATATCTTTTAAAAATTAATTTTAAAGTTATAAATTGGGCATTTGTATTTTACACTCGTAATAAATGTTTTCTCTATACGAGCCACGGCGTTGTTCGAGACAAACACATTACGCTGCACTTCCTTGCTGAGATCCTGATACTAAAAATGAATTGAGCACAAAAACAGTACAAAAATAATATCGGAACACAACAGGGGCGTATATATGGGGGGGCCGATGGGCCCCCCCCCCCCCCCCCCGAAATGAAAAACAAAATTATTAAAACATTAATTTTGGACATGAATAATAACTTATGGCTGAGGAGTAATTTAAGAATTGAGGAAAAAAATAGAGACTCTTTATTAAAAGCACATGCTCTAAGCAATTCCTTAAATCAATATCAATTTATTGTTAATCTTTTTGTTTTGAGTAGCATGCTTTCCATGACACACAATATGTCTGAAATGCTACGTAAGCGATATACTATGTAAGCATTGTAAGCGATGAAGATGTTCTTAATAAGTTTGCTAGCGTGCCGAGAAACCTTGATTTTGTATTATAATTTTTTTTTTTATTTATTAATTATTAATTTGTTGGTATACCTCGTATTCAAAATGTATAATATTCGTTTATTCTTGTAAGAAAATATGTAATTAATTTTGAGTAACTGTAGTAAAAAAAATGTTTACTGCAATGAAGAGTTTTTATACATTTTTTACATTACATTTAATAAAAAATTAAAAAATGAGTTTATTTTTTCTCTGGTGAAGTAATGATGATAGTCCAAATATTCCAAAGGTCTTTTAGCGTTTAAGTAATATTTGTCATTGTGCCTCCTCCATCATTTCTCCCTAAACTCTAAATACATAATCGGCCCCCTCCGAAATTAAATCCTATATACGCCACTGGAACACAATAAATTATTGTAATTCCCAAGGTACCATAAAATATACAGTGTTTTTATAATTATGAAGAAGTATTATTACAATTATGTTGTTTTGGACATTGGACATTATTTATTTCTCGGCTATAAGTATTTCAAACTGTGAACTATAAAAAAAGCAGAATATATGTGTTTGTTTTTTAATATTTATAATTTGATGAAAACACATATTTTACGTCTCTCTAGTGTCTTTAATTGTAATTTGTATGTAGGGTATTGTGTAACATTTAGATGGTTGCTATCAACTTTTTATATTATGATGTATGTAAGTGATTTCACAATACAAAAATCAGAAACATGAAGAAGAAGGTCGAGTGAATAATTATAGAATAATAGTTCACAAATGATATTTTTTTCTCTTATTTATTTGTCGTTAGATAAATTCTACAATTGTACAAATTTCATTTTGGTCGATTTTTCAAATAAATTCAAATTCATCTAAGTCGTTATAGATTAAAATGGAGAATACACTATGGTAAAATATATGTTCTACTAGAGATTACCAACTGTGGTCTTCTAGGGTCGTTTGACCCAGACAACAATAGTGGGGCTGCGATAAATTAGGGCTTACCTCAGTTTTCATTTGGGCGCTACATCGGCTAACGAACTTAAACGACTAGTAGGAAGTAATTAGCATATACGACAATATACTTAATGCCTTAGATATTGAATATTTTGACTTCCAGCAGTCATATTTGATGTCGATTTTGTGAATGAAAAAATAATCGCACGGTTAATTAATAATAGATCATTCAATGAAGAGTATGTTTAAATGTTATTTTTAGAAGTTGTCGTCGGTGTCTACACATCTTTAGATTTGCGATTGTGTTCCTTCCGAGATTTCCGTCGAAAAGTTAAAAAAACTTAAAATTTATGCGTACATCCTATACTGGCTATACTCGTTTTATTTTATTCAGTACTGATAATGAGATAACAGACAAGTAATTGATAATAATATCGTAGGTTGTACCACAGAATATATGAAATTTAATAATTTCATTTATTCTGTGGTTGTATATACTTGTATATACTTGCATATACTTGTATATAATTTTATATACAAGTATATACTTGTGGTTGTATATACTTGTTTTATATACACGTTGTCACAATAAAGGCGGCAAAAACCCTGTTTGAAATATTTTTTTTTCTAATATTTTTTTACGATGTTTTTACTGCAAAATGTACGTCCTTAAGGAACCCTTATATAGATTTTATTAATTTCATATATATATAATAGCGGCACTCATACCTTTATTAACCTTTTTTTGTTTTAATTTATGATAAAATTATTATTTATTAAAAATATTTACTTTTCTTCGTGTTTTTTTTTCTCGCTTGAATTAATTTCATCAATATAATACAAGAGGAATGCTAGAAAAGAAATAATAATTTGTGTTCTCAATAGACGTTCTACAAACTAATTGAATACATTGATTTGAACAATTTGTTATCGCTAAGAAAATTAGAAGTACTACAATTGTGAATGGATTTAGAAAACAATTAAATTAATCATGAAAATTGTCACTTGCCATTTACTTATTTATGTTTTACAAGTGATGAATATTTACCGATAAGAATTCGAATTTACCTTTTCAATCCATTGATTAGAAGCAACTTAATCGCGAATTGTTGTACCCAAGTAAAATGAAAAAACCGGACCCACACAAAATTAAAGTATTTTTCGGTATTACCATAAAACTCATTACTCAAGCTTTGATATTTAGATTTTGTTGCGAAACCAGTATCGTCCAAGTATTAAGCTGATCAGGCAAATTCAATTCAACAACGTGCTCATTTATGGTATAAAAAACTTTATACGAATCCACATAGTGAAAGGGGCTACGTTCGTGTTTTTTCAGCTGGACAAACCGTGGCATTACTCGAGACAAATACTAAGCGTCGTATTGCTGCGGTCCTGGTACCTAAAACAAAATTGAGCTCAGAAACGTCCACTAAAACCAGGTAAAATCAGGTAAAGAAGAAAGGTAAACTAAAGTAAAGGTGAACTGAATAAAATAAAGGTCTCCTTCCAAAATAATTATAAAATAGTAGTTTCATATACCAGAGGAATAAAATATTAGGGAAAAAAATGAATTTTAGGAATTTAGGAACATAAATCAACCGTTTTGTTTAACAACAATGCACTGATAAAAAGTACGTTTATGATTTGTTTCTGTTTGAACTTTATATGTTCAAAAAATGCCATTATGTGCTCAAACGAATATCACCGGATGTACTTACCTACCAATATATAGAATAACACGTTCATTTCCTAGCAGTAAGCTATATCTTCATTGTATTTTTTTTTTTTGCATTTAGACCTGTGGGTTGTTTTCGGACATATCGAGAAACGTGCCTCTCAATTATTTATTGAGATAATCCCAATTGAAAGCAGAAAAATATCTCATAAAAGCGAGACAGTTATAAATCGTACAAAATATTGAACAATAGACCAAGTCATTGTTGCTACTAATGGTCGGGCCATGTAAATCACGTTTGACGTTTTTCAGTAATCTCGATTTCGGTAAAAATCATTGTAGAATGTGTTTATACGATGTATTATATTAAGTACAATGTACATACATTATAAAGCATGCTGATGAAAATGATAATAAGATGGCGTATGTTCCTCTTTTGTCCAGGCAATACATCTTTAGGAACAGTGTCCTTCGAGGCTTAAACCCGACCATAGAAATTATAACAATAGTTTTACGAAAAAAATCCATATCCTAAGCGAAGAAATAAGTAAGATTAAAGTAGTAGGGATTTGTATGTTCTGAGTCCATTTTTTTTTTTTTTACAGGGAGATTGTCACTTTTTCGATAGGCGATTTCTACATCGGCAAAATTGTGTTACCGTGCTCACATTTTTTCTCTAAACGTACATGTATGTTCTGAGTCCATTTTTTTTTTACACTGATATTGTTACTTTTTCGATAGGTGATTTCTACATCGACAAGACTGTGTTACCGTGCTCACATTTTTTCTCAAAACGTACATGTATGTTCTGAGTCCATTTTATTTTTTCCTAAAACGTACATGTATGTTCTGAGTCCATTTTATTTTTTCCCCAAAACGTACATGTATGTTCTGAGTCCATTTTATTTTTTTTTACAAACATTCAACTAAATAAATTATAACAACTTTTTTTATTTTATAGAATTTTTATTATTTTCAGAAGTATTACAATTCACAAGTAATATAAATGTATTAATATAATAATTTTTTAGTTTTAAGAAAAGTTTATACAAGTTTTTTTACTTCTCTACTAAGAGGTACATATTCTATTATACGATCATGTATTAAAATACAATAAGCACTTACACCATCTAGATTATCTAAAGATTCAATTTCAATGCTTACATCTACAGTAGACGCTGTACCTGTATCATTTTGTTTAGAAGTATCTATGACAACAATCGGTGCTTGAGTCTCGAAAGATTCTGGACTTAATATTGGCTTACCTTCATCTTTTCCGTAATATGATTCTTGAAACGATGTATACATATTATACAATATTGCATAATTTTTTCTGTCAAAGTTTAAATTTAAATTATCGTACGGATAAACAACAGAGTTTAGTATTACTTTAATGTTGGTTAGTTTACAATGATTAAAGAAACTTGCATCTAGCTCGATATTATTTTTTCTACTTTTTTGTAAACCTATTATAACATATCGAGGTTTTTCTAATTTTGACGCGGTCTTTAAATTCCAAACTATGTTTTTAGATTTACCAAGCTCAGGATATTCATAAGTTTCAAACGATCTGAATGGAATAAATAAACTTTTTCCTCTTTCTACAATTTTCATTAATTTTAACCGTTCTGAATCATCCACACTAATATGTGGGATTTTCCAAATTACTTTATTGAGTGTAACAGTACCTGTAGTCGCTAAATTCGCAGTTTTAGTGTGCAAACTATTTAAATCGTTATTACATCTCGTTAAAATTAATTCTATTCGACAGTTTATTAATATTTTTTTAAAATCTTCAAAAAATCCCAACCAATATTTTAATGGTATGCAAGCGCTAAATTCCCCTTTATCATTAACTATATTTTTATCATATAAACTCCATCCTGCATTCTGGTAACAATTATAATTATTTGTCGTACATGTTAAATATCCTTTCAACGAGCTAGTTATTCCAAGAACACGGCTTCTATCAACTTCTATACCATTAATCTCTAATCGAACCTGATCGAAAAGAAACGATAATCCGTTATTTGATAATTTCACTTTATTTGCATCTTCTATTTTACCCTCAATAAAAATATAGCTTTCATGCAGATACGGGTATACATCTGTTTGTTGGACCCCAATCCGTATTTCATCATTAAGCTTAAACGAGTTTGTATATGGAATATATGAATGATATTCAATTTTACTAATTTTTGAATCTGTAATATAATTTGATTCAATATCTAAAATATCACTTTCAGGCATTTTGTCTCAATTTAAATCCCAAGTTTTTTAAAATTGCTTTGCTTTTACAAGTTAGTTTTATATTTCTTGGTTTTATTTTTAATACTTTCGACTGTAATTCTGTTGAACGACTAACCGGTTTTATTGTCTCCAATTGCTTTATATTCTTAAATATTAACCCCATATTCAAGTTTTACAACACCTAATGTGTAACACAACTGTTATTCTTTCATTAAAGTTATGAATGGGATTATTTTCTTGATCAACTAAATTAATATTTATAGTATTCAGAACTTCAGTATTGAGTTTATAATATATTAAATTAGACGGTGACTCAATTATTTTAGCACCAGACCTCGCTCGAGGAAAAAATTCATATATCGAGTGAGATTGAAGACCATTATCGAATGAACCATTTGCGACATTACACAACACTTTTATAGAGTTAACAGCGTTTATATCAATATTTTTCGTTGATTTAAAACTTGATAAAACTCCGTTGCCATATTTTTTTTTTTTAAATCCTAATAGACTTGCTAGACTGTTTTCGATTGTAAAATCTATCGGATAATTACAACTCATTATACATTTCATTCGGGTAATATCGGTATTCATGGTAAAATCTATAGGATCATACGTTGTGTATACATTTGTTACACTGTTTAAACGTTCATTATCTTCATGAATTTGATTGCAAATATATTGTGTAATATCTTCAATTTCGTAACAGCCAAAGGGGAGTTGAATATCTAAATTACGTTCGTTCACAATAATACGAATATTGTTATTTGTCTCATTCACGTTCGGAAACGTATTATATGTATGTAGGCATAATAATGCGATTTCTGAATCTTGGTATACATTTATTGCTGGAAAATAAGTTGATGATAAAGATGTCATTTTCCCCGACATGCTTACAGTAATTGATTCATTCATTTCCCTGTTATTTAAGATCTAATAGGTCTAATATGTAATATGACCGTTACTTGAACGTTAGAGTTTTTAATAGAATTATTTTCCTGATCTACTAAATCAATTTTAATATTTTTAATAACTGCTGTTTTAAGTTTATAATATATTAAATTAGCTGGTTGTTCTACTAGTCCTGTTCCTAATCTCTGTTGTGTAAAACATTCATAAATCGAATTTGATTGTTTCCCATTATCAAATGAGCCTTTAACTATATTACACATGGCTTTTATAGAATTAACAGCAATTGGTATATAATCAATTTTATTTGATTCATAGTATCGATTTTTATCTTGTAGGACTTCATATAATTCATTTTTAAATCCTAATGTTTTGGCTATACTGTTTTTACGTTTGAAATCTATTACACAATTAGATTCCATAAAACATGTCGTACGCGAATCTGAAAGCGTTAGACTAAAACTAATGCTATCTCTAGTGGTTTTAGAAATGTATTTACTAATATCTTCAATAGTGTAAGTGCCGTGAGGAATTTTTAAACTATCAGTGTAAGTTTTAGTTATAACTTTAAAATCGTCATTTGTTTCATTTACAAGAATTTTTTCAGAATCATTCATAAGAATAGTTTCGGATGTTTTTAAACACACAAGAGCAATTTCAGAACCACCGTTTACATTTATTACCGGAGAATAAGTTGATGTTATTGAGGTACCATTCCCTGATATCCTTAATGTGATTGATTCATCCATTGTAAAAAATTAATACATAAATGTCCACAGATATATGTATTGTATTTTTGATAATTTGAATAATTGTACAATATATTCAAACCTTTAAAATAATTTTGAAGTTCAACCGGAGGTGTAAGATCACCAAACGGGTCAAAATAAATAACTTTATCTCCAAGTCGGTAATAACTAACCCAGTGTGTACCGTCGCCTAAATACGAATCCAAATTAATTATTGCACATTCGTTATTATGTGGTTTTTTAGGTAAGTTGTCTCGCGAAAAGACGCCACGAAAGTGATTGATTTCCAACTTTTTAACGTACTTTATAATATCCTCACTGGTGAGAGCTCTGTTGGGTAACATTAATTTTTTCTCGTTTTTTTTTTTTTCTGTTCATTCCTAGACCTTTCGGATTCAAATACAAACCTTTTCCAATAGGATTGTTTAAGTATAAACCATTACCTTTTTTACGATTTTTTACAGCATTATATACACTTGACGCACCAGAAGCTAAACTGCCTAAAGCTGACAACCCAGCAAATATTGGCATAAGCGGTAATACACCTCCCAACTGGTTCGGAGTTAAAATTATTCTCTTACCATTTTTTCTCGTTTTCTTATTTTTTTTCTTTGCTGCTAACAATATTTTTTTATTATTACCTTTACAATCCATACCGATTTTTCTTTTAGCTTTCATAGCGTTCACCACCGTGTATGCAACAAGTTTTTCTTTTTTAGAACTATCAGAGGCCTTGACTCTCTCCCAAGCCTGTTCTTCCAATAGTTTATCAGCTTTATGCCTTATATCCAAATTATTACTGTTTTCGTAAGCAATATCATGTGTTCGACAAGCAGAATCTAACGGATTGATTCCTTTGTCTCCACGTACCAATCTCTTTTTTAGATTAGTACCAGGTCCGCAAAACTGATATCCGGGTACATGAACTTCGAATGGAAGCCTATTTATAGCACTATTTAAGAAACCTTTACCAGTCTTAATCAATTTCGACTTACGCGTTGAGCGCATTTTATATAACTGATTTCATTTTTTAAAATTCTATTGTATTTATATAAAAAATGAGATTAATCGAACAAAAAGATAAATTAAACATTGAAAATGTTGATGCACAAATTATTAAAAAGCGATCAAGACACGGATCATTATTGCCGGATAGTATTCGTGGAATATTTGTAGGACCTTCAGGGTCAGGAAAAACAAATGTTATGTTTAATCTTATAACTAATAGAAATGGAGTAAAATTCGAAAATATTTATTTATACTCTAAAACACCTGACCAAGAAAAATATATAGTGTTAAAAAATATAATAGATAGTATCAAAGGCGTTAATTTTTATATATTTACAAATGCAGATCAGGTTATAAAACCAAGTTTAGTAAAAAAAAATTCAATTTTTATATTTGATGACGTTATTTGTGACAATCAGACACCTATTCGCGATTACTTTAGTATGGGTAGAAATTCTGGTGCTAATTCTATTTTTTATTTAGCTCAAACATACTCAAAAATACCGAAACAATTAGTGAGAGACAACGCAAATTTTTTAGTAGTATTCAAGCAAGATGATAAAAATTTACGACATATATTCAATGATCATTGTTCCGCAGATATGGACTTTTCACAGTTTCGTAAATTATGCCATTTATGTTGGAACCGTAAAACTTATGGATTTATGGTTATTGATAAGACTAGTGAAGTAGATCATGGTAGATATAGATGCGGTTTTCATACGTTTATAAATATGAAATAAATTAGTATATAAATATTAATGTATTTTCAACTTTTCGGTATTACACTGACTGAATACGTTCATTCAATATCAAATTTCTAATAAGTGATTAAAATGAGTGAAAAAAAAAAATTACTAAATAATTTAATACAGTGTAAGAAAAATATAAAACGTAAAGTTTTAGACATGAAAAGAGGTACTATAGATTCCAACAATTATTTCCGTGATGCATTTCAACCGATAATTGAGCCACTGAACACAATCATTGAAAATAAAAATATCAACAATGTACAACCGGTAAAAAATATTAATAATGACGGATATAGCGATGAAAATGAAGAAGATAACGGGCTTTCTGATTTTGCACATTTTTTAAACACTTCACCTCAGAGTAGAACTTATGATAAAGCGTTTGGTTTACATTATGATAGAAAAGATGAGAAACTTAAAATAGCAAATGTCCCCGTAACTATTATTAATGATAATTTGCAAGTTCTAGACAAATACTATCCGTGGACTTATGGTCTTTGGTCTTTATTATGCGAGAAAGTTCCAAGACATCAGAAATCTAATGATTATGAGGCATATTATGAAATTTTAAAATCTACTAAAGTTCATCTCAAACAAGATGGGAAACCTAAAGCTAATAAGCACTATAAATGGGCACATATTGTTAAACCTTTGTACGAACGTATGGTGAAAGAATCAAATAATTTGAATAAAGAATATACAGTACCAAATATGAGTGAAAAAAAAAACGAAATAAAACTTTGAGCGATCCGTCACTTGAAAGCAAGAAATTTAAGTATTCTCAGTCTAAAGAAAAATTAAACACTAGTAAATCTCTCGATAACTTATCACTTGAAAGTGATTCATCACAGTTTCCACAGTCTACAGAAAATATACATAGTAGTACAGGAGTAGGTTCAAACTTGATACAATTCGATGAAACGTTACAATCTGACCAAATAGGTTCAAGTCTATATAAAGACATAATCCCTAATACACAATTAGTTTATTATGATAATCCTAATGAATTGATAATCAGATTAAACCTTTTAATATCTTCTCAGAATGCTGGTAATACAGGTGTTAATAATGAAATTATATCTATTCTAGAAGAATTACGGGAGAGGAAACTTATAGTGTAAAAATCTTGTAAATAAAGAATTTTAAAATTATAAATTCATAATTTTATTCATAAACTTCATAGTTACTTAATCGATACCAAAAAATATGGTTATCGAAGTCTACTCCATATAATCCTGGTTCAAACTTTTCTAAATTGTGAACTTTTTGTAAATGTTTTTTCATTTTACGTTTAGGTACTACATGAACTTGGTTAATTGGACATTTCATATAATGTGAATAACAACATAGTTCTCCTTCCACGTTTTGACATATTGGTGTAGGATACCAAGTAGAACTCGTATCATTATTCATTATATACTGAAAAAAAAAGTTTAAAATAAGTATTACATTAAAGTTATTACGTGACTATTATTATGACTACATTAGAAAAAATAGCAGACGAGCTACATAAACCAATGAGAAAAACTTTTCCTAGACGAAAAATAATTTCTCTATTCAAGGATGATCTCTGGCAGGCAGACCTCATTGATATTCAATCGTATTCAAAAAATAATAAAGGTTTTAAATTTATTTTAATAGTTATAGACACATATACTAAGTATGTATGGGTGCATGAATTAAAAAATAAATCAGCAAAACAAGTTACACAAGGCATGTTAAATATATTAAAAATAAATCACCCGAAATTTTTACAAACAGATAGCGGTACAGAATTTTATAATAAACAATTTCAAGATCTCATGACCAAGTATAATATTAAACATTATTCAACATACAGTGGTATAAAAGCAGCAATGGCAGAACGTGTTATACGAACAATTAAAAATAAAATTTATAAACAGTTTACAGCAACCGGTTCATATAATTGGTACAATTCAATATCAAATATTATACATAATTACAATAACACTATACATAGAACAATTAAATGTACACCACATATAGCTCGAATTAATAAAAAAAAAAATATAAATATAAAATTAAATACAATTGGTGAAAAAAAAAAAAAAATTATACATCAGTCAAAATATAATATCAATGATAAAGTTAGGATATCTAAGTACAAACATATATTCAATAAAGGATATACACCAAATTGGACAACAGAAATTTTTACTATTTCAAAAATATTTCAAACAAATCCAGTAACTTATCAACTAAAAGATTCATCAGACAATATAATCCGTGGCTGTTTCTATGAACAAGAAATTAAATTAACTAATTTTCCAGACACCTTTCTCATAGAACGTATTATAAGAAAAAATGGAAATAAAATGTTCGTTAAATGGTTAGGTCTGGGTCCAGAATTTAATTCATACGTTAATTCATCGGATGTTGTAAAATAAGAGATTATTGTATATATATATATATATATTAAATAAAAAAAAAATGAATATGTATTTACCCGTTTTATATTATTTTAGTATATTATATATATTTTTATTTTTTTAGTTTAAAGTGTCCGTAAGCTAAGGTGTTAATACCATCAGCTAAAATAAATCGTTTATCATCAGAAGCATTTAAAACAAGCTTATTTAACGTTTTAGAGCGGACTACATGTTTATTCGATTGAATAAAATTCATGTTTCGATAAGCTTGTTCTTTAGAAACAGGTTTATGATTTATGTACGCATTTAATATATGCATATAATTATCAAATCTTACATGTTTTTCGATTACATATTTTTTTACACCTTTCGCTTTTTTTATTTCTTCATCGTCTACAGTCTTGTAAGCGTATAATTTCGGTCTTAACGAAATAAATTCTTTTAGTATAACACCTTTCAATTCATCTTTGAAATAACCTGGTCGATTTTTATGGTCATTACTAAAACAATTATGATCTTTAGGATAGTTTGATGTGTCAAAATATGTTAGTAAATAATTTTTTAAATCAGAAAAAAAATTTTTTGTTATAATTTCATATATTAATGAATCTGTATCCGAGTACAAAATACTTATTTTATTACCATATTTTGGTTTCATTATATCATAGTGAAATGAATACATAAATGTTTTTGATACGTCTAAAATTGCAGACCCCACATAAATTGGTTTATCAAATTTAATAGTATCTTTATACTGATGAACGGCCATTAGATTTTTTGTGTAAATAGTTCTATCTTTAAAATTTGTTTTCATTAATAATTTATTAGCTTTTTTTTCCGACGAAACAAGACAAATCGATGTTCTAGAACGCACGTTTTCCATAGTTTTACCAAACACACTGTTAATTAACAATTTCCAGAAATTTTTCTCAAACTCATTTTTAGCATGAACTCTCATATTAGTACATAGTTCAATATACACCATCCAACAACTTTGAGCAAAGCTGATAATCCGATGAATTCTCGTTACTTTAACCCCGTTAGAAATTGCTTGTTTTAAATTTTTATAATGGACTATATATTTTTCTTTTGGTAATAACGTGGTAAGTAATTTTTTAACTTTTGAATTTGGCGGACATTCGTTATATGGTAAAAATGGGAAATCATTATGTAATTTGTGTAAATATTTAGGGTATTCTATATCTACTTCTAATATAAATCCAACTTTAGAATCGTCAGGAATTGTTGTTACATCTAAATTAAGATTGTCAAACCATTGAAAATCTTTATATGGTAATTCTGTTAACATAGATTTCCCGTATAAATTCACACAATCAAAGTACATAATCCATTTATTTGGTTCATTAGAATTATAATTTAACCCTTTTATATCAGGAATGTTCGCTTTTGAATATCTTTTAGATGATTGACAGATACCTCCTCTTATTGATTGTTCAAAAAAAAGATAAAAATCATAATCTTTTAAACGTTCTAATTTTACTTTAGTATATTTAAGCATACAATCAAAAGCAAACCCTGGAGCAGTCATATAATGAGCTGGATCTAATTTAAGAGTTGAAATACATAAATTTCTAAAATTTTCAAAAACATCAGCTAAAATAGTGATATCAGTTTTCAGATAAAGATCACTATATTCACCTAAAGTTTGAATATCAAATAGTCTCCATACATTTTTTGCGTGTAAATAATCGCAATCACTAATTTCTTCATCTTTTAAAGAATTATAAAATTTAGATTTTGATGGTAGACAAGTTTTATTTAATTTGTTCCAACTATCTACATATTCATACGGGAAAACCCCTTTTCTTATGACTAAGTCTAATTTATCTATTGAGAATATTTTAAGAGTTTCTCTAAACCGAGTTTTATCTTCAGACAAATTATCTGCTAGTGAACTTAATGAGCTTGACATAAAACGAAATGTGTCAACAAATTTAATAGAAAATCTTGATACAATTTCCTTGCTAAATGATATATATTTTTCTGATGAATTCGGTATTACATGAATATCTTTATCATTACAGCCAAGCTCTCGAATTATAAAATGACTATCATACGATAGATTATGAAAAAAAATTGGAACATATGATACATTAGTCATTTCGAAATTGCATGAAAGACAAAGACATTGTCTATAACGACCTGTAAAATGACAGTGATCTCTTACTTTAATTAGATTAAATTCTTTAAAAGATTTGAAGCAACTTTCACAAACCTCATTTTTTTGAAATTTTGTTTCTTCGTTTTCAGTTAATTTTTTCATAGGTATTTTTATTTGATAAATTCTATAAATTCTATTCCCAATATCGATCATTTTCCTCATAAATTTTTTAGCTGCATTTTCCCCTCTATAAATTATGACTTTACTTGGAATTTTAAACATTTTTATTATATTTTTTGGTATAATTTTATAATCTATTTTTACATAAAACCCGTAACTCATTATTGTATGTAAATGTGTAGAATACGTTTTAGAAATTTTTAGTTTATCATATTTTTCACGTTTTAATATGCATTCGAAGTCAGCATAAATTACAATTGGTATTCTTTGAGTTTTTTTAAAACTTTTAAAATATATAAAATCATCATCACCGTCTTCAAACATAATGGGTCTCCCTAAATTATTTTTTCTGCAATGTTCTGTGTGTATTTTTAATCCTTCGGTCCCCCAAAGTTTTTTAGACGGTTTTTTCCCAAAAGTAGTAAAACATCTCTTACAAATTATTAATTTGGAACAGTTTTTAGTTTTTTGGTGTCTAATCAATCTAGAAAAATCGTTAATATAACAATAGTGTGATTTTCCATCTTTACTAAAAAAAAATAAATCAAAATGGTTATTACTTTCCACATTACTCATGTGTAAAATAAAAATTATATTTTTATTATTTACGCTATATACATTAATTGAGACATTATTAATACGTTCAAATTTTTTTATTTGATTAATCGGTGTAGGAAAATTAATACAATTAAAATTTAAACCACTTTTGTTTTCTAAATTTTTAAATTTTTTTTTACTGAATTTGCTTTTATTTAATCGGTTGTCAAATTTGGTTAAAATTGCGTACTTAAAACATTTGTTATCATTATTTTTAACATTTATTACAGCTTTTTTTATTTTTAATAAATGTCGGTAAATCTATGTACGAAGACCCTCTAAGAGGATTTACTTTATTTATTCTTAATTGTAATCCATCTATTGATACAAGTGACCATCCAGAACCTTTAGCAATATATTCAGATTCTTCTTCTAATATTTTACTAAACATGCTATCTAATAAACTCTTAAAATTAGACGAATTACAGGCAAGCATATTTTTGGTCTTAAAGGCTACATTTTGGGTTTCATTTGATAGTGTACGTTCATAGACGCTATCAACATGAAGATTAAATTTAATTGAAGTTTGTATGCATGAATATTTCAATTTAAAAATTATCTTATCAAAAATGGAATTGAAAAATAATGGGTAATGTGTAAATTTTGAAGTATTTTTTATGAAAAAGGTTTTAGAAGTTTTTTTAAAGCGTTCTATTTCTACAAGACCATCTCCAATTGTATTCATACGGATACGTTTTGAAATCGTTTGCCTTTTCATTTTTACAAAAATAAATATATTAACTTTAATACGTTATGTTATCAGATATTTTGTATGATTATTATTTGTAAATAATATAAAAAATATTTTTTCGTTGATGTCTTACGGTAAACTATACATATTACATAATATAATTGATGTATTTATATTAAGGCTTGCATTTATCATTGTTGATGATATAATGAGAATACGTACAATGTTTTTTAACTGCAACAACTGAGAAGATGTAGATTACTTTTGCAATATAATGCAGAATGAATAATTACTCGTTCGCTCTAATTGAAAAAAATAAATAATACTTTAAATAATTGATTGGTGAAAATAATTAAATTAAAAAAAGTATTTTATATGTATGATATAATGTATTAATATATTAATACTCACATTATTGTTAATGATATATTGATTTTTTATTCTTCAACAAAAATCTTTTTGTACGCTGTAGGTAAAGTTGGATTCAAGACACTACGAGTGTGAACGAGAGAACTAATAGAAATGAATATTAGTATGAAGCCGACTTCATAAAAAAAAAAAGGAATGCTTTCCCACTTATACAAGTTATACAACGTATACCTTATGCATGTTACGACAAGACTTAACATGTCATAACCTCGACCTAAAAAATAATGATATGTGAATTCGTGATTATTTTAAATATCACGATTCGTGTAAATAATTACCAAATATTTATGACCCCCATAACCTCGACCGTATTACAAAAGAATAATGATATGTGAATTTGTGATTATTTTAAATATCACGATCCGTGTAAATAATTACCAAATATTTATGACCCCCATAACCTCGACCGCATTACAAAAAAAAATAATAATATTTAAATTCGTGATTATTTTAAATATCACGATCCGTATAAATAATTACCGAATTTTTATGATCACAATGACCTCGGTCTTATTCCAAGATAATATTGTGGTGGAAGTAGTAGTTTCTGCTATATAAAGGTGTGCGAAGTCCCTATAACATTATCAGTCGCAGTAAGTTCTGTAGTGAGACGCTCTGTGGAAATCTACGTTCAACAGAAATTATCAATATGTCAACTTTTGAATACTCGACGATGACTGACGATTCCTCAAATAACAGTGATGTAAGTAAAATTATTATTAATATTTATTTTTACACATTTTCATTTAAACAAATCGTTGAAATTTCTTATTTTTATCAAACTATATATCCACTTTCAATAAAAATGTACATAAATTAAAATTATAATTAATATTTATTTTTACACATTTTCATTTAAACAAATCGTTGACATTTCTTATTTTTATTAAACTACATATTTACTTTCAATAAAAATGTACATATATCTAAACTTAATGTATACGAATAAAAAAAATAAAATGTATTCTTTTGTATTGTAATATGTTTTCATATTTATTTAATATAGACCAATTCAATAATATACGAGGAGAAAGAATTAAATAAAACACCAAAAAGTAAAAAATCATTAAAACTGAATGTGAAACGTCAAAAGAAAAATATGGTAATAAAGCCAGCTAAAAAAATCAAAACCGAAAAGGTATTTATTATTTTTTTTAAAAAATAAATGTATAATAAAAATTAAATGTTAAACTAATTCATATTTTTATTTTTATATTTAGGTTTTATCATATAAAGACAAATTAGATTCGATTCTATCATCAGGTAAGTGTGATAAAGCAATTACAAGCGTAAGCGATACTATTTCAATAAAACAGGGAAAGAAGAATTACACATTTAAATGTCCGACGTCAGCTGGTGAGGACTATTGGGTCATTCAACACTTTAAAACCAAAGAAATTGCTGATGTTTCGCCTCAGGAAAGGTGATATTAAATATGAAATTTTAAATAACTGTATATTAACTATCTTCGATTTTTAGATGGAAGCATGCAGAATGTTCAATCAAAATGGTTACGACAGATCAAAAAAGTGACGACAAAAATATTAAGAATCAGCTACAATCCGTAATCGAGATCATTTTGGACCGGTTCATGGCTGACCCGAAAAACAAGATGATGATAAATAAAAATTTATAATGAATTACAAAAATTGATATATATTATCATGAAATAAGAGTCAGCTATAATCCGTAATCAAAATCATTTTGAATCGGTTCATGGCTGACTCGAAAAAATACAAAAATGAATTACAAAAATTGATATATATTATCTTGAAATAAGAGTCAGCTATAATCCGTAATCAAAATCATTTTGAATCGGTTCATGGCTGACTCGAAAAATACAAATTTATAATGAATTGCAAAAATTAACATATGTTATTTTGAAATAATAAAAATTCAAGTTGCATATTACGTAAAAATTATTGTGTTTATTTTTTTTTAAAAAAATTAACGATAACAGTAATAAGAGTCAGTTATAATCCGTAATCAAAATCATTTTGAATCGGTTCATGGCTTACTCGAAAAAATACAAATTTATAATGAATTGCAAAAATTAACATATGTTATTTTGAAATAATAAAAATTCAAGTTGCATATTACGTAAAAATTATTGTGTTTATTTTTTTTTTAAAAAAATTAACGATAACAGTAATAAGAGTCAGTTATAATCCGTAATCAAAATCATTTTGAATCGGTTTATGGCTGACTCGAAAAAATACAAATTATAATGAATTGCAAAAATTAACATATGTTATTTTGAAATAATAAAAATTCAAGTTGCATATTACGTAAAAATTATTGTGTTTATTTTTTTTTAAAAAAATTTACGATAACAGTAATAAGAGTCAGTTATAATCCGTAATCAAAATCATTTTGAATCGGTTCATGGCTTACTCGAAAAATACAAATTTATGATGAATTTCAAAAATTGATATATATTATCTTGAAATAAGAGTCAGCTATAATCCGTAATCAAAATCATTTTGAATCGGTTTATGGCTGACTCGAAAAAATACAAATTATAATGAATTGCAAAAATTAACATATGTTATTTTGAAATAATAAAAATACAAGTTGCATATTACGTAAAAATTATTGTAGTTATTTTAACAATAACAGTATTAAGAATCAGCTACAATCCGTAATCGAAATCATTTTTGAATCAGTTTATGGCTGACCCGAAAAAATAAAAATTTATAATGAATTGCAAAATTGACATATATTATCTTGAAATAATAAAATATAAGTTTATACTTGAATATTTTGTGAAAATTATTTTTTAAAAAAAATGATATTTTTTATAAAAAAAATAAATAAATAAATATACAACCTCGTATCTTTCTTTGATGTTTAATAATGTATTTGATTTTAAATAATAAATAATATAAAATTACAGAGTTGTAATATACAGTAAATTATATAAATCAGTAGTGTTTATAACAGATAAATAACATAATTTAAATAATATTTCAAAACATCGAATACTTGTTTCAATATTTTAATTATTGTTCTATTGATATAAATCTTGCAATATTAGATTTGACAATGGTACATACTGAAACTGTTGAATTTCGCTTATTAAAGACATACCTTCTAAATCTGAGTCATAACCATAATTTTGTATAAATTGATGAGTAAAAGCATTTGATTGACAGCTAGCTGGAAGATTTGATATAGATTCTTTTAATGTTGAATAGAATAAATTATAACAATTTTGATAGTAATTAATTTTTTTCTGTTTTTCGATAATATTTGATTCTATACAAATCTGAATTTGTTTTAAACGACAAAGATCAATAATACTTAATGCAATAGAATTGTTATTCAATCTTAATGTAATTGAAGAATATTTTGCGTTTATTGAATAACATAAATTGTCATTTAATTGAACTGGAGACTTGCATCGTGCTTGTAAATTTTTTAAAATCATATTAAAATTAGATTCACGCATTAAATCATTCCAGTTTGTCAAATCTAGAGTGAAATTATTTCTGCCTGATTCTAATAATACAACAATTGAAATTTCTTTTCCGATTAGATATCCAACTGAAACATACTTTTTATTATGAATTTCAAATTTGGATTTAGCAACTAATGGAACTGAAACTGGTGAAGACATGTTTGATTAAACGTTTCTAGAAAAAAAAATAATACTAATATATTTTAAATATTACAAAAACGTAACGGTACTCTTCTGATTCTAGTAGACTTACGCCGTTTTATTGTATTACTTTTTTCTAAAATACGTTTAATCAATTTTAAAATTTTAACACAGTTAACACAGTCCAACTCATTTGATGTTGAACACATAACTGATGCAAATGAAAAAAATTTTTATTTATATACCAACGAAAATATGAAAAAATAAAATAAAAATGAAACAGTGCTGCTCTATAATATATACTGTAGTACTGAAGTAATACTATAGCATAGTAAAATAAAATATTTGTAAAATATTTGTTTACGAAAAATAATATTTTTGTTTTTTTTAAAAAAAGAAAAAAAGCAAAAAAAAAGAAATATAAAGTAGACATATGGGCTAGTGAATTTGATAAGTTACCTATTAAGAATTTACGAACCTAGTATTATTATTCAATTTTATCTAACGCGTTAACTCGCTAGCCCATGTGTCTACATATGATTAAAGGACCATAATAAGTATTTAAGTTCTATATTATAATATGAATGTATGATTTTACTCGGTAAGACGTAATACGACTTGAATTAACGAGTGGTTACGCAGTGTAACAAACATTGAGTTTATGAGTATATTGAGAATAAATTAAAAAACATATAATAATTAATATTAAAAACTGTTTATTTTTCAAAAAAAAAAATATTAAAATACATCATAATGTTAACCGGTGACATCATATGATTCCGAGTTACAATGACAATCATATTTCTTATTTTTAATGTTTTCGATAAATTCATTCTCAGCACGTTCTACAAACTCTTTTCCTTTATATAATAATACAAATATACATTTCGGATTCCACTTTGAATGCTCGATCCAGACATTATCATCTTTTCTCCATTTTCTTAATACCAAGCCACAATAGAAACATTGAACAGCATCTTCTAATCCAGTATACTTAAAACCGCCTTCAGATAATAAATATTTATCTGGACCTGGTGTTGATGGATATGAGTCATATGTTTTCAATCTTGATAAAAATGTTGAAAAAGCTGGATATTCTGGATGTGGACTGTTACGTATAAAATTCAATAATAATGGAAACTCGTATGAATATTTTAATAAATTCATGATAGTAAAAAAATATTTTAAATCGAAATTATAATTGCTTATACCAAAAAACACAAAAAAAAAAACGTAAGAAACAACTGATCCAAACAAGTGCGTTAGACTAACTAACAAAATATTATAAAAAATATTGAAAGATCAATTTTTAGAAAAATACAAATTCAGTGTTACCTTTTTAAAAATAAAATATTTGAAATAACAATTGCTGACACTAAACATATAAAATAACGAACCAATTGAAACCTATTTAGTTTGGTTGCGATTTGGCTTAAGTTTTTACAAAATATATGAAAATGTACGAATATTTTATAGAAAAAAAAAAAAAAAAAAATGGACTCAGAACATACATGTACGTTTTGGGGAAAAAAATAAAATGGACTCAGAACATACATGTACGTTTTGGGGAAAAAATAAAATGGACTCAGAACATACATGTACGTTTTAGGAAAAAATAAAATGGACTCAGAACATACATGTACGTTTTGAGAAAAAATGTGAGCACGGTAACACAGTCTTGTCGATGTAGAAATCACCTATCGAAAAAGTAACAATATCAGTGTAAAAAAAAAATGGACTCAGAACATACATGTACGTTTTGAGAAAAAATGTGAGCACGGTAACACAATTTTGCCGATGTAGAAATCGCCTATCGATAAAGTGACAATCTCCCTGTAAAAAAAAAAAAAAAATGGACTCAGAACATACAAATCCCTACTACTGATTAATCTAAAGAAAAATCCTTTTTATGGAAGTTTAGGCTACACGAGGATTAAAATGGCTACACGTGCGATGTCCGTGTCTACAGGCGTAAGTTATATTGTCTGTTAACCGTCTCCGATTTTTCCACGCATTCAATTATACAAAAAATGTAAATGTAAATTAAAATAGATTTAATTTACATTTACATTTTTTTTAACGACGTCAAAAAATAAATGACAAATACCAAAAATATTATTTTATATTGACGAACTAGTGATCACTGTTGATTATTATATCATTTATTTTATTACTGTGTAAAAAAAAAAATAAGTATATATGTATAACATGTATCAATTATAAATCTGTCCATAAATTATTTAGATATGTCGTACGTATTACCTATGCAATCTAGATATTGTTATCGGCCTGGCCGGTCTAGTGCACCGAAGGGTTTTTGATTGTTATTAATATTGTATATATATAGTTAGTCGAGAAATTTTCAGACAGTGGTTTACAAAATGTAAAACTTGAAACCGTGGGCGAAAAGAATACAATTATTATTTTTATTTGTAGGCGAAAAGAGGAAACTATTTTTTCATTTTTGGTCGAAAAGAGGACGTGGGCAAAAAGAGGAAGGTCATTTTTGGGCGAAAGGAGTACCGCCCTTGGCGGCGTCGTGGCGTGCATTCTTTCGCTCCTTCTGCACGATGGTAGTTGCAGCTGTCGCGATGGTGGCGGTACTGCACACAAAAATAATTTAACTCAGAAAAAAGCGTTAACCGTTTGTGAAGGTCTTTAAATTTATGTGTATCTTACTGAATACTTTTCTCACCCCCGTGGCCTCATTGTTATTACAATTCCAGATAATGGGTCGAAGCCAAGAGGGACCACGCATTGTACACGACTTGTAGTAGGTACCGAAAAATGAAATCAGCTAATATGTTTTTAACATAGAGTTGAGTTGTAAATATTCGAAGGTTCCAAAACTGTCGAGTACTAGAATATTTGCATAGCGATGTACAGGCATAGGAAGAGTATGGCGATTATTATATCATGCTTATGATCATGATTTATTTAATTCGTGTAATTGATTGCGGTAGTGCACCAAAATATTGCAAAAATTGCGCATAAATAATTAAAAATTGTACTAAAATATAACGTTTCTTTAGTTGAATTTTTTTTTTTTAGTAGTTTCATAATGTTTAAACTCTATAAAATAAATTTTACTTTAAAAATGTTAAAGAATTAATTTATATGAATTTTTAAAACTTAAAATTTTTAATATAGTTCAGTTCAGACGTAATAAGTTTATATACCTGGCAACATTTCGTGCCATGTAGATAGATATAAGCGGTGCATACTAAAAATAATCTAAATCACTTACCTTCAAGTCTTCGGGTAAATTGTATTACAGATTTCTTTATTTGGTCTCCTATCATTTATCATATCCTTTTCTTGTGGTTACAAATCCGATGTTGTTTTCATAAATTAAAATGTAGGTACTATGATCAATGATCATACTATTATTTAAAGTGTTTAAAGACTTTACACACTATAATTTTAGTTGATACGAAGTCATTCAAACAATATTCACTAATAAATCGTGTATTTTTTTATTTTTATATCATACAATTTTTATGAAACCGTTTAAAAAGCATTTGTAGTATTAGGCAATATTAAAAATATATAATTTATGTTATAAGTAGGTCAAGCTACACAAATATTTACACATGTAAAATAATGCACATCTAAGCAGTTCGGATAATTAATATCAACACAATATTTGGAAATAGAACACACAATAAGATTATAAAAAATAGGAAATAAACAATAAACATGTTTAATGAGGTTAAGCGATTATCATAAAAAGGTTGAAGACCGATGAATAAAGGGCTCCTCTGTCTTGGTTCTTTGACTCGATCGCTACGGTAGAACATTTCATATCTGACAAGTGTTTCATAAAGCTGTGTGTGTTTACTTCAATACGTACGACTTCGATCGGCGTATACGACAAATTATAAAAGTGGAATTACCTGAAAAAATTGAAAAATAAATAAAATTGATTTGTAAATGAGTAATTTCAATAAAATTGCAATTGCTTGCCTGACATGATCGAAATGTTATATATTTTTATCTCGATCTTGCACATTCACACACACACACACACACACACACACAGATTACTCATTAGATTGACATTTTACAGACTCACGATTTTGGACAGGATAAGTCTGATAGTACCTATGTAATATTTTAACATAAACGAGACTTCAAGTTCACATGTGAATAATATAATGCAATTCATTCCAAAGCCTTATTTTACTTTACTGCTATCTTGTTGTACAGCTATACGGTTGTATTAATTATACATAATTATATTTTGTATTGAAACACTTGAAGAATTACAAAATATGTTATGATAAATAATATATGTTGTACGCAAACAGTAATCATATTTTTCTAGCTACATTTTTATAGTAAATGTAAGTACCTTATATTCACCAGAATAATTAATCATTAGTGTTTTCAGTTATCTAGAACTACTAAACAGCCTAACATAAAAACATCTGATATTTTTTGAGTGATTTATACATCGACTTATATACGAACAGCGTGTTTGAAGTAATCTTCCAACTCGGGGGAAAAAAACCCATATCTGCATACTAATGTATCGGGTGTACTAAATTTACATACGAATTAAATTAGGAAAATGAGATAATTTAAGTAAAACCTATTACATTTATGTACCCGACGCGTCTCGTGTGCAACAAGTATTATTCGGATACAATCTTCTTCTGTTAGTTGTACAAGTTATAACACTGCGGTGTTCTTCACAGCGGGCCTAAGATCGCTACGTGAGACATGCGTGAGGACGGGTATTATAAACTATTATTCCAGACGGTTGGGTTCGGTCATTTCATTTTTCATACGGATTCTTTTTGTTATTTTACGAAATTGAACATAGTGGTCGTGTATACGATTCATGGAGCCGCCTCTGCCGCCATCGCTGCGCCCTGGAGGGTACGATAATATAATAATAAATTATTATGAAAAAAACTTAAAAAACCCGACTTTGTAGAAAGTAATAATCATCTATAAACCTTTGCAACACAATACATGTAGTAGGTACGAATAGGCATGTTGAAAAAAAACAATCCAACAAATAAGTTTTTTTCAACCATTCGTATTAGATTCAGAGCGGACGAGGAATATACTAGGTAGTTTTATCGTGGTAGGTGTAATTTTTATTTTGTATTTTAAAATAATATTAATATGTATATAATATGAAAACGTAAAAAAAATCACTTATTTATATTTTTAGGACAAATGTAAGTATGTATACCTATTTAGTAAAAAAAAAATGCAAGGGTACCCAAAAGATAAAACTTCTCTCTGTAACGATATATATCCTTGAAATATGCAAAAACGTCCGAAAAAATATCGATTATTTTTTAAAATGATTAAATAATTAGTGGTCAAGATCCCAAGTCACAGTAGGAATTATAGTCTGGGCTATGGGAACTTTTTCCTGTACTGGTTGTCGGAATACGTGTTGAAATTGAGCAATTATAAACAAACCTAAAAACCTAGTGAACTCGTAAATTATAATAATAATATTATAATAGGTCCCATCATCACCACCACAGCACCACCACTCGTTCAGACCAGTCAGAATAGTAGCGTGTTCAGGACAATATTGAAATATGACAATAATATTTATATAATTTATTTATACATTTTTTTATATGATTAATTTGAAGCTTAAAAACCTTAAAATAAGTAGCAAATTAAATTATAATAATTTAAAATTTTTTATTCGTACATTCAAAAGACATTTTTTAAATGCCGTAAGTCTTTTAATTTTTTTTTACTTATTTGACGGATTGTTATTAAAAATAACTTAATTTTAACATATATTCAATGCAAGTAAAACGTAGAGACAGTTATCAACTATTCAGGAACGTTATTTTTCTTTTCATTAGTATACGGATTTCAAGTACAGCAAATATATGAACTTAGTTGTTATAACAGCCGTAAACATTACTATACTAAAATATCATTTCATAGATACTATTTAAATACTTATAGGAAAAGGAATCAATTGAATAAATTGTATTTCTACTTACAACGTTATATACTGTGGGTCTATAATTTATAGCAGGGATAGCGTACCTTTTGATAACTGCGTGTCAAATCAAAATGTTTGGTTTGATTTTATTTGCCTCACGTGGCAGGAACTTTTCAGAACTTTTTTTGTATAAAAATATATATATAATGTATTATATATAATATATTTAAACTTTACAGAATTTACTATTTACTATTTACTATAACATAATAATATAACTTTACTGCAATTTCTATTAAATATTACACATTAATATAAAACACATAATTTTTTTAATAACAAAAATTAGTTTTTAATGTGAAACTTGCTATATACTCGTATTAATATATTATATTTTAATTGAATACATACTGCACTGATATCTGTTCCAAGACCATTTCTCAATGGGGTTTTAATAAAATTCTTGGAGGATAATAGCTTCTCGCATGTATATGTAGAACCAAACATAATCAATAAGGAAAGTTCTATTTTTTTTTATAGAAGTAAATTAATTAGGTAGATTTTTATCCATTCAATATGAATAAGGTTTTCGGCTTTTCATATTACAATCAATTTCACAATAATTTTTTTACAGTTCGCTCTTTAAATGAATAAAAATATATCTGTAAATTATATTTTCCTGAAATTCTATTAATTCTATTTCCTAGTTTTCGATATTTAACCACTCAATATATGGTAGATAAAGTTCATTAGATGTAATTCTAGGTGGATTTATTAAACATTGAAAGGTAGGTTCTAGACATCGAAACTGTGAAAATCTATTAGAAAACTATTCAGCTGTATTTTCTAATATATTAACATATTTTTAATCTATAAATTAAATGTCCATCTGACTATCTTTAAAGTGTTATGAAATGTTTTGAATTTAAAAAATTAAAAAACTATATAAGGTTTCCTATGGACGTACATTTTGCATTAAATACATCGTAAAAAAATACTAGCAAGAATAAACATTTAAAACAGTGTTTTTGCCGCCTTAATTGTAACGAGTATAGTACAATCACCGATATTATTATCAATTATTTGTCTGTTATCTCATTATCAGTGGTGAATAATAAAAAACATTAAACTAGTATAAGATGTACTCATAGATTTAAGTTTTTTTTAACTTTTCGACGAAAATCTCGAAAGAAACACAATCGCAATTCTATAGGTGTGTAGACATATTGTAGTGTATATAAGTTCACACTGGGGGCAGGGAAACGTTCGTGTTTTTTTCGGCTGGACATACAATAGCAATGCCTGAGACGAATACTACGCGTCGTATCGCTGCGCTCCTGGTATCGAAAACACAATTGAGCACAGAAATTCAAATCATTCGTATCCTAAAATGTGTCTACTTAAAATATCTACCAGGAGCTCAGCAGTACAACGCGTATTATTTGTCTCGGGTAATACCGAAAAAGACTTTAATTTTGTGTGGGTCCCGTTTTTTCATTTTACTTGTGTAGAACAAGTCGCGATTAATTTGCTTTCAATCAATTGATCGAAAATGTAAATACAAATTCTTATCGGTAAATTTTCATGACAAGTAATTATTATTAATTTTAATAATCTATAGTCTATAACATAAAAAAGTAAATGGCAAGTGATAACTTTCATGATTAATTTTATAGTGTTCTAAATCCATTCACAATAGTAGTACTTCTAATTTTCATAGCGATAACAAATTGTTCAAATCAATGTATTCAATTAATTTTTAGAACGTCTATTGAGAACACAAATTATTATTTCTTTTCTAGCATTCCTCTCGTATTATATCGATAAAATTAATTCAAGGGAGAAAAAAAACATGAAGAAAAGTAAATATTTTGAATAAATAATAATTTTATCATAAATCAAAAAAAAAAACATTTAATAAAGGTATGAGTGCCGCTATCTTATATATAGGAAATTTATAATATCTATATAAGGTTTCCTAACACATAATTTAATTTAATACCACATAATATAACACTTATAATATTATATCCGGCTAGTGTTGAATTGATGAATAACATTATTTTTTTACTATTTATGATAATTGATTTGACTTTCCGTTTTATAAAGTATTATCAAAAATGTATTACCTGCATTTCAACACAATCTTATTTAAAGTTTACTAATTATAGTATAAAAAGTAAGTTATTTGTCTTATAGAAATACTAGAATAGGAATCAATTGAATAAATTGTATTTCTACTTACAACGTTATATACTGTGGGTCTATAATTTATAGCAGGGATAGCGTACCTTTTGATAACTGCGTGTCAAATCAAAATGTTTGGTTTGATTTTATTTGCCTCACGTGAATCAACATGATTTCATTTTTTGTTATATTGTTATTTGTATATAATATATTTAAACTTTACAGCATTTACTATTTACCATTTATTATAAAATATTAATATAACTTTACAGCAATTTCTATTAAATATTACATATCACAACAAATAATTTTTTTAATTTCAAAAATTAGTTTTTAATGTGAAACTTGTTTTATATTATATTATAATTTATTGATTTTAATTGAATACATGCTGAACTGATATCTGTTCCAAGATGATTTCTAAATTGGGATTTAATAAAATTCATGGAGGAAAAAAGCTTCTTGCATGTATATGTAGAACCAAACATAGTCATAAGAGAAGTTTTAATTTTTTTATGGAAGTAAATTAATTTGGTAGACTTTCCCATTCAATAAGAATAAGGTTTTCGGCTTTAAATATTCCTATCAATTTCACACTAATTTTTTTACAGTTCGCTGTTTAAATTAATAAATATATCTCTCCAAATTACATTTTCCTGATATTCTATTAATTCCATTTCAAATTTTTCGATATTTAACCACTCAACATAAGGTAGTTTAAGTTCATTATATATAATTTTATGTGGATTTATTAAAAATTGAAAGGTTGAACATCTAGACATCGAAACTATGAAAATCTATTAAAAAACTATTCAGCTGTATTTTCTAATATATTAACATATTTTTATTCTATAAATTTGATGTCAGTCTGACTATCCTTAAAGTGTTATGAATTGTTTTGAAATTAAGAATTTTTGCATTAAATACATTGTAAAAAAAATACTAACATTTAAAACAGGGTTTTTTCCGCCTTAATTTTAACGAGTGTAGTGAAATCATCGATGTTATTATCAATAATTTGTCTGTTATCTCGTTATCACTTATCAGTGCTGAATAAAATAAAACGAGTATAAGTCATAAGATGTACGCGTAGATTTTAAAGGTTTTTTATTTTTCGAAAAAACACAATCGCAAATCTAAAGGTGTGTAGACACCGACGACAAATTCTGAAAGTAACATTTAAACATATTTCGTCATAGAATGAACTATTATTAATTAACCGTGCGATTATTTTTTCATTCACAAAATCGACATCAAATATCTCTGCTGGAAGTCATAATATTCAATATCTAAGGCAGTAAGTATATTGACGTATATACTAATTACTTTGTACAAGATATTTAAGTTCATATGTCGAGACAACTGTAAAGCCCAAATGAAAACTGAGGTAAGTCTTGATTTGTCGCAACCCTACCATTGTTGTTAGGGTCAAACGACCCTAGAAGACCCCACTAGATAATCTCAAGTAGAACATCTCTTTTACTATAGTATATTCTCCATTTTAATCTATAACAACTTAGATGAATTTGAATTTATTTGCAAAATCGACAAAATCGATATTGGTATAATTATAGAATTTATTCAACTATAAATAAATAAGAGTTTATAATTATATCATTTGTGAACAATTATTGTGTAAGTATTAACTAAACCTTGTTTTAAATACATCATAATATAAAAAGTTGATAGCAACGATCCAAATGTTACACAATACCTACGTAAATTATACAATTGTAGACACTAGAGAGATGTAAAATGTGTGTTTTCATCAAATTGTAAATATTAAAAAACAAAGACATAAATTCTGGTTTTTTTTATAGTTTACAGTTTGAAATATTTTTAGCAGAGAAACATATAATGTCCAATGTCCAAAACAACATAATTGTTTACTCAGTGTTTATTAATATAATTTAACACTGTAATAGTAAATTTAACACTTATATTAGCTCAATTTACGTTTGAGGTATTTACTAAAAATTTGTTGTGCCTCTCAGATTTTCTGAATAATTACACAGGACTAATTTATATAACCTTCTGTTTCTACTTATTTATGAAAACAAATCTTAAGAAAATTCCAATGTCAGAAAAAGAATATTAATTTGTCCAATGTCCAAAACAACATAATTGTTTACTCAGTGTTTATTAATATAATTTAACACTGTAATAGTAAATTTAACACTTATATTAGCTCAATTTACGTTTGAGGTATTTACTAAAAATTTGTTGTGCCTCTCAGATTTTCTGAATAATTACACAGGACTAATTTATATAACCTTCTGTTTCTACTTATTTATGAAAACAAATCTTAAGAAAATTCCAATGTCAGAAAAAGAATATTAATTTGTATTAAACGTTATCTAATGTAGAATTTTGTATGCTTTTACCATTTTACCCTTATCATAAAAAAAAAAATTTACTTATTGTTTTTAGATGGTTTGATCAGCGGCAAGTAATAACAAACAGCTAAACAGCTTTATTTGGGAAGCTCGAATAACAAAGACTGGAAATCTTTCTCCATCAAGACAGTAAGTACTTTTTGGTGTTACGCATTTCATGAACGAATTTCATATAATGTTTTTCTGTTTAATGATGTTAAATATTGCAAAGATATTGGATTTGGGTGTTTCAACTTCAATATCCATGTACCTATGTTTTGCTGCTTTCAATTTCAACTGATATTGAAAATCAATAAATTGATAAAATATGTTTTCCCTGGTTTACTTGAAAAGTCCAGGCAGCAGAATACATAATATAAGTATTCTTCGATGATGATTTTATTTCTAATATATTCTTAAACTTTTCTTTACTCTTTACAGATTTAATTTAATTGTTGTCAAACAGACTTATAAAAGATAAATTTCCAATTTTAGCTGCATAAACTTGACATTGAAAATGTCACAAAACCCATTTATGGGCTATGATTAATTGAATCATAAGTTGTTGATGGGTATTTTTATTAGAGAAAATAAATACTGTCTGGTGTATAACTGACATTTTAAACTGAACCAAATTTATTTGTTGAGCATGATGTGTAAAAAATACTATTATTTACCCCAATTTACATAATATTAATTCAATGTGGTGGCAAAGAACTCAAGTTTATCCTAAATCATTATAAAATTGTTAATTTTAACAAATTTTTTACTACTTTCGACTTGATAGCCTAACAGATATGAATAGATTTATTGATGTGCGTATCTGCAGTTGAGATACTTCCCAGTATAAATTGCCAAACCGGTCGAATCAGAGATAGAAAGGGTGGAAAAAATAGAAAGAATGCATGAGCTGAGAAGATTAACAGATGAACATATAAACCGGAAAAACGTATTGATGGCCAAATTGGCAAATGTGTGTAATAATGGTTTTGTGAGTAATTTGTCTTCGTTAGTAATGAGTTATGACATATCCATGTTTACATATTATAGGAATATGACCCAAGCAGTAATTATTAGAATTAACATATTAAATAAAATAAAATATTTACTTAACTCCTAGGGGCTTAAAAAAAGGCTATGTCAAGAATAGACTTTAATAGACTAATTTCATGAATATCGGTCGAGCCGTTGATATAAGGCTTGTTATTTTAATTTTGATTTTGTTAAGTATTCTAAAAGAAGTTTTAAATTGATTTAAATGATTTACAATATAGCAGTTGCTATTATCATTTTTTTTTTGTTTTTGATAAAGTATTTAGAATTTTCCTTAGTGTAAAAGTGTGGTTTTTAAAAAATTTACACATTTTATAAAGTGTAACATAATACATATAAATGCATATTTAACCACTTTTTTTTTGTATATTTGCATAATATTTGACACTTTTTAAACGCATATAAATCCGGGCTCTACTTATAAGTCTCAAAAAGTGATTTTGAATCGCCTCTAGAGAATGAATTTGACCAGATGTGTAAGGAGACCAAATTATTGGATCAATACATGTAATACTGATTCGGTGTCGCTAAATACAAAACACAAAAAACTTTATCATAGATTTCCCTATAAAAAAAGTATTAATTAAGTAAATACAAGATTTATATATCTGTTATGATAATATCATATGACGAGATAGCAACATTAACTTCCATGGTAACCGGTTATCAGCGGTACCGTGTTTTGATGACCAGCTCGATTGTGAATTATTGTAATGATAACGTGACCATTGCACGGGCTACAGTAGAATCGACTCTAGCGTCCGGGCGTCCGTGGCATTTCCTGTCCAAAAGACACAAGAGCGAACACCGGATTTCAAGATTATCATTCGGAGAGCTCGCATTGTGTTGCTAATAGTTGGCAGTGTCGACGACAACGACTGCGACGAATATCGGGCGCGTCACCAATAGTATACAATATAGGACAACGTTTGGACAAGTACCGGTACATGCCGGCTCGACCGCAAACCGTCATCCAAAACAGTGAGAATTCCGTTGGATCTTCAACGTCTTTATTGTTCGTGTATTGCCGCATTCTCATCACTAACACAAATGCATGTGACTTTTTGGCAGAACTGTAGAAACACTATCCTAACACATCTCGACTTCTAGCGATATTGGCGTTTACCTTGTAAGCATTTCGTTCAGCGACATTCGATTCGAATCTGCACAGTGTGGACTTCATTGGTGAGTAGGAAGACAATTAGAATGCCTGTACTTTGAAACTATAAAAAAAAATATTATAGTTGGTTTTGCCGTTATCACATTTGTCATCATAAATCGCGTCCCCAAGATATACCGTAGATTTCTTTAATGTGGCTGTATTGTGTTCCTTTCGGCATACTGTATGTTGTCTGGACGGTGATTATTTACAGTTCTCCAGCTCAGGCTGTGACTGAATTTGAATTAGTTAATGATTTATTTTTATGTTTTTTACTTCAATATACACGTAGTGAATGACACTTCCTATTCGTATTTTTTATATTGGTAAATTATATTCTTAAATTGTGGTACTCATTTGTTATTGGCCTGCCATTGAAATGACATATACATTTCTTTTAGAAAAATATATAGCTTTATTTTAGAATATTACTATCTATACAGGTGTACAATAAGTAATAATTATGGTAACTAAGAACTAATGATGATATGGTAGGAAATCTCACATTAGAGACACCTAGTGGCTTTACATTTACATTTCAAATTTACAATTTATACAATTTTTAAGTCTCGGCACCAGTTTCGCTTGAGACGTCTGGTTGGATTTTTGAGTAGTGTTGGTATGGCAAGGTCCCTGATAAGCTGGTTGGGGTTGGATTGAAGTTTTGCGTGGAAGCGTTTGTAGTTGTTGTTACATTGTTGCATTTTTATTACTTTTTAATTGTATTTCTTTATAGAGTGTCCTGTAGTTTCTACAATGTTTGTTATTTTGTTTATCCACAGTAGTATTAGATTATGAGAAATTTACAGCTTACATTATACTTTAGTATGTTACCAACATTTGTTATTTTACAAAAAAGTATCATTTTGTCTGCGTGAATTGAAAAATGGATGGAATGCTGTTGTTGATTGGAGCAATAACTTACGAGAGTCATGTGCATGGATACTAGAAAATATATACAAAGATATACAAATCATATCATTCCTGTTTAATTAATTTCATTACCTATAATATGCCAAGTGGATGGCAGTACAATAACCAACAATACTGGCATATATAAAATTTTCATATTTCTAGTATTTAGCATTGATACATTTTATCATATATATTTTCTATAAATCTTTATTTCTGAATATATTCTATGAGTAAATAATTTAATAAAAAATTGATTAAACAAGTATGATTACAACAAAAAATAATTACCCTGCATATTCTTTTACCTATTTTAATCAGTGGCGCCAAAGTTTTTAAAATGTGGTCGGGCAATTTCAGAACTTTGCGGCCTCAATATCTTAATTATTTTAATAACCCTATTGCCGTAAAAAAATTTCAAATTTGGGAGGAAAAGGGTGGTAATTAAAAAAAATATGTATTACATAAAATTATATTGTATCACTTGTACCTATACAAAATTTTTTTTTATCGTGTCTGTAGGTTAGTGAAAAAATGTCTACTGGATTCCATCTTGGTTTGATATCCTGCCTCGACAAGGAACACGATTTTACTAAATATTTAGTTGTATTAAAAGAAAAAATAAATAAATACAGTCCATTGTCTCACTAATTATTTAATAAACTTAGAAATTAAAATCCTTAAAATATAAAAATATAGATTTAAGATACTAACTGTTGAAAATATATTTATTTTAAGTTAGTTTATACATAATAATCAAAAACAAATGTTAAGACTAATGACTAATGAAATAAATAAGTTAATAATTTAGTCAAAACTGATGAATTTCCAGCAAAAATGTCTTATTACCTAAAGTAAATATCAGTATTTTTATTAAAACTATTTGGATAAGCAATTTTTTTTATAAAAATTAAGTACAAAATGCAATAATTACTTTATCAATATCAATATTTATATCATGTTCACATGAAATAAGCATTAAATTTTCTAATCTTTTTTTTTCCATCGTTGAACGTAGCCGGTTTTTTATAATTTTCAATTTTGAAAAACTTCTTTCAACTGTACAGCTAGACGTTGGTAGTGTTAAGCTTAGTTTAATTATATTATACAAGTTTTTGAATTCTGCTTTTATGTTGGCAGTATTTATTATTTCAAAAATGTTTATTAAACTTGCTATGTTTTTATAATTGTCTACTTCTCCGTCAATTTCTTCATCGTCACTATGAATGTTGTCTTCATCTGAGTCTGTATGGATTTTTTCAGGTAGCTTAAATAACAATTTTACATCTAAATCTTTAATAATCTCTTTAACCATGATATATTCATTTTTTATTAATTCGTGGTTTAAACCATACACATTGCATACATTTTAAATGCATCTTGAGGGAGATCAGTTTTTTCTTTCATTCTTTTTAATGACAACAGACCAATATCTTTCATGACTGATACTGAATTTTCATTAAATTTATCATGAATCTGTTGTAGTATAATGTCGATAGTTACAAAATATACTGATACTTTAAAGTATTGAACTGGATTCTCAATAGTTTCATCAAAAGTTATCTCTCCAATTTGTCGAACAGCTTTTTTTTCCTATTCCTGAAGGATCGTAAATTATTTATTTCAAAATCACCCAAATGTTTTTCAGAAAATGTTTTTGCTTCAAAAATATCCTTGAAAACTTCATCAGTACGCATCAAAGAAATATTATTTTCTGCTTGTTTTAAATAACTGACAGCAACCAAAATGTCTATATCTCTACCTTGAAATAATTTACTTAAAGACCCTAGAATATCAAACAGGCCCATTGCATTCAGTGGCAATTTTAAAATCTGATGGACCATCTTGATTTTTAACTTCCTCCAACATATCTAATATTGCTTCTAGTGTTTCAAAAATTGTTGTTAGTAGTTAGTGCAAATGAGTTTGACATCCATCTTGTGGTACCAACTCTTTTTATTGCATGTACTTGTTTTTTTGGATAAATTTCCTTTTGCTTGTTTCGATAAATGTCCGATCTTTTTTTACTGCATGTTATAAAACAGTAAAGTTTTTCCATATTCCCAAACAAATCTGCTGCTTCTTTACAAGATCCAACAGCAGATAAAACTATTAAATTTAATCTGTGGGCATGACACCATACAAAAAGGGCTTTTGGATTTTCATCAAGAATTTGTGCTTGGAGTCCAGAGTATGAACCCCTCATATTTGCAGCACCGTCGTACGACTGACCAACTAAATTGTTCTTCCAGTTCAAACCACATTTTTCCATTACACATTTAAATATGTCAAAAAGAGCTTTACCAGTAGTTAAAGGTGATTCTGTTAATGCAATAATTCTTTCATGTATTTTAGAATTGAATATGTATCTTGCAATAAATGAAAGGTGCTCCTTGTGTGAAATATCAAATGTTGTATCCATACATATACTAAAATATCCAGCCATTACAATCTGTGACCTAATAACTGATGAAATATATTATGCAATGGAGTCTATTAAAGAATTCTGTCGATCCCAAGAAATAAAAGAATTTTCTTTCTTTCCTTTGACCATTAACTGATTGATATGAACAGATAGAGTAGGCGAATTTTGAGAAATTAGAACAACCATATCTTTAAAATTTCCTTTTAAGTCGCTTTCCCAATTTTCTTTTTGTCCCCTGAATGAGAGATTATGTCTTGCCAAAAAAATTGTTATTTCAATTAACTGTTTTACTATTTCTCTATTGAATGCCACTTGCCGGTTACGGTCTTCAAGTATTGATTGTAGAATTGGTAGGCAACTTTGTTTCAATTTAATTTTTAATGATGCCATTACATGAGTAGAAGAAGTTTCGTGTTTAGTAATTGATAATGATCCATTTTTCCAATGACAAAAACCTACTTTTGTCCACGCATTATTGGTATTTGTATTTTTACCATATAATATACAATAAAGGCAAAATATCTTATTTAATTTAGGAGAATAACTAAGCCATTCCCGTTGTACATATGTGTTATCAATTAATTTTCTGTTGTACCACGCTGAATGAAAACTTCTGTTTTGATGGTCTTTTTTATAACTGCCAATGCTTAAATCTTGCTCTTTGGGCTGACAAGCTCCCAAGCTTAAAATCAAATTTCTTAACTCTGGAGTCCATTGTTCAATTTTAATAAAATTAATAGGATCATTTTTAAAAATAATATTTGAACCATCCGATGGATCCCCCACAGTTTCTTCAAATAATTCAAGTGAAACATTTTTGGCTACAGATGGCTAAAAAGGTATAATTATAATTTACAGTATTATATCATTAATAGGTACTACTCATCAATCCAAATTTGAAAAATAATTTTATTTACCGAAAAATTATTTGTAGAATTGTTGTCCATAACAATATTGGAACCATCCGTAGTTTCTTCAATAACTTGTGGAGAAACATATTTTATGGCTACAGATTGCTAAATTTTTTTAAAATTAATATCAGGTAGTTAATAATAGTCAAGATTTTAGAAAATGTTTAATATTTAATATTCATAATACTTGAGCATAAATAATAACTTACTTTACATAATGTAGTAGACGAAAACATGTTAGTTATTTTGTGACATTTTTTGGATACAGTGTTTAATATTTTTGGTGTTTTTCCCTATTCTTTTCTGCGTCACCTTTAAATTTAGCCGGAAGGTATGCCTTAAAAGGTTTTAAATAATATAATAAGAATATTAAACGAATTACTGAAATTTAAATTTTAAAAACTCATTCAAAATATTTTAATTGTGAATTAAAATTATTTTATTTGATAATGTGAGAAAACAATATAATTACATGAATAATATTAAAAGGACATAAAGAAATATTTAAATATATATATATTTAAGTATAAATATATTTTAGTTGAAATAAACCCGTGTAAAAAAATAAATAAATAAACAAAAACTAATTATATTCATAAAAAAGTTCATGATTTTTTACTTTATATTTCATTTAGGCTCCTGAAGTTATTTAACGACCATTCGTTTAAAGATAAACATAATTTGTCAAAATAGTTCAGTTTTTATTGTGTTCATTGTTCAGATTATTACAAATTACTTTTTTGTTGGTAGTTATGTCATCAATGACTTGGGAAATAGGTACCAGAAAAATATTTTGAAAGGTTTATTATAAGTAGGTAAATATTATTAATTAATATTGATTAATCATGCAAATTAATTCATACTTACGTGTCCTTTTCACTCCTTTAAAAAAAATAGCACTAGAATAATCCGGTATTCCAGTGCACACTGTAGTGCTGTACACAACTAAAGGCTTGTGACTTTTGTGACGAATGACGATTGACGAAAATAATTTATGTAAACGAAATTACAATTAATATATTTTTAGTCGGTGTGGTTATGTGGACGTTGCAGTCATTGCACCAGTTAACAAACAAATAAAATAAAATTATAACTATAACCAACATCACTGATGCCCCACATAAAATTACATTGGGTTTTTTGTTCTATAAATAGCATGGAATTTGGAAATAACCCTATTAATATTTATAATTTATAAAGTATAAAACTAGAGCTGTGGCCCGTGGTATTAATTGGCAATATTAGTATCTAATTTTATCTTATATTATATTATTACCAAGAATTAACACATCCTTGTAATATTCCTATTTCCTATAACAGGAAAAATCTATGCTACATAATACCATTGATTATCAATGATAATACACATAATACTATGTTAAATTACTTATTATAAATTAAAACTTAATAGTTAGTAGTAGCTTAACTTACTATCTCACTAGTCACTAGTACATAGTAAATTAGTTATTTCATATACACGATATTCAATTACTAGTAGTTAGTTACTAGTAGTTAAAGTACTACTAGTACAGTAGTCAGTACAGCCTCATGACTGGTCATCGTGAAGTACCCACTGCTGTTTGATTTAATTTGTTTTTTAATCTATAATAAGTTTGTGATATATTTGTGTTTTTGTCATGGACAACAAATTTGTATACATTTTCTAAGAACTGCAATAAAAATTGAACTTGAAAGAAGAAAAAAAACTAAGAATAGATTGTGGGTAAATAAATGGATTTCTAGAAGATATTATTTAGGAGCTTCTTCTACCTTACTTAAGGAGTTGGCGGTTGATGATCAACTGTCATATAGAAACATAATGCGATTGAGTACAGAATCATTACATGATATTATTTTTACTCGCATCGGATAAAATAGCGCGCTAGTTTGCTAGTAAAGTTGAAATATTTCTACTTTACTCGCAACCTAGTTTACTATCAAAATAGTTTGCTATTTTACTAGCACACTCAACTAGACAATGTTTTTTTTTTATCAGATAGTGAACTAGCATACTAGTTGCTAGTAAACTAGCACCGTGTAAACCACGCTTTAATGGCCTTAAGTTATATTATATTCATTATATAATACAATTTTACAGGGGTACCCTAATAAAATTATGTTGTAAATATAATGTGGCCTACCGGCCACATTTTTTAAAAAGAGGTCGGGCCATGGCCCGACCTTAACATGGACTTCGGCGCCACTGATTTTAATAATGATGTTTTTGAAACTATAAATTTTATTCTATGTAACCTAAAAAAGTATATGAATTGTTTAGCTATGATTGGTCTTATTAATTAATAATGATTATATTTTATTGTTATAACTATTATAATTATTTTAACTTTATTATATTAATTGCTTTCACATGTGTACTAACAACATTATATATATATTTATTTAGCTGAGATGTATAACACTCCAAATATCATGGTCTTTAGACCAAACCTGGAGGAATTTCAAAATTTTGGTACTTATATAGATTACATGGAGTCAAAAGGTGCTCACCTTGCTGGGTTGGCTAAAGTATGTACTTTTTATAACTTTGCAATTATATTGATAATTTAAATTATATTAGACACTGCGTGTTTGCGCCAATAAATGTTTTCCAATCATTAATTAATATCGCGCGCTATCACTATCAAAAGCCGTAGGTACCGTTATACCAAATTAATTTCAAATCTGTATGTCCCGTTAGACTTTAACTGTATCATCGCCGCTATCATTCTGTCATATACCGTTATCCCATCCAAATATCTAAATTCGGCATTTTTATCGCGCGGCGGCTAAACGCTGCCGCCGCGCGATGGTTATATAAGACCATCAAACACAACCAAAAGACACCATTCGCTACTTTTCCGTAGTTGTAGTAAGACCTACACTGGCTGACTTACGCAACTCGGAAAAGTAGTCCCCACCTGGCTCCACGTACGGTATATCTTCATGGTGTGATAGTCGGAGTTATTACGGCACATATCGAAGGTACACTGTGCGTCGAGTTCACACTGTCCGACAATAAGGACTTCCTCCCCTTTGAAATTTCCCTTGATGATCGTTGATTGTATTACATTGTTCATCAGTTTCTTGACGGACAATCGTGTACCATTACACAATTTAGGAGGATTTAGATTCCGCAACATAATTATGATCGATCCCACTTTTACCTGTAAATTATGCGGTGGAGTTCCTGGCACATCAAGCGAGTTCAAAAATTCTGTCGGATAGTTGACCGCTTCGTTTTCGTCGGTCGTGCTGTCAACGGATTTGTATTTATTTTGTATTGTATTAGTTCTCCAGCAATTTTACTCTGAATTGTAAAATTCAAGCTATCGACGTCCTTATTCCTCGCTGCTAGTAATGCCCGTTCACTCATCCAATCAAGATTGTTATAATTGACCTCAATGCGGAATGTGAACTCACAAAAATTTGCCGGAAACGATATTAATCCAGTCAAAACATCAATCGGAATGTGTCCATTACCAAGCGACAGCAGTTGTCTCGAGAATTCAGCAGCCGATGGGTCGTTTCGCAACGCAACTCTCATGTTCGTGGTCAATTTCAACTTCTTGACATGCCGCCACAAAAACGACGATTTCAGGCATGCATTAATTTCATCGGCAGTGGAATTGTTTGACGAAAATCTCCGGAGAGCAATATCATTGCCCCACCAAATCGTCTCGAATAACCTCTTAAATCTTTCATCGTTCGGTCAACTGCCTCCAAAGCTAGTTTATGTGCCATCGTGCATTCATCCCAAATGATGATTTTGCATTCTCGAATCAATTTCGCTGTCGCTGAATTCTTGGTCGTTGTGCACGTAGGCTTGTCAACCATGAGAAGATTCATTGGCAGCTTCAAAGCTGAATGTGCAGTTCGACCGCCTTCCAACAATGTGGCAGCAATGCCAGAGGATGCGACAGCCAACGCAATTTGTGATCTTGACCGAATTGTTGCCAGAATCAACGAAATGACGAACGTTTTGCCTGTCCCTCCAGGAGCATCGAGAAAGTAAATGCCTCCCGTTCCATCATCAACAACCTTCATCAGTGAATCGTATACATTCTTCTGCTCGGCATTCAACAGCGGCACATTTTTTCGGACTCTTTCAGCCTGATCATCTAGATCATAGTTTTTCTCCCGCTGTAATTCATGATTGAATGCAGCGTGCCTCGAACGATTTGGCGCTGGCATTCCCAAAGTTAACAACAGACTGCCGCACATGAGCACGCACATGTCTTCGATCAGAACTAATGCTTCGTTGCGCATATCGTCGTTACTTTCAATATCAAAATTAAAATTTGTCGTTCGAACTCTGTGCAAAATGTCATCAACCATCTCGTCCTTGTATTTCTCCCACAATGCATTCGGGTTCGATGGATGACATGTGGCTATGATGATCGCAAACAACGTACGAATTTGATTTGCTGGCGCAGAAACGGTCCCAATGTGAACCGTTTTCGAGCAAATTCAAGCATTGGCAAGCTTCCCGAAAAGTTGTGCACAGTACACCATCGACAGTACGCAGGGAATTGAAGGATGTCTGGTCCCTAACGTTCACCAAAAGTAAGCGATGATATATAATGAGCCGATATCAACACACAAGAGATCTTTGTAAGCGACTGCGGAATCGTATTCGAAAGCAGCGCGATTCAAGGCTACATCTGAACTTATTCTTCTTATATTAACATGTTGTCGTATTTGAGGCGGCGTTTGTGCAGCGCAGGCCTGTGTATTATGAGCACGTCTAAATTCATTAATGTTTCTTGCATTACGTGTACGCCGTCCAATGTTTATTCTTCTCATATGAGGCATGATTCAAGCATAAATATTCTCTCCAAAAAACAATAGTCGTTTTTGATTGAAAAAGTTCATAGATAACATAAAACGATAATGTTTCAAAATAAAATGAATAATGTGCCAACTATTATATTTGTTTACTCTAAAGTTCTAAGTGTCTATAATAAAAAATGTATATCAACCAGAATATAAAAATATATTTTTTTTTTTGATTTTTATCGATATTAATCGATTTCAAGCCCTGCTATTATCGATATTTGTATTATTATTTATATTAAATTTTTATTTTTATTTTTATCTGCTAGAGGGCGCCACCGGTGTAACTCAGTTTTTGTCTCTAAATCTCTAACTCACAGGAGTTAGGTCCATAATTTATGCTATAAACCTGCCGTTATATGCTAGAAAAAAAAACGTACAGCTGCCCGTGCGAAAAACATGGAAATTCCAAATTGATCCCAAAAAAACGTACAGCTGCAAAAAAAAAAAAAAAAGCAGCGAAAAAAACACACACAGGAGTTAGGTCCATAATTTATGTTATAAACCCGCTCCCCGACATTCTCTATCATTTAAAAAAAATTTGAGCCAAATCGGCCCAGCCGTTCTCAATTGATGCAATTTCGAATTTTTTGACTCCATTTTTATATATATAAAGATTTTTTTTTTTACTTTGCATATTTTGTTTGTTCTTATAAAATTCACATTTATTGATACATGAGTATTATGTATAGTTTTTGTTGCATTAGATACACATTTTCATCAATACTCTTACCTCATATTATTTTTCTTTTTTTTTAGGTTATACCACCAGTTGGTTGGATTCCTCGGAGGAAATCTTATGATCATGAAGATATTATGAACATGGTTATCACATGTCCAAATGAACAAGTAACTAATTCAAAATGAATCATTTTCAATGTTATTTATATTTTATATTCTTTTTATTTATTTTAGAATATTGAAGGTAAACAGGGTATATATACCCTAAATAGTAGGCATAAGGATCCTCTTCTAGTTTGTGATTACAAGAAAATTACTGAACTGCCATTTTATCAAGCTCCGGAAGCATTTGATTATGCCGCGCTTGAAAGAAAGTATTGGAAAAATATTAATTATAAATCGAGTGTTTATGGTGCAGATGTCTCAGGCTCGGTCACAGATCCTGATGTTAATGTATGTTTTAAATTCTTTAAATTCCTATTTAACTTGCATGTTAAATGTCTTCTTTATTTAAGGCATGGAATATTGGCAGGTTGGGAACAATATTGGACCATCTAAATAAAGATGACAAGTTGACAATCGAAGGAGTGAATACTCCATATCTATATTTTGGAATGTGGAAAGCAACATTTCCTTGGCACACCGAAGATATGGATTTGTATAGTATAAACTACTTACACTATGGATGTCCAAAGACATGGTATACCTGTTAAAATTTTTATTTTACAACTTGGTGATTTTTATCATGTTATGTATATCATTTTAGGTACGCAATTCCCCCGAGCTCAGGTCATCGATTTCAAAGGCTTGTAAATAATTTATATGATACTAAATTTTGCTCTTCCTTTCTGAGACACAAAATGGTTATTATATCACCTTCAGTTTTAAAATCACAAAGCATATTGACAAATAAAGTAATTTATTCATTAAATCATAATTGTAAAAAAATAATTGTTCTACCTATGTACTAGGTTATATTTATATTAATAAAATTATATACAAAGTAAAATAATTTATTTTTATTTCAGATTACTCAGGAGAATGGGGAATTCATGATTACGTTCCCATTCTCTTATCATATGGGATTCAATCATGGATTCAATATTGCTGAGTCGATAAATTTTGCAATGAGTAGATGGGTCGAATACGGTAAAAGAACGTCACTTTGTAGTTGTTCTAAAAATAAAATTTCGTTCAGCATGGATACATATGTGAAAACTTATCAACCAGAAAGGTATCAATTGTGGCGTGATGGCAAAGATATAGGATACCATCCTGAAAATCCTAAATATTTTTATCCTGCACCTGTTTCATAGTAGTATTATAGACTGCTATCAAAGGTATCTCCAGTTTTCGTGCAAATTTCAAGCTCCAGATTACATGTAACTATTTTATGATGATACTTGTATTTGTAAATCATTCATTATCTTGTTTTTACTCTTTACAGATTCAATGATTTTTTGTCATACTGTTACCAAGAAATTGAGTTCTGTCGTGTTCAGAATAGGAACCTACTACCTTACATCTTTAACTAGGCCTCATATTATTATATCCAAGACCTATGTACATTGGTTGTATATGCCAGCATAAATACTGATTTTATTAAAAAGTTTGAATAATTGGATGTACGCCAATGAAGCAAATGTGCTGAGGTTATTTTGTTATTACATATATTTTAGGCCAGCAGAAAGGTAAACCTGAAACTGAGTCATTAAGTTAGGTTGAATTATGTTTGTGTTAGACCCACCCAAGGGCCAAGACTCTTTAATTATGTTTTTTTATTATATATATACATATTGTTTTTGTTCCTGTTAGATAACTTTTGTATTTATTTTATAATTTAAAAACCTTACAGTGGTGTATGTACCAACAGTATCAAAATTTATCAAACGTTGTCAAACAGAATAGTACCAATGAAGGGAATGAGCTTAGGTAGCACATTGTTGGTTAATAATTAAGGCAGGGGACTGACGAGACCGGAAAGTGTACGTTTCTCTGACATAAAATGGTTATTATATCACCTTCTATATTAAAATCACGTAGCATATTGACATATAAAGTAATTTTATTCATTAGTTCATAATTTTAAAAATTATTTGTTCTCCCTATGTACTGGGATTTTTCAATATTAATAAAATTAAGCACGAGTTAAAATTATTTATAATTTTTTGCAGATTACCAAGTACAATGGTGAATTCATGATTACATTCCCATTCTCGACTTGTATCGGATTCCAACATGGTATTAATATGGCAGAGTCTGTTAATTTCTCATTGAATAGATGGTTGGAATATGGCAAGAGAACGTTGCTTTGCAGTTGTGATGAAAACAAAATATAATTTAGCATTGGTACATTTGTAAAAACAAACCAACTAGAAAGGTAAATAGTTCATACTAAATCAATGATTAAGTGTACCTTGTACGAGCTCAATTAACTACAATATTTTCGAATATAATGACAATGGTTAATTTTTTTAAATTATTATATTTGAAATAATATTTAGTACAATAAATATGTGTTGACCATTAAGCAATGATTTATAAAGTAAAACCGATTTTAGAGTGCAATAACGGACCATGTAATATATTGTGCATCAAAAGAAGCTGTAGACAAGAACAATGGTAATCGAATTAGGATCACTTGGCATACTATACCGTTAGGAAAATTCCCAGGTTTGTTATAAAATAAAAATAACTATCATACTATATTATAACAGAGCATATTATTTTTGTAAACCATATGTAAAATAAATTAATATATTGTGTGTTTTACAGAACATAATGAGATAGCTGATATTTTTTTTGTAGCGACTATTCACAAATGGTTATTGGTTTGAATTTGTACATGGACGGAGGATTTATGACTAGATAAGTTTTCAATACCTTATCTCAATCTCAACATTTATTTTAATGAAATTGTCATGAAATACCAATATATTGTTTTTTTTTTCGAAAGCATAAACATCTAACAGACATTGTATTCATTTTTTCCATTGTCCTATATTATGACCCTCACAAGGTATATTCTTTATGGTATGCTACAGATATTTAAATATCTACGATTCAGTTAGCATTTTTTACATGATTTTAGAAAATCGAGTGATGTAGATATTATTATTATTTTCGATTGTATTATAATGAATTATACAAAGTCGTTATTACAAAAATACATTATGTACAGAAGAATGTAGGTTATATAATAAGATAACTAATAGACACTTACTACACTTCTGTAAATGATATGCTAGGAGAAAGAAGTTTTAGAATTATTTTAGTGTCATTAAAATTGATTATCTCAAATAAAAATATAGTTTAAAGTCTTAAAGAGAATACCAAGTAAAACGGACAGATTTCAATTTCTAGAAATGTTTTGTTCAAACTGCTTTTAACAAAAAAAAAATGATTTTAACTATGGGATATGGGTGAGTGCTCAAATTGGGCTAGGGCTCAAATGTTTATGTTTATTTTTTCTATTAATCCAGTGTAATGCAGACCTGGATACAAATTCTCATTCTACTGAGTCAATTAATACTATTTTATTTTTTCATTTCTTTCCATATTTTTCAGTTTTATATTTTAAATACATTATAACTGAACCAAATATAGGCCCAAATTTAACATACATTCAGTCCAACAGTAGATGTTTACCAGTCAACTAAATTAGAATCATGTGAATTATTGTTTTTTGAATCAATTTAAGTAATCAATAATACTAGAGAAACCCTCAGAATAGCTAGTGAAAAATTAGAAACAGAAATTTATAACGAAATTAATACTTCAACAAAATGCGATATAACTATGAAAAAAATTAGAGATATACAACAGTATAGAGAGGAGAAATGAACCTTTCTAGTATGTTTTAATAAATTCCAAAATAATACATTAATTTTGTTTTTAATAACACAAGGTTTGTGATGATTTCAGCAGGGAAACATAATGTTTATGACATATTAACACTTCTAGTTAATTTAATGTAATTTTAGCCCCGTTAATTAACTGCCGCTAATTATATAGAACAACATTATTTGATTTGCTCGAATTACAAAGACTTGAAATGTTTTGTCAGACTCCACTGTGAAAGTGAGTACCTTTTTGGAAGTTTTATGAGCATAATTTTTAATATTTTGTTTTGAGTAAGACTTTCTCTGTGTTCGATAAAAATGCGATATTACTATGAAAAAAATTAAAGATTTAGTAATTATACAAAAAATATTATCACAAATTAACATTTCAAACACATTGATTTTGCAGCCTAGATAGTACCAATAATTAATTTAATTTTGAATCTCGATAATATTGACAACCACTTGTGCGTTTTTATTATTAATTTACCGATGGCCAATTTATTGTAATAGTAATAATAATAAAAATATACGTCTTCGAGCTCATCGACGTATAAAGTGAGGCACTACCGAAATTGAATTGATACGATAGTCCAACGAGCTTCTTGTTGACATCACCTGACACCTCAACAATATTTAAACCTTCTTTTTTTTTAAAAAAAAATTATCGAAAAACGATCGGCAAGGATCGTACAGTAAATATAAATAGGGGCTTCTGGGACACCCACACCCACAGTAGCAGCCCGCCGCAGATTTTTTTTTTTTTGCGCCGCCCGATCGTTTACGTAACCTATGTATAATATACCCACTCCATATTATTTGCATTAGAAAATTTTCAAGTCTAATCTTCCATCACACCTCCCCTTTTACTTCCCCTCATTATTTACCAAAGTGAAATTATGAGAAAATATTATTTAAAGTGTAATAAAAATCATATATCAATATCAGTATCATTTGTGAACAATTATTGTGTAAGTATTAACTTGACCTTTTACATGATTCTGATTTTTGTATAGTGCAATCACTTACATACATCATACTATAAAAATCTGATAGCAACTATCTAAATGTTACACAATACCCTACATACATTTTACATTTGTAGACACTAGAGAGACGTAAAATGTATGTTTTCATCAATTTGTAAATATTAAAAAACAAAGACATAAATTCTGGTTTTTTTAAAGTTAAGAGTTTAAAATATTTTTAGCAGAGAAACATATAATGTCCAATATCCAAAACAACATAATTGTTTACTCAGTATTTATTAATATAATTTAACACTGTCATAGTAAATTTAACACTTATATTAGCTCCATTTACATTTGAAGTATTTATTAAAAATTTGTTGTGCCTATCAGATTTTCTAAATAAATACATAGGACTAATTTTTATAACCTTCTGATTCTACTTATTTATGAAAGAAAATTCCAATGTCGGAAAAAAAATATTAATTTGTATTAAACATTATCTAATGTATAATGTCGTATGCTTTTACCATTTTACCCTTATCATAAAAAAAAATTACTTATTGTTTTCAGATGGTTTGATCAGCGGCTAGTAATATCAGCTTTATTTGGGAAGCTCGAATAACAAAGAGTGGAAATATTTAGCCTTACTCTATCAAGACAGTAAGTACTAAGTACTTTTTTTGTTATGCATTTCATGAACAATGTCATATAATGTTTTTCTGTTGAATTATATTGAAGTTTATGAAGATATTGGATTTTTGGATTAGGTTGCTTTAACTTCAATATCAAGGTTCCTATGTATTGCTGCTTTGAATTTCAACTGATATTGAAAATCAATAAATTGACAAAATATGTTTTCCCTGGTTTACTTGAAAAGTCCAGGCAGCAGAATACATGTAAGTATTCTTAATTGAAGATTGTATTTATAATATATTCTCAAACTTTTCTTTACTCCTTACAGATTTAATTTAAATGTTGTCATGCAGACAATATATAAAGTTTCTGTTCCTTGAAATTATTTCTTGTACTTTTAATTTTAATGTTCAGTATATAAATAGACGTCACATGTACAGCAAGGCATATCGAAAAGCTGATTTGTGTCTTTTGTAGTTTATAATTTGTACTTTTCCCTAATATTTCATTCTTATGTTATGAAACTATCATTATATTCATAATTTGGAAGTAGTTTAGGCATTTTTAACTGTATTAAGTGGACAAATAAAATGTAATATGTACCCATGTACTTGTACTAGTATTTATGTCTTAATCGGTCTATCAGTATACCAATATTGAAGTATAAATTAATTAGTGTACAATGGGTTTCTGACTTTTTAAACTGCATCAAATCAACTTGTTAAGCATTGAGTGATAAAAAAACAATTATTTTTTAAGAAATTATAATGTTATACATGTTTAAAGACTATAAATAGTGATATTTTCTATGTGTACCACTTGTGGTGCTCGCATATTAAGTTGAGCAACTCTAACATAGAAAATACAAATAAACATAGTGGCTATCAGGTTGAATAGGATTGTTGGCTTTCTACAAACTAAATGATATAGTTCACTTAATAAACTGTCTTCTTCTCATTGTATACATTATGCCGTATGTATGTACAGTTATTTGTCACGAGTAGGGTGAGCCATGTGGAAAAGCTCATTTATGTACTCAAAAGTTAATAATTTGTATTTTTTCCTTATTATTTTATACTTGTGATATGAAACCACTATTATCTTCTTACTTTGGAAGTAACTTAGGTATTTTCAGCTGCATAAACTTGACATTGAAAATGTCACAAAACCCATTTATGCGCTATGATTAATTGAATCATAAATTGTTGATGGGTATTTTTATTAGAGAAAATAATTACTGTTTGGTGTGTAACTGACATTTTAAACTAAACCAAATTTATTTGTTGAGCATGATGTGTTAAAAATGCTATTATTTACCCCAAATTACATAATATTAATTCAATGTGGTGGCAAAGAACACAAGTTTATCCTAAAGCATTATAAAAATGTTAATTTTAACAAATTTTTTACTACTTTTGACTTGATCGCCTAACAGATATGAATAGATTTATTGATATGCGTTTCTGCAGTTGGGATACTTCCCAATATAAATTGCCATAACTTGTAACTTGCAGAAGGTTGCAGAATATAGCATTTCCTTCACATTAAATTGCCTATCCGTCCAGAATGAGGGGCACCGCTAAGGAGCAATTATTAATGCTATGTTTTATAAAGACCCGAATTTCTAAATAATTTAACTCTTTCAGCATATAATTTACATTTTATCAAATATCTAAAACCCATTGGAAGGTATGTTTTATCTAAAATGTATAATAAAAATATTATATTGTATATAATAATAAATCGATTTCTATTTTGTACCTGTTTGTATAATTTAAACAATTTAGGGGAGGAGGAGTACTCGTACTATAGTCCGAATGAATTTCAAGTAAATAAAAATTTTCAACGCATTTTGGTTAGTAGCTATAAATCCCTGTTTAGGGGTGTCTGCGTTCTACGGCTTAGAATGGATAACGCTGAATCGAAACGATAATTAATTATAATTTACTATATTTTCACCCGAAATTTGGTCGTTTTGGCCGGCGAGTTTAATAATCTTATATCTGGAATTTTTTGAGCCACGTCGAGGTAAATGTGATTCTAGAAAATCAGAATAAAAAAGGATCAGATCATTTTTCAATATTTATTTAAATTAATTATTTCGTACCCTTGGAAATATGTTTGATATTATATCCAACGGTCGCCTTAGACTAGTAATCTTTAAGACGATCGTGATATCTAAAAAACATTTATTTAATCATAAAATGTAAATAAACTTGACAAAACTGTTTGTTTTCATCTGCTCCGTCGGTGCAATCAATAAAACCATCACACAATGATTCATTTTTTATGCATCGAACAACATTGCATTCAAATGGTACAGTGGATTCGCATAATCTCGACCGTGTAGGAACATACATAAGGTTTTATTCAGAAGGTTTTTATTATTTAACAAAATTATATAAACTTCTATAGATTTTTTTGTACTACTGTACCTCAATAGACAATAGTCAATACTAACGTAAAATTCTTAGAATAAAACAATCTCGGAAAAATTATTAATTATAACATTAGTGTTCGTCAGTCAAAATTATAAAAACAAATCTGTGAAAAAAAACATACATAACAATACAGTTCGTAAACAACAAATCATTTTCGATACCTATGCTTAGACAAGACTGGGCATTAACGAGCTAGAAAGTTAAAATGAAGCAACTATATATGAGTTAATTTCACTTTAAAAGTAACTTCTAAGTTCTAACTAAACGATTTAGGAATTTTTGATGGCATGCCACTTCTTTGATCACTGTTCTGTAAAATAATTTTACAGTCACGTTACGTTTAAAATAATTCCCAATTTGCTGATCAGGCAAATTCAATCCAACAACGTGCTCATTTATGGCATAAAAAACTTTATATTAATCCACATAGTGAAAGGGGCAACGTTCGTGTTTTTTCAGTTGGACAAACCGTGCCATTGCTCGAGACAAATACTAAGCATCGTATTTCTGCGGTCCCGGTATCTAAAACAAAATTGAGCTCAGAAATCCACTAAAACCAGGTAAAATCAGGTAAAGAAGAAACGTAAAATAACTAAATAAAATAAAGGACTTCTAAAAAATTGAGGACTTATAAAAGATTGAGTTCTAATTTCAACTGTGAAGTAGCTGACAAACATACATGTTGATTTAAGATCGTCGAAGACCACTTCACTACATACCAGTCCATTGCTTAACTTTTGAATGTGCCAACAAAAAAATTGCTTTTATTATTAACATTATAACCGGTCCATTACTTAAATTTTATTATAAACATTTTAGTAGTAGGATATAGCCAATGAATATGCCAATGAGGCAAATGAGCTGAGGTTTTGTTATTATATTTATGGCCGCAGGTAAAGCGCAACCTGGGAGAGTGTCAGTTTCTGTTTGAAGTACATATGTGTATTGTGACACAAGACTCTTATACATTTTGTTTCTGTTGTAATATAAAAAGTTTCTGTTTCATGAAATTCTTTCTTGTACTTTTAATTAGTTAAAATACTTTAAAATAGTTAAACGTTAAAATACTTTAACCTCTAAATAATTAACTTCTAAGTTCTAACTAAACTATTTAAGGATTTTTGATAGCATGCCACTTCTTTGATCACTGTTCTGTTAAATAATTTTACATTTACGTTACGTTTAAAATAATTCCCAGTTTAAAGTCCATGGATTAAAAATATAAAAATTTATTTATGTTGAGAAACTATTGTTCTTATAAAAATAGTCGGAACTATATCTTATTTTGAAAGTGTTGAATGCATTAATCTTGGATTTCAATAGGGATCAAAATAACATACATCAGTGCATAGCTTTAAGTAATAATATCATAATATTAGATATTTAGTTTCGTAAAAATGAACTTATTTTCATCCAAGCAAAGTGTCATTTTCTTTCTGTTTATCATGTAACGTCTACAAGATGATAACGTTCGTGTATTTCAGCTGGACAAACTGCGGCATAGCCCGACACAGATATTACGCGTCGTATCGCTGCGCTCCTGGTATCGAAAACGAATTGAGCACAGAAATAATAAAATCTTGGCGTAAATCTGTGCAAGTACATTTTATACATTATATTTATACATTTTTATACATTTTAATACAATTTAATCAATATATTTTAATTTTATAAACGATATTTTTGTGTATTGTATTATACGAGTAAACATATTATAAGCATCGAGGATAACGCCAATTCATAGCTGTTGTACCTTGGAATTAATACCCTTAAAACTTAAAATCACGTTATTATCAGAATGTATTCAGTGAATTTTTCGAATTCCTTAGATTATTATTTGTAGGATAAAAATCAAATCATTAATATCGTGTAGCTGGGTTATTTTATATAAAATTATATTGACTTATCCAATTTTATCAAAATTTCATTTTTTAAAGATTATAATCAGTAAAAAAAAAAAATTAAGCGCTACAAAAGAAAATCTTATGAAAAATCGTGAATATAATTTTCAATCATTTAGTATTAATAATAAAAGTTCAATGAAATCAAAAACGTTGCGAGTTTTTTATTTTTTGTCGAAATGAAATAAGCAAATGCTCATAAAAATTTAATTGAAATAACTTCCATATTTTTTTTCAAAAACCAGTAAGAAATGTGTATGAAAAAATTTGTATTAAGTTTTTAATATTTTTTGTCAAACTTGTATAATTTTATCGCAATTTCACGAAAATCATGGAATTTCTATGTTGTGCGTTTGTAACTTTGTAAATCAGAGACATCAGACAATAGCATGTGGGTATTTAATGGTATCAAATTGTTTAAATTAACTAATTTGGCTGTCTTGGAATTAGAATATAGGACATATTTCATATGTGGAAAACTATTCAATACCCACACTTCTAAAGTTCAACGTCTTATCTGAAAGATTAAATATTTATTATAACACATAGAAACTTTATGCTCTAAAACTTCTTTAATTTACATGTGCTCTGAAACGATATAAAAAGGTCTCAATATTCTTTTTTAAATCTTTAAATTAATAAAATGAACATTAAAAATAAAGAATTTCATTTATAATTTTATAGTATTGCATATTTGATTTATTGTTTTACACTCGTAAAATATATATTCGCCTGTACGAGCCACGACACGGAGTTGCCACAGTCAAAAACTGTGCGTCGTATCGCTGCGCTCCTGGTATCGAAAACAAAATTTAGCACAGAAATGGAATGAAAATAAATACTGAAAATAAAATATTTATATCTATTTATTGTTTTTTTAATATATAGTTCTGAGAATGGTTAAATATATTAAAGAATATTATCTAGGGGTATCTGATGTCAAGCGTAACATAATTTCAGCACCCCCATTATAAGTGATCTACTTACGCATACGCCTAGGTAAATAGATTTTAGAGAACGCTTGCAATAATCTATATAATAATAATTATAATCCATTTGAAAATTCCTTTACTCATAAATCGTTTTTATAATTTTTATCGACACGCAGATACTAATACTAAAATAGTATTATAAAATAATATATCTATAAAAAAAACTTTTTTTGTTTAAAATAAATTAAAAAACTTTTGCCTACTGGTTGCTTGATTTTATAGGGAAGCAATATTGTTATTTCTTTATATATTTTAAAGATTAAAAATATATATGAAGACATAAATGGGGCATTTGTATTTTACACTCGAGAAATATAATTTCACCTCTACGAGCTTCAGACAAACCTGTAGTGTTAATATTATAAAGAAGTTTCTGTTCAAAATCCAATATAGTTAATTTACAACATTCTTACCAGTGACAAAATAGAAAAGCAATTAATTTGCCTCATAATATTACTTGTTGAATGATGAATTTCGAAAAAAAGTGAGACAATCCAATTTGAAATAGCATAAAAAATATCATTAGAATTGTCAGTTCCTAAAAATGTAAAATAAGAAAAAATACTTTTCAGAGTGGTAATACATAACTCGAACTGTTTGTGAGTGTGATATATAATTATTCAAAATTTATTTGATTCTTAGATAAACTCTACTTCAACTGAAATAAGTGTCAGTCGTGTACTGAATAGGCCCATAGTTTTTTGCTAACTTGTTTTGAAACTTGCATGTATTGCAATATCTAATGCTATATATCGAAACTGAATGATCATATTTCAAATAATGTACTTCTAAATATTGAGCTATATGGTCCGACATCAATAAAAACCAATTATAATTATCATTTTAATAATGCATTGCAATAGACTGGAGCTTTATTGCTCAACAAGTTGATTTCATTCAAATCTTACTCTCCATGCCTGTATACATTACAATTAATAATTTTTTTAACACTTGCTCAATAAGTTGATCTTATTTAGTTTAAAATGTCAGATAGAAACATATCAGATTGATACACTAATTTTATGTCCTTACTATATTAATGTAACCATCAACAATTTAAGAAACGATTGATCATATCCCATAGATGAAATTTTGAAACAGGTCATGCAAATTCAAGTTAGTTAGGTGCTTAACGATGGCATGAATATTATTGATATTATTTCACGCAGGGGGCAGCGAAACCTTCGCGTTTTTTTCAGCTGGACTTCAGCAGCAATGCCCGAGATACTATGCTTTGTATCGCTGCGCTCCTGGTATCGAAAACAAAATTGAGCACAGAAATGTCCACTAAAACCAGGTAAAATCAGGTAAAATTCAGGTCCTTTATATGTGCTCTTTACTTCTAAAATAATTATAAAATAGTAATTTCATACCATAGGAATAAAATATTAAGGGAAAAAAATTATTTTTAGAAAACACAAATCAACCGTTCGTTATGGCTTTGTGACATATAAAAATTGTTGTATATACTAGCTGAATTATCCGGCCTCGCCCGGGAGACATGTTACTATTTTAGATAAGATCAATTTCTATTTCGTCATAAGAAAAATTTAGGTTGAAAACAACGCACAATCGTCGTATGTAAACTAATAATCCATTTTAATTTAACTATACTATATTAATATAGTATAAATATAGTATTAATATAGTATTAATATATTAATAAGATATACCTACCTTATACCTCAATCGGTAATGAATAAAATCAATATAAAATATTTTCTAGATAACCAAAAATTTAAACGTCCATCTCAGAGATCAATTCGAAAACTACTTTCTCAGCAGATGCCTACGTCATAATAGCTATCTCTCTATTTCAGACCGATCCATTAATTAGAAAATAAAAAGTTAATTTTATAACTTTTTTAATAATACTCGTATATTTACCAAACTATCGTCAATAAAGTTGCCTTTGCCCGGGGGTGCTCATAAAAAAAACAGAATTCGGTAATATATATTAAGGCGGGAGATATCGATCTGTGCTAGGTTATTTATCTCGACGGGATACTCTGTATATGTTATAGATTATTTGCTAGTTAAATTATTGTTACATTGAACAATTAAATGTAACTGTTTATATGTAAAAAGCAATATCCTCTTTACTACACAAACATTAAACAGCGTTCCGACTTTTACGAAGCTTCATTTAAAATGTCGGTCGGTCCGTCCTTCGTAGCCTACGCCCTACAGAACCATAAAGGTCCTTTCACACATATCCGATCCGGGTCCGTTCCGAGTCCGATCCGTCAATGCATCCGTTAACTCGGAAGTATAAACTTGCTGTTTTACATATTCACGCACGTGATTTATCAATAAACACTTTTATAGTTTTTCATGGTTTCAAGTCGAAACTTTCAACTTTTGCGGGATCACACATTCATATTATGAACTATCACGTCACGCAACGGTGATATGGAAGGGGAAGTTTGGGCGACCACGTCTAGCCACCGTCCGTTGCGGCGTTGCCGTACCGCGAACCTCACCCTGTCAACGTAACAGGTCATTATTTATGAATTTATGATGATTGATAACTTCTTTGTTTTTAAAGTTAGAGAGTCGATCAAATGCCATAAACCTTCTCCGCAATGAGTTCTTCAATTTAAAAAAAAAAATCATAACGATCGGTTCAGTAGTTTCCGAGAACATATCACTCAAAGGTTTTCATATTCACATTTATATATTAGATATTAGCAATGATTCCTGTAAAATCACATTTTAATTAATTTAATTTTTTTATTGATTTATATTCACTATATTCACTATATATAGTAACATATGCACTAAATGAAATGTTGAATTCTATTTTTTCACATTATTCATTTATATTATTCTATACCACGTCTTATGATAAATAAATAAACGTACCAACTACATACATAATATTATAATTTATAATATTATAACTTTATTGAATTGCCTTTAATAATTTGGAAGTCGTCATAATATTTTGAATAGTATGAAAAGTTCACCTATGCAAAAAAACACCTCTGCGAGTCATTATATTAGATCTAATCATTATGGCTGATAAATTTTTATTTTTAATTTTTTTAATTTTTATTTCGAATTCAATATGAACGATACAATTTACAAAAAGATAATGGATATTCTTGATCAATTACAGAACACATTGGTCTTTCACGATCTGATAATTTCTACAAGGCTGTCAAATACAAATTTCAACTGACAACGTTTAATGTTTTCCCAGTTATTTACGAAAGGGCGACGAGCACCTTGTCAGCAATTGATTAAATTGTTTGATTATTAACAATCAGTAGCTCAAAATGTGCAAACATAAATTTACATAATTTCAATCACAAGTTCAATAAAAACAATTCAATACATTGTGAACCTCATCGCCATCATTTTGATCAAATTGGTTTAACAAGTCGGTAATACATCATACACAAATTTTTTGTTCTAATACAAGTAGGCATCAACAGCGTAAGACTAAATTGATCGAGCGTGTCTTATTTTACGAGCCCCGTAAAAAGTTTTGTGACATATTCTTGGCCCAGTTTAAGCAACAAAAAATTACCAAAACTTTTTCAAAGTATGAATTTAATAATACTTTCATGTCATAGGAATAAAATATTAAGCGAAAGCTAAATACAAATTATAATCAACAAAGGACACAAATCAGCCATTTGCTGTACATATACTTGAGAAATAAAGTCTTCAAAAATCAAAATATTTCAAAGGAGAATCAGATTAAACTGTGATTTATTTATACTACCTTAATGTACAATACACAATTTGTAGGAACAACAAAACCTTTTATGCAATAAAAAACATAAAATTAAGAAGTCTCTGGCGACATGAAACACATACATTGTTCAATCAAAGTTACAGACATTCTCCTATGTCTTAAATATAATAACAAAACCTCAGCTTATTTGCTTAAACACCCATAGGTACTCACTGTCTTGGTGGAGTCAGGCTAAATATTTCCAGTATTTGTTATTCGAGCTTCCCAAATAGAGGTGTTCAATATTTTTAGCCGCTGATAAAGTCATCTGAAAATAACATTCTGTATGTAACAATAAGTTAATTTTTTTTAGAAACAACAACTTGTGACTGATTTTTTGCACATAAATAATTTATAATTTTTATTAATTTTTCATTATACATTAATGAATGTACATTCATACATTCATTGTACATACATGTGTATCTTTTTAATAATACATATGTAATAATAATTTTCAATTTCAATTTCCAATTTAGTTTTTATTATAAAATTTAATTTTGCGGATTATCCGCGGAATTCGTTTATCCGTGGATGTCCTGCCACCCTATTCCACGGATAATCGGGAGTAAACTATATATATATATATATATATATATGAATTTAGATTTTAGATTTTTTTCAGAGGTACTAATTTTGTGACAGTTCATTCGTTTTATCACACGATTAAAATTGTTATTGTACCATAATAATTCTCGTATCGGGAACTTCCACTGCGCGATAATAATAATCTAATTTAATTATATTTTTTTTTAGAAATATTTAAGAATAAAATTATGTTATTTTATCTGACACTGGTGTGCCATTCAATAACAAATGTGCCACAAATGGCACGCGTGCCGCAGTTTGGCCATCCCTGCTATACAGTATACATAGACTACAAACAGCGGAAGCCAAATGTCGACGTCGATTGCCGTCTATAACGGTTACTTTTATGTAAAAACATAACAAAAGAACGAACGGCGAGAGGCGTCTTATAGCCCATCGATAACATCCACTACCTTTTCAATTTCCCCTACACATCGAATTCCTAAAAATGAGTCACACGTAGGGTTGCCACCTTTGATAGTTAGCAGCCCCGGAGACAGGCCGATAAGCAAAAAAAAAGGTCATCAGTTAGTATATATAGCTATATACACCAGTATGTAGTATAATCTATAATCTATAGCTTAGTTTATGAAGTGAAAAGATAAGTAGTGAAATGCAAAAAAATATTAATATAATCACATATTTTATTATTCAAAATTACAATAATATGTTTTTATTTAAATATTTTATCAATCATACTTAATTTTAAAACCATTTCTTATACTTCTCGTTGGTTAACCATTAAACTTAGTTTCATACTTTTTGATTTTTCTTGGATTATCTTCAAATTCTTCCATGATGATAATTGATAATAATTAATAAATCTAAAATAAATATCGATTCACGGTTACACTGAGACAAAAATTAAACGCAGATATTCGGATTCGATCAAACATACTTGACTGTGATGTTGAAACTGATTCGTAAAATCGTAATCGAAGACTCATAAACCGTAGTTAATAATGTTATTATTCTTATTATCGTGTTATTACTTTATTAGTATTTATTAGCAGTATAAATTGAATGTATAAGGCATAATAATAAAAACAAGTCTATATAAGACTATAAATCGTATGTTATCTTATATTTTGGGCGTAAGAAAATCAATGTTCTTGTTACTTATTGACAAACTATTTATAATTATATAAAAATACGTCGTCATGTTATGACGACCCGGAGAATAATTCACTGAACCCGTAGCCCGTGGATTCATATGTAAACCCGGAGAGGTGGCAACCCTAGTCACACGTCGCAACATCTTAAAATTTAAATAGATATGTGTGTTTGTATATATTATGAAATAAATATCCAAAGTGGATAGCCGTTGTCATATTGTCTTCCACATCCGCCTTGCTCCTGTATCACGATGTGTTTTTCATTTTTATCACGGGTGCGTCGTTAGCGGCGGTGTGTGAGCAAGCTCCGAACACACATCCAAAATTTAAAAATATTTCTTTACACGTCTAAATGTCTAATCGGTGATAATTATGTAAGCAAAATACAAAACCTTAGAGCCTTGTGATAAAGGGATTTTTCGTTTACATAAATGGATTAATTTCATTTTCAAAATTATAATTTATTTATTTATTTTTATTTATTAGCTAAATCATGATTGTGCGCTCGGTATTTATTTCCAGGCCCTGATTTTGATACGCATTTTTTGATATTTATGTGCGGTTATTCTGTACAGAATCTCGTGATAAACAGTGTCCGCAAACCACTACTTTGTAACCTATCACGGCAAAACTTAACAAATCATTGTTTTTTTTACCCACTTTTTAACATATTGACAGTTTAGTGTGCAAATTGATTATTGGTCTACACTATAAACTATTATAATAACAAGTAACACCGAGAATAACAATATATAGAATGCCGATTTGTAAAATATAATTAAATCAATGAATTCATAAAAATGATGAAAATTGAAAACTACTTAAGAATGTACGAGTATAATACAGCATGTACAAATATAAAATGTGACATTAATATAGCATATATTTTATTGATATTAAAATATAATAATTTTTTTAAACGATCGTTGTCGCTGTATCGATGTAACTGATGATAAAATGTGCAGTAGTATAAATATAAGACGATATAAGACATTAGGCGCCATTTCCGTAAATCACTAGCAGTACAACACTCACAAACGCGTTACCGGCCAGACAATGCGTCAGATGTGAAGCCCTATATCATACAATTATGTATTATTATTTATTAATTTATTATTATACACTTCATCGCTCGATAATTCGATTGAATATTGATGCCGTTTGTGTTTCTTTCGGCTGGACCTACCGTGTCGATGCCCGAGACAAATACTACGCGTCGTATCGCTGCGCTCCTGGTATCGAAAACACAATTGAACACAGAAATTCAAACAGTTATTATTATCCTCAAATGTTTTTTCAGCTGTATATTAAATTGCAACATCATCCGTGACAAACTCTACGTGTAAATCATCCCATTTAATTTAATTTGACAATTTGCTCTAATGTAGATAACAATCAACAACTTGAGAGTCGATTGATTGTGAACTGTGGATGGGTTTTGTGAGTACATATTGAACCGGACATCATATTATTTACATGTAATAAAGTGTTGTTGTTGTATTAGCGAACACAAAAACTGTTTTAATTAGAAAAATATTTAAATAGAATGATATTGGCCAATGAAATAAATGTGGTGTTGATTTGTTAGTATAATTAAGGCCAGCAGAATGTCAAAAACAGAGAACGTTTATGTTGAATGAGTATGTGTTTTAACAAACCAAGACACTAATTTTGTGAAATTGTGTTTTAAAAAATATAAATATTAGCTACTTGGTTGAATTATTTTATTCACATTATAAATTGTCTTCATCTCACTATATTCATTTTACCTATTGTAAGAATTTGTTTATGTACTTAACTGTATATTTACTTAACAAACTACTTAACAACTTAACAAATGGTTGATTTGTGTACTTAGTGTTCTAAAATACGTTTTTTTTCCTTAATATTTTATTTCTATGGAATGAAACTACTATTTTAAAATTGTTTTGGAAGAAGTGAAGAAACCAATATTAACTCATAATATTACTTGTTGAATGAAGAATTTCGAAAAAAAGTCAGACAATCCAATTTGTATGGTATATTGTGTTCTCAAGCCACTCCTCACACTCGTGTTAATTCTAATTTTCTTGTCTTAAGAGGAATCCAAAGTCTTATTGGGTACTACAAAAAAACTGTTACACAAATCACATCCTTTGATTTTTAGATTTTGGTAGCAAAATTGGTACGTGTTAATTTTGAAACTGGTCATGCAAATTTAAGTTAGTTAATACGTGCTAGATAATGGCTTCAAAAATTATATTAATTCACATTCAAACTACGTTCGTGTTTTTTTTCGGCAGGACAAACCCTGGGGACAAATACTACGCGTTGTATCGCTGCGATCCTGGTATCGAAAACAAAATTGAGCACAAAAACAGTTAAATACGTTCAAATCGCTAGTATCGTAAAATGTTTTTTTTCAGCTAAACAAATTGCGGCATTCTCCATGACAATCTACGAATGCAGTTTTGTTACCGACAACGAATAAAGCGCAAAAATATTCAAATCGTTTTTCATGTAGAGTATATCCATGACTACTCAGTGTACACTGTACAGTAATATTGTAAAATCGCAAAATCATAATATAAGGTATATTGTATATACTATATAGTATGGGTTAGGCTAGTTTAGTATAATACAGTATACGTAATATAAATATTAAATATTATTAATAGGTTATAATGTTATTTAAAAATTAATATCCTACCGAAATACCTGTCATTTGATGGCTTACAAGCGTATTTTATTTTTCTCGTTTTTCTTACATGTTAATTATATTACTTATAAGTTAAAAATTATAATGTAGTTATAATACGATTACTTTATTAATCATTTTAAACAGAGTTATATAATATTTTTTAGTTTTAAATTTGATTTGTTTTAATTTGTTAAATATTTATAGCTAAATTTATCAAGTATGGATACCTAATTTGTTATTCTTCACTATGTCTGTTATCTAACATATTATAAGCTACCTATCGAATGTAAATTAAATTTATAAATTTTATGTATACAAAGATTTTAATAATTTCTAGTATTTTTCAAGAAATTACCATAGAAACAATATGATTTTCAGTTTTATTTAATACATTTTTATTCATTTTTCTTTATCTTTTCTTACCAAACAGGAATCTTAAATACACCACAATCGTATTATTTGTATTTTATTTAATTTGTTATGATTTTATATTATAAATTATATAATGTTTTGAAATAGCATAAAAAATATCATTAGAATTGTCAGTTGCTAAATGGGTGGTGGCATTTATACTAACCACCAAAATTTGACACTAAACGGGCAGTGGCTTACATAGAAACCACCACAAAAATGACCCCTGAGCCCCTCCAAAAATGATTAAGGGTTTTCAAAAAAATTAATTTTAACTTCTTGTATGTATAACTTAAGATAAATTTCAATTGGGAAGGTTAAATATAAGAATTTTATTATAATCTTTAATCATTAGATATAGTTTCTTCGTGTAAGGACTGTGTAGGAACACTTAGTAATTATTAATCATCACTTTATCAGTAATTAATATTAATAGTATGATATATTATATGTCAAATACAGTTTATGCTCTTTAGACCATATACTTACATATTGTATAATTTTCGAAATATAAAACAAAAAAAAAATTTTAGATTAATAAACCATGAATACGTATACAATTTATTTTAAAAAAAATTTAGCTTTTTTTTACTTTTTAAACGTTATTATTTTTGTACTGTATTACTTGACATAATATTATAACTTATAATAACTTATAATTCATAAGTATCGATGATAACGTCAACTCTTATCCATTATAACTTGGAGTTTGTACCCTGGAATACCTTGAAATTACTAAATTATCAGAGAGAAAAATATGTTTTCTCCTTTCGAGCCACGAGAAACACTACGCTCCGCATTGCATCGCTGCGTTCCTGGTATCAAAAATGAATTGAGCACAAAAACAGTTAAATACGTTTCGGAACACAATAAATAATTTTAAATGATCTCAATTATCCTATAAAATACCCAGTGTTTTATAGTCATAAAGAAGTTTCCGTTTAAAAACAACTAAAGTTAAAGTACAACATTACTCGTATTACTAATAACAAAATAAATATGATTTCGGACCCGGTCTCATAACATTGATTGTTTTTCAAATCAAATTTTAGATTCAGAATTCTCAAAAAAGATTGAGACTCATCAACCTTACAACAATGTGATACTATTTTTAGTTCTAAGACCATTCCCACCTGTGTTACCTCTAATTGTCTTGTCTTAGAGCACGCCTCATGCAGTATCTCCATTATATAAACATAAAACATAGCAAATATATGTTCAGTAGAACCAAATTTTTGTAGTAGGCTTTGATATTAGAGTATACTGACCTATAATAGAACATAAAGAGAAGAACATGGTCTGTGACTTTACTGAGGCTTTATACGATATTCAATTTATAAGCGAGTATAAAGCTTTTAATAAATGTAATATTTTAGATAATCATAAATGGGTTAACATATAGAAGATCGAAAAAAACCTTTTTGTACATTTATGAAAAATACTCTTACACTAATGATTCATTTAATATAATGTTTGTAGGCATTTCTGTTTTTTTATTACAAATATAATAACATAAGATAGAAATAAAAACTTCAAACTCAAATGTCCGAAAGATATAACAAACTATTTTATAACATAAATTGTTATAATCCTTTTAACCCTTTAACTGAGTGGACATTTATCAAAAACACTAACATGAGTATTACATATTGTTATTAAATGATTTGATCTGCTCCAAGGAATAACAAACATTTAATTTCAAGTTCTAAAAAACATACTGTCTGTAATTTATAATGTTTTAATCAATGAACTATGGCCATTGGCCTTATCCAGAAACAAAAATTTATTGAAAAATGAAAAAAAAATGCAATATATGTATAATAAAAGTAAAGTATTAATATTGGTCTTACAGCACGACCGTAACCATTTTTGCTCATTACTAGGGCTGGCAATCTTGAGTCTTAAAAATCATTGAGAAATTACAATAAAAGTTATAATCTTACATTTTTGTTTTTTTATATATACTATCTGTATTATATGCACAATGCATAATAAGAAAATAAGATAACTGTAAAAAATCCATCGTTTTTTTATTAGTATGTAAATAATTTTAAATTTAAATTTGTATTTAATTACCAATACAATTAATGTATATTTAAAGAAATTGGAAAGTTACATTGGAAAAACTGTAAACACATTATCGCTTTAAAATTTGTATACTACGATAACTTTTAAATATTGAGCTGTGAGGTCTGACATAATTAAAAAAAAACTATAATTTTCATATTTAAAATACACAGCAATTGACTAGTGCATTATTGCTCAAAAAGTTGATTTCATTCAAATCTTACTCTCCATGCAAGTACAGTGTCGTATACCGCATTTTCATGGGTATCGCTCTTTACTAATGATAAACAAAAAAATATTAGTTCAATTATTTAGAGTTAATAAGTTAATAATGCCAAAGGCCTTTATTAATAAAACACAAAATAAAATGTGGTGTCGTAGTCTCTACACATACATGCTTCAATCGAAACATACACACTCTGCCCATTTCTCGTTCGACCGGCTGTCTTAAATATTAATTTACAGTATGTTATCTCAGCTCATTTGCTTCACTGGCCTATCTTACTAATAAACATTGTCTATTTGACCATTTTTATAATAATTAAATTTTGGCATATTTGGCACTTACAACAATTGTCTATACATTACAAATAATAATTTATTTAACACTCAATGGTCATTAATAGTTGATCTCATTTACTTTATAAGATCAGCTAGAAACATGTCTTACACTATACAGTTCAATTACTAGTATCGAACAACAACTTAAAATATTGAATTGATCATAGTTCATACATGGGTTTTGTGATACTCTTATTTTCAAGTTAATTCAAGCAAAACATTCTTTAACTTTTATCAAAATATAAACATAAAGGTAGTAATAAATCATAATATATAGTTGTAAGACAAAAAATTCATATTAAAATAATGATTACAAATCAGCAGTTCCTTATGGCTTTATGTATGTGTCATGTAAGACATCTAACCATTCACACATAAGGAAATGTGTATTTGTTAACAAACATTACAATTTGACATAATATATTTTGTATGCAATATGAAATTTATACCTATTCACTTCATCACAACTATAAGAACATTTGACAATATTCGAGAACTATAATATTATAAGAATATACGATATAGTTGTAAGAAAAAAAATTCACTTTATCACAACTATAAGAACATTTGACTATATTTAAGAACTATAATATTATAAGAATTTACTTCAAAATTTTTTTTTATTGATATTTATATATCTTGGGAAATCAAAAGACATTATTCCAAATGATGAATAAATCGGTTGTTTCATATTATATGAAGGAAGTATTAAGAAAAAAAAAACCTTAGAAAAATAAGTACATAAATCAACCGATTGTTATAGCTTGCCGTGTGTCAAACGTCTGTCAATAACTACACAAGAAAATGTTAATATTCAGATAAGACCATTAATTAAGTAGAATATTTCACATTAATGATAACAATTTTATAAAACTTAGTTGCTACATGTTTATATTTTCTTTGAAATCTTTTTACAACCTACAGTAGGAGTAATCCTAGGGGTTAACAAAGGAAATCCTGCTATCCATACATGTAAACATTAAAAACATTAAGTTAATTTACTGTCAATGCCCATTTTTTATTCAGTTTAAAAGGTCAATCAGAAATTTATCATAACCTAATTATTTGTCCAAATAAAAGTACCCAGCAACAACTTAAGAGTTGATTGAACTTAACTATAGATGGGATTTGTAACATGTTCTTTACGTTGTAAACACAGTAAAAAATTCTTAAACTTCTTACAAAATATAAATATATAATATGGTATTTTCATACCATAGGGATGAAAAATTAAAGAAAAAATATGAATTTTGGAATATAAAGTACACAAATCAGCCTTATAATATGGCTTGGTGTTTGTGTGACATATGAATATATCAACATAAGGTAAAATGTATATAATGAGATGCAGACAATATTTAGAGTAAATGATTTCATTTAATCTAAGTTAAAACTACAATCTTATTGAACCTAGTAGCTAAACATCTATCTTTTCTATGACACCAATTCTAAACCTAAGTATGTTTACTTCTAGTGGTACATTAAGAAAGTCTAATAATTTGTACATTTTTACATTACAATTTAACATGATATATTTTGTAAAACATAGGTCAAGCTTAATAATTTTAAAATAATTAAAAGAGCATTTGAATATGTTAATAGCCTATACAATTTAATGTAATTCTATTTAAATTAAAAACTATTGTTTATTAATATTTTGATTCTCTACCTCTATCTACACCTGGGAACTAAAAATACCATGAACCAACTCACAGAATCAAAAAATACTCAGATTATACTATAAAAGAAACACAAGACATATAAACCAGCCAACAGGAACAAACACTTTTTATATTATAACACAAAATTAGACTGTCACTAATTGCTAAAAACATTCATAATTGACCAAAGCTAGGCAGTAAATAGTTAGAAAGTAAAAGTTAAGTGAAAATGTTTTTAAGTAACTTTCTGACTTAATTAGGTAGTTTTAATACATAATAAATTCCTAACTTAAAGAGTTAAATTGAATGTATAAAATAATTTTAATCTAACTTGGTAAAATTAAATTTTATTGGGGATAATGATTTAATAATTAAAATTGTATATTTAGTACTTTTTTAATTTTTTGATAAATAGTAAATACATTTCTTGACATTTTATTCTAATAACTTTTTTAGTCCATTGAATATGGCCTATAGATATAAAAATAGTATCTTTACGGGTGTTTTAAACCTAGAGCTAGACATGTCGCTCAATTTTCATGGTAGTGTTATTATTGGCGGTTAAATTAATAAATAATATTGTTGTGATTATTTAACTAACTTTAAACATCTACTCAAACTTAAGTTACCATTTTAAACAAACTATCTTCTAACTAACTTAGTTTAAAATTTGGAAAATTTCAGAAAATAACTTATATTCTAGCTTGGTTAGTTTTAATATTAAAGTAACATAACTTGAACTAGTTGAAAAAAATGACTAACTAGTCCAGTTTTATTTTAATCCACTTAACATACAGACACGGTCTCAGATTATGCCATTTCGCAGGCCTTATATAAAATAACAAAACCTCAGCTCATATGCTTCATTGGCCAACATTATAAAAAAAAAATATTTCAAATAAAAGCAGTTTTTGTGTTGGCATTTACAACAGCTATACTCTAGGCTTATTTAAAGTTTGTATGTAATAATATGAAGTCCAGTTCAATATGTACGGTAGTGAGCTCTTTCACTGTTGACAGTAGAACTCAATATTTTAGCTTGACACCAAATCATTTAAAACTGTAAATTGTAAAGAAAAGATTACGAATAATTTATAAATACAAATATGGTATATGAAAAGTTACATTTTTTTTTACGAAGAAGATACATTTTTCTCTGGTGGTGTATCGCGGCTCAGTAGCGTAGTTCATACTGTCGACAAGTAGTCTGCTGCCTACGCTTTGCATTTAAATCAGTAGTAACATATTTTGACAATTTGTAGTTCTTCATTATCAGATAAAATTCAAAACAGCAATTGGTCATTCATGAATACTGCTCGACGCAATATCTAAATCGAATATCATGACAACCTTCAACATAATTCAACAGAAAAACAAAAGATGTCAAATATTCATCATAAATTATTAACACATGAAAATAACTCACTTCATCAATAAGGGTCGAGTCAAATATTTTCATTCATCATGATTCGCGAGCATCTGAAATAATGTTGTTTGATTATTTCCGCAGATCAAATCATCTAAAATCAATCCACATGTTAACTATTGTGTAACAAATTGTGTATACAGGAAAAGGGTAAAAAGTATATTATAAAATGATTTATTTTAAATAAATATTATCATCCATACATTACAATTAAACATGATATATCTTATATTAATATTTAATAAATTAACACCAAAATAATCATATATAAATCTATCGAGTGTCTACATCTACTACACTTGGAAAATTAAAATACTAGAATCAACCGGTTACTGATAAGTTATCAGAGCAGCTAATATCATAAGCCAGTGTCGGAACTTTATGCACTTAAAAACAATGAAATATGTGCAGCTATATGCACTAAAAATTTTATTGTAAATATGTATGAAAATGTAACCTCACCAAGCCTAAAATCTGACTGGTTTCCACATCAAAATTGGCTCAAAACTTACGATAGTATGAAAAGATATAAGATAGAAATGTATTTTATGAAAGTGTACAATTCCTTAGCTAAGATTTGGAACGGAAAATCGTATGTTATTCCACGCATCGCAGTCACCGAATGATCGGAATTTGAATCGAGATAAAAGCGTTGACGAATCGTCATTGCGGCACACGATACGGATGTAGCTTATAGCGCTTGCCACCGATACCGAGGAACTTAAAGTCACTGGAACTATGCCATCTGCGCGCTCGATATGTCGTACCGATAAATCGTCACACCTGCAGAACGTAATCCGTCGAAAAGGATTTTTACGAATATACGATCCGTTGTAGAAGGGTATATCTAAGTGGAGGTCACTTATGTATTTAAATTATTTCTCAATCAAGAGTATTATTCAAATTTTTATATGATATTTGCCAAATATTTAGTGAAATTAATTGAAACGGAATACTGTATTGAAATAATTGAGTATCTAACTAAAACCTAGAATACGGGCTTGATATTTAAGATAAAGACGCCAAGTTAAAATACCCATTCGACAATTTGACTAATAAAAAATCCTATAAATAAAAACCGATTCGTAAAAGCGAGAGATAATTATATTTTTTTTATAAAAAAATAGAAGCAGAACATAGTATGTGTTATATATTATGAAAAAGTGTCGGGGAAAATAATAAGTAACTTAAACTAACAAATATAGAACTCACCCGACAAAAAAAAAAACAAATAATTTAATTTAGTTTTTACGTTGTGAACAAGGAATTAGAAGTTCTACCTGTTTGAGGTTACGGCTAACTTTTTTATGAGAATAAATATAATCATGTAGCATTTAATATACGTATTTTGAATAATAGCTCGGACGCTGAGGTGTTTGCATTCGGTATAATGGATTTGGCTGTCCCGGCCCGACTGCTAATTATTATTAACTTGAGTAAATACTTATCTCCAAATATTCCAGATATGGTAGATAATGACGTTTTCTTGACAATCCCTTTTCCATTTTGGCTCTCCGGGAAGGTGAATAGCAAAAATTTTTCCGTCTTTACACGGAAGATGAAATGAAGTCGAAAAATACGACACCCGAGTACGCGAGAGACGTTGAAAACGAGCTACGCGGAGGAGGAATGCATGGAATGAAGCGCACGGTTAAAATGAGCGTTGGGACGATCCACTCTTGGACCATATCATCGTCATCTTTATGGCTATTAATTAAGAGGGTACGGATGATGTGGTATACAAAAAGTACATACACAAAATTCATAAAATAACTTTGCATTTCACCACTTATCGTAATGCTATATAGTATATAATCTCATCCACAATCGGGCAGGAACAAAAAACTTTGTTGATGTTGAACTTGTACCAAATATTGAAAGCGTTGCTGTTGAACTCGAATAAAATACGAGCTATTGAAAGTGTTACCATTGTATTAGTAGAAAAAAAATTAATATTAAGATCACCTTTCTTCTTTACCTGATTTTTACCTGGTTTTAGTGGACATTTCTGAGCTCAATTTTGTTTTAGATACCAGGACCGCAGCAATACGACGCTTAGTATTTGTTTCGAGCAATGCCACGGTTTGTTCAGCTGAAAAAACACGAACGTAGCCCCTTTCATTATGTGGATTAATATAAAGTTTTTTATTCCATAAATGAACACGTGGTTGGATTGAATTTGCATGATCAGCTTAATACTTGGACAATAACGGTTTCGCAACAAAATCTAAATATCAAAGCTAGAGTAATGAGTTTTATGGTAATACCGAAAAAGACTATAAATTTGTGTGGGTCCGGTTTTTTCATTTTACTTGTGTACAACAATTCACGATTAATTTGCTTCCAATTAATTGATCGAAAATGTAAATACAAATCTTATCGGTAAATTTTCTTCACAAGTAATTATTATTAATTTAAATAATCTATATTCTATAACATAAAAAAGTAAATGGAAAAGATGTATCCCACCACTACCACCAAAAATGTTCCGAATTCTTTCAAATGAAAGACAACGTATACGAGAAACAAGGAGTAGAAACTACGTCATCTCGAACGAGAGTTTTTAACACACAAACACTAAGAATCTCACTATATTTATTATATTACTTTTTTACTCTTCATTTGTGCATTGTTCTTATTCTTGTTACAAAAAAAGAATTAAAAACCTCAAACATCTTAATAAAGCCAATAACTATTTCGCTTCACTCCGGCGTAAAAATGTATATTAGTTCACACAGAGTCAGGGAAACGTTCGTGTTTTTTTCGGCTAGACATACAATGGCAATGCCCGAGACGAATACTACGCGTCGTATCGCTGCGCTCCTGGTATCGAAAACACAATTGAGCACAGAAATTCAAATCATTACTATCGTAAAATGTGTCTACTTAAAATGTCTACCAGGAGCTCAGCATTACAACTCAGCAGTACAACGCGTAGTATGTGTCTCGGGCAATGCCGCGCTATGTAACTAGCAAATATTTCTCGTTTGTTTTTTTCTTAATTGTTTTATTATAGAAAATAAATAATATGAAATAATCAATATTAAAATTTCAAGTACACAAATTAGCCTTTAGTGCAGTATATGCTATTCGTGCATTGTATATGACGTCTCACCATCACTAAGATGTATATAAGAAATTGAAAACAATTTATAAAAATAAAAATTTCATAATATCATAATAATGTCATCAATTTAATTGACTTTAGTAGATAATTATTTACCATTCTCTATCACAGCATTTTACAATGTATAGTACGAGTACCCGAAGTACCGCAAGCAAGTGGTGATACAAACAGAACATTTTTCTATCCATACATGTAATCATTACAAATATTAGTTTTTTTAAACACTCGATGCTCATTAAGTAATTTGTTCAGTTTAAAAGTTCAAACAGAAACAAATCATAAACGTACTTTTTATCAGTGCATTGTTGTTAAACAAAACGGTTGATTTATGTTCCTAAATTCCTAAAATTCATTTTTTTCCCTAATATTTTATTCCTCTGGTATATGAAACTACTATTTTATAATTATTTTGGAAGGAGACCTTTATTTTATTCAGTTCACCTTTACTTTAGTTTACCTTTCTTCTTTACCTGATTTTACCTGGTTTTAGTGGACGTTTCTGAGCTCAATTTTGTTTTAGGTAACAGGACCGCAGCAATACGACGCTTAGTATTTGTCTCGAGTAATGCCACGGTTTGTCCAGCTGAAAAAACACGAACGTAGCCCCTTTCACTATGTGGATTCGTATAAAGTTTTTTATACCATAAATGAGCACGTTGTTGAATTGAATTTGCCTGATCAGCTTAATACTTGGACGATACTGGTTTCGCAACAAAATCTAAATATCAAAGCTTGAGTAATGAGTTTTATGGTAATACCGAAAAATACTTTAATTTTGTGTGGGTCCGGTTTTTTCATTTTACTTGGGTACAACAATTCGCGATTAAGTTGCTTCTAATCAATGGATTGAAAAGGTAAATTCGAATTCTTATCGGTAAATATTCATCACTTGTAAAACATAAATAAGTAAATGGCAAGTGACAATTTTCATGATTAATTTAATTGTTTTCTAAATCCATTCACAATTGTAGTACTTCTAATTTTCTTAGCGATAACAAATTGTTCAAATCAATGTATTCAATTAGTTTGTAGAACGTCTATTGAGAACACAAATTATTATTTCTTTTCTAGCATTCCTCTTGTATTATATTGATGAAATTAATTCAAGCGAGAAAAAAAAACACGAAGAAAAGTAAATATTTTTAATAAATAATAATTTTATCATAAATTAAAACAAAAAAAGGTTAATAAAGGTATGAGTGCCGCTATTATATATATATGAAATTAATAAAATCTATATAAGGGTTCCTTAAGGACGTACATTTTGCAGTAAAAACATCGTAAAAAAATATTAGAAAAAAAAATATTTCAAACAGGGTTTTTGCCGCCTTTATTGTGACAACGTGTATATAAAACAAGTATATACAACCACAAGTATATACTTGTATATAAAATTATATACAAGTATATGCAAGTATATACAAGTATATACAACCACAGAATAAATGAAATTATTAAATTTCATATATTCTGTGGTACAACCTACGATATTATTATCAATGACTTGTCTGTTATCTCGTTATCAGTACTGAATAAAATAAAACGAGTATAGCCAGTATAGGATGTACGCATAAATTTTAAGTTTTTTTAACTTTTCGACGGAAATCTCGGAAGGAACACAATCGCAAATCTAAAGATGTGTAGACACCGACGACAACTTCTAAAAATAACATTTAAACATACTCTTCATTGAATGATCTATTATTAATTAACCGTGCGATTATTTTTTCATTCACAAAATCGACATCAAATATGACTGCTGGAAGTCAAAATATTCAATATCTAAGGCATTAAGTATATTGTCGTATATGCTAATTACTTCCTACTAGTCGTTTAAGTTCGTTAGCCGATGTAGCGCCCAAATGAAAACTGAGGTAAGCCCTAATTTATCGCAGCCCCACTATTGTTGTCTGGGTCAAACGACCCTAGAAGACCACAGTTGGTAATCTCTAGTAGAACATATATTTTACCATAGTGTATTCTCCATTTTAATCTATAACGACTTAGATGAATTTGAATTTATTTGAAAAATCGACCAAAATGAAATTTGTACAATTGTAGAATTTATCTAACGACAAATAAATAAGAGAAAAAAATATCATTTGTGAACTATTATTCTATAATTATTCACTCGACCTTCTTCTTCATGTTTCTGATTTTTGTATTGTGAAATCACTTACATACATCATAATATAAAAAGTTGATAGCAACCATCTAAATGTTACACAATACCCTACATACAAATTACAATTAAAGACACTAGAGAGACGTAAAATATGTGTTTTCATCAAATTATAAATATTAAAAAACAAACACATATATTCTGCTTTTTTTATAGTTCACAGTTTGAAATACTTATAGCCGAGAAATAAATAATGTCCAATGTCCAAAACAACATAATTGTAATAATACTTCTTCATAATTATAAAAACACTGGATATTTTATGGTACTCTTGGGAATTACAATAATTTATTGTGTTCCAGTGGCGTATATAGGATTTAATTTCGGAGGGGGCCGATTATGTATTTAGAGTTTAGGGAGAAATGATGGAGGAGGCACAATGACAAATATTACTTAAACGCTAAAAGACCTTTGGAATATTTGGACTATCATCATTACTTCACCAGAGAAAAAATAAACTCATTTTTTAATTTTTTATTAAATGTAATGTAAAAAATGTATAAAAACTCTTCATTGCAGTAAACATTTTTTTTACTACAGTTACTCAAAATTAATTACATATTTTCTTACAAGAATAAACGAATATTATACATTTTGAATACGAGGTATACCAACAAATTAATAATTAATAAATAAAAAAAAAAATTATAATACAAAATCAAGGTTTCTCGGCACGCTAGCAAACTTATTAAGAACATCTTCATCGCTTACAATGCTTACATAGTATATCGCTTACGTAGCATTTCAGACATATTGTGTGTCATGGAAAGCATGCTACTCAAAACAAAAAGATTAACAATAAATTGATATTGATTTAAGGAATTGCTTAGAGCATGTGCTTTTAATAAAGAGTCTCTATTTTTTTCCTCAATTCTTAAATTACTCCTCAGCCATAAGTTATTATTCATGTCCAAAATTAATGTTTTAATAATTTTGTTTTTCATTTCGGGGGGGGGGGGGCCCATCGGCCCCCCCATATATACGCCCCTGTTGTGTTCCGATATTATTTTTGTACTGTTTTTGTGCTCAATTCATTTTTAGTATCAGGATCTCAGCAAGGAAGTGCAGCGTAATGTGTTTGTCTCGAACAACGCCGTGGCTCGTATAGAGAAAACATTTATTACGAGTGTAAAATACAAATGCCCAATTTATAACTTTAAAATTAATTTTTAAAAGATATAATTAAATAACAACTCAAGAATTAGCGTGTCGTCGACAACACAAAAACTTTTTACGAATAACGGATGTTTCACTCAATGCGTTTTTATCGCTAGTGATCTCTAGAATCTACTTAACTTGGAGGCGAATGCGAAACTAGATCCCAAATACCGGTGACTCTGAAATCATGTTTCCTAGATACATTCCCACAGGATACAATTCCCTAATTTATTTGACTATTCAAAAAACTGATAAAAAAACTTACAATATTTTAGTATCAGGTTGAGTGTTTAGTATTTTATATTGTATAAAATAGAAGCCATTTATTACATATCCAGTTATTGATCGTTAACATCAACTTTTGCATATTTTATATTGGACTCCGTCCAACTAAATTTTTTATTGTATTTCAAATTCACAATTCTGCATAGTTTTTTATTGATTTTAAATTCAAATTGAAGCGAGATAGTTTTTGGTTATGAAATACGTGAAAAATTAAGATTAATTATTAATTTACAATTAGAATTATTTAATTTTATTAAATTGGGCTTTTTTTTGATATTCCATGGTGGCTAATTCCAAAATCCTCTTTTTATGACTTTACGATATTACGATATTACTTTTAGATAATTATCAGTAGACATTTTTTCTGTGCTCAATTCGTTTTCGACACCAGGACCGCAGCGATACGACGCGTTGTATTTGTCTGAGGCAATGCTGCGGTTTGCCAAGCCAAGAAAAAAACGAGAGTTGTGGTTAGAAAGTTCTTTCAACTTAAGGTGAATCCAAAAAAAAATTTGGCTTTTCTGTATTTATTTTTCAATACGCCAACGTATAATACACATAAAACTATAATAATTATATTATAATGTCTGTTTTTTATTTGGCACAGTCACATAGTACATTTTGGTGTTTCCTTAAGATCGAGGTACATAGTCCAACATCCTTAAGTACATTAATACCCACGTCGGTTTAAGATTTATAAGAATACATATTTATAAAAATTTATATTAATTCACATAGGAGACGGCGAAATATTTATGTTTTTTTCGGCTAAATATACCGTGGCGATCCCCGAGTCAAATATTACGCATAGTATCGCTGCGATCCTGGTATCAAAAACACAATTGAACTCAGAAATTCAAATCGTTACTATCGTAAAATGTTTTTTCAGATGAACGAAAGAAGACGAACTCTACATAAAGAGTATCCCATATTAATATACCCATATCATACCTAGTACGATCGTAAAATGTTTTTTATGCTAAACAAATCATCCGTGTCAAATAAAAGAAATGCCCTGAAGTTTATAAATTTAAGGACAGCGGAATGTCACAAACCGAGGGCCTGTGTGTTAAGTTGAACTACTTATGTGATTTAGGAATCCAAGACACTATGTTTGTAAAATTCTGTCTTAAAGTATATAAATAGTAATCTAACTAAGTTCAATAATATTATTATCATTATTGTGATTTGATAAAAAGATTCACTTTAAATCATATTATCTGAATTATCCGGCCTCGCCCGGGAGATATGTTACTATTTTAGATAAGATCAATTTCTATTTCGTCATAAGAAAAATTTAGGTTGAAAACAACGCACAATCGTCGTATGTAAACTAATGATATCCATTTTAATTTAACTATACTATATTAATGCGGAGTTAATATATACCTACCTTATACCTCAATCGGTAATGAATAAAATCAACATATTAAACAAAATAAAATATTTTCTAGATAACCAAAAATTTAAACGTCCATCCCAGAGCTCAATTCGAAAACTACTTTCTCCGCAGATGCCTAAATCATAATAGCTATCTGTATGCCAAATTTCAGACTGATCCATTAATTAGAAAATAAAAAGTTAATTTTATAACTTAATAATACTCTTATTTTTACCAAACTATCGTCAATAAAGTTACCTTTGCCCGGTGGTGCTCAGAAAAAAAACAGAATTCGGTAATATATATTAAGGCGGGAGATATCGGTCTGTGCTAGGTTATTTATCTCGGTGGGATACTCTGTATATGTTATAGATTATTTGCTAGTTAAATTATTGTTACATTGAATAATATAATGTAACAGTTTTTATGTAAAAAGCAATAAAACGAGCTATGCAAATTTTACCTAATTAAGTGCTTAATGATGCCGTACAAAATTTAAATTAATATCATATGATGGCCGGGGCAGCACAACAATCGGGTCTTTTTCGTCTGGACAAACCAAGGTAATGCCCGAGTAAAATACTACGCGTCATAACGCTGCGCTCTTGGTATAAAAAACACAATTGAACTCAGAAATTCAAATCGTTACTATCGTAAAATGTTTTTTCAGATGAACGAAAGAAGTACATAAAGAGTATCCCATATTAATATACCCATATCATACCCATATTCATTTGACAAGCATAACAATAAATCTAGTGAAAAATATAGTGTTTATAATAATTTATGAATAATATTTGTCTTTTTTTGTTTTTCTGATGAATTATGTTGTCATGATAATAGATGAGTGCAGATTGGGTGTTTCAACTATTTGTGAATTTTGCATTGGTTTTCATTTTAAAATAACAGTTTTTTTAATTACAATACATTTTTTTTAAATTCGGCTTTATTTTGCTGTTTCATGGTGGCAGTTTCCAAATTCATATCTTAATGACCTAACGATTTTATGATTACTTTACTTACTATACTTTACTCAGCGATTTGACATGGATTAGTTAGCTAATTAAAAACCAATGTATCGCTGCGGTATTGAGCACAATGTTCAAATCGTATTTCATAATAATATTTCTGTTTGACTCAGTAATTAATAAACGGTTTTTCCCTGTAAAAGAAAATGTGTAGCTATTACTGCTATTAATGTTTTAATCAATACGGCTTTAATATATTACGTGGTTTTTGCACAAAAAATAAACATAGTAGGTTATATACTACAAGTTCAAGTATAAGAATCGAAAAAAAAAATAGTTTATGAGCCAGAACTTATTAACGAAATGATGATAAAACTTGTACAAAGTTACATATAGTATTTGATTACACCTACAGCAGATTTGATATCAAAGTCTTAAGAGCATTGTTCTTTTTCTGAATCTTGTTGCATTCCTCAGCATATATTGAAGTTCTATTTTTGATTTCATCTTTCAGCTGTTTGCATTTATTCTGCTCCGTGATCAATTTCAAACGAACTTCACTTATTTCAATATCTTATTTTTTACAGGAATTTATCATTCAATCCAAAAAATGTACTATTACAGTGTTATAATTCCATTAATAAATGCTGAGAAAACAATTATGTTGTTTTGGACATAATAATTAGATTAATAAATATCTCATATGTGATTGGAGCTAATATAAGTGTTAAATTTACTATTACAGTGTTAAATTTTTGGACATTGGACATTATATGTTTCTCTGCTAAAAATATTTCAAACTGTGAATTATATAAAAATCAGAATTTATGTCTTTGTTTTTTAACAATTTGATGAAAACACACATTTTACGTCTCTCTAGTGTCTACAATTGTATAATGTATGTAGGGTATTGTGTTACATAATATGTAGGTTATATTTATGTTTGGAAGTACTTTTTTTTATTCCTAATCTACTTGAAAATATATTTTAACAAAGGAAACATTTTAAATACAACCAAAACTCCATCCTGGAAAATATGCATATAAACACAAATATGCAATATGTAAAAAAAATCATAAGCAAATTTTAAAATAATAAGAATAAATCCATAAATTTTAAAAGTATTTTAAACGAAGTAATTTTTCTTTTTAATTTTTATCTATTTAACAGTCAAAATTAATATGATGAAAAATAAAATTAATACTTGTGAAGTTAAAATAGCTTTGTCATCTTTATAAATCTTAATTAGGCAGTCATTTTTTGTCAATTTGTGTACTCCCTTTTCCAGCACCTACAGTGAAAGCATTTGGAATGAAATATTAGGTATTTCATTTTGAAATACTTCAATATAATATTTATAAAAATTGTATTTACATTAGGAAGGACACTGTACTATAAGTGATTTTTTTATGTATTTCAACTTAAAAGATCGGCGATTGTCTACTAATACGTTTTTAAGCATGGAAAGGGATCTTTCTACATCTGCTGAAGTAAGAGGTGCATATTTAAAATACAGTAAATCGTTCGCAGTCATATCTTAAGTTAAGATGATATCATATCTTGAGTTAAGGCAAATCTAAACGTGTAAACCACTCATCGGCGAGTGCAATAAAACTAAACTGTACCAATGTACAAAATTATAAATGCTGGTTGGTGAGAAGCTGCACGCGTGTACAGGTTTCGATGACGAACATTGTACGGTGGAGGATGGACATGGTAGTGGTAGCGATTGCATCGTTTACGCGGTATTACGTAAACAGCATAAAATATAAATATAGGTATGTACTAGGACACTAGGTAGTCACACGAGAATAAATATAAATCAAAACACTTGACACGGTCCGGGGTAGTGTAGGTACATAATGTACACCACTCTCCCGGACTGCGTCGCTCTTTACCCAGCCACAACCCGGATAACGATAGCACCGGTTCGGCAGAAGCCCCCACCTACCTCGTACACCGGGCAGAGGAAGGAGGCCTTTGCCGGAGCCGATGTCGTCGCACGAGCCGACCGACCTCGCTCTCTTGCCCGTCATCGTTCGACGCAACGACTACGATTGTTACAAATAACATCAATCAGAGTACATGTCATTTTAATTACACGCAATAAACGTAGTGAACAGTGTTCCTTTTTTTTTCACATGACAACAGTGTTATTTTATATTCTTTTTATAAAACATCAACTCTACCAACCTCTTCACGTTTATCATTATATTGACCGTCACCAGCCACCACCGAGGACAACAGTGCCGCGTCACACTATCATTTTGTAAACGGGAAGGTAAATAAGAAACAAGAAACATTTTCAAATATTTGTCTAAAAATATTTTTATGAAATAATATGCACTAACGACTGTAAAAAATCGAATATATGCCAAATATGCCTTTACACCTGAAACATGCAAAAACATGCACTATCAGACTTCATATTATTATTACTATCGTTATGAAACAGATTTGTATCTCAGTTAACATGTTTTCCAGTGTAGCAAAAAAAAACATGCAGATGCATGAACTTATGGGTCCTGCTAATAACCAATCACCAAAATATATGGCCGAGCGTGAAAATACAAACGCACGCGAGCTTGCGGGACGTACACGCACCTCCTTATCAGGCGTTTTTCATTTACGCGCTTATAGATAAGGTGCACGTCTTATCGTCACTGGAATTGGGTGAGAAAATTAAAAAAAATTATAAATTACGTATGGTTTGAAGTGGTTGAAGGTGGTTGATTACATTTCGTTGGGTGTTACGCGTTTAGCGCGGCGTTCCACCGATAACAAACAAGTATCTCCGTGCACGTGTGTGAAGGCAATTACCAACCGAAATTGTGTGAATTCCGTTAGGTCGATATGTTTAATAATTGTAACGAATCGAACGCCAAAATACGATTGTTAAAACTCATATTTAAAAATGTATGATTACTTGATGTGAAAACACGTAATCTTGCATCCCGAGTGTGCGCCATATTATGAACGTGACATTCAAAGAACAATGGTTTATAAGCAAAAATAAACAATTACTTTACTTGCGTTTTAATTTAAGATTGTAGCTCTGGTGGATTATTTGACTCTATTTGAGACGAAGGAAAATAACTGTATACGTTTTACGAACAAATGAGGACAAGCCACGGATCGTCGACGAATAAATAATTATAGTAAACGACAATGCGAAATGTAAAGTTCGTATAATCAATAAAGAATGATTTCAACGTGCTAGGTAACTAAACGTATCGTATAAACTATAAATAACATAACGAAACGAAAACGAAAAAAAATTAAGATTAAAAAGACGCTGCAAAAAGACGACGAGAACGTCTGAAACACAATTCGAAAAACGCGGGTTCTTGCATCACCGACAATGATCACGCACTCGCGGATCGCACTGTATGTAAGATATTAATTAATAATAACACGTAATAATACAATAATAATACGTAAATACGTAATTACTAATTACATCTTCTAATATATTGAAAATTGAAATCAATTTTATTTTTAGAAATGACCTCGTCAGTTGATAGTTTTCGTTGAGTGTAATACATTCAAGTCTATATAGTATATACATTATAATAAAATCTTAAACATCTCACCAATTCACTTTTCAAAAAGATTACAATTCACAAATAAAAAAATATCAATCAAAGTATTACAATAATATTCCATAGTTAGTGCCTACGTATTACGTAATAATGTTAATATAATAGGTATGGTAAAGGTAATTGGTAATACAATATTATTTTGTGTTTGAGTTATAAATAATAGTGAAAACTCAGATGACTCAGAAGTACAGAATAGTTTACATTTTACAATGTTACCATTAAACGATTAAACACAGATATAATAATATATATAGTACAGTAGGTATGACTACAGCAGCAGAGATATCATTTGATTTATTTTAAAATAAACCTTTACTAACTTCCAATTAATTATAACGATTTGGGTTTACCTATTTATAAGTTTTTCTATGAAACAACACTAAGTATTAACCAACAAATTGTCAAAACTGATCTGACTAGGTACGAGGTACCGGGCATATTTATTGTTGTACAATATTTTTCTGTTTTCTAATCGATTACCTAATTTATGAATTGTGGGTTTGTTTTTACATTATTTAACGTTTGATCTCGATGTTATTTGCTAATAATGGGTCGTACTAAATCGTCAGTAAATAAATATTTTGATTACTGTGGACCGTCTGATAAATCAACATGCAAAGAATGTTCAAATGAATTACAAGTAAGCAATTTTTAAATAACTTTATACTAATTAGTAATATTATACTAGCTTGAGTATTTATTATATTGTTTTCAAATATTTTAGGGTAATCATGCATCAAATTTAAAAAACATTTGAAACAACACGAGGAATTATATGATGAATTTATAGATAATCAAAGTCAAATTACTCATAAGTCAAATAAATCTCAAGTGAAAATAGATGTACTACTTAGGTCAAGCTATGAAGTTAAAGTAAACATTACCCCAAAAAAAGTAATTGATGCATGTGTGGAACTTGTTAGCTATTAGTAGCCAAAAACAACGACACCTTTAAGATGGCAGATGTTGAAAAATTGGCGCACGTGGCTATGGAGTATGGGTGCAGTTACGAAGAAGGATTGGGAGCAATGTGTTGCACACGCCGAAAAATTTCAAAAAAAAGATAATGAAAAATAAACTATGCGGGATGATACATTAGACCCAATTATTATTGCTTTACGAGACGACGACAGCAATTGGGGTGATGAAGAGGATGACAAAGACATATATGATGGGAATATTTAGTTTGATTTGTTTAGGTTTTATACTTTTATGTATTTTTTATTATGTTTTTTATTATTATTTTTATAATAATTTGTATTTAACATGATTTCCATTGTATAATGGAACTAATTTTGTATTAAATAGCGCAATGGTTAAAGTTTAATCAAAGTTGTTTATTCGTGTTGCATAATACGTTATTATAAAATGTACATACATTAAATTTAAGAATTCAAAATACGCGCGCTTATTTTCATTATTTTTCGAAAATATTACAGACATTCCCATTCTCATGGTCACGACCAAGGTTCGTATAAGGACGAAGGCGGCGGATATAATAATGTTATATGTTGCCCTGTTGCTCGGAGGGGGAAACTTGGGCGGCCGAAAAACACGGCAGAGCGATGTTATAGTAAAAGGAACGATGAGAGGCGGATCGGGGGGAATATTTTCACCGAATCCCAAACAAAAATCGGTAAAAAAAAAAAAAAATAGTAACCATTTTCGCTGTACATTTTAAGATATTTAACCTTAATCCGCATATTTGTGATCGATTGATACACATTACGACTTATCATGTTCAGCTGTTTGCGGCTGCCTGTAGAGCTGGGCAAAAAAACGACGCGAATACTCGTCTAGCACGACGCAGCAAGATGTTGCCACGTATTTATATGTTTCGCCGTCGCCCCAATTCGCATTTTTTTTTTCTTTACTTGCATGTCGGGTCTAACCCGACTGATAAACTATTGATACCGCGGACGAATTCTGGGGCCGGCAAGACGTGCTGATGTCACGGACGTCTAACCGGAACCGTTTCGGCGATAACGTTTCACCCGTCGAGTAGTCGATGGTGGTGAGGGTGACGGTACGGCGGGACCAAGCCGTTTACGGTCCCGCCGGGAGTCGCAGATGTCTGTTGCCTTCAACGACCGCCAGCAGCCGACGAGTGCCCACGATCCTGGTGCACGCCGGCCGGGTTATGTTGGTCACACCTGACAGCCGTCGGCCCGTCCCGGGGCAACGGGGCTGGTACAGTTTTCCCGATTTTGATAACAGCGTGATATCACTAAAATCAAATTTCGGGAGATCGGTTATGCCAGCCTTAGAAAAATAAATTTCCCATATTATAATAATAATAAATAAAAGTTAATAACCCTAGCCAACGTAGCCAACGTTAAATTACAAAAATTCCCATTAAGAATAAAAAACATACAAAAATATAAAATATAAAAACCTAACTACTGCTTATCAATTATAACTACATGTTATCAATCACTTTGCCAAGTCGAATCTCTCAACTCAGCTCAGTGAAATGAGTTGAATCAGAGAGTCAACTCTTCACAACTCTTTTATATTTCAACCTAAAAATTCAATTGAACTCTTGATTAGCTCAACGAATCCTACCTACTTCATTTCATAATGTTCATATACCTCATATGATTATAATCATAAAGCAGGATATTAATAATCTTACGCTAAAAGGGGAAATACTTATTGAATGTATTCCAATAAAAAAACAATTATTGAAAATCAAGTAAAAATTATTTTACATTTTATAGGTACCAATGTATAATATATAAATCATTATTATTTATATACATAATATAATATGACACAAATACAGCTTTTGAATGTTACTGGTCAGATATGAAAATAAGTTGAATACAAATTATAAATTATAATTAGGTACTTTAAGGTCATAATTTTGTATTACGCCGAGTACCGGGAAGAGTCGAGTTTTAAATATAACGTCGAATAATTGGCCATCGAGCAATTATTTTCCAAATACTCGGTATAACTGTAATTATAACCATTTTTTTTTTTAATAACAACTATTATTTTGGTAAATATATGTATGGTTTGTACGTTTTATTGTAATTATTATCTTATAACTAAAAAGATTAAATTGATGTGTATAGAAGTATATATATTATTATGTTACTAAAACATCACTTTATCGTCTGTACAGAACAATGTTGGTAAAAAGTTACATACCGAGAAAGTATAAAAACTTGATGTCTGAACATTATGGCTCTTTGAAACTGGATTTTCGAATTTTTGAATGTGTAAGATATTGACAGGTATATATAACGTAAATATATAATGTAAATTTTTAAATTATAATAACTTGAAAGGTTATATATAAATATGATGGATTTGAAAATTGTACTTCTAAAAAGATAAATGTGATAAAAACGTACACAGAGAAAATGTCACCATAATGATCTCTTATGTATACATTACAATATTATATACCTATGTTACATAGGCTATGTATAAAAATGAAAAAAATAACGAAAAGTAAAAAATATGAATTTAATTATGTAAAAATAAATTGAAATAAGTTGAATTATATCATTTATATGTACCTAATGTAAACAATTATTAATTAGTCATTACTACAAAAAATATGTTATTATTAATATTATGTATACTATTGTAATGATATGCAGTATCATTTATATACAAAAATGTTATGATTTAATAAATAACGACTCCTTCGGCACACACACAGAAAACAAGCAATAAAAAGGGACAACAATCTAACGGTTCCCCATTGTCAATAACTAGGTCAACCTTCATGGGAAACCGCCCTTTGGTCAAAAGAACCATCCCACCACACAGTCAGATCGCTCTATAAAAGGTCTTCAGACAACCCTTCTTGGGGGCTCTCCGTTGTAAGTCGTCAGTGCGGGGCTCTCCGTTGCAAGTCGTCAGTGCGGGCGCACCGACTTCCGGAGTCCTCTTTTTACTTTTACGCAAGTATCATTTTTAATAACATTTGATTTCTGTGTGAGTGTCAAAGTGTCCAATTGCAACCCATTAACGACTTTGCACATTCATTTGATCATTTCCTGTAATCCTACACCGTGAGCGGTATGAGTATCAACGGCCGTACAACGAGGCGGAATCAGGTGAGTGATATAATTGTAATAAGCTTGTGAGACCTACAGTCACCTACATCGGCTCTCGGACCTTTGTAACCTTTGTAACAAAAACTGTTATAAAACACAATAATAGAATACCAAACAGATGAGAATTATTAAATACATAATTAACTTTGTATTTAAAAGTGGTGGACTTAGGAATAATTGATTCTGGATCGAAATTTAAGATTAGCTTTGTACTCTAGAAATATTTTTCCAAAATTTAGGATTAATTAACAAAAATAGGACAAAAACAATGAAAGGTACCTATGTTAAACAAGAATGATATTTAAATTTTTACATATTATTAATTCATCATTGATTTCAAATTTAAATTAATATTCGCTTCTACTCTTCTTATTAGGGTGTATCAAGAGAGGAGCAAAAAGAGCAGTTGCTCCAGTTGGCAAAACATTGAAAGGCAACAAAAAAATCAATACTACTTATTGTTTTAATTATAATTAAATAATATTGAGTTAAATAAATATTATATAGTTATTACACTATTCAGAAACTTAAAATGTCAGAATAATGTAAATACATACCTACCCATCATTGGAATTTTTATTAAAAATTAATTGGGTGTATGAAAAATGCTAACAGTAAAAAATTAAACTAACAGGTTACCAATCTATATATTTCATACAATAATATTAAAAAGGGAAGCAAATTAATGTTTGCTTCCATACTATTAATTGTCCCTAAAAATGGGTTATACTATCTAGTGTCTACAGAACATTTATCTTATTCAAGTACAAAGAAACACCATTGTTTATACAGTGAAGTATGTTTGGCTTTTCAAACTTTGATTAAAATATGCAATAATACTGACTAACATTCACATTTTAAAATTCTTGAATTTTGTTTAAATAATTTATAATGTATAGGTATATCATAATAAAAGTATGCACAGAGAAATACATTAGTATGACATTATATGTCCATAACTTAATACAATAAGAATGTGTTCTACATAAATATTATAGATATTTTAATTTAATTTGTGAAGAAGCTGTTCATTACAGATAGCAATCTGCCATTTATAGTTAAAATATTCAAAATATGTTAAAAGTTAAGTTTATCTCTAATTTATTTATATATTTATTTATTTATTTTTAAGTGTTTTATTCTGTGGTGTTAACAATTATTTATCATACATTAGTACTAAAATAATTATCTTAACAAATGATTAAATTTATTAGTACCTATTTAAAAAACTATAAACATATGATTTATAAGAATAACTAATAGGTAATCATTTCACAGAATTATTTTATTGTTTTTTCTAAACACATACATCAATGCTTAATATAATTTAAAGTACATATAAATAAATATAATAATTTCTTACACCAATATACTTGTGAAGTTATAAGTTAAAAGTAAACAGTTAAAATTTATTTCATAAAAATCTATTTACTGGATTAACACTGAATACTTTATAAAAATTATTAAAATTATCCCTAATTTTGTATCATTCTTTAAAAAATTATGTAGAATTTAAAAAAATTATCATAATTAAGTTTCAAGTAAAATACATTTCTGAACTGTAAAGCAGATGAACAAAAAACTTGTTAAGTCTTGAGCTACCAGTCTAAAATATATACACTAACCTATCAAATCAAATAAAAAAATTTATGAAAATAATCTGTGTCTACACTAGTATTATATTTATGACCAATATATATATATATATATATATACATACTTATACATTTTATTATAACTATAACCATAACATTTATTACTTACTGTACTTTTTTTAAATTTTATTGGGTGGCAATCATTTTTTGTAATTCAAATTGTAACATAAGTTTATATAAAGCTGGATCAGCTTAAATTTCTAATTGAGTATGTGTATCATATTTGTCAGATAAAATGTTAACATTTTTATTAAAACAGAATAAAATATATATTGAATATTTTCAAGAATTTATTATTATTCAGATAGCTATAATAGGAACATTAAGATTAAGAAATAATAAGAAATAGTATGGAGCACATAATATTATAAAAATATATAGATATTAGATAGGTATAAAGTATTAAAATATATATTATTTGATTAATAAATTACAGAAATATGAAGATTCTAATATAATTATCTGGATCAAAATTAAAAACCGAAAAATATCTTAAGACTCAATAAATTTGAAATTAATCATTAAATATCAATAATTTTTTACAGTACATATTCCATTGACTTAACTATTGTTTTTAAAATCCAAATAAGTTAAAATCTGTTTTTTTTTTTTAATAAACATTCCTTTAAAACTTTTATAGTAAGTACTTAGTATCAAAAAAATGTATTAATTAATAGTATTAATCAATACATTGGTAGAATCAAATATTAATATCTTAAATTTTTGATAAATTATAGTACATAGCACGGTCTTAGAAGATCTTCTAAGATCGTGGTACATAGTATAAATAAACTATGATATAAATCATTGAAGTATGATCAATGAATTAAAATAAAATAATAAACGATAAAAATCTAACTTCACCGATTAAAAGTTAACTAAACAGGGTTTTATTTAATAGAAAACAAAATTTCTCAGTATATATTTTTCGAAAAATTACTATTGGTATGAAATCAATAATTTATTTACTCATTTATATACTGGATAACGAAACGGGAATTGGGATTTTATTTACATTTTGGAGGTTGGCATTAGCTTTTTTTTTTGGTTCTTATCATGTTTGCTGTTATCAATCGTTATCAAAATCGGGAAGACTGTACCCGTCCCATCATGGGTTAACTCGGTTGGCGTCGTACCCGCTCTCGATCATGGTGGTATCAGTGGTATCACAGCATAGATAAAATCGCACGACGCACGTACCGCCATACTGCCCACCGACAACCAATGTCTCAGCACTAGTGATGGGAATAATCGAATGATTTTAATAATCGAATGATTAGTAATCGATAAATTTTATAATCGAATGAATCATTCGAATAAATCATTCGAATGAATTTTTCCCTCGAATGATAAATAATCGAATGCTTTTCTTATCTCACTAGTCACTGCCCGTTTTACTACTAATTTTATCATTCGAATGTTTTATTCGAACGATTTTACATTGCATTGCTTGAACTGGTTATATAAATAATTAAATGATTATCTACAAGAACGTGATCCCATCACTACCTGTAACTGAGAGCTACCTAATGAGATATAGGTACAATGGTACTATTACTATGTACACCATATTATATTATATTACTTATTGTGCAGTAGTTAGTTACTACTACTCTAGTATACGGATAGGAAAAGTAAAATTGAGATAAGAAAAGCATTCGATTATTTTTACTACTAATTTTTATCATTCTAATGATTTTATTCGATTATTTTATTATTCAAATGATTTTTAAAATAATCGAATTGATTCGATTATTCAAATAATCGAATGATTCGATTATTTCATTCGATTATTCCCATCACTACTCAGCACTATCGCGTCCGCCGTCGTGCAGTAGTCCTGTTTGTTCGCGTCATTTCTGTATTTATTTTTTTCCACCCCTAAACTCTCGCCGCGTTTCTTACGGTTGCCGCCAATATATAATATCGCTCAAGTGTCGGACGAGCGGACGGACGACAACGTTCAGCGCATGCAAACCTTACATTTTACGACGTGTTCCGTGATGCGTACGCACAGAAGCGGCTGTCGATGTTTACCGCTGTGATTGGTACGTTTTGAGCAGAAGACTTTCGCATCCATGTGAATTCCCGGCAGTGGCAGTCGCTGACCACCGTCCCCTACGTATTTGTCGCACATTCGCTTGCCGAGAGCTGCGATCTGCACCTCTCACTGGCGAACCACTGCGATTTTCAGAGGACAGTCCGTCCTATCGCGGCCACAGCGCTGCCGTCAGATTTCCCGCTCAAGTACGTACCGTCGAGTTTTTTTTTTTTTCATCGCGTCGTATGCGAACAACGATTCAACGTTAACGTTGAATGACATATTGTACTTAGGAAATAAATAATGAAACGCACCGAAGATACTTACGTGTTTGCAACCCTTTAATCTCGCGGTGATCTTGATTACGCTGGAATAATACTGTTTTGGTCTTGGCATGTATCCAATCGCCGCCATGACCCTCTGACGGTTACTGATTTGATATGTTTACTCTTTCAGTACTCTTGCAGTTGTATGTTTTCGCTTAGTTGAGAATTAAATACTGTCAAACAATCAACGCTAATCGATTTTGTTTTTAGCAAAATGCCTTGTATTCGGATAATACATGCAGTCTACTGATCAGTGATTAGGTTCATTTTATAGTACATATCTTCATATATGTACATATTCCCTGAACTAATGTCATAAATGCTTAACAAAAGTCACTTCTGTAAAAATGTGTCATGTAGGGAGTGATTACCATGTTTCTGAATTGTATCTCTCGTTCTGATATTTGCATTAGTGCGAACCGCTCTTAAATGCCTTACATGGCTTAGCATTATATTGCAATGATGATTTAAGCAAAAGACTTGAAAATAATTAATTATATTGTTTTACTTTTTTCTAGGTATCAATGATGGATAAATTAAATACTAGGAAATCTTCTAATTTAAAAGTAAGTATTAAAATACTTGTATTATAGTAGGTATAAAGAAACTGAAACTTATGCATTGACATAATCTAATGTACTTTTGAAAATGTTATTGTATAGCTAAACTGTCAATCTCATGATACATAATTTATAATACTAAGATGTGTTCTCTTTTATTTCAAGACAACAATATTATTAATTAGTTGAATTATGAATTTTACTTAAAAAACTACTGTGCGGAAAAAGTAGTATTATAATTATTTACTTACCTATATAATATTACTTGAGACAGGGGTTCATAAAAATGTTGCACTGTGGTGCCCTAGGGACATTAAAATTAGTTCCAAAAAGGACACCAACAGATTAAAAGTATGGGAACCGCTGACTTAAGACATTATTTATGAGTCTTTAGTCATTAGTGCTTGGGAAACAGACCTATTTAATTGAATAACATTAAATCTATTATAAAAAAAGTAGTTTACTGAATGATAAAACAATAATATTTTAATTATGTTTTAATACCAACAAATACATAATTCAGGGTTTGGAACCTATTAGATTTTTTGGTTAAGGTTGTTAAATCAATTTTTTTAAGGGTTCCGGTTCCGGTTTTCTAAAAAACCTTGGGGTTCTATAACCAGTTAATATCGGTTCTGAAAAATATCGGTTACTTTTGGTTATAAGAAGAAAAAAAGTGGATACTGGCCACTGTTGTATGTGGGTATATTGCAGCATTTTTATGAAACAAGTGTTAGGTTAGATAAAAATGCACATAATTCATTCACTAATTTGATAACAACATATAAAATGGATTTTCCTATCTACTTTAGGTTTAACAATGTTGAATAATATACCCCTATAATTATAACTATGTATTTTCCGACTAAAGGTTTATTTGTATGATCTGAAATCTGATAATTAATGTAATGCATTAATATTTCGGGTCCTACTATTTGGCCAAAATCAATACCAATAAATTACCTAATTATTATGCATTACAGTTTACACAAGACATTCTTAAATTACACATTCAACAATTTGACTTTTATTTTCCTGAACCAACAAACATAAAATAGTCATTACTATTAACTGAAATTAACCCTTTCATAATTAAAGTTACGGTTAAGGTTAGGGTTTTTCATTTTTTTTAAATAATGTTTCCGATTTCTGTTCTGGTTACTAAATTTTAAGGTTAACCGGTTCCAGAACTGATTCATTTCGGTTACAGTTCTGGTCCCTGACATAACTATATAATTTAATTATGAGATAAATAGTAAATATTTATTTTAGACATTTTATTAGATATCTTAGTCCTGCCTAGGGCTGTTCATATTATTTATTGAACCACTTGATTATTAAATTCATGTTTTACTCAGTGTTTTTATTGATTGAAAATTAATATTCAAAATGATCAATTGATCTTTTTAATGACTGATTAATCCACTTTTCAATGATCAAAAAAATTAACAAATACAAACATTAATTTTATAATATAAATTATAATAATGTAGGATATTCAAGTATATAACAGGATCCATCTTTCATTAAAAATTTGAAAAATAATTTACTTAGTTAAGAACATCGGAATACCTTTAGCTTTAGTTAATTGTTAAAGGAATAATTAATAATAATAACTTAACTTAAATAATTTAGTTAGTTTTTTTTGGTGGCCGGTTAAAATATCTCCTATAGCAATATATATTTTAATCAATCAGAATATCAAATTTTTGAATATTTGACAAATCAGAAATTTGATTATCTACAATTAATCGCATTGAGTTAAAATAGTAAAAATAATTGTAATAATCAAATAGCCGTAGTCCTGCCTCTCTAGAATTGATACTCATGAGTCATGACATACCGTATAATTTTGTTGTTCTCAGGGTGTTAATGTTATATGTTTATGTTGACAAAACATTTAATTTAAGGAATTGTATCAGTTCAATAACATATTAATTATATAGATACTATTAAATTATGTATTTGGATTTTTGGTATACTTATAGGAAGTCGATATCATTGTTCTGTATGGTAACAGCTTAAATGCTAACAATAAGTACATGAAAGGTCGCTTAGAATGGATTGTAGTCGGATTTTTCATACTCGATAATTCAGCTATTATATAAAGATAAACCGATTTTTTGCTTATTTTTTTTATTTTTTTTATTTACTTATAATAAGACATTCCTAACCTATAAAGCTATCTACATCTATGGATAATTAAAATTTTGCCTATTGTGTTATATATTATATAGTAAAAATATTGCTTACTTTTTGATGAAAAACTTTTTACGCTTGAGATAATTCGTTTTCTTTTAGATCTATAAATGGTATGTTATATAATACATCATTGAATAATTACCTTATTGTTTTTTTTTTTTAAAGTATTAAATAATTAGTTATTCGTCAGCAATTAATAGTATGTATATCATAAATTTTTAAAATTTGTATACTTAATTCTGAAATATTATGAAAAAGATTTCTATGTTGGTATCACTGAACATATCTCTCTAACTAACTGTATACACCTAAAGCTTTTTCTTATCCACTTTGGTTGTTTGGTACTTTTGGTACTTGGTTTTTTCATAATTCAAGTTCAAAAAAAACCTTACTCTTAATGATAAGTTGAATTTATAATTTTATTTGTAACCAAATACTCTTTTGCTTGTTTAGACTAGTATTTGTAAAAATGTATATTATAAATCAAATTGGTAGTGCTCATTCATATTAAATATGTATAAAAATTAATTAAGTTCTTAATTAACATGTATGTAAGTCTTGAAATTATAATAATATACTATTCAATGTTGTACATACTCTTAATATAACAGAATATGTATTTAATGTTATCCATTGTTGACCTCTATAGTTGGAAAAACTATACTTATGCTATATCAGGGGTGGCCAACCTTTTTCTTTATTGTGCAAAATAATATATACAAATTTGAGAATGTGCCTTAAAAAATATTTATTTATTTACATATATAATATATATGAATTTAGGTTTTAGATTTTTTTCATATGTACTAATTTTATGACAGTTCAATTGCAATGTTTTTTTTAATGATTATATTGAATTTTCTTGATGGATATTATCTCTTTGTAATTTAGTTGAAGTTTAGTTGAAGATAGAAGCATTAAATTTCTTAAATGAGAATTTGTTAGTTTGGTTCTGTATTTATTTTTAATAAAAGTCATCCGTGAAAAACTTTTCTCACACATATCTGTAGAGCCGAAGTACCATAATAATTCTCGTATCGGGAACTTCCACTGCGCGATAATAATAATCTAATTTAATAATATTTTTATTAGAAATATTTAAGAATAAGATTATGTTATTTTATCTGACACTGGTGTGCCATTCAATAACAACAAATGTGCCACAAATGGCCCGCGTGCCGCAGTTTGGCCATCCCTGTGCTATATAGAATTTAGTTTCTTGCTTTTGTTCTGTTTATAAATACAATAAGATGGCTCCTGCATTGTATATTCAAACTTTTTTGTTATCATAATCTTAATATTTATGTTTGTTAAAAATAACTTCACAGTAACCAATTTATGTTATAGAAATCTGATGAACTTTTAAAAACAGAAGAACATTTTATTGGATTTGATATAAATGATGAAGTATCAACCCATTTAAAAAATAAAATACGATGTAAGTAGAATATCGTTAAATTTAATTCTCAAATAGTATTTTAAAAGCATGTCAAGCTTATAACATTCAAATAATTTGTTTAGGTATAAAAAAAGTAGTTTGTGAAATAAAAGGCATATCTATGGGAGAGGATGAAGAAGGTAGTCCTATTGTCCATAACAATTGTGTTAATAAGAAAAAACACTCCCGATCAAGTGGTAAAAAATTTATTTAATACGTTTGTAGACATTAATTAATTTATTATCTTAAATATTTTTAAATTATCTTTACTAGAAACAAATGATACTAAACACAATTGAAGTTCTAATAAAAGAATTAAAAAAAATAATGTACGCACTGAAGCAATAGAATCTTTGAAATCCAATGCTCCGCCAAGTTTGAGTAAGTGTTTAACATTTCATAAAAGTATTGATATGAGATGGTGACCAAATGTTATTCTTAATTTATAATAAAATAAAATCCCTTTGTCGACTTCAAATACATTGGGATCTCTTAAGTCTTATTAATAATTAACTTTCATCAACATCGGAGAGTTTCTACTCTGGTGGGCATGCCTGCCGGCCCTAGGTACTGTAGAAAAAATGTAAATCATAGTCAAATAAATTAAAAAATGCAATAACTTCATTATAATATTTTTTTTTGTTATAGCTTGTGAGAAAGTTATAAGAGTAGGTATTAAACTTAAACCTATGACTTAGTCCTATGACAAATCAGTTGGAATATTAATGCAAAAAAATTTAAAATTTTAGTACATAATTATCATGTAAAGTATAGACAAGTTAAGAAATTACCCTTCAAATTGATTATATATTTTGATATTTTGAAATTGTCAAATAAGAGAAGGTTTATTTTTATATATTATGATAATAATAATTTGTTTAAATATTCTTATAAACACAGCTTTTTTAATAATGGATCAAATATTTTAAATATATTCAATTTAAGGTGATTAACAATGTTAAAACTTACATATATTTATTTACCTAATCTTATTATTATTATTAGAACTTACATCTCCAACATTCAACCTCACTTTAACATCTAAATCTCGTCGTAGTGCTGGACGAAAACTGAATGTTGATATTAGCGATCAAATTTTTAAACTTCCTTTTGAACGTGGTGAGTAAAATTAACTAGTTTTGAGTGTATATGTTATATTTAATATGAGTATGAATTATTTTTAAGGATGGAAACGAGAATTAGTATATAGAACTACTAGTGATTTTTCATCTATGAATCAGGCTAATAGAAACAGTGATGTATATTACTATTCTCCAAATAATCGAAAGCTTCGGTCATTAAGAGAAATTCAAGAACAATTGGATTTATCACCGACTGAAGAAAACCCATTAACCATAGAAAGTTTTACATTTATAAAACAACCTATTGGCATTAATGACCGATCAAAAGAATTAATAAGAGAAGCAAAAACTAAATTATCTAAAGTAATTAAAATAACAAAAACTAACTTATAATTAAAAGATATGTTTATTCTAATTCAATATGTTAAACATTTCAGGTATATCCATTTGTTCCTGTTACCGATCGACCAAAGAAAGTAAAAACACCTGTACGGCCTTTTGATTATGAATTGCCAGATAATGAGAATAAAAAGTCTGCAAGCAAAATGAAAATTGTTTTTAAAAAAGCTAAGATGTCTAAATCAAAATCAAAAAAAGATAAAAGTAAATATATTTTATATTAGAAATTTTTAATTTACCTGATGTTCAACATATTCATGTATTAACATATACTTTTTCATAATTTTGGTTTTGAGATAAAATAATGGTAAATTTTTAGAATTCCTGGTGATTAAAAATAAAAATCTCTATTTTATTCTGTATAAAATATGTACATTAAATTAAGAATTATATTTAGAAAAGTTTCTCATTTTCACACACACACACATATATATATATATATATACAGTGAAACCTCCACTAACGGACACCTCCCAATAACGGACACCTCTCAATAGCGGACGTTTTTTTGGAAACGGGGACATTTTCACTACTTTTCAATGGGACAACCTCCGAATAGCGGACATTATTTTTATCTTTATTTGAAAATAATACATATTCACATTCATATGTACTCTCGTAATAATGTAATTACGATAACAAACTCGTTATGTGACGATAATTTTACGACAAATTTGGTTATCGGTGAAATGGTTATGACTTATGAGTTTTATGACAAAAGTATGTCAGTTAGTGACGGTTTTCGACGCGATGACTACGTTAAAACGAAAGCGGTTGTCGATTCGCGAAAAAATTGACATTTTAGATTACCGTAAAAACAACGGAAACGTAGGAATTCGTGCACTCGCAGAAATATTTCTAGTTGAAAAAACACAGATTACGGATATTGTGTCTAACTCAGTAGAAATTTATAAAGTGTGGTTCAAAATGGAAACGAAGAAATTTATGCTTTATGAATTTAAAAAATGTATCCCTCTGAATAACGGACAAAATATTGGTGACCAAGAGTGTCCGCTATTCAGAGGTTTCACTGTATATAAAATCCATTTTTTACAGCTAATTCAGAGGTGCCTTCATCTATACCAGAATATATAGCTGAAGATTGGCAAGCTATTCAATCTAGTGTAACACCTAAAACGTCGTCACCAAAAGCTGATGATGTTGAAATAAATGTTGCACTTACTAAAAGACGGTAAACTATTTATTTTATTTCATATTTTGCTTGAATAGTTGTTTGATCAATAGTTGGTTAATTGACTTTAAAAATGTAATGCATAATTAAGGGGTTGTTATCCTTACGCTTCCTTCATATTCCTTCCTCAATCAAACCATATTCGTAAATGGATAAAAATAGGTTGTCAACATCAGATGGGGAAGTTGTCATGCAGACCCCATGTGGAATACGTTGTCCCAACAGCGATGAACCAGCCACATTGATGTGTTCTCAATGCCTGGTCTACTATCATCCGGCCTGTGTCAATTTAAATGCTAGTCTAAAAATTGTTGGTTATGTATGCATAGTAAGTGGATATTTAATATGTTTATAGATTTCATTTTTAAACTTAAATAATTATTATGTACTTTTTGCTTACCCTTCCCTACTATTCTAGAATTGTCGATCTGATATGTGTCTAAAAAATAGGCAAGTAGAGCTATCTCATACTGTTGTCGTTGGTACTCCTGAACCAGAACAGTTACGAGTTGAACCAATTCGTATACGTCAAGTTCATCAAGCATCAGACACACCTAATTTTATTATTGATAGAACATCTTTTATCAATTCTGAAGAATCCAATTCTGAAAGCGATGATCATAGTGAAGAAAATAACACTGTTTTAAATATGGTAACATGTCAAGGAAATGTCATTGAAACCTCTATGGTCGATGGAAACTTTCACGAACAATATGTATATGAAATGAAACAAACACGAGGACCTAGTTTGATGACCTGTGTTGTTCAAGAGCCTAAGTATTTGGATGAGTGAGTTAATATTTCATTTTCTCATTTTTTAGGGGGAGGAGGGGAGTTGTAATATTGACCAGGCACACAGTAGCATTGGTCATTGGTCTTGTTTGTATGAATGGGAGTAAGTTAATTTTCTTTTTTTTTATTACTTTAATGTTTGGTTGTTTGTTTTCAGATTTGAGCGGAAAGTCTACATACCTAAATTCCTTTCAACCCCTATTTTTATTATTACTTTTTATGTCATACATGTTCTAAGGCCTAGTTTTGTTTGCATGTTTAAAGCTATTGGTCTTTATATGTGCCTGGTCGAGAACATAAAATTACATTTAAAAGTGCTTGTTTTTATTTTAATACCATGAATTAATTGTTAACAAACTCTATTTTTATCAAATAATTATAGAAATCCTGTAGTGAATGGTTCACTTAAGGAAAGCCCTGCTCAAATGACATATATGGAATCATTTAATTACATGGTAAAAGCACTGAGACATGTTTTCAGTTATTTAAAAGTGCAAGAACTTTTATCAGCTTCCCGGGTGTGTATTGCTTGGCATATAATTGCAATGGATAGACTTTTAGTAAGTTACATTTTACTTTAAAAATTAATTTGTTCTATGATGAAATATATATTATTATTTTATCATTGGCCTAGTCATGTAATTTTTATAGTATAAAAAAAATTTTCAGTGGCAAAATGTTCGTTTAAAGAATTCTATGGTTTATGACTGGAATAAATGTGTTGATACAATTAATAAACAAGGTACATATAAAATGTTTGGTTTCATTTTTCTGTGGCAATGAAAGAAGCAACAAAATTAAAGGCAATTGAATTATATAGATGTCCCACTCATGTAGTTGAAGATATAATTTATTCATTACCTCAACTTAGTGTTCTTAGTGCTTCTTCATTAAAGTAATACTCAGAAATACATTAATTTTATTCTTAAATTCCTAATTGTATGTGTTGGTTTTAATTTTTAGAAATCCAAATTCACCTAAAGATTCAAAAAGTCCTAATGAATATATGACTTTAAATTTGGAATATTTAGGACAATTGACAAACCTTACTGAGCTAAAGCTTAAAGGTCCAATTGGAATTAAGTTGTCAAAACTTCCATCATTTGATAAATTAGTAAATTTAAAAACGTTGGTAAGTTAGTTTGATTATTAATCTTTCTGGAAATTACAAAATGTAATTGTTTTTCTTTTTAATTTAGTCATTAACCTCCATTAAAGCATTACCAAATAATTGGTTTAGTAGTTTGGAATCTATTACAACAGGTTTAGAGTTTTTGGAGATTGGTGACTGTGACAGCTTATCAAAAGATTTTGCTAGGGTACTACAGAGATTAATCAATTTAACTTCCTTGAGAGTTGTGTTGGTATATGGGAATATTTTGCTGAAGATGTTTTTATTGTGATTAGAAATCTTGAAAAACTCAGGGTTTTGGAATTGATAAATATAGACTTTAGTTATAGTGTTGAAGACGAATTGGAGAAGTGTTTGGGCATTAAAGCTTTACTGATCATTCCTACTTATATTACCCAAGTTAGTATTTTATTGTGATACTTTTAATCCATTTATGTTTGTTAAATATCATATTGAACTTATATATTATTATTGTTTTAGTCTGCAACTACCAACTGTCACCTTATTGACTGTCTCAAAAAACTCTCTAAAACTTTAACCCATCTTGTTTGGGGAATAACACATGAATTGCTCCGTGTGACAAACTTATTTCTTTCTCAATATGATCAAACTATTGGCTACGCTTTAGAATTATCATGCACAAGAGAACGTGCCAATAACATACCTATACTGAGGAATAGGAATCCCAGACTACGTCCCGGAGAAGAACCTATTCCCGAAAAAGAGAATGATAAAGGAAAATCAGATAACGTTGATATACTTTCTGTTCCAGCTCTTCAGAGATTATTAGAAACCATGATGATTGGTGCTAATATTAAAGTTCTTAAAATTCCTTTTTCAGGGACGACTCAAGTTTATTTAGCTGATCAGTTTAATGATCTTAAAAGATCAATTTAGTGTTTCTATTTTGTATGTAATTTACAAATACAGTTTGAAAAGTTTTTTGTGTGTGACTGATGCGTAAACAATTTTTATACTTTGAGATAATAATGACAATATTATTCAATGTTATATTGTATAATGTTTCATACGATACTATACGTATTTGATGTATTAAATTACTACTGTTAGTTAGGCCTAAATCATAAATTTAATATATTAAGTCAAATTGTAATGATTTTTAAATAATAATTTTTTTTTATTTTATTAATTATTTATAAGTGTACATTTTGGTTTCCATTGTAAAATAAAGAACATTTATGAGGTTTTTGTATAATTGTTTACACTAATTTACACTGATTCACAGATTTATTATCTTTTTAATTAAGAACCATTTTTATAAATCGTTATGTATTTAAATTACTGTATATTATTTTCAAAACCATTATAAATATGTCGTATTAAACAAAAATTGTAAAGTACATTTATATATTTTATCTAATGTTAACAACTGTGTATATATTTCATAAAAATTAAAAGGTAGTAATGATTTAAAATAAAACTAAAATTATTATTTATATTTAATATAGATGTAAAAAAATAATCTTATATTCTTTTATAATTACAGATGATTATTAAATGGTCATTGATTGTGAAAATTATGATGAAAACGAGTTTTGTTAAAAACCTGAAATAACTGAATTGATTCTGCGGTATGACATTTTTTTTAAGATAGATGTTCTATATTTTAACTCTTAATAGATAATCCTATACTTATTTTGGTTCAAACTGACTGAAACCGTACCCAGTAACATGGGCTAATCGATAAAACTCCAGTACAATAACCATTACCAAGCCACTTTGAAATTTGAACATCCATTTAGTCTGGTAGTAGTAATAATCGGTGTTCCTACTATTGCCGTACCACCGGACGTATTAAGAGCATAAATTAATTTTGAAATATATTTTAATTTTCGCCTCTTCCCGTTGTTGTAAATTGTAATTCCTCTTGAACGACTGCGCATAACAAAGTATAATTTGAATAAAATGATGATAACAAAAAGCCATCAATGGGAATATAATGATTTTGATTTATAAAGCCTTGCAATATTTTAAGTGTAACTGCTGTGAAATGAGACTCGTACCTCGTACGGCTCTTCATATTTGCAAGTGCTGTTTGCTAAGTTAAGCATGTCGAAAACTATTGTTTTGCAATTTGCAATATTTGTAAATATAATATATATTATACACGTACATAAGTATAGTTACAGATACAGATAGATAGGTCGTAGGAAGAGTAGCACGTTTTGTAACGATCGCCAATGGGTTTTAGCGGGCAACAGAACACGAGTTGTAGGTATACCTAAACGTATACAAGTTAATAGTAATTGAACAATTATTATAATGGGGTTATGAACGTAGTCGGTATTACGGCGTTGTAATAATATATTATGTAATGGGGCGTTCCCACGAGGCGTTAATCACGACAGTCAACCACGCTTTCCTGAAATACACTTCTGTGTGAACGCATAGTCGTTAAACTTGCTTTCGTGAGGAACGGCACACGACTCAAGCGTGGATAGATCAAACGTGTTTGATTTTCAGTCGTGATATACAGTTTTTTTTACAGTTAAAAAAAATATCAGACAGTGCAAGGTCTGGAAAAGGTACAGATGACATATACAAGCCAAAAGTATTTTGGTTTGATCAGATGAACAGTTTTCGAAACGCGAGGCGTGAACGGCACGAACCCAACCGTGTGAACGTTTTATAAATTCACACTTTCGTGAGTGTCACGAACGAAAGTTGACTAGCATGGTTAACTGTTGTGGGAACGCCGCTTAAAGGTCCTTGGTGCGACATTATTAATCTTATCAGTTATTGACATTGCGCATCATAAAATTATATTTTTCGTTCAATCGAACATTGACACATGACTTTTTCCTGTCGATCGTCATACACTTATAGTCATCTCACATCTGTTGCCCGACATCGTTATCTTTGCTTATCACGCACACGCTGTGTCACTGTCGTCCGAGCGAGCTGTTATGTAGTGACTGCGATTACGGAACGGTGTACGATGTACTGATCTACGGGAATAGTTATGGCTTTAAATTGAACAAACGGATCGGGAACGTGCGAGTGCTATAGAGTGAACGTGATCACCCGTAGTGGCAACCGACATGGTACACCGTGAGGGAACACCAGCATAAGTCGCGTCCACGATGGCCAAGTTTGTTGGTTTCTTATTCCTTTGGTCGTATTTCCTGAACGCTTCGCCGGGGCTCACGGTGTCCGCTCAGTCTTCCATTTCGCCGCTGTCCATGTGAGTTGCAACAATGTCTATCACGGTTTTCGATCGTGTTCGCGTGTACTCATTGATCACCGTTTGTATCGCAGAGACGTGCTGCCCGACGGATGCGAAGAACTGCTGCAACTGTTCGCCAACGAAACGTCCAAGTTCACGCTGTGCGTGATTACCAATGCCCGTCCGATTTCGGTGTGCGAACACTGCGTGAACGAATACAATCAAGTGCTCTTGCAGTATGAAAATATTCAAAGGGTCAGTACAGACGGTAGGATGCACGACGACTTGATTGTCAGGTATTATTCCTAATATCGCCGTGCAATTATTACTGCTTCTTCGTTACAGTTACACCACAATGACAGTGAAGTGGATTGTCGAGCAGTTTTGACCAACATCGATCGGTTGCATGTTGTGTATGCAAGTTATAATTACGTGTTGAACATGTGGGACAAAGCATCATGCAAAAGTTCGTATAACATCTTGACATATAAACCATGTGTACACTTGAACGGCAATTATAAACTGACGCATTTTATTTCATCGTTACAGTGTGTTTGAACGGAACTGCTCTGAATGATAAGTCTAAAACTGTTTTGAAGCTAGGGAAATTTTTTGATGCTTGCGTATCGAATCACATGAATGGTACAACATTCAATTCATCACTTTGTTCTGACTGTCGAGACGATTATCTGAACTTAACTAATTACTATAACACAAATAAAATCAGTAAAGAATTCTGCATGGACATTGTTGATTTAGTAAGTTTAAATTAATAGTCAAAATATTTTTACCCCATCAACATTAAAAATTAAAAATAACATTTGTAATTACATTTAAAGTCTGAGGGTAATATTAATTTGTTATTATTTGGTAATTTGCAAACTCAAATCAGTTGATTGTTATCATTAAAATGAAGTCCTAGCTTATAATATGAATAATATTTTTAAACATAAATAATTAACAGTTTGGCACTTTGACTATCATGTGTAACACAAAACCAATAATATCTTAAATTAAGTTATTAACTTGACAAGTAGTTAACAACAAATAACTTAATATCCAGAAATATTTTATCTGGTGTCTGTTATGTATGTTATTAGTTTTCACCTATTATTAAAGAATTATTGGTTAATCATGGACAAGCATTGCAATACAGTTTTATCTAACTTATCTTACTATACATTTAACAAAAGGTTCTTTGGTGTGGCATACATTAAAATAGTCTATTTTCACCGATAACGGCATAAGAATACATCATTCAATTAAGACTCAATGAATACCCTACTATTAACCTTTAATTTTTAAAATATATAGATTAATACAACACAAGCTGACTGGAGTTTGAAGTGGAAATGTCACATACCCAACTACGATTCTGAATGGTTGTTGTTGGTGATTTCTTTTATCATACTCCTGCTGCCAATTTTATTTTATTTTATTAATTGGATTTCATCTCAGGAAAGGACAAATGAATTACTGTCTCGTAAGTATTTTGTATTTATAATATCCTTAATAAGAATAATAAATAATAACTAATAGCTCATTTGGTCTATAATGATTACAAACACATGATAAACCACTGCAGAAAAATTAATGTTTTTATTCTTTATGGGCAAAGCTAGTACTCTTTACATTTTTTGCTCTGCTTACTAAAAAAATTAAATTTCACATACATTTTCTAACTGTTCAACTAAATTATTGCTTTAGAATATTCCAAATTGTTTAAAAATTGAAAAACTGAAAATTTAATAGCGGTAGAGAGTTGCAACTGGTACCTACTCCCAATTGAATTTGTAACTATTTCATGTGACACTGCAAGCCCCTTCTCCACATACAAACCTCAGGGTGAACATTTTGTAATCTCATTTAAAACAGAAACATAAGTTACACTTTGAAAAATAGAGTTTCCTTACAAATATATGCCCAATTTTGACTCTACCTTTATCGTATCACTCTTAAGTAGTTAGACTTAGATTGTCCCACAATAGAGGGGTGACAGCTGCTACCCCTGAATCCTCTTGAACACTGTAAACTATAAAAGGTAAATAAATTGATAAGATCATATAATATATTAATATATTATATAATTAAAAAGTAATTTCTACGCCAATATTATGTATCATTTCCTCTATAAATTTACAAACAGAATTATAAATGAATCCTTTTTATTTTTTATAGAAAACCGTTGGCGTGAAAGATTTACCAATGATCCAAGATCAACTTCTGGATATGTAGTTATTTCATGAATGAAAAGTTATTTTATTTTTATATTATTTCCATTAGGCATAAACTAGTAACCATTTAAATTTATAGTTTATTATTATTCGAATACAACATAATTGTTATAAGCTGATATTATATGTATTAATGTACATTAAGTTGATTCATATTTCAATTACATAAATTATTCACTGTGATATTTGTAAATCATGAGACCTAAACAATAATATATATATTTTAAAATTAATTATGGTTGGTTTCAAGTTTCTTGAGAGTAGTTTTTCCCCTCCCATTATAATATTATAATATTTTATATATAATAATTATAATATTTATTTTTTATATAATTATTTATATTATAATATTTAAATTATTACTACAATTAAATCTCATTGAACAACATTTTAGTAAAATATAAATATTAAACTAATAACTATAAAATTGAATTTACTTTTTCTGGTAAATTAAAGTGTTTAGGGTTTAGATCTATTGCTGGTTACATCTTCGTTGTGAACAAATTGAAATAAGAAACTACTGAATGTAGAACGGTTTTATAAATAATAATTTATACATTGTTATGCTTCTTTTTGGCATTTTTAAATGAAACCGCATGCTCATATTTCTCATCAAAATAAAATGTCGTTGTTCAATCGATTATATTTTTTATGAAATAATAATTTCAACCAACACTGTTTACTATTTTTAAATAGATAATATTAGAGTTTAAAATGTTTTATGTTCTCAATTCATAATATCGAACCATATTGTTGATATTCATTAAAATTTAATTTTTATCTATATATATAAAAATAAGTGTACATTTTGAATAAATCTTATAGCTCAAGATCCACTGAACCGATTTCGATAAAAATTTCAGGGCATATTAAGATTGATATGTAGATGGTTTCTGTGAAGTTTAAACGCTGTGCGATATGTGGTTCCGGAGTTATGGCCTCTTAAGTTGACGACGTGCGTGCGTTTGTTTCCATGCGATAACGCGAATAGGTTATTATTATTATCTATTAATAATCTGTTATTTATCGACGTCGTAATTTAACAATGAATAATATTCAAGTGTTAAAAATACTCGATTAATCGATTATTCGGATATTTCAATTAATAATCGATTAATCGATATAAATCGATTAACTCGATTATTATAATACTGTTAAAAATACTCGACTAATCGATTAATAAAAATTATCGCACAGCCCTACACGAGACAGCCTTTTACTTTATTAACTTTATCAGCATTCATACATTAACAACTATTTGTACCGAATACACTTTTTTATTCGCAATTCTATAAGATCCTATGTAAACCGTATATAATAATAAATGTATACAGTAGATTCTTGTTATGTCGAATCTCAAGGGAACAGAAAAAAGTTTGAGATATCGAGTTTTATTAAAAAATAAAAAAAATAATATAAATATGTATGTTGTTTAATGTATATATATAATAAATAATATGAATGCCTAAAATACATAATTTAAATACTTAAAATACTGAAATGCCCGAATAAATAATTTTTTTTTAAAAAAATCTGTTATTAAAGTTTGCTTAATATTACTTCTTTCTGCCACGACGTCTTCCAAATTAGATAATGCAGAAAAAGCCTTATCTTCCATACCTATTGTAGTCTCAACAAAATTCCTTAGTGTTTTTAAAGCATGTTTAGCTTGTTGAATTGTAACTTCAAAAATGACTTCCTCCTCATTTTGTGGTTCATCTTCACTCTCGCTGGTATTTTCGATGGTTTCTGATAAAATTTCGTTATCTGTCCATGTTCCACATACGTATACATTATTGTCCATTTCCACATAATGTGAAAAACTTCTGTCGTCTAAATTATGCCGGGTCCACACAGAGACGACACACAAACAAAACAAAAACAAAACACAATCCCAATTTTTTTACTTATCAAATCAAATAAAAAAATTTATGAAAATAATCTGTGTCTACACTAGTATTATATTTATGACAAACATACATACTTATAAATTTTATTATAACTATAACCATAACATTTATTACTTACTGTACTTTTTTTAAATTTTATTGGGTGGCAATCATTTTTTGTAATTCAAATTGTAACATAAGTTTATATAAAGCTGGATAAGCTTGAATTTCTAATTGAGTATGTGTATCATATTTGTCGGATAAAATGTTAACATTTTTATTAAAACAGAATAAAATATATATTGAATATTTTCAAGAATTTATTATTATTCAGATAGCTATAATAGGAACATTAAGATTAAGAAATAATAAGAAATAGTATGGAGCACATAATATTATAAAAATATATAGATATTAGATAGGTATAAAGTATTAAAATATATATTATTTGATTAATAAATTACAGAAATATGAAGATTCTAATATAATTATCTGGATCAAAATTAAAAACCGAAAAATATCTTAAGACTCAATAAATTTGAAATTAATCATTAAATATCAATAATTTTTTATAGTACATATTCCATTGACTTAACTATTGTTTTTAAAATCCAAATAAGTTAAAATCTGTTTTTTTTTTTTAATAAACATTCCTTTAAAACTTTAATAGTAAGTACTTAGTATCAAAAAAATGTATTAATTAATAGTATTAATCAATACATTGGTAGAATCAAATATTAATATCTTAAATTTTTGATAAATTATAGTACATAGCACGGTCTTAGGAGATCTTCTAAGATCGTGGTACATAGTATAAATAAACTATGATATAAATCATTGAAGTATGATCAATGAATTAAATTAAAATAATAAACGACAAAAATCTAACTTCACCGATTAAAAGTTAACTAAACAGGGTTTTATTTAATAGAAAACAAAATTTCTCAGTATATATTTTTCGAAAAATTACTATAGGTATGAAATCAATAATTTATTTATTCATTTATATACTGGATAACGAAACGGGAATTGGGATTTTATTTACATTTTGGAGGTTGGCATTAGCTTTTTTTTTTGGTTCTTATCATGTTTGCTGTTATCAATCGTTATCAAAATCGGGAAGACTGTACCCGTCCCCCGGGGCAACCATAGAAAAGCCATCACACTGCACGACCGTAAACAACAATTCGCGAAACACTCTACGCGCTCCGCGAACGTTGGTTATGTTCATTTGATACAGTTTTGTCGCCGAAGTCATTGTTTGCTGTGTAAGTACTCGTCCATTTCATTCTTAAACTTGTATTGGCTACAACATTCTACCTCCATTGTATACTATTTTCATTTGTTTCATTCACACTGCTTCTAGCCGACTGTGCATGCTTTTAAGCCACGACGTAATAATTGTCCGCTATGATGAGTATGCAACACGGTCCCAGTTTCCAGCGCAGAGCTGGGCCAGGTTTCGAACACAGAGCTGGTCCCAGTGTAGTGTCCATAGCTGGTCCCAGTTTCCAGCATAGAGCTGGTCCCAGTTTCCTGCACAGAGCTGGGCCCAGTGTAGTGTCCATAGCTGGTCCCAGTTTCCAGCCCGGAGCTGGCCCAAGTAATGAACACATAGCTGGTCCAAGTGTTAAGTATACAGCTGAATTTAAAGTTGTGCCCAGTGTTGAACCTATGAATGGAATAACGGAAACAAACAATTTAACATCTAGTGATATATTTAAAGGTATGTTAATTTACTTAAACTTCTTTTATGATAATAATAGATTACTTTTTATCAGAATGCAGGAATCGGTTAGCAGATAAGCACTACTTTGCCTTAGTCTGGTGCTAGATCACTCTTGATTACAATGATAATGCACTAGTCTCTTTTGGTCTTAATCTAAAAACAGTTAATCAAAAAATAAAATCGTGGAGAAATGTTTAACACGAAGATTATCTGTATTATTAAACCAATACATTTTCATTTTTATAACTGAATTAAAATAATTTAAAAACTTAGTAGAACTTTACATTATAATTTCACTAGTCAAAAATTTAATCTTAAATACTGAGTTGAAGTAATTAATAGAAGTGCACATAAGGTCTTGAATTATGTACTTTGTATTTAACATATTTAGGTTGTAGGTTGAATTACGAGTAATATTATTCAAAAATAATAAAGTCTTATGATTAACTTTTGGAAATAATATTTATTTTACACATTATGCTTTAAATTTTATATTTTAAAGCATTTTTATATATAAAAATTTACGTTTAGCAAAAACGCCTATTTACAGGCGTTGTTGCATTTGTGGACTATAAATGTGACCAGGATCCAAGCAATGTATTTATTCAGGATCATATCTCTGATTTAGGGGCAACAATTGCCAAAACTTTTAACCGAAAAGTAATGAATTACATAGTTATTTTTTATAACTTATAAATTTAAACTATAATTCAATTTACTTTAAAGGTAACACATTCTCGCAGGACATACCAATTAGCAACCACACGGAATGTACCTTTAGTATCAATGAGTTGGGTTATTGATTCAATGTTGGCGAAAAAAATGGCAAACACTGCTGATCATCCACCTGAGGATATAATTCAATATATAGATCCACAGTATAGTCCGGTCAGTAACTTCTAATAATTTCATTTATATTTTTAGTCACCAAATCTTGATTTTAGTATATTAAACTAATATTAATTATCAGGAACAAGAATGCAACTATGCTCGTTATCAAAGATACAGTCGAGACATAATGATACGCGTGAAAGTTTGAAAGAAAGATCTGCTTTTGGTGATATATCTATCATACCACAATTTATTGAAGATTCTGTTGCGGTTAGTGACCTAAAATTATTGGTATTGATCCTTATGATTTTTTTAATAGTATAGACATTTTTTATAAATATATAAAATTTTTTAGTTCTCGGGAATTAAAAATAGTTTTGTTCTCAAGAGGTATTGTATTAACAATTTTATATCGTTAAACCTTTTTCTAGTGTTCTTGTGAAAGAAGTATACATGTTTTACAATAATTGTGCAAACAAAAACAACATGCAATAGATACACATATCAACAGTAGTTATTACTGTTTAAATAATATTTAATAGATACCCATACAAATTAAATTATTTAAATTCTTCAACAATACATCTTATTAAATTAGTCAAATCTATCATTAATCCTGGTATAAATTTATTTATTTATCACTTTATCAGTCATTTGATTTTCAATACAAATATTTTTGATTCAATATTTTGTCCAGTAATAATTTGTTATGGTTTAAATATTTTAAAAAAGTATGAAATTAAGTACAAAAATGGACATGTCCAGTTTATAATAACAATGAAAGGAGCCAAAAATTATAACTTTAAATTTTTGGAAAATGCTTTTTTTGTAATTAATTAAATTATAAGAATTCTTCTATACCTGTCTTAATAATAGGACCTGGACATATGTACTGTTTGCGTAATACCATGTATTAATGAATATTTAATTATGTAAGGTAATCTAGTGATGTTTATGTTATAAGACCTGTACCCTTCATGTATTAAGCTATTTATGTATAGTAATCGTTATGAAAACATTGAATGTTTTCAAATTTCTTTCTATATTTTATCAGTTGATCAATTGAATTGTCACTGCATTTATATTTTAATATAAGGAAAGTGTAATTTATAATCCTACTCACCTTATTTAATACTAAATTATCATATTATTAATTGATTGTGGATAATATATATCTTATGTACATGTAATCAGTGTTATATTTGAAAACATCAATATTATGTTATAGAATTTTTATACATTCTTTTAATTTTTTTTCAGCTGGAAAACAATCTACGTCAACAAATTGCTATAGATTCCGATCAAACTCATGAAAATAACATAAATTTAATGTCCAGAGATTCTTCTTCCAATTCCCAATTGTATACATGTAGCCAAGGTGTAGCATTTACTGGATTTACAACAATGTAAAAAATCTATTTTTATACTTTTGACACATGTTACTTTACTGATATTTTTTTCCAACAGTCAAGAAAAGTATTTGAAGATAGTAATGAAAACTTTGGGATTTTGTACTTTTCATAAGAAAGTACAAAGCAAAACCACATTTTTACTTTTCCCATCAAATCCACATATGCTAGATCATACATTAAATATGGTCTGTGCATTGGCTCATGGATGTTATATTGTATCTGACAATTGGGTATGTTCCTAATTATAATAAATTAATTAGTATTTTTAAATCAATTTTAGACAACAAGTTAAGCTATGAGTGATATTTATAAGAAAATTGTATTATTATTATAAGAAATATACATTTATAATATATTCGTGTACATTGCTGTACATTGATAGTTATTGACAATTAATCTTGAATTAATAGATAATTTATTAAAAATAATCAAATTTTCAATAAAATAAATAAGTAAATATTATATACATGTATTTTATTGAAAGTTTGATTGAATTTACTAAATTATTTATTTACACAATATAAATTTGCAATTGTTATTCATTGTAATTGGTGTTTGATATCCAAATGAATGCATAGCCTAAATAATTACTAATTTTATGGTTGTAATATTACATAATTTTTTTATAGATAGAGGATTCAAATGGAATTGGAAAGTTGCTACCTCATGAAAATTACTTGAAATCAGATTTGTGGGATCCTGTCAAGGTAAGCATTTATTAATTTGTATTTTATTAATATCCAATGTTCATAGGGTTTTTATAAAATAATTCTTATTTGAAAATTATTTATTCCTAGGAGTTTCAAGTATTACACAACACTGTATCGCGCAAACCTATTTTATCTTTGTTTCACAATGTTGGTAAAATTTGCATATCAAAAACTTGTGAACCAAATGTAAATAACTTAAAGCGGTTAGTAGGCCTTTGTGGAGGTAAATGTATAGATGTTGAGCGTTCAGCTGATGTTGTAGTTGGCAAGACACCTAATAATAAATACAGGATCATTCATGAAAATTGGATTCTTGAATCCATAACTAATGGAAGATTACTGTCAATAAATGAATTTTGAATTGTAATAACACCCAAACTTTTCTGTCTGTTGTCTGTAACTCCAATTTCACCGATTTGAGGTTTTTTCTCATTGGGGATTTGGGTCATCAAATTTTTATTATTTTTATATTTAAATTATATAATTTGGTATTAATTTTATGTTATTAATGTGAAATATGTTATCTAATCAATAGTGCTTTTTTAATTTAATTTATTTTTGAACATAAATCATTTTTGCTGATAATTTTAGTGAGACGCTCATTAAAATTTTTAATTAAACTTTTGAGTTTGTTGATATTTTGGATCATTTTACCTTTCGATGTTAAAAGATGCCCGGTTAAGAGTTTGTTTGATATCTTGTTCCATTTAATTTGAGATACTTGTTTAAATTTTACTTGCATTCTAGAGCTACTTTTAAAACAATTTTTAAAAATTGGATTGTATTATATTATGCATATTATTAGTAACATAAAAACCTAATGACCAATATAATTACCAGAAATTATAGCATATGTATTTATTTAGACAAAAATATCTGCAACTTTACGGAAAGTTTTAATTTATAACTGAATTGTTCATCAAACATATTAAGTTTTTTTTAGTTGTAATTTCCTTGATCCACATTTAATAAATATATAATATGTAGCCCATGATAAAAAAAATTTTACCTCTGCTGTGTTACATAAGTTCTCATATAACATAATAATTTAATATAAATAATGTAACCAAATATCAGGAAATAAATTGCATTTAGGTTTACTTCTGTTTTTCCCACATTTAATATTTTGCCTAAGATTTAAAACCTTGACCTTAACCTTTAAATGTTTGCTACACTGCCATCTATATAAGGTAGTGAACAAAATTGATTAATTCTTAATTTTCCTTTTTTTACCAAATTAAATTGACCTAACTTAACCTCAGTTAAAATTGAATATAATCATTCCATGACTTAACCTATGCAGAAGCTGTTATGTACGGTCTCCAAAATTTAGCTTTGTTTTTAAAGCATTAAAACAGGATTTAATTTTAATTATAGTCCTCAAAAAATGCTCAACAAATGAAATGTCCATTCAATTATGCTTCTTTATATTTTTATTTTTTGGTATTATTTTGTAGTTAATTTTTTTTATCTTATTTAAATAGTACAGACAAACTTGAAACTTCATTTAATTTTAACTGTAGATTGGCTCTTAGTAGTCTCATAGTAGGTAAGTTTTATACGTTCAGAGTACTAGTAGTGTATAGTGGTATAGTAGCAGATATTAAAGTATAAAAAGTATTATTTAATACATAATAACTATATAAAAAATATTCTTTTTTCCTACATCAATGTGAATTTACTAAATGTTTTTTCTTCCTTATCATTTACCATTTTAGACTTTGGACAATGATAATATGATAAAATGTGTGATGAAGGAATTAGCAAGTTGCATTTTATATGATCTTAATAATTACTTTTTTTTTTTGTATTCGCTCTTTTGGTATCATGTATGTTACAATTTTGATAACAAATGGAAGGTATTAAAAAGCAATACTACTAACAACTTACTTATTAGCAATTACTTCAAAGAATGTGTTGCTTTGAAGCTATACATTTTAATAAAATTATATTCCCTATAGTCATCCACAGATTTGAGTTTAAAACATCTATTCATTGCCTTGTTGATGAATTATATGTAAATTAAAAATTACAAAATATAAAATATTAATTATTTTAATATAAAAAAGGTGTATGATAGTTTTAAATTAATTGATAAAAATTTTTAGTATTAATGCAATATCACAAGTTGCCATTAATTAATAATAATTCTGGCAATTATTGGTCAAATAATAATGAAATATGAACCAATTCTGTATCTAGTGTTCATACTCCGTCTAGTGACCAAATACAGTTTAAATACAATTAGAAAGTATAAGCATATATTTAGGTGATAATAATATAAGTTCTTTGTATAAAATGGTGAACTCAAATTCAAATAAGAACTATATGAATATTTAATCATAAATAAATTGCAAAACTACAAGAATTATCTAGGCAATTTTTCTTTCGAATAGCAATCACCTTATAGTGGCTAAGTATTTCCTTCATTATATTCTAACTAAATACTTAAACAAAGTACAAAGCTTTAGATATTATTTAATTTAAATTCAATTAAAGTAGTCTTACATCAATAGTATAAATGTTTATAATAACAAAAAAATAGTTAATTTTATAAAAAAATATGAGATACTCCTCAATCCGAATTGGCCATTTTGAACTGTCGAAGTTATAGATGTAAGAAATATAGTATTTACAACCAATGAATTTCAATTATGTTACTACTTAAACAAAGTAAAATTAAATTTATGTTAGATCTTCTTCTAATTTCTCTATCATAAACAACATAAAATAGCAGAGACAATATTTTTATCATCTATCAGCTATCGAAATACAACAGTAAAAATATATATTATAATCTATGTCAGGGGTCTCCAAACTACGGCCCGCGAACAAGTTTTAAACGGCCCGCAGCACCCATAAGACGGTAAATAAAATATAGATATCTAAATATATGTGTAATTTAAAAAGTCGTTATCGCCGGCACGTATCATAATTTATGACGACAGACATTGCAATTTCCTTTTACATTTTTAGTTTTAACGTCAATAACGGAGATATTAGTCACATAGACGAGAGGTACGACGAAATCATTTCATAACGTTTGTACAGTTACATGTCTAAGTTTGCAGTGCCTTTATTATAAATATATTATTTTTAATGGGTTTGGAAATTAGCTTTTTTAGTGGATATCACAAAATATATGAACGACTTCAACCTAAAATTACAAGGTAAAGATGTTCTAACTTGCGATGTTTACACATTAGTAAAAGCATTTAGGCAAAAACCTATTTTATTTGAAACGCAAATTTCAAAAAATTTTTATTCAATTTTCTCTTTGTGATAAATATAACAAAGAATCAAAAACACAATTTCCAGTCGAATTCGCTCAAAAAATAATTTCTGAACTTAAAATCCAATTTAAACAACGTTTTTCTGACCTTGACGTAAAATCGGAAGAAATAAATATTTTTCAAAACCCGTTTAGTTGTGATATTGAGAAGTTACCTCCTACCCATCCAATGGAAATGATTGATTTACAAAGTAATGATGCACTGAAAATCAAACATCGTGAAGAGACTTAAGCCGATTTTTATAAATTTCTCCTAGATATACAGTATCCAAATTTAATAAAAATTTGCAATTGAATATATATCTGTATTTGCTACGACTTATTTGTGCGAACAAACTTTTTCTAAAATGAAATACATCAAATCGAAATATAGATCGGCCATGACTGACAAACACTTGAAGTCAATTTTGAAAATTGGAACTAGCAACATACAACCTCAATTCGATCGAATATTAGCAGAAAAACATCAATTTCATACTTCTCATTAAAAAAAAAATTATTAAAATTACAATGTATATATTATTATCATTTAAATTTATACCAATTATATTCAAGTTTATTGTAGATAATATTTTATAAAAATATTTAAAGTTAACTTATATTTCTATACCTATATTTTCATAAAATTAAAAATTATATGTGTTAATAAACTTTTGGCCCGCTAAGATCATTTGATATTTTTTGTGGCCCTTCAATAAAAAAGTTTGGAGACCCCTGATCTATGTCATTGATTTAATAGTTCATATCTTAGAATTAAAATATACATATAATAAATACTATTTATAAACCAGAAAGGGGATATTTATTTTAGTTTCAAATAGTATAAACTTTTTCGATAGGTTCTACTATCACCCAGATATATCACACATATTTTGCTGTTTTACAGCAGTCTTCAGTGGAACCATGTTCTGCCGGCATGTTAACAAGCTTTTTGGTACTATCACTAGGACCTTATTTCCTAAACAATTACTCGGCAATAAAATATATAATGTAAAATTAAAATTAATAAATAATAATCATCAGTAGTGTATACAATTCTCACATGTTTTACAGACTTAATTGAAAAGAAACTAATATATATCATGAAAATAACAATTTTAATTTTAAAAAAGCAATTGACATAGATAAAAGTGTAACTTGTATTAACAACATCATCGATAAGTATAACAGTACAATAATTATTAATGTTACAAGATATTATTGTGGATGTATTGTTTGCGTGCCGGGTTTGAAACCAGTAGTAACATTTATCAAGTGCTATATATTGAATTGTTTTAAAATGACAACTGTATACTTGTAATAGTATTACGTTTCGTTTCATAGACACTTTATAAGCAAATCAACATAGAAAAACAATTAATAATAATATTGCAAACTGCAGAGCTTCTAAACTGACTTTGGTGTATATTTGGAGCCATTGAATATGCTGCTTGAACCGATCCCCTTCCGGTCTGTCCTTAGGCTATTTTAGGTGTTTACAGGTATTGCTTTTCGGAAGTTGGTGTCTTCTTTTTCTATTTCGCTTCTTATAGCTTCCAAAATTATATAAAAAGTAGGTTCACTCATGCGACAGTACTCAAAAACCATGACTGGATGATTTTTTATTTACTGAATAGTGTATGAAATTTCCCTTCAGATTGTCTATGCTTAGTTATTTCGTAAACACATAAACGTTTCTTAACCAAATTTACTTTAATATCAATTAAAGAAGCACTTTCAGCCAGTAACATTTTTCGGGACGTCATCTTGGTTCACGACCGATTAAGCAAATGAAAACTAAAACGGATACGCGCCAAGGAAAAATTTTAGAAACGCATGTAAAATCGCTAAAGTGTCCCCATCAAAATTGCTAGTGGACATCACGCGTGTAAAAATCGCAGAAACTCTCGAAACGCAGAATCGCTCCCAGTGGGGCCGCAGCTTTAGTGTTCACCAGTATGGGAACCAATCTTTCTTGTCTTTTTCTTTTTATATACATTCTTTTAATTAGTATTTTCTTTACTTCTCATTGTTGCATTGTTGTTGGCCATCAAATTATTATCGTAACTATTAAAATCAATATTATCGTGTTTTTTAAAGCCATTGAGGCAATTGTGTAAATTTAGTCAATCTTGTGAGTTTTTGTCAATAAAAAACTATTATTACCATCAAACCTTAAGTGAGTTATATCGTCAACCATGTGTATGTGATTTATTCTTTGTGTGTTTTACAAATAATTCGTTCCCCGGTCTGAGTTGATCAAACTTGCACCAACCGTTCCGATTGTCCTAACGGGACGACAGCATCAACAGCACGAGATTGGGATTGGTGCCATCCTCATGCGTAAGACCGCCAGCACTCGCCGTGGTGTGTGAGAGGCCGCCCAGGACGACAAGTTCCTGAGACATCAATAATTATAAGTTTGGCCTGATTGTTTAATTTTAATATTCGTCTGATTTCTATGTGAGCTCTGTGGTCATTGCACCATACCAAACCGATAACAGAGACCAACCCCCCCGATAATTAACCTCTACTTCTTGTACACCCGTGTAACCAACTTATATTACTTTCCTTCGCCGTCGCACGCACAATCTAATCAACATTAGATTGCCATCGCATGAATGCACGGGGTGTAGTTGCTACATGTTCTTTAGCAGGCATACCAATAAAATTGCCTACCCACATAAGGTCGGGCGCACTTATCCAAAGCCATCAATAGGTTGGATAATCTCTCCAATTAATCATCTCATTCACATGTGACTGGTCCCTCATCCTTCGCCCAAACAACTGGAATGATAAATCGGTTTTAAAAACTACTCATAGATCTTTTTTGGTACTAATATCCTCAATGTGATAGTTAAGGTTATGATAGTCATTACTCATTTATTAATGTCTTTCTTGAGCGGGGAAAAAGACATTTTGAAACACTTGGTGGTGTTCAGTTTTAGCCCATTTGAATGGCACCAATCATAAAATCTGTTTAGGTCATCTTGAATTTTATAATGATCATCAATTTTTACAACATTTGCATAAATCTTGAGATCATCAGCAAACATTTCGCGAGTAAGTAGTACCAAAATGTTGATACAACGGTACGGTTGGCAACGTCTTACTGGTACCGCCAACGGCCCACGATCTTTTGTCTCCGTTTTCTCGTACGCAGCAGCCATTTTCAGTATTTCGCTTTTATTTTTGCTATTATTATTGCGCTCGTAACGTGTTTGCCGTTCCGTTCCGAACATTGTTCTTTGTGTCGCAACGATTTTGTGTTTGCACAGGTAACTTTTTTTTCACTTTTCACGTACGTTTCAATCGAGTCGAGTGTTCAGACGACGTATAATTCCGGTGAGTACTCAAGTCTTATATTTATTTTATTCAAAGGTTAACGTGTTACGCAATATTTAACCTTAACGTCACTGTTGACTTATCGTACGGCGTAAATACAATTGAATACTTTTGTTAATTCTTTTACAAAACCACTCAAAATCTTATATTCCTTTTAATTTGTCAATTATTTGGTCAATATTGATGCCGATAGACACTATCAAAATAAAAATTATCCCCAAAAAATGCTTAAATAAAAATTGTATATAAAAATACAGCCACATTTGAAAATATTTTAAAAGGAAATGATACCTATATTTGTTGCGATAACAATACATACGTAGGCAATGGTAAGGTTGTGGACGTACTTTTGTTTTTATTATATCCGCTTCTGAATCTCCTTAAAATTATTTTTCAACATAAAGAATTATTTTGCATACAAAAAACTCTCCATCCTGAAAGGTCATTCATCATATCTTTAAACTATTAATTAACAATATTTAATTTAAAAGTATCTCTTAAGTATAATAGCCATTATCAATTTAAAAATAAATAGTAATATCTCATCCATAATAGTATTTTGCCAAACTAATACAATTTTTATATTTTTATTCCTAATCTCCTTGAAAATATATTTTAACAAAGGAAACATTTTAAATACAACCAAAACTCCATCCTGGAAAAATTTTGATATGATAAATTATAAATGAAATATATTTTATTTAGAATCAGCCCATGTCAAAACTTTAAATAAATAAGAGAAAATTATCAATCTTGTGTAACATTGTATGTGGTTATATAGTTTAAAATTTAGGTATCGATAAAAGTAATATCTCATCCATAATAGTATTTTGCCAAACTAATACAATTATTATATTTTTAGCACACTCAAACTGAAAACATGGCTAAATTAAATATGTAAGTAAATTGACAAAGTGCATTTAGTCACAATACTCTATAAAACTTAATATGGATTAAAATGAAAATGTATTTTGGTGCAACAAATATTTTGCAAGAAGTTAACTCCTACGAATGAATTAAGAAATGATTATGTAAAAATATTATTTCTTTAAGAAATAATATTTTTTATTTTCAACAGTCTTTAAATTGAATTTCTGTTATGTTTCAGGAAAGTAATGATGTGTCTATTACTGGTCCTTACTATGACCATAGCAATAACAAATGGGAATCCAATCATTAATGAAAAAGTTTATAATACTAGTAATAATCTTTTGTATACAGTATTGCTTTTTTCTACATTTCCTTCTGCCTTATAATTTTTAATTATTTATCACTGCACAATTAAAAAAGAAATCCCTAGAAAAGATTTCAACACTTCAAATAGTTGTCAAATATATATATATATATATATAATTATGTTAACATTGTTCTTTATTATCTTAAAATTAGTTAAATACTTTAAACAAATTATTAAAATAAAATATCATCTAATTATAGCTTTTGTCATTATAGGTGAATTAAATTGGAACGAAAAATATTTCATGTGTGGTGTAAATTTTTTAAAGGCTACATTCATGGTATGTCATACTGGAATATACTATGGAGTATCTAAAGGTAAATGAATTATATTTCTTATTCAATTAATAATATGTGTGACATTGTTCTGTGTTAAATAGGATGGTTGTAAATAATTGGTTGGATTGGTATAATATGGTTGATTTGTTGTAATACATTTTTATATTATTTTGCTAATTTAAATTAAAACATTTATTTTTCAGATTTTCATTCAATGTACCAAAAGCATAGGGACATTTGTTGCTCTTTTCCTTGCTCTTTGAATACTTTGAAAATGTTGTGCATCGAGGCAGGCAGCAAAATTAACTAAAATAACTTTACGATTCGAGGTTAAAATAAAAATTAATTATTTTTAAAAATATTTTATCAGACTTATTAAAAATAATTTTTATTATTCACAGACCGGAGCAATACTATACTGAGAAATGAGTTCTGCCTCCAAAATCACAAATAAAGAGTACCGAACATATATTCCTATAAATTTTCTTTTTCAAACAGTTTCAGCATTATTATTCACCTCTGTATTATTTTAATAAATTTTTCATGTTTCTATAAGTGGTATTTTGTTTGTATTTTAAGTATATTTCATTTTTATTTGTACAATTTCTCACCATTAGGGTACCGTAAATTAATAGTAGGTAAAAAAGACAAGACAAGTATTTCTTTCTTTATTGTTGGTTTTTAAACCGTTAAGAAAAATTATTTGATTCTAAATTTTCAAGACAAATAATGTAATGGTTCTTTTAGTATTTTTAATTGATAGTTGAAGGTTTTTTCTGAACTCACAATTATCTTAGTATATTTTTGGTGAAGCAATGAATTTTTGCAATCATCTTATATCAGTCAAAGATAAATTGTAGTTGGTATTTTATAAAATATTGAATATGGATAAAAAAAATGTTGGCAACAATATTAAGTTGTCGTTTATTATTCAGAATGATTTTTCAACAAATTAATTGAATTGGTTATAACTCTGTTGATTATTCAAAACAAGTTATGCAGTCTTTCTACATTATACGTGCAATTTATTAAATAGATTATTTCAAATATAATTTTTAAAGTACACTGCTGTTAAGCTTTCTTTAATTTTCCTAAAATAAATTTATAGTTATTACTGATTAATGATTATGTTATGTCATGTCTTTCAATTTTAGTGCAGAAATAGCTAAGTTCTTAAGAAAAGATTGTTATGCATTAATATTTGGATTTAACAAATTAATTATATCCATTCTACAAAGTTCTTGGGATTTGTGTATATTTTACTGTTATTATTGTCAATGAAAAGAATACAAAATAATAATGTCTTTATTGTAATAATATATATATATATATATATATATATATATATATATATATATATTATATAGCTACACTATTGAGTAGGTTTAGAATATTTATTTATTTAATTAAATACATAGAAAAAGTATATAGTAAAGTCATAAAATACAATAATTCAAATAATATATGTCGAATGTATTATACTTTATGAAAGAGATTAAATTTGTAACTGTTAAAGTATTAAATAATAAGTAACAGTATTGACCTCATATATGCATTTTAAATATAAAGAATACAAATAGAGTATGTACTATGATTATCAACTATAATTTTTTATAAAAGTTGTATACTTGATATTGTTCATGACGTCGGCGATAAATCTGTAAGTCTATACTAATTGGCAATTACCACCGCCATCAATTATTCAATATCAGCAATCAAACAACGGGTATAATAATCAAATAAAAGATATTCATAATAACTTTGATACTCATATTAATGTACAAGAACATGGCTCTTCTGATGAGAATTCTAATCATTCTATATCAACTTATATTTCAAATTACAGCGATTTTTAATGTTAGGTGCATTTGATTATTATTATTAAATTCATGTATTTAATAAATTTAATTATAATAATGTAAGACATAATTTGTTTTTAAATAAATATAATATAATTTTATTATACATACCTTCAAATATTGTGTTTTTAGCACCTTGTAAATAGCATTGCACGTTTCAGGAACCATGTAACTTAGAGCCTGTGGTGAAATTAGAGTAGAATATTTTAGGTCTTCATAACTTCTTCCGGTTGCGAGGAATCTCAATGTAGCCGTTAATCTTTCATGGGGTGTTATGCTTTCTCTCATTATGGTATTTTGTTTTTTAATTAAAGGTGTTACTAGGGACAAAAGGTTTAAATAAGTTTCTTCGTCCATTCAAAGGTAATTGTGCCAATCTCGTGGATATATTTTTAATTAATTTAATAAATTGATATGAGAAAAAGTTTTTCTTTTCATCAACCAATCTTTACACCACAAAGCGCGTTTTTTCTTAATTTTTTTCTTTTTTAAAATTATAGCAAAAGCAGCTAGAGCGAGAGCGTCATCGTCCGAACTCGACATGTTTACAACATAAACTGATCTTGCTTTTCAAGCATGCTTGTGCCGTGTGGTGACAAAGGAAAATTATGCATGCTTGTACAAAAAGATTGTATCTGCATGATTCACAAGCTTGCAGTTACGTGTGTTACCTTTACAGTCGGGTCTCGATAATCCGAACACAGGCCAATCCGAAAGACGCGATAATCCGAACGGGCTTGAGAATTATCTTATCGCTATATGTATTATGTAGTATGTACGTATGTATGTACATATGTATTTATAAATAATATTTTCCGGTAATAAAATTTTTCGATTATGTTTGTAATCGCACGTGTATGTCGTTTATATATTATGAATACGTTCGTCAATTGAGTGTCGTACTGCGTAAAAATTTGTTTTAAAAATTATTAAATTAAAGATTTATCATTAATTTAGGGCCTGGAACTTGATGACCTAAAAATCTTTAAAAAATGCACCCAAAAAAAGTGTTAAAATGACTTATAAGCATCGAAAAATGACGCAAAAATACCAAAATAGGACTTTAAAATAACATAACATTCTTGAAGATATAATATTTTTAATAATTAATTTATGCATCATAATAAAATCAAATTTATTATTTATTTTTTTTAATTATTTATTTATTATTTTAATAATATGAAGTTAAACGATACAAAAAAATTAAATAAATTATGATCATTATGCCCTACATTAGTAATGTACTGTAATAGTCTGTAGTAGACTTATCTAAGTCTACTACAGACTAGATAAGTAATCTTATCTAGTAATCTAATAGTAATTACTAAGATAAGTAATCACTTATCTAAGTGACTTATCTAAGATAACGAAATGGAATTATTACTAGGTACACTTCAAAAAGAGCTAGGTCCAGGCGTTCGATTAGGTATTACTACATGTACCTACGGTACAACACTGCAGTGTCGCGTGTCGTGTAGTGTTGACATAGGTATACATTATAGTTTCATTATATTTCAATAGTTACTTGTTTTTACTTGTTCATAATGCCGAAAACACCATCAACTAAATTAAAAGATATAATTTCACAGTGGATTCCACTATTAAATAAAAACAATATAAATTATACAACCGATGGCACAACTCTATTTTGTCAAGTGTGTAATAAAAATAGCAAAATATAGTTGTTAACTGTTTTCAAACATTTTCGTAATTACAAATACCTTATTGTTATTAATATAATTTAATCAATTTTTTTAACATGTAATATTTTGGTTATTTTTTGCATATTACTTTTTATCATATACTTATTTATATTAGTATTTTGTTGTATTATTTTGCATATAAATGAATATTTTTATTTCAAGAGAATATATTAATAACAAAGCATATTTTCGCATATTTTATTATGATTTTTAAAGAATATTGCAAGAATATTTTCAACTTTTTTAAAGAATATTAGCATCTTATTTTGGCTATTTTAAAAGAATATAATTCCGGCCCCTAGTTATGACCTTTGACGAATTAATTTCCCAACTCTGTATTTTGTTTTTATTTAACTATATATGTATGTGTTAATTTTTTTAAAATGTTATGATTCCCGACATAATAAACAAAATAAATCATCAGTAATGTAATTTAAAATTCTGTCTTCTTTAGGAATAAAATTGATGGCTATCCAACGACAACACAAGGAACATGAGACCCATTCTACACATTCATCATTTAAATCAGGGCGGTGTTTATTGGAGTCACACAGCTACAATAAAGGCATATGTTTGACATGTCTTCGGAATTTTCCAGGAGATGATTCTTTAAATATTCTCTGTAATTGTTAGGATCAAACTTTAAACTGAATTTAGAACCATCCATAATTGTGAATGCATAGTATAATATATAAACTCCGCAGTTAAATGAATCCATTTGTTTCGGAACATTTTCCAAAGGACATGCAATTGGTGTTATTAATGGAAATTGTTTCTCGCCACTGTAGGTAACATTGAATCTCAATTTTTCTATTAGTTGTTTGAATCGATTTTTTGATATACGACTGTCTATGACATATGGATTAATTGGATCCATGATGTAATACTCTCTGGTTTTGAAATGTATACAAGCTATAATCCAGTGATTAGCATTATTAACTAACCATGGGAGAATGACCATACTGTTCTGAGGTAATGTAATTCCATCGTTATACTCTTCACCAATATACCTTTTTACCATAAGCTGTGACACATCATGGCACGATAAAATGTGTATGTTTTTTGAACCCAGCTTAAAAGCATATGACAACAAACAAGCATATATTACAAAGTTACACAGCCACTGTTCTCCGGACAACTTATCGAAATCCGAAAAGTAAATGTAGGTCATGATGCCACGATTGTTGTCACTAGATGATATGTAATCATATTTTCCAACTAGATAATCTTTATTCTTTGGCATCTTTATATGTTTGTAGTATGTCAAATCTTTTGGGAGCATATTTTTGTGAAAATCATTTGATTGCACTGCTCTTTGAAATGGAGATATATGACTTCCAGGTGTTGAAACCGATTTAGTATGTGACCTACCAAGAGGATTATCTAATATGTATCTATAATGTTTTATATAGACGGTCAGTCAGCCTACCTATGATATTACTAAGTATATTTGATAATATTTTTATTATGAATAAAGTGGAACCTTTTTAAATCGAGTGAATATCCAATGTTGTAAATATATGAAAACGCTCAAAAAATTTGATTTGATTTGGTATTAGATTTTTTTTTTGATAGAGGTAGACAATCTTGTGTTATATTTTCAAATCTTAGATTTAAAAAGAAAAATTTTTATGAAATTCTAACTAAAATAATTCGCACATTTTCTTGAATTTGTAAATACATAAAACAAAACCGTATATTATAATAATTAATAGGTCATAGTTGATAAGTATGACGTAGGTACATGTCACATGTATGATGTATATTGTGTACTTACTCGTATGTTCTTCATTATTTTAGGACTAGTTGGTGCATAGGTGAGGTCATTTTTTCTAATGTCTTTTTAATAATAAAAATAATTTAACAACCATCAAAATTATGAAATAATGATAAAATATTCGCAACCCAGTTTTCGATTAAGTCGATTAAATTTTGAAATGGAACCTATTTGTTGTAATAATATTTACATAAATTTAATTTTAAATATAATATTATTGAACTGGTCAAATTTATATCCTACTGGCTATTCGATAGAAATAAAAAAGATAGTAAATATTATATATATGTACCATTTATTTTAATACAATCATACATATTAATTCATAGCACACTTGAAGGAAGAAGGATTGTAGATATATCCTACTTTTTCAACCAAATTATAAATACCAAACATAATTTAGCATATGGCTGTTCCTTTATTAATATAGAATTCCAATCGGAATATGAAAGAGGGTATAAATCAGATTTTACATTTAAATGTAAAATGTGTGGTGAAACCAGTTTAATATGTTCGGAAAAAGACCAAGCAGACAATAATTACACAACAATTAACAAAGCAGTAGTTAGTGGAAGTTTATCTGTTGGTATGCATAGAATACATTTAATATATATCCTGTATTTCCTATGCAGTTCTTTTTCAAAATTTATTTTTCGTGTTCATATAAGCTAACAAATCGGTGTTTTGCGGAAAAATGTGTTTTTGAGAAAAATGATTAAAAATATTGTATCAGTGAGAATGACTAACTGCATGTGTTCCGTTTGAATGTGCTATGTTGTATAAGTATCAAGTCATCATTATTTAATTTTTATTCATTCGGAATATTTTATTTATAACTCAAAAAGTAATAATGTGTTAAACATGATTTAAAATATATTTTAATAATGATTTTATAATATATAGGTTGGTGAATACAAATAGGTAAACAGTAGCTATACATCTTAGTTAGGTAGGCGAAGGCCGCGGACATTAAAAATATTGCAACAGAGTACTATGTCTATGTGTACTATGCACGTATGCGCATGTATGCATTTCATATCTACGCGCTGCGTACACACCACACGGTATACGAGTATACGACGAAGGTTCATGAAATAATAATTTGAGCTCCCGAACTAGCGCGCTCGACGGACCGGCCCGCGGTCGCCGACTACGAATAATAGGAGTATCATCGAACGCGCGCGCGTGCTTGCGCATCGCGAAAACACCTAACAGCGTGTTCTCTCGGTCGTTGTAGACGTTTCACTTTCGGTGTGGCGTCCTCTTAAACTTCTCACAATGAAATATTTTATGCGCTCCCGAACAACAAGGAGAAAATATAGTTCAAGCTTTACTAATGAAAGCCAACATACCAATGATACCCAAACCAACTGAAGGAGAAATTCATAAGATTGTTAATTCTAATCGTGGTAGATGTTCAAATTGTTATTTCGGAATGGTTCAACAAGGTGGAAGGGAACACGCACAAAAAGCTACACGTAAAGTACTAACGAAGTGTCCAGGCTGTTCTAAACACCACTGTTTGGATTGTTTTTTCAAATTGCATTCAACAAAAAAAAATATAATTTATAATTATATATTATATAATAATAATAATATTTATAATATATTTATGTTTGATTTATTGATATTTTAACTACAAAACCTTAAAGTGTATAATATGAATACAAGTTGTATAACTTTTTTAAAAATATATTTATGTTTGATTTATTAATATTTTAACTATGTGTGTAACAGTGTATACTGTAGTATAATATTAATACGAGTTGTATATCTTTTTTTTTTTTTTGATAATTACATTTTTTTTTTTAAAAAAACATTGAATTTGAGCGCTGTTTTTTGTATTCAGTTTGAAATTTTCTCCTCTTTCTATTCCATTAAACGAATTGAGCATCAGAGGTTCTCAGTGACGTTACGAATTATCGCACTGGACGAAATCCATTTTCTTGTTATAAATAAAAACTTGTGGTAAATAAAAAAACAAATTTTCATTTAAAATTAATATTGTTATATCCGAATTATCGTTATAACTGATATCGTTATATCCGACCAAAATTACTGCACATGATAATATAAAACCAACCAAATACATGGCTGAGAATCGTTTTATCCGGAATATCATAATATAGAACCCGAGGCGACTTGTTGAGCCTTGGTGTCTTCACAAGGGCGCCGCGCTGTCGACTATTGTCTTGTTATGATATAATCATTTTTATCTTAAAAAAACGGTCTCCAGTTTGATCAACAGCGCCATTAGATAGCCTCAGTTCCAAAACGGCGACGTGAGTTGAAAAAGTTAGTACATATAGGTAATAGGATGTTCATGAATAATTTAATTCTAACAATTATTTTTTGAGGTACAGATTTTATTAATTTTAATATGTCTTATAATACTGTAATAAACTTATAAACAATTATACTCACTCTGAATGGTTATCTTCATGCATCTGCTCATCAGACCATGATGGTTCAACCTCTCCAAGAAAATATTCAGTAGGGTCTATTTGTGAATCAAACTCGAAATAGGCATTTCTAGGATATTGTTCATATTGACCAACGTCTTCATACTCTTCTTCATCCATTAAATTGTGCTCTTCTTCATCATATTCTATGATATTGTTTTCTTCCTCTTCTTCATCCATTATTTCATCGTCTTGACCTTCATCATCCTCATCATCAATATAAGATTCGATATCATCATCCGAATCGTCGGTAGTTGAATTATAACTTTGATGTAACTGATTATTATTCTGAGGTACATTGGGGGCAGCTGATTTCGTTTTATTTGAAACATAGCGAAGGACTGGTAAAGAAGATCCTGGAGGTAACTCAAATCCGAATTGTTCTGCACAATTTAATATTAAGCCTTGCATATCTTTTCTTTTTTGACGGTTCTTAGACACTTCATCAGGATTGAACCAATTTTCCAAATGTGTAATTGGGAAAGTATAATCCACAATTGGATTCTAAAATTAAAAAATGTTACATTTAGTCTAGTTATATATGATATTCAAATAAATTAAACTTGCCTCGAAAAACTTTTCGAAATAATGCATCACAAAGAGAGCACAATCACAAAAATTGTACTGCTGAGGTACTTTAATTACACCTCCTTTCATAATGTTTTTAGAAAAGTCTCTTGTAGAATTATTATGTTTAGCCCGATATTCTTCATGTAACCAACCACGTATTGTAGCTGTAACCCTGGCTCGGTTAGGACCACCAGACAATGAATCGAATACTAATATACAAGGCCTGTAAAAAGAAGTTAAACTTAGAATTTAGAAGTAATTTAGAAAATTAGTTAAGCAATTAAAAATATTACTGTTTAATTTGTTTTTGTCTATCCAATATTTTTTTGACGTCACTGTGGTAACTAGTGCCCAATTTTTCTTTGTAGTTAATCTAAATATGTTCAAAAAAAAATCAGATTTATGTAAAAAATAATTTGTATAAAAATTTAAACATGTAAATAATTTTTTATAATTTAGAGTACATTTTTTAAACCTAATGATGGTTTTTATAATCAAAACCAGTCTTAAATATTTGTACATATTAGACAAAAATACTCCAGGAAAGAACTTTTATTAATACATTTTTAGATTTTGAGTGAAACCATGAGTTTTCCAAAAGGGTTACTCCAATCATCACAATAACAGCAGGTTTTGAAAAATTACGAATTTTTAATAGTTTTAATTATATTTTTTATAAAAAATCAATAATTAGATAACACCTGAAGGGGTAAGAGTACAGTGAATTTAAAAGCAACTAATATTGTTAAGTAAAATAAGAGTACAGAAAATAACATTAAAATGAAAAATATAAATCAAAATTATTAATTTGGTGACACAACTGATTATTAGTAAAATAATTTGTTTTAGACTTAGGTATAGCCAAAGGAGAGTTTTGTCTAGAATTTAAAGATGGTATTTTAAGATAAATTTTATGTAATAATTCATAGCAGTCAATAACACCGTTAAACAAAATTAGCAACAAATAATAATTTTCTGGTCTTAACCAACTTTAAACCCGCGAACATTTTAATGTCCTCAGTGCTTTGGTAAACTAAGTTAATTTTAAAGGCGTAAAAAAATTGGAAACTTTTTCTGGACCTTCTCTAGTTTATAAATCAAATACAATTAATGAGGATTCCATAATGCAGTACCAAATTCAAGTACAGATCTAACAATACAGTAATTTTTGACACAAAGGATCACTGAAATTGTGGCAGGTACGTTTGATTAACGTAAGCCAATGAAGTTGGTATATTAATTGGTACTTGTCATTCGATTTTATCAGATGAATTGGGTTTGAAAAGAGTGTCCGCAAAATTAGTGCCAAAATTGTTAATCGAGGAGCGAATGGAACATTGCATTGAAGTGTGCTTGGAACTAAAAAATCGGGTTTCTAATCACCCAAATTTTATAAAATCAATTATTACGGGTGATGAAACATGGGTGTATGGATATGATCCCGAAACCAAAGTTCAGTCATCGCAATGGAAGACCGCAAATTCACCTCGTCCAAAAAAATGTCGACAGGTCCGGTTAAACATTTTTAAGCAATGCTCGTGGTTTTTTTGGTTTAGTCCATTATGAGTTTGTACCTACAGGTCAGACAGTTAATCAAGTGTTTTATAAACAAGTACTAGAAAGATTAAGAGAAAAAGTATGCCGTAAAAGGCCAGAAGCGTGGAAATCAAAATCGTGGTTTTTGCACCATGACAATGCACCAGCGCATTTAGCACTTTCCATTAGGGAATTTTTGGCATCTAAAATATACCAGTGGTACCTATCCTTCCATATTCACCTAATTTAGCTCCATATGATTTTTTTTTGTTTCCGAGACTAAAAAGTACCCTCAAGGCCAGAGATTTGAAGACAAAATGAAACTATCCAGAACGCGACACAAGAGCAAAAGGCTATAACTATGGCATTCAATGGTATTTCAAAAAGTGGCAAGACCGTTGGGATCATTGTATCGAAGCTAAAGGACACTATTTTGAAGGTGATCCATTTAAATAAATTGTAAGTTTGAAATATAATTTTTAATAAATTTTGTCTGGATATTTATTGAACACACCTAATAATCTCCTGGTAATTTCCATGTTTTTTTAAAATAAATTTCAATTAAAATTAGGTACATTTCTATAGCACTATTTGTTACCATTATTTAATTAAAAAAATTGTAGCATTTTTGCCATTTGGTATAGAATTGATATTTGAAAGTTGGTAACAAAAAAAAAACTCATTGAAAAACATTGAAGTAAATAAATTTGTAATAGTTAGTCTACAAATCAGCCTAACATAATATATAAATATATATACTAAACCTAATTCTGGAATGAATTTAATTCATTCAATATTCTTAAACTTTATTCTTTCCAATGTATTGTTCTTACTTGAAATACTAACCCACAAGTCAATGAGTGTACAACACAAAAATCATAAGCTACGAATCTACCATAAACTTATAAATATTAGCTACTACTACCATCAACTGAATTAAGATCTGTGATATTAATGGGCGACATTTTACATATCTTAAACAAATTTATTTATTGTTTACTAAGTAAATTAATAGTAAACAAACTATTTCTTCAGCTTCAAATCAATTGATCTTAAACCATCACAATTAAAAGTAGTAGTTATTAACTAATATTGATATATAATATGTTCAAAATACATACATTATAGAACCAAAGATCTTCAGTATTCCCATCAGCTTCATCACGTTCTGGAGGATTACATGCATATTTAAAATTTCGATCTAAAAGTAGTAAGATTTTTATAAAATAAATGACATTCAAATTATATTATTTTATAATTTAATTTATCTATCACAAAGATAATAATAAACTTAATTTTAAAATAGTCTATTGCTTCGTAAAAGTTTCGAGTATTCTGTATCATAGTTTAAGGTAAAAATAAAAATAATACCATATCATTTAATTTAAAATATTGAGGAGATTGTTAAAAATTGAAATTGGCCAAATCTGTACGGAACAATTACAAAAAAAAATTAATTTAAAGAATTATTACCTTTCTTTCCTATTTTATTAAAAAATTATTAGAAAAAAATTGTCTTAGTACCGAAGACTTTATCAAAACAAATAAAATGGTTTTTTTTTTTAAATGAAGCAAACCTAATCATTCACCAAATAAAAATTTCCTAAGATTCAGAATAAACAACAATTACATAAAAGAAAAGGATGAAATATTCAAACGAGTTACATGTCCAACAAATTTTTGTTTCAGTCAAACAAATTTTTAGATACTTTACACCATGATTGTCAATCATTTTTATAGCATAACTGTTCGAAAAATACCAGTATTATAATACAGGAAGTGTAGTTTAGGAAATCTTAACTCCACAAGTTACAAAAAAAAGAAATCCCCAGCTATTTTCTCTGTGAAAAAATTTTTAATGTAAAAACAAGAAAATGAAACAGATACATCATGACCACATTTGAGATGTTCACATCCCTTAACATTGAGCAGAAAAAAAAATTGTTTTTGTGAACCCCATAAAATATTAATAAATAAGACATAATCAAAAATATATTGATAAATTAATTTATTTTTATGAATTTGAAATAAAATAAAATCTCCTAATTTGATCCAAAAAAATGTTTATATTATATATACATAAGAAAAATTACCGTATTAACTAGCTAATAGGACCTTGTCCCCAGAGCTAAAAGAAAACTTTCTTTGTTTTTATTGTTTCTAAAGTAGTGCAAAAGAAAAAAGAAAATAAGAAAATAAGAAAAAGAAGTTTTTTAAATTAGGGTTCAGACAAAGTAAATTTAGATTAAAACAATTGTTTTGGTATAATTGAAGTCAAATTTTGTAACTTATTTAAAATAAATATACGTATATATATACATAACATTAAATTTTTGAACACAAGCTTAATTTCTAATTACCAATAAGATCATCATTTTCAGTTGGTTCTTGTGCAGGAGTTCCATCCCAATAAACTGGACCATCGAGGTATGGAAAACAAATTATTACCATATACCAATGATAACTACAAAAAAATTATTTTATAATAATTGAGTAGAACAATTAAATCAAATGCTTACTTTTCATTTACAGGTATAACAATAAAATCTTTTTCAAATATATTGACATTCTTGGTCCATTTTCTAACTCTCTGAAATCTTGTATATGAGTTTGTACAGTCATCTGCGAGTCCTTTATTTGATAATGAAGTATAAAAATATGTACTGAATACATATGTACGGTCATAGTCCTCAGTAGATAGCATATTCGCATACCAATAACTGCAATACAAAAAAGTTTTAACCACATTATTTATATTAGTTTCAATTAGGGTTTGGATTTATATGTTACTGCATATTGTAACTGAGTATAATATGCAATCAAACGAGAGTAAAAATGATAGACGATTCATTGAACATACATTCACAGGAAAAAGTTTTTTTTCACAAATTTGAGAATATTTCATTGGTTAAGGAATATTTAGCAAATTTTGGAATACTTTGTCAATTGTGAGATAAAAAGTGATTATTTATTATAATTTTAATAGAGGTAGCTAAAAAAATCTTTTTTTTTGGGACCATTTACTACAGCAAATGGATTTACCAATTACTATTACTTTAACACGCGATGACAGTACTTTAAGGTATAGCCATGTCTAACCATGGTAGTTAACCTGTAATGTTGTCTGTCATTCTTACACAATGATGAGAACATTGTATTTACTTATTAAATATTAAAATTTTCAGAATCCAAATATTTTGTTTAATGTTTTCAAAAATTTAACAAAATAAAAAAACTCATCTCACATAAAAATATCTTTCAATTTAATAAATAAAACACATATTTTTTACATAATTTATTATATTTTTCTAATTTTAAAGAGAATAAAAAGAGAATATTTTTTTAGAAAATATAAGCATCATATTTTAGGCAGTTTTAGAGAATATCAATCAAGACCTTCGTTATAATTTATGAAGTCTGAATTCAAGTGCACTTACGTCAGGTGAAATTCAAGAAGTTTATCATTTAAAAATTCTTCCGCGGAAAGCATGCCATAATCCACAACCTTTAACTCTACTCTTTTATCAGAATAAGTTTTGCTAAACATTCTACAAACAAACAAAAAATAAAAATCACAAATTTATCAATAAAAATATTGATTAAAAAATTATGAAATTAAAAGGATTATTAACTTACACAGTATTTAGCAAATCATCTTCAATACATTTTTTATTTACTGATTGTGATTTTTTCTAAAAATGAAATTTCAAATAAAAACAATTACTATTTAATTTAGTAGTTTTACAGCTATTATAGTTGATTATTATTCATAATTCACAACGTCATATTTATATAGTATAATGATATCAATAACTCAGGGGCAAGCGTTACTGTAATACAACATGTGATAAAGAAGTATAGAATAATGGTTAGTATTGGAGTGAAAGGTAACTTATAATAAGATTTCTAATTACAATTTATGAACAATAATAATCAATATGAAAAATGTTATTCAGTATCCTGAAAGGAATTACTAATTTGATATTATTACAACATATTCATTTTAATATTTTTAATTATGAGATTTTAGGACCCCTGAGGGCTGTTATAGTTTGACTATTATTATAACAATCAACCACTAAGCGATGCCCTTCATGCAATGAATTATGATTAATTAAAATATTTATCATTACAAGGTCAAGTTTGATCCAAAGAAAAATTTACAACTATTTTTATCGAAATTAACAAAAAAAAAAAATATCCACAAATATAGCAAATATTATTGCAGATAATAGAAAAATGAATAGGCAACGCCAATAAACATAACAAAGTTAGCTGCGTTTTTTAATGTGAAAGAAAGAAAGGTGTGTTTCTCGCTCTGCAATGAAGTTTAATAGTAGGGTCTACAATTCACCACGTTTTGTTATATGTAGATTCCTATAGTCAATTTCTGTTTTTGCATATTTTATAAATTAGATAAAAATATTTTTGGAATTGTGTTCAAATTCACAATATTAACTATTTAAATGTTTGTATTTTTATTATTAACTATTTATAAATTCTACATTCACCATATTAATTAACCCTGGTTATACTCTTCCTCCAAAAGTTTTTTGAGCACTAATTTTTGTCGCCAATGCCTATTGACACTTAAACATTTAGATAACTTGGCTCAATTTGAAGTAAATTCAATAAGAAATTAACTTGCAGTAATGCTATCCAATTTTTAGTGCAACAGAAACCATTCATACAATAAGAAAAATCTGGCGCTAAGAGAAAGTCTTGTATCGGTACAAAATGTTGAAAATAAATAAAGTGAAGGAGGAATAAAAATTAAATTTGCTAAACTTAAACTATCACTAGTATTGGCAAGATATCCAATCAAATCAAATTAAAAAAAATTAAGGTATATTAAGCGGAGAAATAAATAAAGTTGAAGGCATTGCAGAGTTGTCACCTGAAGACAAATGTTGATTTAAATATGCGTCAATAGTTTCTTATGACGAAGATAGAAGTTTTTAGAATGTTTTTAGTTTTAGAAGTCTAAAATCTATTCTATTTGACAACCGTAGAAGCTTCCTTTTTGAAAATTTTAATTTACATTATATAACTTTGTATTGGTACTCGTTTCAAAATTAATATTTTCTTTTGTTAATTTTGCATTTATTTTACATAATTAATCAATAATAATTTATAAATAATAGTAAATTGTAATAGTTCATACAATATAATTTATTTGTCATGACTTTTTTAAGTACACAATAAAGATTTTTTTGGCATATTTTTGATCTTTTAACCATCTAATAAATTACTAGTTATTACTTATTAGTTATTACCCTCAGTGGAAGATAGAGACTTTGAAACTTACAGTTTCTCTCTGACATCAAAGACCGCATCCTATCCATTCTTCTATTATTTTAAATTTAGGGGCAAAGTTGAAAATTTAATTTAAAGAAGTTTTTGATTTTGTAAAAGTTTGGATTATTGATGAGAAAAAATTTGATTAAAAATGTGTTTTTAAACATTTTTATTACTATTACATTAATTTAATTTTAAAAAATCATTTCTTTTATTTTTATATATTTTTGGCCAGTCTGGTCTATAGTGACAACTATTCGCTTATTACTGAGGATTTTAGTGGTGATAAATGAAACAATTAGAGTTGATTACAGCAATTTGAAAAATTATAAATTGTAACGTCAAACAACTAAAACTAATACTAAACGACTAACAAGACATAATTATTGGGTACCTATCAATACGATTTATATTTATATTGGGTATCATCAATGTGTTCTTCTATCTACAATATGTTGTGTTCAACGAAACAATTAGGCTGATAAAATATATCCGATGATAATGAAAACTTGTTTTCGTCCATCACTCAAATGCATACTTCTGTGATCAAAATATGTGTGTAATAATAATAACGTTTCATAAAATTCCCTATATTAATATATATAATAATAGGTAGGTACACTAATTTGAGCATGGCAATTTAGAATAATATAATTTAAATACAAACGCAATTGGTATATTGACCGTAAAATATAAAGAGCACAATTGGTACACTGACCCTAAAATATAAGAGGCGCAATTGGTACACTAACCCTAGTATAAAAATTTTGTTTTAGGCGCAATTGGTCCATGCCCTGAAACATCACCGCCATCATAAGTTATTTATTAAGCTAAAATTATAATTATTCTTACTGAATATGAGCATTTAATTTGAACCACACTTCTAAATTTAATTTATTTTTAGCTTATATGAAACTAAAAATTTCAAATTATACTATTATAGAGTTTCTGGCCAAAAATATTCAAATAGTATTTATCGAGGAGACCTAAATATACATGTGTTTTCTTCGAAGTACAGAGATTTCCTCTGGGGATTGTGTTAGGGGTGTGTAGTTTGATTTAGAGGTTTTTGAATTATCGAAAGTCAACAGTAATATAAAGGTATAAAGGAATATTAAACCTAATGACATAATTTGACTAATTCAATTCAAAAATAGTGTTGTAATAATAGTTTAACATCAAAATATATAAGATAAGAGATTAATACTTTAAAATGTCTATCTGAGATAAATATTATATAAAATGATAAGCTTTGAAAAAAAAAATCAATACTAAATATTTTAAAAAATATAATTAATTCACGTAGCTATATATGTATATATACATCTAGCCTGATTTATCTATGATTATAATAAATAAAAAAATAAAAAAAAGGAACATACCTTCACTTCAGTATTATATAGTGATGGAAAAGTGAGTCTTTGTATATTTTCGGCTTGAGCCGAACTTAAAAATTCATACTTATCTTTAGGTAACTTCATCATTAATCTTTCCAATTGTTGTGCCTCATTGTTTTTTAAATTAAAAGACCATAAAATTTTTCTGGTTTTAAAATCTATAACCATAAATGAAAATATTAAACAAGAAATAGAAATATAAAAAGAAAAATATACCTTCACTAAGAGGATCAAAAGGTAGTTTAGTTTTATCATGCATTTTCAATAAATATCGAATGCCAGTAGCTGCTAAATTATTAGTGTAAAAAATAATAAAAGGTTGATCTTCGAAGAATCCAAAAAATTTTGTAATATTTTCCATTTTTATATCAACAGTCACTGGATTAGATTCTAATAAACAAAACATCACAAAATATTTTTAATTTATAAAAGTAGACGTTATGTACTTAGTTTAGTAAAACAGAAAAATCACAGGATTTGTACCCATTTTTACAAGGAACTCATAGTTTAGGACTCTAGGTTGTCTAGGATATAGCACCAAATTAGAAAATGTAATGAGACACTTAACACTTATTTCAAAACTTTTATTTTTAACTGTGATCATTTATCATACTTAATATTTAGTTTGATATTAAGTTTATGTATGAAAAATAACATGTATCATTATACAACTGTATTGAAGACTGAAGAAGTTGACGGTTTTTTTTTAAAAGGTTAACAAGAAAAATCTGCAGTCATTGTGAACAATGATTGTTATAGAAGCATGCTATTTGAGTAGTTTTTGAAGGTATGCATAATTTTTGATTCTAACAGGATGGTATGAGACATATACATGAGACACCTCCTGCGAAAAACTGGCTGTATTAAATGGACAATACAAGCAATTATCTCTCTATGTTGCAATGTATGACCTGTCAGACAGCAGCTTATGTTCTAAGACTTAAAAGCCTGAAGGTGCAAGAGAATCAACTCTAAATGTTTTTAAAAGTGTGCCTATTTTATTCCTTTTAATAATAATAATAATAATAATAATAATAATAATAATAATGTTTATTCAAAGAATAAAACGGGCAAGTTGCCCAATAGTACAAGTTTAACAATAAATTGAATACGGACATCGTACAATAACATAAATTAAATATGATAATAAACCTGAATTGAGGATAATGGAGTAAAAAAACAATCAATATTAGATGCAAGTTTATTACACAGGGACATGGCTCTAAGAATAGGGGTTTTTTAAATAATTTGTACTGTGTGATGGTAAATAGAAAATGGGAGTAGTTCGATTATTATAAGCAGGGATATTGAATGAAATATGTTCTAATAGGTAGGGTGCATCATTATGGTTATTGATTAGTTTATGTAAAAATGAGATATCAGCTAAATCCCGTCTAGAGGCTAGAGAGGGAAGGTTCAGAAGTGATCTTATTGGTGTATAATCATGCTGGTTAATAATTGTGTTGGATTTATATGCTGCAAAACTTAAAAATCGATTCTGGACCCCCTCAATAATCTCAATGTTTGATTTAGTATAGGGGCTCCAAATAGGAGATCCATACTCTAGGATGGATCTAACTAAAGCGCAATAAAGCAACTTTAGTGAATCCAAATTTTTAAATTCAGATGAATGACGCTTAACAAACCCTAACACACCAAGTGATTTTTTTACTGTACGTTCTATATGTTCATTAAAATTTAGGTTATGGGTTAATGTTATACCTAGGTCTTTGATAGATGAGATTGAATTAAGTTCAGTATTGTTTATATAATAAGTATAACTAATGTGTTTTCGAGACCTATAGAAGCACATTGAGTAGCATTTATTAATGTTTAAGCTCATTCCCCAAGCCTGGCACCAATTATACAAGGTTTTTAATTCCTCTTGAAGATTTATACAGTCACTAATTGAAGAAATCCGAGAATAAATTTTTAGATCATCTGCAAAAAATAGGAGGTGACACTTGCTTATAACTAATGATATACTGTTGATAAATAAGATGAATAAGATGGGAGACAAATGTCCACCTTGAGGAGTACCTGAAGGGACAGGTGATAAACTAGATGAGTAACCAAGGACTGAGGTAAAGTGGGACCTATTTGTCAAGTATGAATTGAGCCAGGACAATAGGGGATCACCAAAACCTAATTGCTTTAAAGCGATTGCGAGTAAATTGTAATCCACACGATCAAAGGCCTTCTCAAAGTCCGTATATATAACATCAACTTGGCTATTATTTTTAAAAGACTCAAGTATGAAGTGCTGCAGAGTTAAGTTGCATTAAAGGGTTGATCTACCGGGCCTAAAACCGTGTTGGCTAATGTCCAGAATGTTATTGATTGGATCGATTATATGCCTAAGGACTAGTTTCTCTAATAATTTACAATGTTGTACAAGGCCTGAGATTGGCCGGTAATTTTTTATATCTGACTTATTACCTTCTTTAAAGACCGAGGTGATAGTGCTGATTTTCCATAGGGAAGGGAAATCACCTTCCTTGAGTGATTTGTTGAATAACAAGAAGACAGGATGGGCAATAGAATCTGATAAGCTGGAGAGAAAGTAACCGGAAATACCATCAGGTCCGGGAGAATTTGATTTATATAAAGAGCGTAAGCCGTCAGAAACTTCATCAAGTGAGATAGTACAGTGCAACGGGAGGATATTGTCAAAGTTTTTAATAAAGAAGGTTAAGCTAGAGATGTCTGATGGTGGAATAACCGGCGGCCTATATACTGAAGAGAAATAGGACGAGAATAGGTCAGCAATATCCCTACCATTATTTGCAGTTTTGTCATTAAGAAAAACAGAATTAGGTATATCATGAGTGCTAGTATTATAAGAAACCCATTTCCAGAATTTTTTAGGATTTATTTTTATTTTGTTTTCAGAACGGCGAATAAATTCCGAATATACAGATTTAGATTTAGACTTGTATTGTGCTCTCAATTTAGAGAAGATTTCATAGCTAGATTTGGTTTTATTTCTCATGTAGATGGAATGAGCTTTAATTTTTTGCCAGGCTAGGGTCTTAAGATCTTTATTAAACCAGCAAAGAAATTTGTTATTGTTATTAATTATTTTTTGGGGAACAAAACTATTTAGGGCTGTTAAAAGTGCATCTTGGAAGAGGTTAGCAGCAGCTTCAACATCAAGATTATTGAAAGACTCGGCCCAATTGAAATAATTAAAAAATAAGTTAGCATTTATATAGTCACTTGATTTGTATAGAAATATATTAATATCATTGTTAAGATTGGGTGTGACTACGGGTAGCTTGCAATGTATTAGGAGTACGGAATGGTATGGATCAATAGGTATTAGCGGATCAATGCAAGGATTGATTAGTGTATCAAGGATGCTTGTAAATATTAAGTCTAAAATGTTACCAGACGAATTAACAATGTTATTGAATTGAATGAAATTTAAGAGAGAAAACCCCTCTATAAGAGACTGGCCTGTGGTTGAAGAAATAAAGTTGAAACACATGAGGCCAGTTTTACCACTTACCCAAGTTAAAGAAGGTATATTATAGTCACCACAGACAATAATTTTACTATTAGGATAAGTACACACTAAGGATTCAATAGCTGAGAGGTGGTTAAGATTTAATTGTACATCACTATTAGGAGGAATATACACAGCACAAATTATGATAATTAAATTGTTAAGTAAAACTTTTATAAAGACCTGTTCGACATTTAAAGTGTCGATGTTAAGTAGATTAGAATTAAAGGTATTTTTAAAATGACTAAGTGAGCTAGTTTTCTAATTTCTATCACAACGGTAAACGTTATATCGAGTAAAACCTAATTCATTGTCGTGGAAACTATTATTGAGCCATGTCTCTGTGAAAACTAAAAAATCAAATGAAAAAGATGGAATTGAACATTTTAGCAAATTAATTTTGGTACGTAGACCACGAACATTTTGATAGTAACCGGTAAAATTAAAATTAGTGTTAGTAAAAGTCTTATCAGTACGATTATTAGATTTATTGTTTACATTTCTAGAAATAATATTTAATTTATTTATATATTTTTGATTACTATTGGCCTTTGCCCTCGGAATTAGTTTTTTGAACTGGTAGTTACTATTCTTGGCAGACCGTTAATGTAGAGGAATTTAATATTCTGTTCACCGGAGTTAACTCGATTTTGGTAATCAGTGTAAACATTCTTAATGTGGCGGCGTTCTGTCGGCGAGCGATCTTTGACAACGGATATGTTATTTACGGATGAAGGGGACTTACGCTTGGTTTTTAAGAAAGACGAAATAAAACTATTAACGTCGCAATGGTTGCGTCATGACAGTTTTATCGGTCTAGTTTTGTTAGAAATCAAACGTCCGAGACGAGAACCGTAATTATGTTATCAGGGCAGGCGGAGCATACTGAGAAGAGCTTGATTATGGCCGAAGTATCAAATTTTGTACACTCATTTGTAACCATACTTGAGGATTCATCAAGGCCATGAATAATAATATTTTCTGAACGTTTTTGGATATCAATGACCTCGTTAATAATTTGAAGTGACATATATTTGGGCTCAGTGGTAGTGTCAACAGTGTGACGAGTCTCTAAAACAATAACTCGTTCCTCAAGATAGAACATTGTCTAATAGTTAGGCGTGTTGGTTTTTTACAATATTTTAATAGGTTAACTAGTTGTAACACACTCATAAAACACTTAAAATTTCAAATATTGTAAAAAACCAATGCAAATCACAGATATTGTTTTACCTTTTAAGTTAGATAATAGGCAAGTTTTAACTTATATAGAAGCTGGAAGCTAACAACACATATAACGGGTGGACCATATTTTTAAATAATAATAATAAATGATCTATACACTCACCAAAATCATTAATAATCATACGGATTCCATGCAAACATATTAATACATCACCAGATGCTACAGTATCATAATTTCCAACTTGTATAATATTACAATTTTCAAATTTGAAATAGTCTTTAATGCCCAATTCTTTATTCCATAACTTTTCTTCTATAAGTTTAGGGTTTTCTAAAAATATAATAAATACTATGTAGTAATAACCTTTTTTAATAATTTGTTATAAATATATAAATATACATACTGCGTATTTTTTCAATGTGTCTTCTTAACATTTCTTTTGATTCAGTTTTATTAACAATGGGCTCATTAATATTAACAGTCTCAGGGATCTCGTGGTCATCGTCATCACTATCAAGAATCTCAATAGTAGCGTTACTTAAATCGGGTTTTCGATTATCTGATGTACCAATTACAATAATTGATTTATTATCTACTGGAGCCACTGGTATATCTACTAGTGCCATGGTAACATCTTTAAATTGAGAAGACATTCGGCAAGAAGTGCATACCCCATCTTCTGATATACTTTGGCATTTGGAACATTTTTTTAAGTCTACTGGTTTACTTTGCTAAAATAATTGATTAATTATCATTTAAATTTGTATATGATAAAATGATCTAAAATAATTTAATTGACATACCGGTAAACTAATCACTTTCTTACTAGTTACAGATGAATTGTTATCTTCATGCATCTGCTCATCAGACCATGATGGTTCAACCTCTCCAGGAAGATATTCAGTAGGGTCTATTTGTGAATCAAACTCGAAATAGGCACTACTAGGATATTGTTCATATTGACCATCGTCTTCATACTCTTCTTCATCCATTAAATTGTGCTCTTCTTCATCATCTTCTATGATATTGTTTTCTTCCTCTTCTTCATCCATTATTTCATCGTCTTGACCTTCATCATCCTCATCATCAGTATAAGATTCGATATCATCATCCGAATCGTCGGTAGTTGAATTATAACTTTGATGTAACTGATTATTATTCTGAGGTACATTGGGGGCAGCTGATTTCGTTTTATTTGAAAAATAGAGAATGACTGGTAAAGAAGATCCTGGAGGTAACTCAAATCCGAATTGTTTTGCACAATTTAATATTAAGCCTTGCATATCTTTTCTTTTTTGATTGTTCTTAGACACTTCATCAGGATTGAACCAATTTTCCAAATGTGTAATTGGGAAAGTATAATCCACAATTGGATTCTAAAATTAAAAAATGTTACATTTAGTCTAGTTATATATGATATTCAAATAAATTAAACTTGCCTCGAAAAACTTTTCGAAATAATGCATCACAAAGAGAGCACAATCACAAAAATTGTACTGCTGAGGTACTTTAATTACACCTCCTTTCATAATGTTTTTAGAAAAGTCTCTTGTAGAATTATTATGTTTAGCCCGATATTCTTCATGTAACCAACCACGTATTGTAGCTGTAACCCTGGCTCGGTTAGGACCACCAGACAATGAATCGAATACTAATATACAAGGCCTGTAAAAAGAAGTTAAACTTAGAATTTAGAAGTAATTTAGAAAATTAGTTAAGCAATTAAAAAAATTACTGTTTAATTTGTTTTTGTCTATCCAATATTTTTTTGACGTCACTGTGGTAACTAGTGCCCAATTTTTCTGTGTAGTTAATCTAAATATGTTCAAAAAAAAATCAGATTTATGTAAAAAATAATTTGTATAAAAATTTAAACATGTAAATAATTTTTTATAATTTAGAGTACATTTTTTAAACCTAATGATGGTTTTTATAATCAAAACCAGTCTTAAATATTTGTACATATTAGAAAAAAATACTCCAGGAAAGAACTTTTATTAATACATTTTTAGATTTTGAGTGAAACCATGAGTTTTCCAGAAGGGTTACTCCAATCATCACAATCACAGCAGGTTTTGAAAAATTACGAATTTTTAATAGTTTTAATTATATTGTTTATAAAAAATCAATAATTAGATAACACCTGAAGGGGTAAGAGTACAGTGAATTTAAAAGCAACTAATATTGTTAAGTAAAGTAATAGTACAGAAAATAACATTAAAATGAAAAATATAAATCAATTATTTGAATTATAAATATTTTTAATTTAGAACAAGAGTAAAAAAAAAATCAAAATTATTAATTTGGCGGCACAACTGACTATTAGTAAAATATTTTGTTTTAGACTTAGGTATAGCCAAAGGAGAGTTTTGTCTAGAATTTAAAGATGGTATTTTAAGATAAATTGTATGTAATAATTCATAGCAGTCAATAACACCGTTAAACAAAATTAGCAACAAATAATAATTTTCTGGTCTTAACCAACTTTAAACCCGCGAACATTTAAATGTCCTCAGTGCTTTGGTAAACTAAGTTAATTTTAAAGGCGTAAAAAAATTGGAAACTTTTTCTGGACCTTCTCTAGTTTATAAATCAAATACAATTAATGAGGATTCCATAATGCAGTACCAAATTCAAGTATAGATCTAACAATACAGTAATTTTTGACACAAAGGATCACTGAAATTGTGGCAGGTACGTTTGATTAACGTAAGCCATTGAAGTTGGTATATCAATTGGTACTTGTCATTCGATTTTATTAGATGAATTGGGTATGAAAAGAGTGTCCGCAAAATTAGTGCCAAAATTGTTAATCGAGGAGCGAATGGAACATCGCATTGAAGTGTGCTTGGAACTAAAAAATCGGGTTTCTAATCACCCAAATTTTATAAAATCAATTATTACGGGTGATGAAACATGGGTGTATGGATATGATCCCGAAACCAAAGTTCAGTCATCGCAATGGAAGACCGCAAATTCACCTCGTCCAAAAAAATGTCGACAGGTCCGGTTAAACATTTTTAAGCAATGCTCGTGGTTTTTTTGGTTTAGTCCATTATGAGTTTGTACCTACAGGTCAGACAGTTAATCAAGTGTTTTATAAACAAGTACTAGAAAGATTAAGAGAAAAAGTATGCCGTAAAAGGCCAGAAGCGTGGAAGGCAAAATCGTGGTTTTTGCACCATGACAATGCACCAGCGCATTTAGCACTTTCCATTAGGGAATTTTTGGCATCTAAAATATACCAGTGGTACCTCACCCTCCATATTCACCTAATTTAGCTCCATATGATTTTTTTTTGTTTCCGAGACTAAAAAGTACCCTCAAGGCCAGAGATTTGAAGACAAAATGAAACTATCCAGAACGCGACACAAGAGCTAAAAGCTATTACTATGGCATTCAAAGGTATTTCAAAAAGTGGCAAGACCGTGGGGATCATTGTATCGAAGCTAAAGGACACTATTTTGATGGTGATCCATTTAAATAAATTGTAAGTTTGAAATATAATTTTTAATAAATTTTGTTTGGGTATTTATTGAACACACCTAATAATCTCCTGGTAATTTCCATGTTTTTTTAAAATAAATTTCAATTAAAATTAGGTACATTTCTAAAGCACTATTTGTTACCATTATTTAATTAAAAAAATTGTAGCATTTTTGCCATTTGGTATAGAATTGATATTTGAAAGTTGGTAACAAAAAAAAACTCATTGAAAAACATTGAAGTAAATAAATTTGTAATAGTTAGTCTACAAATCAGCCTAACATAATTTATAAATATATATACTAAATCTAATTCTGGAATGAATTTAATTCATTCAATATTCTTAAACTTTATTCTTTCCAATGTATTGTTCTAACTTGAAATAATAACCCACAAGTCAATGAGTGTACAACACAAAAATCATAAGCTACGAATCTACCATAAACTTATAAATATTAGCTACTACTACCATCAACTGAATTAAGATCTGTGATATTAATGGGCGACATTTTACATATCTTAAACAAATTTATTTATTGTTTACTAAGTAAATTAATAGTAAACAAACTATTTCTTCAGCTTCAAATCAATTGATCTTAAACCATCACAATTAAAAGTAGTAGTTATTAACTAATATTGATATATAATATGTTCAAAATACATACATTATAGAACCAAAGATCTTCAGTATTCCCATCAGCTTCATCACGTTCTGGAGGATCACATGCATATTTAAAATTTCGATCTAAAAGTAGTAAGATTTTTATATACTAAATGACATTCAAATTATATTATTTTATAATTTAATTTATCTATCACAAAGATAATAATAAACTAAAAAATACCAGTATTAAAATAAAGGAAGTGTAGTTTAGGAATTCTTAACTCCACAAATTACAAAAAAAAAGAAATCCCCAGCTATTTTCTCTGTAAAAAAATTTTTAATGTAAAAACAAGAAAATGAAACAGATACATCATGACCACATTTGAAATGTTCACATCCCTTAACATTGAGCAGAAAAAAAAATTGTTTTTGTGAACCCCATAAAATATTAATAAATAAGACATAATCAAAAATATGTTGATAAATTAATTTATTTTTATGAATTGGAAATAAAATAAAATCTTCTAATTTGATCAAAAAAAATGTTTATATTATATATACACAAGAAAAATTATCGGCTTAACTAGCTAAAAGGACCTTGTCCCCAGAGCTAAAAGGAAACTTTCTTTGTTTTTATTCTTTCTAAAGTAGTGCAAAATAAAAAAGAAAATAAGAAAAAGAAGTTTTTTAAATTAGGGTCCAGACAAAGTAAATTTAGATTAAAACAATTGTTTTGGTATAATTGAAGGCAAATTTTGTAACTTATTTAAAATAAATATACGTACATATATACATAACATTAAATTTTTGAACCCAAGCTTAATTTCTAATTACCAATAAGATTATCATTTTCAGTTGGTTCTTGTGCAGGAGTTCCATCCCAATAAACTGGACCATCGAGGTATGGAAAACAAATTATTACCATATACCAATGACAACTACAAAAAAATTATATTATAATAATTGAGTAGAACAATTAAATCAAATGCTTACTTTTCATTTACAGGTATAACAATAAAATCTTTTTCAAATATATTGACATTCTTGGTCCATTTTCTAACTCTCTGAAATCTTGTATATGAGTTTGTACAGTCATCTGCGAGTCCTTTATTTGATAATGAAGTATAAAAATATGTACTGAATACATATGTACGGTCATAGTCCTCAGTAGATAGCAAATTCGCATACCAATAACTGCAATACAAAAAAGTTTTAACCACATTATTTATATTAGTTTCAATTAGGGTCTGGATTTATATGTTACTGCATATTGTAACTGAGTATAATATGCAATCAAACAAGAGTAAAAATGATAGACGATTCATTGAACATACATTCACAGGAAAAAGTTTTTTTTCACAAATTTGAGAATATTTCATTGGTTAAGGAATATTTAGCAAATTTTGAAATATTTTGTCAATTGTGAGAAAAAAAGTGATTATTTATTATAATTTTAATAGAGGTAACTAAAAAAATCTTTTTTTTTGGGACCATTTACAACAGCAAATGGATTTACCAATTACTATTACTTTAACACGCGATGACAGTACTTTAAGGTATAGCCATGTCTAACCATGGTAGTTAACCTGTAATGTTGTCTGTCATTCTTACACAATGATGAGAACATTGTATTTGCTTATTAAATATTAAAATTTTCAGAATCCAAATATTTTGTTTAATGTTTTCAAAAATTTAACAAAATAAAAAAACTCATCTCACATAAAAATATCTTTCAATTTAATAAATAAAACACATATTTTTTACATAATTTATTATATTTTTCTAATTTTAAAGAGAATAAAAAGAGAATATTTTTTTAGAAAATATAAGCATCATATTTTAGGCAGTTTTAGAGAATATCAATCCAGACCTTCGTTATAATTTATGAAGTCTGAATTCAAGTGCACTTACGTCAGGTGAAATTCAAGAAGTTTATCATTTAAAGATTGTTCCGCGGAAAGCATTCCATAATCCACAACCTTTAACTCTACTCTTTTATCAGAATAAGTTTTCCTAAACATTCTACAAACAAACAAAAAATAAAAATCACAAATTTATCAATAAAAATATTGATTAAAAAATTATGAAATTAAAAGGATTATTAACTTACACAGTATTTAGCAAATCATCTTCAATACATTTTTTATTTACTGATTGTGATTTTTTCTAAAAATAAAATTTCAAATAAAAACAATTACTATTTAATTTAGTAGTTTTACAGCTATTATAGTTGATTATTATTCATAATTCACAACGTCATATTTATATAGTATAATGAAATCAATAACTCAGGGGCAAGCGTTACTGTATTACAACATGTGATAAAGAAGTATAGAATAATGGTTAGTATTGGAGTGAAAGGTAACTTATAATAAGATTTCTAATTACAATTTATAAACAATAATAATCAATATGAAAAATGTTTTTCAGTATCCTGAAAGGAATTACTCATTTGATATTATTACAACATATTCATTTTAATATTTTTAATTATGAGATTTTAGGACCCCTGAGGGCTGTTATAGTTTGACTATTATTATAACAATCAACCACTAAGCGATGCCCTTCATGCAATGATTAATTAAAATATTTATCATTACAAGGTCAAGTTTGATCCAAAGAAAAATTTACAACTATTTTTATCGAAATTAACAAAAAAAAAAAATATCCACAAATATAGCAAATATTATTGCAGATAATAGAAAAATGAATAGGCAACGCCAATAAACATAACAAAGTTAGCTGCGTTTTTTAATGTGAAAGAAAGAAAGGTGTGTTTCTCGCTCTGCAATGAAGTTTAATAGTAGGGTCTACAATTCACCACGTTTTGTTATATGTAGATTCCTATAGTCAATTTCTGTTTTTGCATATTTTATAAATTAGATAAAAATATTTTTGGAATTGTGTTCAAATTCACAATATTAACTATTTAAATGTTTGTATTTTTATTATTAACTATTTATAAATTCTACATTCACCATATTAATTAACCCTGGTTATACTCTTCCTCCAAAAGTTTTTTGAGCACTAATTTTTGTCGCCAATGCCTATTGACACTTAAACATTTAGATAACTTGGCTCAATTTGAAGTAAATTCAATAAGAAATTAACTTGCAGTAATGCTATCCAATTTTTAGTGCAACAGAAACCATTCATACAATAAGAAAAATCTGGCGCTAAGAGAAAGTCTTGTATCGGTACAAAATGTTGAAAATAAATAAAGTGAAGGAGGAATAAAAATTAAATTTGCTAAACTTAAACTATCACTAGTATTGGCAAGATATCCAATCAAATCAAATTAAAAAAAATTAAGGAATATTAAGCGGAGAAATAAATGAAGTTGAAGGCATTGCAGAGTTGTCACCTGAAGACAAATGTTGATTTAAATATGCGTCAATAGTTTCTTATGACGAAGATAGAAGTTTTTAGAATGTTTTTAGTTTTAGAAGTCTAAAATCTATTCTATTTGACAACCGTAGAAGCTTCCTTTTTGAAAATTTTAATTTACATTATATAACTTTGTATTGGTACTCGTTTCAAAATTAATATTTTCTTTTGTTAATTTTGCATTTATTTTACATAATTAATCAATAATAATTTATAAATAATAGTAAATTGTAATAGTTCATACAATATAATTTATTTGTCATGACTTTTTTAAGTACACAATAAAGATTTTTTGGGCATATTTTTGATTTTTTAACCAACTAATAAATTACTAGTTATTACTTATTAGTTATTACCCTCAGTGGAAGATAGAGACTTTGAAACTTACAGTTTCTCTCTGACATCAAAGACCGCATCCTATCCATTCTTCTATTATTTTAAATTTAGGGGCAAAGTTGAAAATTTAATTTAAAGAAGTTTTTGATTTTGTAAAAGTTTGGATTATTGATGAGAAAAAATTTGATTAAAAATGTGTTTTTAAACATTTTTATTACTATTACATTAATTTAATTTTAAAAAATCATTTCTTTTATTTTTATATATTTTTGGCCAGTCTGGTCTATAGTGACAACTATTCGCTTATTACTGAGGATTTTAGTGGTGATAAATGAAACAATTAGAGTTGATTACAGCAATTTGAAAAATTATAAATTGTAACGTCAAACAACTAAAACTAATACTAAACGACTAACAAGACATAATTATTGGGTACCTATCAATACGATTTATATTTATATTGGGTATCATCAATGTGTTCTTCTATCTACAATATGTTGTGTTCAACGAAACAATTAGGCTGATAAAATATATCCGATGATAATGAAAACTTGTTTTCGTCCATCACTCAAATGCATACTTCTGTGATCAAAATATGTGTGTAATAATAATAACGTTTCATAAAATTCCCTATATTAATATATATAATAATAGGTAGGTACACTAATTTGAGCATGGCAATTTAGAATAATATAATTTAAATACAAACGCAATTGGTATATTGACCGTAAAATATAAAGAGCACAATTGGTACACTGACCCTAAAATATAAGAGGCGCAATTGGTACACTAACCCTAGTATAAAAATTTTGTTTTAGGCGCAATTGGTCCATGCCCTGAAACATCACCGCCATCATAAGTTATTTATTAAGCTAAAATTATAATTATTCTTACTGAATATGAGCATTTAATTTGAACCACACTTCTAAATTTAATTTATTTTTAGCTTATATGAAACTAAAAATTTCAAATTACACTATTATAGAGTTTCTGGCCAAAAATATTCAAATAGTATTTATCGAGGAGACCTAAATATACATGTGTTTTCTTCGAAGTACAGAGATTTCCTCTGGGGATTGTGTTAGGGGTGTGTAGTTTGATTTAGAGGTTTTTGAATTATCGAAAGTCAACAGTAATATAAAGGTATAAAGGAATATTAAACCTAATGACATAATTTGACTAATTCAATTCAAAAATAGTGTTGTAATAATAGTTTAACATCAAAATATATAAGATAAGAGATTAATACTTTAAAATGTCTATCTGAGATAAATATTATATAAAATGATAAGCTTTGAAAAAAAAATCAATACTAAATATTTTAAAAAATATAATTAATTCACGTAGCTATATATGTATATATACATCTAGCCTGATTTATCTATGATTATAATAAATAAAAAAATAAAAAAAAGGAACATACCTTCACTTCAGTATTATATAGTGATGGAAAAGTGAGTCTTTGTATATTTTCGGCTTGAGCCGAACTTAAAAATTCATACTTATCTTTAGGTAACTTCATCATTAATCTTTCCAATTGTTGTGCCTCATTGTTTTTTAAATTAAAAGACCATAAAATTTTTCTGGTTTTAAAATCTATAACCATAAATGAAAATATTAAACAAGAAATAGAAATATAAAAAGAAAAATATACCTTCACTAAGAGGATCAAAAGGTAGTTTAGTTTTATCATGCATTTTCAATAAATATCGAATGCCAGTAGCTGCTAAATTATTAGTGTAAAAAATAATAAAAGGTTGATCTTCGAAGAATCCAAAAAATTTTGTAATATTTTCCATTTTTATATCAACAGTCACTGGATTAGATTCTAATAAACAAAACATCACAAAATATTTTTAATTTATAAAAGTAGACGTTATGTACTTAGTTTAGTAAAACAGAAAAATCACAGGATTTGTACCCATTTTTACAAGGAACTCATAGTTTAGGACTCTAGGTTGTCTAGGATATAGCACCAAATTAGAAAATGTAATGAGACACTTAACACTTATTTCAAAACTTTTATTTTTAACTGTGATCATTTATCATACTTAATATTTAGTTTGATATTAAGTTTATGTATGAAAAATAACATGTATCATTATACAACTGTATTGAAGACTGAAGAAGTTGACGGTTTTTTTTTAAAAGGTTAACAAGAAAAATCTGCAGTCATTGTGAACAATGATTGTTATAGAAGCATGCTATTTGAGTAGTTTTTGAAGGTATGCATAATTTTTGATTCTAACAGGATGGTATGAGACATATACATGAGACACCTCCTGCGAAAAACTGGCTGTATTAAATGGACAATACAAGCAATTATCTCTCTATGTTGCAATGTATGACCTGTCAGACAGCAGCTTATGTTCTAAGACTTAAAAGCCTGAAGGTGCAAGAGAATCAACTCTAAATGTTTTTAAAAGTGTACCTATTTTATTCCTTTTAATATTTTATTCCTTTAATAAACTACTGCAGCCCGATCATGAGTTCTTACATTGAACTATTTATTTTGTGGGAGTTTCAGAGTCAAGAATTTAAGTAAAAAAAAATTAATAATTCTAGAATACTTGGTAGAGATAAACATACTTTTAAACAGAATTTTCATAACCACATACTTCAATGCTACACCTCCTTAGATGTTACTTTTCAAGTTTAAATCGGAGAAGTTACTTAATATGATGAAAGTAAAAAAAATTAACTTTTTAAAAAATGATAGATTTAATGAGTTTTTAATTTGGCATTACATGATGGACATCCTACATTAGTGGTTTTCAAACTGGATGCTACTTAATACTAGCTATAAATGGTACTGTAAATAATATGGAAGAATGTAGAGTTTAGGTACCACAGGAAGTTGACTTACGGGTCATTAGATTTACTCTTGAAATTGGAATGACAACAGTTCACTTTTTTTCTCATAACAATTATCAGTTTTCAAATCAAAATCCAGATTTAATAATAAAAAAAAACTATAGAAAATTCGAAAGATGATTTAGATGAAGAGAATCATTTCATACATTTTAAAAAAAAATATATTATAACCTAAAAAAAAACTTCTAACAGTTGTTCATAGTTGAAACATCTGCCATAAAATGTTTGAAAACAGCAGTGTTTATGAAATAGTTATAAGCCACTGCCCTACATGGTGGTTAAGAAAATAACAATAAAATCATTTATCAATAAGTATTAGTAAGAAAATAATTAGCATTTAAGAATTAAAAAATTGGTTTAACATTAGTCTAAAACAGTAAGACAAAAAAAGGTCTTCAGTGATATATGTGTGATGGGTTTACAACCAACTAACTTTTGTTAATAAAGTGTTGATTATATAGTCTATTTGTAAACACTCACATCTGTTTATGTAACAGGGGTAAAGCTATTTTTGTTAAATTAGTTGACTAATATTCGAGCTTGTACAATCACTGATAGTTGTGACAAGTGATATTGAAGAAGAAAACTTCTTCCAAGAAGTGATTTCTCATAAGAGAAAATAACCTTTCATTATTCGTATTGAAAGGAAATTAGGATGTTCACAAGTAGTTGGGATAGTAACTATATAAATTAATAATAAGTTTCTTTAATTTGAATGCTCACGAGAAGTCAAGGAACAATTGAAAATGTTCAACATACCAAATCTGCATTCAGTAAGACCAACTTCGTGTTGTTGGCTTTAATATTGGAGTAGCCTGATTAAACGTATAGGGAAGAACATTGTCTAATAGTTAGGCATGTTGGTTTTTTACAATATTTTAATAGGTTAACTAGTTGTAACACACTCATAAAACACTTAAAATTTCAAATATTGTAAAAAACCAATGCAAATCACAGATATTGTTTTACCTTTTAAGTTAGATAATAGGCAAGTTTTAACTTATATAGAAGCTGGAAGCTAACAACACATATAACGGGTGGACCATATTTTTAAATAATAATAATAAATGATCTATACACTCACCAAAATCATTAATAATCATACGGATTCCATGCAAACATATTAATACATCACCAGATGCTACAGTATCATAATTTCCAACTTGTATAATATTACAATTTTCAAATTTGAAATAGTCTTTAATGCCCAATTCTTTATTCCATAACTTTTCTTCTATAAGTTTAGGGTTTTCTAAAAATATAATAAATACTATGTAGTAATAACCTTTTTTAATAATTTGTTATAAATATATAAATATACATACTGCGTATTTTTTCAATGTGTCTTCTTAACATTTCTTTTGATTCAGTTTTATTAACAATGGGCTCATTAATATTAACAGTCTCAGGGATCTCGTGGTCATCGTCATCACTATCAAGAATCTCAATAGTAGCGTTACTTAAATCGGGTTTTCGATTATCTGATGTACCAATTACAATAATTGATTTATTATCTACTGGAGCCACTGGTATATCTACTAGTGCCATGGTAACATCTTTAAATTGAGAAGACATTCGGCAAGAAGTGCATACCCCATCTTCTGATATACTTTGGCATTTGGAACATTTTTTTAAGTCTACTGGTTTACTTTGCTAAAATAATTGATTAATTATCATTTAAATTTGTATATGATAAAATGATCTAAAATAATTTAATTGACATACCGGTAAACTAATCACTTTCTTACTAGTTACAGATGAATTAACTGAAACTAAAGTAGTACATTTAGAGGTTTTTGGCTGTTGGTTTCCAATTATTTGCTTGTTTACAGGTTGAATTTTTTTAATTGCAGCCATAGTAGAATGTTGGACATAAGATACATTGGGTTTTATATAATATTGCTTAGTAGTCTGGTGTATGTTTGAAGATGTATTATTCTTTTGTATTTTTGAATATGTATTAATCTGTTGTATTTTTGGAGATGGATTAATCTGTTGTATTTTTGGAGATGGATTAATCTGTTGTATTTTTGGAGATGGATTAATCTGTTGTATTTTTGAATATGTATTAATCTGTTGTATTTTTGGAGATGGATTAATCTGTTGTATTTTTGGAGATGGATTAATCTGTTGTATTTTTGGAGATGGATTAATCTGTTGTATTTTTGGAGATGGATTAATCTGTTGTATTTTTGGAGATGCATTAACTTGTTTATTATTAGTTGATGGTCTATTGATAGTTTTAGCTATTGATTGTTTAGAAGTACACGGTTGTTGGCTCACTTGCTGTGGTTGAATTTGATTGGTAGATTTATTTTTGGTGTCCAAACTAATGAAAAAAATTGAAAAGTAGGAGGAAAACATTTTTGACTATTATTAAAACATTTAAAATTGATAAAAAATATAAGAATGTATTAATTATATTGTAACTTACACATTATTAAGGTTAGGTGGGTTTGATTTTGAATTAGTCAGCAGGACATCTTTAGTTTCAGAAATACTAAACAATGGTAATGAAATATAAATAACTAGTAAGATATTTGGGTACAGTAAAAAAAAAATCTACCTGTCATTATGAAAACTCTGAAAAAATTCTGAATTCTGACTTACAAAAGTATCAATCTGTTCTGGTGTGCAATTCTGAGAAAAAAAAGATTTGATTACGTTCAAAATTAATTCTTTATAAGTATATAATAATAATAATAAAATGATTTTTAATTTTGTGACCAACCTTTCTTATGGCCAAGTTAATAGAATAAATCATTTTGTTCACCAACTCAGGGCTTTCAATCTTAATTGATTCTCGCCTTGTGTGAAATACTAGAAAATCACTGAAAAACAAAATGTAAATTGTTAAAATAAATTAACTATTAAGAGGAGGAGGCCATACCCACATGTGTTATCTCAGTCTCACCAACATATTACATACCAAATTTGTGGTCAGTTGTTGAAATATAGTGTTGTTAGCTTTAATATAAGAAACTAACCTATTGCCAAATATTAAGTAAAGAATATTATCTAAGTTTTTTTTGTCGGCTTTTTACGATATTTTAATTTTTGAATGAGTAATCATTATATGTTAAAATTTAAAAAACTCATAACTCACTTAAAAATTAAAATATCGGTTAAAACAAAGATTATGTTCTTTACCTTATGTTTTTTTTATAATAGGTCAGTTTACTCTAATATTAAATATAACAACACAAGATTCGAACTACTGAACATAAATTTGATATGTTGTATGTTTGTAAGACATAGACAATACATGAAGGAGTATCCTCTAAGAGGGTGGTATCCTCTTAAATCAAGAAATTGATTAAAATTTCAACTTTGGATGTACATAATATTTTCTTACCAACTAAGTCCTTAAATACAATGTAAATCACCAAATATTTGAATACCGAACATTATAAAACAAAAAAATTACTTTGTAGGCTTTGTGTCATCTTTTCTTGGATAGCCAAAATGGTTAACCTTTAATTTACCATCAGAGGAAAGTTGATATTCTTTTTCAATCCCGTTTGGTATTTGATACGACTCTGAATCTAAATTAGTTGATTTCTTAGAAGTCAGTCGACTTGCTAATTCTTGAGGAACATTGGTCATAGAACTTGACGCTGGGTTAGGTGAGTTAAATAAATTAACACGATCCACTTTTCTTTCTTTTTTTTTTGGAATTTCGGTAGAATTTTTTTTAATTTTTGCTGGCCTACTAAACAAACCATTAATATTATTAATTTTAAAAATATAATAATAATTGATGTATTTTAAAATTACTTATTTATATTTGGATTTAATGCAATTCTTTTTATAGTATTTTTAGATTCATTCAAATCATTGCATTTTGTCTAAAAAAAAAAAAAAATCAAGTTTATTATATATATTATATATTATGATAACTTTAATATTTTAAATGGATACTCAGGTATCAGATATTGTTTTTAAATGTATACAAATTATATTTCTAATAATATTATATATAAAAAACTTACTTCTTGATTATTAAGTGGTACCATTGAAACAGATGGAGATACTTGCACACCTAAGATATGAATTAATCATTTTGAATATTTAATGTGTTAAAATAATTTCAATATTGATATCATACCTTGTGGTACTCGGTTATTAGTAGTAACTGGAGATGTAGGTACAGCATTAGAATTTAATACAGCAGGAGTTATTGATATATCGGGATAATTAACCAAAAACGGTAGCATAGGCAAAATTGATGGTGTACATCTAAATTTAAAAATAAATTACATAGAATAAGCAAATGTGAAAAATATTGGTAAATATTAGAGCTCTCTATTTCACAAGTACACATATTTAGGTATTTTAATATACTCATGAATAAAACTAAAAACACGGATATTAAATCACGTGTATTAAGTACAGATGAGAACAAATTTATATACATACTCTATAATGGCACCTACATATTAATTCAGTTTTAAATCAAGACCTCTATATCTATTCTATAATTACAATATCAATAACAATAATAATAAAATCAATAATAAAATAAATAATTTCATCAACTTGTTAAAAAGCAGTTATGAAAAATACCTAATAAATTGCGGGTACTAATAATTGTTTTTAAATGTATATCACAAGCATTAATATACATAATTTTTAACCGACATGTATTCAATACTAAATTCAATTTAAGTTAATTTATTATGTTTCTAAAAAAAAATTTTACTATTTGATTTATTTAATAAGTATTTGATATTATAACAACTTACTCAAATTATATTATAATACTTATCAGTAGGGTTTGAATTTGAAAGCAATTCACTGCTTTTTTTAGATAAAGATAGAAAAACAATTCTAATTTACAAAAATGTTTCATTTCTATGCTAGAGGGAACAATTAATTTTTGTTTTTTTTTATGTGTTGTGTTAAATTATCTGTTAATCACAATAAATGTATAATAAAATCGATAAGACCACACAAGAACAACATGGAGTGGATGTTAAGTTTAAAATAGCATGTAACGACTAGAAAAAACTCATATTCTGTTATTTACAGTCAATAAAATAACAACAATAATAACATTAAACATAAAAAAATTATTTATTATTTATATCACTCCTATTATGTTGGTGAACATGAAATAAAAGAGGCACTACAGGTATATTGAATACTACTATTATGTTTTTTTGAGAGAAAACCATTTGAATCATGAAAATGATGTATAAATGCGTTCTTACTTATCGGCCGATGGCTCCATGTCAACTTCAATGTCGAATTGCCAACACTCACCAATGCCGGGTGTGACTGAGCTCGAGATTTTCGGTAACTGGAAGCTTATATTGTAATCAGTGAATAATTCCAACGCTTGATCAACTGGGATCACAATCCGATTACTTGAACTGGCCGAACACGGCCAGTACATAGTAAAAAGTTGTTAACAAAATTGTCTGTATCACTTCTGTGAACTGAAAACAATCAAAACGATGCATAGGACGTGTTACAGTTATGGTAGCTATATGACGACGACGACGACAGCAAAAACAGTCGAGGGGCAGCGGCTAACTTACCAGATACATTTCGGCGCTGCTCATATTACGATTTGAAGCATGTCCGGCACTACGGACGTGTTATATCACGCGATGTAACACGATGATGATCAAGGATGATAACGAGCGAGCAGTCGGATAAGGCGGACGGAAAAAGCAACAGCGGTGGCGTCCAACTGAGGGCCCGAGTGGTGTCGTCGGAATAACGGAAAACGTGCGCCAACCGAGCGGTCCGGACGCGCTGACGGGCTACTCTCGACGACGACGACGACGTTATACGCTATAGCGCTCGTTATCACTGGCCGCAAAAAAGTCACCGCGGTATCTGCATGTCACGTGACGCTAGAGCTGGACGTACACGGTTAGTTAGACCCATAGATATATACTGATACTAGATAGCCGTCGCCCGTCTTCGAAGACACCACTACAAAATGATCTAAAACACGACGCCATACGCAAAGAACAAGAAAAAGTAAACAAACGTTATCAATATTAGACTATTATCAATATGATACAATTATTTTTATTATATTATTATTATATAAAAATGAGAATTCTCCGTCTTATAATTAAGTAATAAGTTTTATATCAATCAAATATAAGGTTCAAGCCTAAATAATAATTTAATTTACCAGCGATAATTTAAAATATTTTATTTGAACAATATTTCATATTGTCGGTGTCCAATAGGTGATAATTTAGTCCATGTATCTGATAACGTTTGTTTATCTAGTGTCTTCTTTGGGAAATTCGTACCACGTGATAAACATGACCACGGACTGCAACTATATATAGTGCGGTACTCTATTCCCGACGAGTGCAACAGCGCAATTGCACCGGTGCGCGATGCAATCATCAGCGGTTATCATTGTTTCTTAGCCCTCCGTACACATGTATAGGAACGTATTATTATTATAGACGGATCGTGCGTTTTTAGCAGCTTGTCATATCACTAATATTATCTATATTATCTTGTAATTGTATTTTATGTACTTAATTCTTACTACTATTGTAAACTTGTATCTTTATTCTACCAATGTTATTATTATATATTTTTGTCACTGTACTTGAGCCCAATTGGGCGTTTACACCAAATAAATAAATAAATAAATAAATATCAATATTATGCAGCTCTTGCGTTCTAAAAATTGACCACAAAATATTTTGGAGTGTGTATGAGTAATGTTACTCCTTTAGTGCACAAATGTAATCAGTGTTTAAAGGCAAACTATTTATATTGATGGTATCAGACTTTTATTTTAATGAAACCAACTTTTTTTTATTTTATATCAAACAAATTAGAGATAACAATCAATATTTTAAAATCTGAATTAATATCTTTCTATAAACAGAATTTGTGTCACTTCATGTATCACCTGTATTGGAATACATCAAATATTTTTCAATTAAGATTTGGTAAGATCATATTAAGTCATATTATGTTTGAATCTCAAATGAAAATGTTACATTTTTCAGACTACTTGTTTTGTCCCTGTAAATAGGTCATACAAGTTCGGAATGCTTATAATTTTTCAATGTAAAGATAAATTCTAATTTGTGTGTTTGCAAAATGATTGAGAATGATCAACCATTTGAGAATAAAGATGTCTCAATGACCCTTGATGAAGATGTCAGTTGCTCCGGGATTTAGTTTGGGGTAGGCAACTTAATGCTTACTCACCGCAGTTAAATTGACATGCCGTGGAATGGGCAACGGGGAACATGAAAATGAGAGTACACATATAAAAGATTTGAACACAACGAACTTGAACGGTATTTGTTTATTTTGCCGCAATGGTCAATGACGTAGTAAGAAAAAGAAAACAGGTTTGATAGATTTCTGCCGCAATGGCGAGAGAAAAGGAGAAAATAAAAACGATGAGCAAGAGAAAATGTGGTGTTACAGCAACAACCGACGTATTTATATGTAAATATTTGTAAATATTATATAACATGCAAGAGAAGAAAAATAGTACAAGTTAATTTAAATATTTACAATACAAGTAAAGACACTGATTACATCACACGGACAATTATGGATGGGAAAAGCGGGAACCAGATAAGGAACGTCTTCGCAGTCGACACACAGTTACGCGGATTAGCTTAAACAGTTAATTATATTTTTATTTATAATTATAAACAATTCCAAAAAAAATTGCCGCCCTGTGTGGTCGCAAAGGTCGCACGTGCCTTCCGCGGGCCCTGTTTAAACTCATTTTCAAGATAGTTAAATTAAAGTTAATTTATAAGAGATATATGATTAATATTTAGTTTCCAATCGATATTCTGTTATAATATATATCTCAAAAACTTAAATATGTATAAAAGGGCGATAATCCTAGGTCGGATGAGACGCAGAGATCGTATTGCTTTTATTATTAACATATATATAAAAAAAACAAGAATTCAAAATCGTATGCAGGTACTTAGTTAATAAACTCTTGAGTTTCAATAATGGGTTGTCTTTGACAGGAAATATCGTCGTTATTTCTTTTGAATGGACAAAAAGTCATAAAAATGTAATACAAAGTTTCCCATGTAATTCAGTTCCTGGCTATAACAAAACAATTGAGGGTTATTTTAACAAAAAAAACATTATGAGCGTTTGAATTTGGACTAAACGATAAAAATCATCTTGTAGTAATTGATGCCATAACTCGCAAACATCTCTAACATTTCTAAATCCACCATATCGATAACGTGTATTTTAATGCTGAAATGGCATTACGTGTAGCGGAAATTGTTTGCGCCATTATCGTAAGGACTCGTGAAAATGATGTTCATGATGTTCATGGTGGCAGCACAATACCAGTTCTTTTTGAATTCCCGCTCTTAGTGATTTTGATTTTCAGTTTTTCGTTCGAGATTTCAAAATATTGGTTCAATAGTTGGCAACATCTTACTGGTACCACCTTTGACCCAAAATCTTTTGTCTCCATTTTTCTCGTACGCGCACGTTCCCGCCTCCCAGGATGAAAAAATAAACTACGCATAACTTTCTCTTTTCGGACGCAGCCGACACGTCTTTTCAGTTCTTCATTGTAACATTATTATTTTCCAAACGTGTTAGCGTTTTATTTTGCTCATCTTTCTTCGTGTCGCATCGATTTTGTGTTTGTACGGATAACTTGTATTCGCTCTTTACAAAGGTTTTGATCGAGTCGAGTGTTCAGATAACGTATAATTCCAGTAAGTACTCAAGTCTTATATTTTTAATGGTTAAAGTTGTATACAATATATTTTAACCTTAGCGTTCATTGTTGACTTATTATTCAACGTAAATATGGTAAATGGTAATACCTAGTGTAAAATAAAACATTCATCAACGATTAAACATCATGTTCGAAGTACCTAAAGCTATAACATCTTATGGGTCTCCTTTTTGTGAAATCAAATCTAATAAAATATACATTTTCGGAATCCATTTTGTACATATTAATCAGTATAGTCTGAAAATTAATTAACAAATAACTGACGTAAATACCTTTTTGTAATTCTTCGAGATTTGAATTAATGACATTAAAGAAATAAAAAGAAAAAAATTTTTTTTGTAGATTATGGAAAGTATGTCTGAGCTAAAAACATTTTTTTATATCAAAAATCAGACTCTAAGTATTTATATACAAATTCCTTATGGTATATTACTCATATAAGTTATTTTAATTTATGCCAGACCTTGTGTCATGGGTGCACAATATTTGATTTCTAGAACTAAATTGTAATTTAAATATATCTCTAATCCATCTTAAAATAAATTATTATACTCTACAACTATTAAAGTAAAATTAAATGTATAGCACTATCTTATTAAGTAATATCACAAAGAATTGTACAGTCACTTTTGTACATTTTGTATTATTAATTAATTAATAATAAATGATTAATATTTCCCTATAATTGTTACAAATAAAATAGTTATGTAGGTTATATTTATGTTTGGAAGTACTTTTTTTTATTCCTAATCTCCTTGAAAATATATATTAACAAAGGGAACATTTTAAATACAACCAAAACTCCATCCTGGAAAAATTTTGATATGATAAATTATAAATGAAATATATTTTATTTAGAATCAGCCCATGTCAAAACTTTAAATAAATAAGAGAAAATTATCAATCTTATGTAACATTGTATGTGGTTATATAGTTTAAAATGTAGGTATCGATAAAAGTAATATCTCATCCATAATAGTATTTTGCCAAACTAATACAATTTTTATATTTTTAGCTCACTCAAACTGAAAACATGGCTAAATTAAATATGTAAGTAAATTGACAAAGTGCATTTAGTCACAATACTCTATAAAACTTAATATGGATTAAAATGAAAATGTATTTTGGTGCAACAAATATTTTGCAAGCAGTTAACTCCTACGAATGAATTAGAAAATGATTATGTAAAAATATTATTTCTTTAAGAAATAATATTTTTTATTTTCAACCGTCTTTAAATGGAATTTCTGTTATGTTTCAGGAAAGTAATGATGTGTCTATTACTGGTCCTTACTATGACCATAGTAATAACAAATGGGAATCCAATCATTAATGAAAAAGTTTATAATACTAGTAATAATCTTTTGTATACAGTATTGCTTTTTTCTACATTTCCTTCTGCCTTATAAATTTTAATTATTTATCACTGCACAATTAAAAAAGAAATCCCTAGAAAAGATTTCAACACTTCAAATAGTTGTCAAATATATATATATATATATATATATATATAATTATGTTAACATTGTTCTTTATTATCTTAAAATTAGTTAAATACTTCAAACAAATTATTAAAATAAAATATCATCTAATTATAGCTTTTGTCATTATAGGTGAATTAAATTGGAACGAAAAATATTTCATGTGTGGTGTAAATTTTTTAAAGGCTACATTCATGGTATGTCATACTGGAATATACTATGGAGTATCTAAAGGTAAATGAATTATATTTCTTATTCAATTAATAATATGTGTGACATTGTTCTGTGTTAAATAGGATGGTTGTAATTAATTGGTTGGATTGGTATAATATGGTTAAATTTAAACATTTATTTTTCAGATTTTCATTCAATGTACCAAAAGCATAGGGACATTTGTTGCTCTTTTCCTTGCTCTTTGAATACTTTGAAAATATTGTGCATCGAGGAAGGCAGCAAAATTAACTAAAATAACTTTACGATTCGAGGTTAAAATAAAAATTAACTATTTTTAAAAATATTTTATCAGACTTATTAAAAATAACTTTTATTGTTCATAGACTGGAGCAATACTATACTGAGAAATGAGTTCTGCCACCAAAATCACAAATAAAGAGTACCGAACATATATTCCTATAAATTTTCTTTTTCAAACAGTTTCAGCATTATTATTCACCTCTGTATTATTTTAATAAATTTTTCATGTTTCTATAAGTGGTATTTTGTTTGTATTTTAAGTATATTTCATTTTTATATGTACAATATCTCACCATTAGGGTACCGTAAATTAATAGTAGGTAAAAAGACAAGCGAAGTATTTCTTTCTTTATTGTTGGTTTTTAAACCGTTAAGTAAAATTATTTGATTCTAAATTTTCAAGAAAAATAATATAATGGTTCTTTTAGTATTTTTAATTGATAGTTGAAGGTTTTTTCTCAACCCACAATTATCCTAGTATATTTTTGGTGAAGCAATACATTTTTGGCAATCATCTTATATCAGTCAAAGATAAATTGTAGTTGGTATTTTATAAAATATTGAATATGTATAAAAAAGTTGTTGGCAATAATATTAAGTTGTCGTTTATTATTCAGAATGATTTTTCAACAAACTAATTGAATTGATTACAACTCTGTTGATTATTCAATACAAGTTATGCAGTCTTTCTACATTATAAGTACAATTTATTAAATAGATTATTTCTAATAAATACCAAAGTTCTTAAGAAAAGATTGTTATGCATTAATAATTGGATTTAACAAATTAATTATATCCATTCTACAAAGTTCTTGGGATTTGTGTACATTTTACTGTTATTATTGTCAATGAAAAGAATACATAATAATAATGTCTTTATTGTAATAATATATATATTATATAACTACACTATTGAGTAGGTTTAGAATATTTATTTATTTAATTAAATACATAGAAAAAGTATATAGTAAAGTCATAAAATACAATAATTCAAATAATATATGTTAGATGTATTATACTTTATGAAAGAGATTAAATTTGTAACTGTTAAAGTATTAACTAATAAGTAACAGTATTGACCTCATATATGCATTTTAAATATAAAGAATACAAATAGAGTATATTTCACAATACAAAAATCAGAAACATGTAAAAGAAGGTGGAGAGAATAATTACAGAATAATAGTTCAGAAATCATATAATATCTAAACTCATATTTATTTGTCGTTGGATAAATTCTACAGTTGTACAAATAGCCATTTTGTCGATTTTGCAAATATATTCAAGTTCAGCTAAGTCGTTATAGATTAAAATGGAGAATACACGATGGTAAAAGATAAGTTCTACTAGAGATTACCAACTAGGGTCTTCTAGGGTCGTTTGACCCAGACAACAATAGAGGGGCTGCGACAAATTAAGGCTTAGCTCAGTTTTCATTTAGGTGCTACAGTTGTCTCGGCGTACGAACTTAAACGACTTGTACGAATATACGACAAAATGCCTTAGATATTGAATATTATGACTTTTTGTGAATGATAATATAATCGCACTGTTAATTAATAATAGATCATTCAATGAAGAAGTATGTTTAAATATTATTTTTAGAAGTTGTCACCAATGTCTACACACCTATAGAATTGCGATTGTGTTTCTTTCTAGATTTTCGTCGAAAAGTTAAAAAAACTTAAATCTATGAGTACATCTTATACTAGTTTTATTTTATTCTCCACTCATAACGAGATAACAGACAAGTCATTGATTATAATGTCGGTGATTTTACTACACTCGTTTTCACAATGAAAGCGGCAAAAACCCTGTTTGAAATGTTTATTTTTTTGTAGCATTTTTTTTACGATGTATTTAATGCAACATATACGTCCTTATGAATGGTCGTTAAATTACTTCAGGCGCCTAAATGAAATATACAGTAAAAATTCATTAACTTTTTTATGAATATAATTAATTTTTGTTTATTTATTTATTTTTTACACGGGTTTATTTCAACTAAAATATATTTATACTTAAATATATATATATATTTAAATATTTCTTTATGTCCTTTTAATATTATTCATGTAATTATATTGTTTTCTCACATTATCAAATAAAATAATTTTAATTCACAATTAAAATATTTTGAATGAGTTTTTAAAATTTAAATTTCAGTAATTCGTTTAATATTCTTATTATATTATTTAAGACCTTTTAAGGCATACCTTCCGGCTAAATTTAAAGGTGGCGCAGAAAAGAATAGGGAAAAACACCAAAAATATTAAACACTGTATCCAAAAAATGTCACAAAATAACTAACATGTTTTCGTCTACTACATTATGTAAAGTAAGTTATTATTTATGCTCAAGTATTATGAATATTAAATATTAAACATTTTCTAAAATCTTGACTATTATTAACTACCTGATATTAATTTTAAAAAAATTTAGCAATCTGTAGCCATAAAATATGTTTCTCCTCAAGTTATTGAAGAAACTACGGATGGTTCCAATATTGTTATGGACAAAAATTCTACAAATAATTGTTTGGTAAATAAAATTATTTTTCAAATTTGGATTGATGAGTAGTACCTATTAATGATCTAATACTGTAAATTATAAATATACCTTTTTAGCCATCTGTAGCCAAAAATATTTCACTTGAATTATTTGAAGAAACTGTGGGGGATCCATCGGATGGTTTAAATATTATTTTTAAAAATGATCCTATTAATTTTATTAAAATTGAACAATGGACTCCAGAGTTAAGAAATTTGATTTTAAGTTTGGGAGCTTGTCAGCCCAAAGAGCAAGATTTAAGCATTGACAGTTATAAAAAAGACCATCAAAACAGAAGTTTTCATTCAGCTTGGTACAACAGAAAATTAATTGATAACACATATGTACAACGGGAATGGCTTAGTTATTCTCCTAAATTAAATAAGATATTTTGCCTTTATTGTATATTATATGGTAAAAATACAAATACCAATAATGCGTGGACAAAAGTAGGTTTTTGTCATTGGAAAAATGGATCATTATCAATTACTAAACACGAAACTTCTTCTACTCATGTAATGGCATCATTAAAAATTAAATTGAAACAAAGTTGCCTACCAATTCTACCATCAATACTTGAAGACCGTAACCGGAAAGTGGCATTCAATAGAGAAATAGTAAAACAGTTAATTGAAATAACAATTTTTTTGGCAAGACATAATCTCTCATTCAGGGGACAAAAAGAAAATTGGGAAAGCGACTTAAAAGGAAATTTTAAAGATATGGTTGTTCTAATTTCTCAACATTCGCCTACTCTATCTGTTCATATCAATCAGTTAATGGTCAAAGGAAAGAAAGAAAATTCTTTTATTTCTTGGGATGGACAGAATTCTTTAATAGACTCCATTGCACAATATATTTCATCAGTTATTAGGTCACAGATTGTAATGGCTGGATATTTTAGTATATGTATGGATACAACATTTGATATTTCACACAAGGAGCAGCTTTCATTTATTGCGAGATACATATTCAATTCTAAAATACATGAAAGAATTATTGCATTAACAGAATCACCTTTAACTACTGGTAAAGCTCTTTTTGACATATTTAAATGTGTAATGGAAAAATGTGGTTTGAACTGGAAGAACAATTTAGTTGGTCAGTCGTACAACGGTGCTGCAAATATGAGCGGTTCATACTCTGGACTCCAAGCACAAATTCTTGATGAAAATCCAAAAGCCCTTTTTGTATGGTGTCATGCCCACAGATTAAATTTAATAGTTTTATCTGCTGTTGGATCTTGTAAAGAAGAAGCAGATTTGTTTGGGAATATGGAAAAACTTTACTGTTTCATAACATGCAGTAAAAAAAGATCGGACATTTATCGAAACAAGCAAAAGGAAATTTATCCAAAAAAACAAGTAAATGCAATAAAAAGAGTTGGTACCACAAGATGGATGTCAAACTCATTTGCACTAACTACTAACAACAATTTTTGAAACACTAGAAGCAATATTAGATATGTTGGAGGAAGTTAAAAATCAAGATGGTCCATCAGATTTTAAAATTGCCACTGAATGCAATGGGCTATTAATGTATTTTCAGTCTTCTCGTTTTATTGCATCAGCATTTATATTTATGCACCTGTTTGATATTCTAGGGCCTTTAAGTAAATTATTTCAAGGTAGAGATTTAGACATTTTGGTTGCTGTCAGTTATTTAAAACAAGCAGAAAATAATATTACTTCGATGCGTACTGATGAAGTTTTCAAGGATATTTTTGAAGAAGCAAAAAAATTTTCTGAAAAACATTTGGGTGATATTGAAATAAATAATTTACGATCCTTCAGGAATAGGAAAAAAAAGCTGTTCGACAAATTGGAGAGATAACTTTTGATGAAACTATTGAGAATCCAGTTCAATACTTTAAAGTATCAGTATATTTTGTAACTATCGACATTATACTACAACAGATACATGATAAATTTAATGAAAATTCAGTATCAGTCATGAAAGATATTGGTCTGTTGTCATTAAAAAGAATGAAAGAAAAAACTGATCTCCCTCAAGATGCATTTAAAATGATATGCAATGTGTATGGTTTAAACCACGAATTAATAAAAAATGAATATATCATGTTTAAAGAGATTATTAAAGATTTAGATGTAAAATTGTTATTTAAGCTACCTGAAAAAATCCATACAGACTCAGATGAAGACAACATTCATAGTGACGATGAAGAAATTGATGGAGAAGTAGACAATTATAAAAACATAGCAAGTTTAATAAACATTTTTGAAACAATAAATACTGCCAACATAAAAGCAGAATTCAAAAACTTATATAATATAATTAAACTAAGCTTAACACTACCAACGTCTAGCTGTACAGTTGAAAGAAGTTTTTCAAAATTGAAAATTATAAAAAACCGGCTACATTCAACGATGGAAAAAAAAAGATTAGAAAATTTAATGCTTATTTCATGTGAACATGATATAAATATTGATATTGATAAAGTAATTATTGCATTTTGTACTTAATTTTTATAAAAAAAATTGCTTATCCAAATAGTTTTAATAAAAATACTGATATTTACTTTCAGGTAATATACATTTTTGCTGGAAATTCATCAGTTTTGACTAAATTATTAACTTATTCATTTCATTAGTCATTAGTCTTAACATTTGTTTTTCATTATTATGTATAAACTTAAAATAAATATATTTTCAACAGTTAGTATCTTAAATCTATATTTTTATATTTTAAGGATTTTAATTTCTAAGTTAATTAAATAATTAGTGAGACAATGGACTGTATTTATTTATTTTTTCTTTTAATACAACTAAATATTTAGTAAAATCGTGTTCCTTGTTGAGACAGGATGTCAAACCAAGATGGAATCCAGTAGACATTTTTTCACTAACCTACAGACACGATAAAAATAAATTTTGTATAGGTACAAGTGATACAATATAATTTTATGTAATACATATTTTTTTTAATTACCACCCTTTTCCTCCCAAATTTGAAATTTTTTTACGGCAATAGGGTTATTAAAATAATTAAGATATTGAGGCCGCAAAGTTCTGAAATTGCCCGACCACATTTTAAAAACTTCGGCGCCACTGATTAAAATAGGTAAAAGAATATGCAGGGTAATTATTTTTTGTTGTAATCATACTTGTTTAATCAATTTTTTATTAAATTTTTTACACATAGAATATATTCAGAAATAAAGATTTATAGAAAATATATATGATAAAATTTATCAATGCTAAATACTAGAAATATGAAAATTTTATATATGCCAGTATTGTTGGTTATTGTACTGCCATCCACTTGGCATATTATAGGTAATGAAATTAATTAAACAGGAATGATATGATTTATATATCTTTGTATATATTTTCTAGTATCCATGCACATGACTCTCGTAAGTTATTGCTCCAATCAACAACAGCATTCCATCCATTTTTCAATTCACGCAGACAAAATGATACTTTTTTGTAAAATAACAAATGTTGGTAACATACTAAAGTATAATGTAAGCTGTAAATTTCTCATAATCTAATACTACTGTGGATAAACAAAATAACAAACATTGTAGAAACTACAGGACACTCTATAAAGAAATACAATTAAAAAGTAATAAAAATGCAACAATGTAACAACAACTACAAACACTTCCACGCAAAACTTCAATCCAACCCCAACCAGCTTATCAGGGACCTTGCCATACCAACACTACTCGAAAATCCAACCAGACGTCTCAAGCGGAACTGGTGCCGAGACTTAAAATTTGTATAAATTGTAAATTTTAAATGTAAATGTAAAGCCACTAGGTGTCTCTAATGTGAGATTTCCTACCATATCATCATTAGTTCTTAGTTACCATAATTATTACTTATTGTACACCTGTATAGATAGTAATATTCTAAAATAAAGCTATATATTTTTCTAAAAGAAATGTATATGTCATTTCAATGGCAGGCCAATAACAAATGAGTACCACAATTTAAGAATATAATTTACCAATATAAAAAATACGAATAGGAAGTGTCATTCACTACGGGTATATTGAAGTAAGAAACATAAAAATAAATCATTAACAAATTCAAATTCAGTCACAGCCTGAGCTGGAGAACTGTAAATAATCACCGTCCAGACAACATACAGTATGCCGAAAGGAACACAATACAGCCACATTAAAGAAATCTACGGTATATCTTGGGGACGCGATTTATGATGACAAATGTGAAAACGCCAATATCGCTAGAAGTTGAGATGTGTTAGGATAGTGTTTCTACAGTTCTGCCAAAAAGTCACATGCATTTGTGTTAGTGATGAGAATGCGGCAATACACGAACAATAAAGACGTTGAAGATCCAACGGAATTCTCACTGTTTTGGATGACGGTTTGCGGTCTAGCCGGCATGTACCGGTACTTGTCCAAACGTTGTCCTATATTGTATACTATTGGTGACGCGCCCGATATTCGTCGCAGTCGTTGTCGTCGACACTGCCAACTATTAGCAACACAATGCGAGCTCTCCGAATGATAATCTTGAAATCCGGTGTTCGCTCTTGTGTCTTTTGGACAGGAAATGCCACGGACGCCCGGACGCTAGAGTCGATTCTACTGTAGCCCGTGCAATGGTCACGTTATCATTACAATAATTCACAATCGAGCTGGTCATCAAAACACGGTACCGCTGATAACCGGTTACCATGGAAGTTTATGTTGCTATCTCGTCATATGATATTATCATAACAGATATATAAATCTTGTATTTACTTAATTAATACTTTTTTTATAGGGAAATCTATGATAAAGTTTTTTGTGTTTTGTATTTAGCGACACCGAATCAGTATTACATGTATTGATTCAATAATTTGGTCTCCTTACACATCTGGTCAAATTCATTCTCTAGAGGCGATTCAAAATCACTTTTTGAGACTTATAAGTAGAGCCCGGATTTATATGCGTTTAAAAAGTGTCAAATATTATGCAAATATACAAAAAAAAAGTGGTTAAATATGCATTTATATGTATTATGTTACACTTTATAAAATGTGTAAATTTTTTAAAAACCACACTTTTACACTAAGGAAAATTCTAAATACTTTATCAAAAACAAAAAAAAAATGATAATAGCAACTGCTATATTGTAAATCATTTAAATCAATTTAAAACTTCTTTTAGAATACTTAACAAAATCAAAATTAAAATAACAAGCCTTATATCAACGGCTCGACCGATATTCATGAAATTAGTCTATTAAAGTCTATTCTTGACATAGCCTTTTTTTAAGCCCCTAGGAGTTAAGTAAATATTTTATTTTATTTAATATGTTAATTCTAATAATTACTGCTTGGGTCATATTCCTATAATATGTAAACATGGATATGTCATAACTCATTACTAACGAAGACAAATTACTCACAAAACCATTATTACACACATTTGCCAATTTGGCCATCAATACGTTTTTCCGGTTTATATGTTCATCTGTTAATCTTCTCAGCTCATGCATTCTTTCTATTTTTTCCACCCTTTCTATCTCTGATTCGACCGGTTTGGCAATTTATACTGGGAAGTATCTCAACTGCAGATACGCACATCAATAAATCTATTCATATCTGTTAGGCTATCAAGTCGAAAGTAGTAAAAAATTTGTTAAAATTAACAATTTTATAATGATTTAGGATAAACTTGAGTTCTTTGCCACCACATTGAATTAATATTATGTAAATTGGGGTAAATAATAGTATTTTTTACACATCATGCTCAACAAATAAATTTGGTTCAGTTTAAAATGTCAGTTATACACCAGACAGTAATTATTTTCTCTAATAAAAATACCCATCAACAACTTATGATTCAATTAATCATAGCCCATAAATGGGTTTTGTGACATTTTCAATGTCAAGTTTATGCAGCTAAAATTGGAAATTTATCTTTTATAAGTCTGTTTGACAACAATTAAATTAAATCTGTAAAGAGTAAAGAAAAGTTTAAGAATATATTAGAAATAAAATCATCATCGAAGAATACTTATATTATGTATTCTGCTGCCTGGACTTTTCAAGTAAACCAGGGAAAACATATTTTATCAATTTATTGATTTTCAATATCAGTTGAAATTGAAAGCAGCAAAACATAGGTACATGGATATTGAAGTTGAAACACCCAAATCCAATATCTTTGCAATATTTAACATCATTAAACAGAAAAACATTATATGAAATTCGTTCATGAAATGCGTAACACCAAAAAGTACTTACTGTCTTGATGGAGAAAGATTTCCAGTCTTTGTTATTCGAGCTTCCCAAATAAAGCTGTTTAGCTGTTTGTTATTACTTGCCGCTGATCAAACCATCTGAAAACAATAAGTAAATTTTTTTTTTTATGATAAGGGTAAAATGGTAAAAGCATACAAAATTCTACATTAGATAACGTTTAATACAAATTAATATTCTTTTTCTGACATTGGAATTTTCTTAAGATTTGTTTTCATAAATAAGTAGAAACAGAAGGTTATATAAATTAGTCCTATGTATTTATTCAGAAAATCTGAGAGGCACAACAAATTTTTAGTAAATACCTCAAACGTAAATTGAGCTAACATAAATGTTAAATTTACTATTACAGTGTTAAATTATATTAATAAATACTGAGTAAACAATTATGTTGTTTTGGACATTGGACATTATATGTTTCTCTGCTAAAAATATTTCAAACTGTAAACTATAAAAAAAACCAGAATTTATGTCTTTGTTTTTTAATATTTACAATTTGATGAAAACACACATTTTACATCTCTCTAGTGTCTACAATTGTATAATTTACGTAGGTATTGTGTAACATTTGGATCGTTGCTATCAACTTTTTATATTATGATGTATGTAAGTGATTTCCCAATACAAAAATCAGAATCATTTAAAACAAGGTTAAGTTAATACTTACACAATAATTGTTCGCAAATGATATATTTCTAAACTCTTAATTATTTATAGTTGGATAAATTCTACAATTATACAAATATCGATTTTGCAAATAAATTCAAATTCATCTAAGTTGTTATAGATTAAAATGAAGAATATACTATAGTAAAAGAGATGTTCTACTTGAGATTATCTAGTGGGGTCTTCTAGGGTCGTTTGACCCTGACAACAATGGTAGGGTTGCGACAAATCAAGACTTACCTCAGTTTTCATTTGGGCTTTACAGTTGTCTCGACATATGAACTTAAATATCTTGTACAAAGTAATTAGTATATACGTCAATATACTTACTGCCTTAGATATTGAATATTATGACTTCCAGTAGAGATATTTGATGTCGATTTTGTGAATGAAAAAATAATCGCACGGTTAATTAATAATAGTTCATTCTATGACGAAATATGTTTAAATGTTACTTTCAGAATTAATTGTCGTCGGTGTCTACACACCTTTAGATTTGCGATTGTGTTTTTTCGAAAAATAAAAAACCTTTAAAATCTACGCGTACATCTTATACTCGTTTTATTTTATTCAGCACTGATAAGTGATAACGAGATAATAGACAAATTATTGATAATAACATCGATGATTTTACTACACTCGTTAAAATTAAGGCGGAAAAAACCCTGTTTTAAATGTTAGTATTTTTTTACAATGTATTTAATGCAAAAATTCTTAATTTCAAAACAATTCATAACACTTTAAAGATAGTCAGACTGACATCAAATTTATAGAATAAAAATATGTTAATATATTAGAAAATACAGCTGAATAGTTTTTTAATAGATTTTCATAGTTTCGATGTCTAGATGTTCAACCTTTCAATTTTTAATAAATCCACATAAAATTATATATAATGAACTTAACCTACCATATGTTGAGTGGTTAAATATCGAAAAATTTGAAATGGAATTAATAGAATATCAGGAAAATGTAATTTGGAGAGATATATTTATTAATTTAAACAGCGAACTGTAAAAAAATTAGTGTGAAATTGATAGGAATATTTAAAGCCGAAAACCTTATTCTTATTGAATGGGAAAGTCTACCAAATTAATTTACTTCCATAAAAAAATTAATACTTCTCTTATGACTATGTTTGGTTCTACATATACATGCAAGAAGCTTTTTTCCTCCATGAATTTTATTAAATCCCAATTTAGAAATCATCTTGGAACAGATATCAGTGCAGCATGTATTCAATTAAAATCAATAAATTATAATATAATATAAAACAAGTTTCACATTAAAAACTAATTTTTGAAATTAAAAAAATTATTTGTTGTGATATGTAATATTTAATAGAAATTGCTGTAAAGTTATATTAATATTTTATAATAAATGGTAAATAGTAAATGCTGTAAAGTTTAAATATATTATATACAAATAACAACATAACAAAAAATGAAATCATGTTGATTCACGTGAGGCAAATAAAATCAAACCAAACATTTTGATTTGACACGCAGTTTTCAAAAGGTACGCCATCCCTGCTATAAATTATAGACCCACAGTATATAACGATGTAAGTAGAAATACAATTTATTCAATTGATTCCTATTCTAGTATTTCTATAAGAAAAATAACTTACTTTTTATCCTATAATTAGTAAACTTTAAATAAGATTGTGTTGAAATGCAGATAATACATTTTTGATAATACTTTATAAAACGGAAAGTCAAATCAATTAACATAAATAGTAAAAAAATAATGTTATTCATCAATTCAACACTAGCCGGATATAATATTATAAGTTTTAATATTATGTGGTATTAAATTAAATTATGTGTTAGGAAACCTTATATAGATATTATAAATTTCCTATATATAAGATAGCGGCACTCATATCTTTATTAAATGTTTTTTTTTTTTGATTTATGATAAAATTATTATTTATTTAAAATATTTACTTTTCTTCATGTTTTTTTTCTCCCTTGAATTAATTTTATCGATATAATACGAGAGGAATGCTAGAAAATAAATAATAATTTGTGTTCTCAATAGACGTTCTAAAAATTAATTGAATACATTGATTTGAACAAATTGTTATCGCTAAGAAAATTAGAAGTACAACAATTGTGAATGGATTTAGAACACTAAAAAATTAATCATGAAAGTTGTCACTTGCCATTTACTTTTTTATGTTATAGAATATAGATTATTTAAATTAATAATCATTACTTATGATGAAAATTTACTGATAAGAATTCGTATTTACATTTTCGATCAATTGATTGGAAGCAAATTAATCGCGAATTGTTGTACACTTGTACCCAAATAAAATGAAAAAACCGGACCCACACTAAATTAAAGTCTTTTTCGGTATTACCATAAAACTCATTACTCTAGCTTTGATATTTAGATTTTGTTGCGATTATTCCGGTATTGTCCAAGTATTAAGCTGATCACGCAAATGCAATCCAACAACGTGCTCATTTATGGTATAAAAAACTTTATACGAATCCACATAGTGAAAGGGGCTACGTTCGTGTTTTTTCAGCTGGACAAACCGTGGCATTGCTCGAGACAAATACTATGCGTCGTATTGCTGCGGTCCTGGTACCTAAAACAAAATTGAGCTCAGAAACGTCCACTAAAACCAGGTAAAATCAGGTAAAGAAGAAAGGTAAACTAAAGTAAAGGTGAACTGAATAAAATAAAGGTCTCCTTCCAAAATAATTATAAAATAGTAGTTTCATATACCAGAGGAATAAAATATTAAGGGGGCTGCAGCACTACATTTTTTCCATACATTTAGACCAATAAGCGAAAGAAAATTAAACATACTTCCAGTAGCTCGATTTCAATTTTGAAAACGGAATTCGATTTGCTTTCCTCTTTTCTAAGTTTACTCGGAAGTGGATTTTTATATATTTAATTTCGTCCCTATCTACAACTAAGTTAAGTATAAGTTTATTTTGAGAAAAATGTAAACTTATTATGCATTATATTATACTAACTAAAAATAAAATCATAAATCTACTTCCGAGCAAACCTAGAAAATAGACTAACGAATATAATCATATTTTCAAAATCAATATAAGTCGATCAAAACAAGCTGAATTTTCATTTCTCTTTTGGTACTGTTTGCATAAAATTGCTGTCCTAGAGCAGGAGCAAAAGTATTTACTTCGTGTTCATTGACTTGTGCATGCGCGTATGGGCGTTAGAACATTTCTAAGAATCTTAGTAGCCATAGCCACAGTAGTACCCTCATTCCGAACGATTATAAATCAATTAGAGCTAATGACTACGGAAATGAAATAATAATACTACAAAACAATAACAATACTATTTACACTATTTACTATACACCAAATGCCGCCACGGCGCCACATTAAAAAAATATTACTTTTTGGTTGATTCCAACTATAGGTACTAACTAGTAACCACATTTGGTATTCTATAGCCGCCAAGTGCCAAGTGGTTATCGATTCCAGTAATATCGAGATTTATTTAATTTATTTATGTTCAAATGAGTGAGTGCAGGTGTAAAAAGTTTTGATCAAAGTTGTCTACGCGGCGGAAAAAACCTCACAATATAAAAAAATGAAAAAAATCGGTTATCAATGAGGTCCCTTCACATGACGTTATTAAACATACATAAATAGATCAACTAAAATTTTATCTGCCGGACCCGATGAAGAATATGGAAATGTAATGAATGATCACGACCCATTGTTGAATTTATCGAATACAGAGTACTCTCAATTAGAAACCACTTTTTTAAATATAATATATTGGAATATCTGTTAAAAGAATTAATAAAAGACAAATTCAAATAAAATATTGGTTAACACAAATTGTTGGGTCTTGTTTAATTCTATATCTATTGTCTCAATATTTATTATATAGTTTGTTTTTATTTATGATATAACTTTAGTTATAGTACCTACTATATTATATATTTTTTTTTTATTAAATTTAAGTCCGCGGCAGCTATGGCCATTGGACTGATATGGGTTGCATATTATATTATTGAATCGTGAAAACGAATGATACCATACGAGGTCGTGCAAATTAATATAATCATATTATAAATAAAATGTTCATTTTGATTATTATCGTAGTTTAGTAAAAATTCGTATTTTAGTCGATTAGCGATGGCGCGATAAACACGATAATGGATTACACACACTAATGTTCGTTTATTACTCACACAACCCAAATATCAATGCTATATGAAATGCCTAAATATTACTCCTTAAAACATGCTACGCTCCAGCCCCCTTAAGGAAAAAATGAATTTTAGGAATTTGGGTACATAAATCAACCGTTTTGTATAACAACAATGCACTGATAAAAAGTACGTTTATGATATGTTTCTGTTTGAACTTTTAAACTGAACAAATTACTTAATGAGCATCGAGTGTTTAAAAAAACTAATATTTGTAATGATTACATGTATGTATAGAAAAATGTTCTGTTTGTATCACCACTTGCTTGCGGTACTTCGGGTACTCGTACTATACAGTGTAAAATGCTGTGATAGAGAATGGTAAATAATTATATACTAAAGTCAATTAAATTGATGACATTATTATGATATTATGAAATTATTATTTTTATAGATTGTTTTCAATTTCTTATATACATCTTAGTGAAGGTGAGACATCATATACAATGCACGAATAGCATAAACTGAACTAAAGGCTGATTTGTGTACTTAAAATTTTAAAATTTGATTTGAGTCTTCATATACAATGTACAAAAATATGGCACGAAAAGCTGATTTGATTTTTTCATATTATTTCATTTCTATTATAGAACAATTATATTTGATAATTACATAGGAGGATAGGACATACCGCGGAATTGCCCGAGACAAATACTACGCGTTGTACTGCTGAGCTCCTGGTAGATATTTTAAGTAGACACATTTTAGGGTACAAATGATTTGAATTTCTGTGCTCAATTGTGTTTTCGATACCAGGAGCGCAGCGATACAACGCGTAGTATTCGACTCGGGCATTGCCATGGTATGTACAGCCGAAAAAAACACGAACGTTTCCCTGCCACCTGTGTGAACTAATATAAATTTTTAAGCCGGAGTGAAGCGAAATAGTTATTGGTTTTATTATGATGTTTGAGTTTTTCAATTATATTTTTGTAACAAGAATTTGTTTAATAACAATGCACTGATGAAAAGTAAAAAATAAAACAATATTTACAGCACACTTGTTTTTGAAAAATCGATTAATCACCACTAAAATAATAATAATCGTATATACTTGAAATTTCCATTGCACGGTTGTTCGTTTTAGATGTTATAAATTTATAAAATTCAAAGGTATTAACCGGTTTTTTTAGCTAACTACAGTATTTTTGAATGATTAATATTTTTGTAAAATGTCGATTATATTATACAGGTTTTAAAAAAAATTTTAATATATAATTACAAAAATTGACATACATGTTTCTTACTGGTTAATACAAGAAAATTCATCAGTATTTAAAAAAAAAATTTGTGCGTTTCGTTTTTTAATTTTGACAAAAGACAAATAATCCGAAACGTTTTTGTAGTTATAGTAAATAATGAGTAAACTTTTATTATTATGAAAGTTTACTCTTTATTTGTGTTATTATTGTCGTTATGTTATTGTTATTATGTCGTTATTAGTGTGTTGAGTTTAATAGAATTAAGAATAGATGTTGAATTTAATGAAATATATTAAATTGAATTTGGTATGTCTCGTATACATACTCGTATGTCTTTTAGCAAAGCAAAACACTAATTTTTTGAAATTCAATTATTCATATACTAAATTCAATTATATTGTTATCAATATTGTGATATGATAAAATCATTCACTTTTTAAATTGTCTTCATCTCTTCATTACCTATTGTAGGAATTTTTATATGTCACACAAATGGAAAGCCATAACAAAACGGTTGATTTGTGTACCTAAATTCCTAAAATTATTATAAAATCATTCACTTTTTAAATTGTCTTCATCTCTTCATTACCTATTGTAGGAATTTTTATATGTCACACAAATGGAAAGCCATAACAAAACGGTTGATTTGTGTACCTAAATTCCTAAAATTATTTTTTCCTTAATATTTTATTTCTCTGGTATGAAACTACTATTTTATAATTATTTTGGAAGTAGTCTTTATTTTATTTAGTTACTTTACCTTATTTTACCTGGTTTTAGTGGACATTTCTGAGCTCAATTTTGTTTTAGATACCAGGCTCGCAGCAATACGACGTTTAGTATTTGTCTCGAGCAATGCCACGGTTTGTCCAACCGAAAAAACACGAACGACATAGATGAATTTGAATATATTTGCAAAATCGACAAAATGGATATTTGTACAATTGTAGAATTTATCCAACGACAAATAAATAAGAGTTTAGATAATATATCATTTGTGAACTATTATTTTGTAATTATTCACTCAACCTTCTTTTACATGTTTCTGATTTTTGTATTGTGAAATCTCTTATATACATCATAATATAAAAAGTTGATAGCAACCATCTAAAGGTTACACAATACCCAACATACATTATACCAGCGGTTCTCAAACTGTGGTATGCGTACCACTAGTGGTACGCGAAAGACTACATGGTGGTACGCGGAAGGCCGCATGTTGGTAAAACGGAAAATTAAAAAAAATCAATAGATTCTTAGCGTAGCCTTGATTTAACAATGTCGTGCGTGTATTTTTAATACTCCGATAGTAAAACTCAGATTTCACGGGAATTACGTCAATAAATAAGATATTGTATGTAATCGTTGATATTTACCACGGTTGTACATCGATAAATTCTGATTATTTTATATCAGTACTACTATATTTTCTCTTCGGCTGTTTAGTGTATTGGTGCTAGTCAACTTAAATAGTTGAGTTTATATCTTTATATTTGTGTTTATAATAATTACAATTTACAACGTACATCATTTTATATCAGTACTGAAACAGTAAAAACATAGATAAGTGGCTAAATAGAGCAACATACAATAAATCTACGTCTGAAAACTGTCAGATGACAGAAAATGTATATATATATATATATACAGTCGGTACATGAGTAACAATTTATTGAATGAAACATTGTTCTCCAGCGTACTTTCTAGTTTCAACTGTAGTGATTACTGGTTACCATTGTTTTTGATTGCTAATAAGATCAGTGAATTTTATATTTTATTTGTGAATATTGACAATGTCACCATACAAAAATATGCGCACGGAATTAAAGAAAAATAAAGAGCATAAACTGATCAAAAACGCTTGACTAAGCATGATTCGAAAAAACCGTTCCTCGTAAGTATTTAATTATCTTTCCAACGACCCAACCCATAAAAAATGCAAACTTATATATTTTTGCATATTTAAGATACCAGCAACATAATAATGAAGGAGGGATAGGAATTGATCCAGTTAGGTAAATAAAATATACTAATCAAATAAATAGAGAATAATAGTATTTTAGAAAAAATTATATACATGCAATTTACCTCTGTTGTTATAAAATTGTTTTTAAATAAATACAGTGCAACCTCTCTTAATGGACACCTTTAAATAGCGGACACCTCTGAATAACGGTCGCGGACAGGTTTAGGTAGTCCGAAGTGTTTAAATATATATCTAAATAACGGACAGCTGTCCAAGAAATACGAACTTATTGTTATAAAATACACGAAAATGGACAAGTGATTTTAAAACGGGATGATAATTACTATTACCAAATAATTGGGCAGTTAAGAATAACGAAGAAATTATATTATTATTTTGTTGTATACACACCAAATTGGATGCATGTTGAAAAAATCGAGTATGATTCCCAATTTTGAAATGAGAAAATAGAATTTAAATTAAAAAGGTAAAAATAAGTTTATAAATAGATAAAACAAATCATAAAAATAATTATACAGCGTATATTATGTACGAATACAAATTGTAATATTATTAATTAATTTCTATTTATTGTTAGGTTTTACTGGGAATGTTTACTGCCCGAAATTGTCAAGCCTCAATATGGGAAACGATTTTTGTTGTATGATATAATAAAACTAGAATATATAAAAGAAGCAAAAAATGACAAAAAAGTCACAAAAAAACCTCACATTATAAAATAATATAATATTATGTATTGTAATAAATTACTATTATGTACCAACATTTCTTGGAAGGTAATAAAGTTCAAAATATAATTCTGAATTCAAATAGGTGGTACCTACATAATTTTAAAATATTTTTTACCTGTTATTTATTTTGTGCAAATAGAAGTTGTTATTATAATGTAGTTTGTAAAGTACAATGATAACCACAGTGAATTGAATTTTATTTGAAACTCACGATGATTATTTATTAATTTGTATTCAATACAGATTGGTGTTATTATTGTGTGTAGAGTAATTATATAGTGCAAAATAATATGTATATGATGTAACCTACTTTGAGGTAACTCATTTTACTAAAGTTCCAGTGCAATGTAGGTATGGGAAAAGCGTGGAAAAGTTGGCAATTAAAACATTTGAAAAGGAGACAAATTTAAAAGTAAATCATGGTGGGTTATTTGTAGACAATATATTGCCATATATTGGAGCATCGCCAGGTATATGAATTCAATATATAATTTTAATAATAATAATTAAATAGTAGTATAAAAGTATATATTTTTTAGATGGTGTTATAGATGACGGCGAAATATTAGAAATTAAGTCGCCTTATTCTGCTAAAGATTGTGCCACTGTACAAGAAACTATTCAAACTGGAAAGGTTAATATTTTGTAATTTAAAAATTTTTTTATACGGATTATAATAATATAGTTACATAGTTAATAGTTATATATCTACGTTTTGTTAGATGACTTATTTAACTAAGGATAAAAATGATCGTATATTTTTAAAAAAAGACCACAGTTACTTTTATCAAGTTATCGGCCAATTGTACTTAACAAAAAAACAGTATCGTTACTTTGTAGTAGTTACAAAGCAATGGATACATATAGAGAAGATTGAATACGATTTCGACTACTGGCACAAAAAAAAATGGAAATTCAATTAAAAAGGTAAAATATAATATACAAACACAATACACATTATATACATATATATATGTGCGTGTGTGTTTAAATTTATATACATGTATTAATAATAGGTTTATCTTATAAAATAGTGGTACCTATAATCTGTAGTAATTTAATATAATAGTTGTGTTAGTATATTTTATAACAATTTGCCATTTTTATACACAACCATTATAATCAGATACCAATATTAAATATTAACTAATTTATTATTTTTTTTTTACTACAGATTTTACTACGAATTAATTTTGCCTAAAATCATAGACCCACAATATGGCAAACGATTGTTAAAAAGTGATATTGTTGATCCAGATTTCATTGTGGAAAATCGAAAAAAAAAAATTAGTAATAAGAAATTAATATAATGTTTTCAGGAATTATTATAAAAACATTAATTAATTTTATTGTTATCTGATATCAATCCAGAGTTTTTTTTTTTTTTTGAGAGTTAAAATATGTTTTTGTAATTAAAAGTAAAGTTGGATCAAGATTTTCAGGAATACATTTTGGTGTTGTTTATTACTTATAAAATATTTTGGAAAAGTAAAAATGATAGTAGAACAATCTAAGTTGTGATGAAAAATAATTTTTCTTGTCTAAATATTAGTGTATGTACTAATACAATTATGCTAAAAGTGACTTAAATTAATTATTGTTAGCTCGTGGGTAAGCGCGAATAGAGATATTAAGACGGTAGTATTTACGTTTTATATTCACTCGTAACGTACCAAACGAACGTTTATGAAATAATATACTGCGCTCCCGAATAAGAACTTGTCGGACCATCCGCCGACTGCGAGTAATAGGCGAGGCCGAATCGTCGCGTGCCTCCGCCGCGCAAAAACACCGAAAAGCGCATTCTCTCGGCCGTTGTATACGTTTCACATTCAGTAGACGTCCTCTTAAGTACACTATTATTTGTTATATTCATACCCCCAAAATACAGGCTAGCCGGTCTTGGGTTAGCGAAACTAAGCTAAGCCCGGTGATGCTTCTATTGCCCTTGGATGGGTGACCGTTTAGAGCCGTAATTTTTTTTGCAATTTTTACTGGTCAATTTCTTTTATTATTATTTTTTTTTATAACGATCAATAATCTTTTACAATACATTTCAGGGTTAATTCAATTAATATTGTTCCTGGCTACCTCTTATATAATAATAATAATAATAATATTTCTTTATTATGGAAATAAATTCCAATTACAGTTTTTTTTTTGTTTCATATAATATATAAATAATATATTGTACACGTACATTAACAGTAAATGAGTTATATATAACAATAATTATTATAACAATGATAATAATAATAATAATAATAATAAAAAATACTTAAAATTTAAAGAGCAAATAGGTATTAATATCATACAATAAATATTTAAATATTTAAATTTCTATAATAAAAAATACAATGAAATAAAAACGAGATATTAATTTTATTTCTAGTTCCTAATTTGTTATGTATTTCTTAGAACATTTGACATAAAAGTATTTAGAGAATTACCAAAAAAATCAATATTTTTTATAGATTTGCCTGTGGACATTAAAATATTTAATGGAGAATTTCGCATATAGTTTGTAGCTGAGTGTTTTATATAGAATAAATTTACAGATCGGTGGTTTATCAAATTTCTTTTAAAATTTATATTTTGTAGTAATTCCGGACAATCAATCATAATATTTAATAATTTAAATAAAAATTTTGATTTAATTTGCATAAATCTTTGTTCTAGTGATTGCATATTAAAAAATCGGATTGTAACATTATAATCAGAATGGGGTGCTCTATAAACAAAACATTGATAGCATAAAAATCTGATAAAATTATTTTGAATTTTGTTTAAATCTTGGATTTGCGTTACTAAATATGGATGCCAGATTAGGAGTGCATAATCCAAATGTGAACGGATTAGTGAGTAGTATAATATTTTTAACGCAGATTCATCTCTAAAGTTTCGACATGTTCGTTTTAGAAAAACCTAGCTTTTTTGACGTTTTATTTCTAATATAAAGTACATGGTCCTTAAAAGATAGTTTGGAGTCAAATTTTACACCAAGATCGTGTACTGTAGAAACTTTTAATAAATTTATATTACCCAACGAATAATTTAACTGAATAGGTTGTCTTTTTAAAGAAAATGTAATATAGAAACATTTTTTTAAATTCAAGTGCATAGCATTTTGCTGGCACCATTTAAACATATTATTTAAATCTAATTGTAGTTAAATAGCGTCTTTTGTGCAACTAATATTTTTGTATATCTTTGCATCATCAGCTAATAATAATATCCTAGAATGAGAGATCACATTCGATATATCATTTATAAAAAGGCAAAATAATATTGGGGATAAATGGTCTCCTTGGGGGACACCGGAAGTAACGAGAATTTGTTCAGAGACATAATTTTTATATTTTACAATTTGGGTGCGTCCAGAGATGAAAGAATAAAACCAAGAAAGAAGTGGTTCAGTGAATCCATACGTTTTCAATTTATTTACTAATAATTTATGATTAACCCTATCGAAGGCTTTTTCCATATCGATATATATGACATCAGTTTGTGATTGTATTTCAAAAGAATCCAAGATTGCGTGTTTAAATATGCACAAATTTGTTATTGTTGATCTGTTTTGCCTAAATCCATGTTGGTCATTTGATAATAATTTATTGCATAAAGGTGTGATAATATTATTCACCAATTTTGAAAATAATTTAGGTATTATTGACAATTTAGATATAGGACGATAATTGTTTATTAAACATCTGTTGCCTTTTTTGAAAATCGGGGTTATATATGAGGATTTCCATTGTTCTGGAAAGATACCTGATAACAATGACTTATTAAATAAAGAGGTTATAGCTGGAGCCTGGAGTGAGTATGAATGTACATTCCTTTAAAAATAATGGTGAAATTTCATCAGGACCAATCGCTGTTTTACAACTAATATTCCAAAGTTCATTGAAAATATCTATCTGTTTTAATTCAATTTTATTTTTTGTTTCGATATTATTTTGTTTTAAATTAATTTCTGGGCAGGTTACTCGTATATCGTTAGTGACGTATGTATTAGAGAAATATTCTTTAAATAAATTAACAATATGGTTATCATTATTAACTTCTTTATCTAGGTATGACATAGTGTTTGGTAATTTGTGACTATTTTTATTATTTTCATTTACAAATTTCCAAAACAACTTTGGATTTGATTTAACCGCATTCTGTGAAATTTGTATGTGTAATGTATAATCACGATGCCTCAAGTGCTTACATTTGGTTCGATGATTAGAAAATATCTAATAATATGTTATGTTGTTTGAGTACTTGTAAATATTATGAGCAATTTTTTTTTTGTTTTATAAGAGTTCTTAGTTCCTTACTAAACCATTTCGGATATTCGGATTCGCGAATTTGAATTTTAGGAATAAAGTGATCCATAATATAACGAATATGATAATAAAATAAATTTAAACAGTTTTCGATGCTATTTTTATTAAAATATTCTATAAAATCAACATTTCCTAGATATTTAATAATTGAAATGTAATTACCTGCACGCCAATTATATGTATAATCATTTCAAGGTAAATAATTTGTAATATGATGTGTAAAAGTAACAGTTATCGGAGGGTGATATATATAAATAGGCATAATTGGATTAATACATAAATCGACATCAGTAGTGGTGGAATTTTATTAAATTGGAATTAATTAAACCAGTAAACCAGTGTCTAGTGCAGGGGTCGGCAATAGGCGGCCCACGGGCCAAGTCCGGCCCGTGGAGCGGAAATAACTGGACCGCCAAAAATATTTTTCAATTTTATAATTCTCCAAAATGACGTTTTTAAATATCATTTAAGATTAACTGCTCTCAGGTTGAATAGGATTGTTGGCTTTCTATAAACTAAATTATATAGTTCACTTAATAAACTGTCTTATGTAATATGTATGTACAGTTATTTTTCACGAGTAGGGTGAGCCATGTCGAAAAGCTCATTTATGTACTTAAAAGTTAATAATTTGTATTTTTTCCTGATTATTTTATACTTGTGATATGAAACCACTATTATCTTCCTACTTTGGAAGTAGCTTAGGTATTTTCAGCTGTATTGTCGTTTTATAAAGACCCAAATTTCTAAATAATCTACCTTTTTCAGCATATAATTCAATTAATTATAATTTACATTTTATCAAATATCTAAGACTCATTGGAAGGTATGTTTTATTTAAAATGTATAATAAAAATATTATATTGTATATAATAATAATATATATCGATTTCTATTTTGTACTTGTTGGTATAATTTAAACAATTTTGGGGAGGATTACTACTCGTACTATAGTCCGAATGAATTTCATGTCAATAAAACTTTTCAACGTATTTTGGTGAGTAGTTGAAAATCCCTGTTGGGGGGTATCTGCGTTATACGGCTCAGAAGAGATAACGCTGAATCGAAACGATTATTAATTATAATTTACTATATTTTCACCCTAAATTTGGTCATTTTGGCCGGCGATTTTGATAATCTTGAATATCTGGAATTTTTCACGCCACGTCGAGGTAAATGTGATTCTAGAAAATCAGAATAAAAAAGGATCAGATCATTTTTCAATATTTATTTAAATTAATTATTTCGTACCCTTGGAAATATGTTTGATATTATATCCAACGGTCGCCTTAGACTAGTAATCTTTAAGACGATCGTGATATCTAAAAAACATTTATTTAATCATAAAATGTAAATAAACTTGACAAAACTGTTCGTTTTCATCTGCTCCGTCGGTGCAATCAATAAAACCATCACACAACGATTCATTTTTTATGCATCGACCAACATCGCATTCAAATGGTACAGTGGATTCGCATAATCTCGACCGTGTAGGAACGCCACATGCAGTGTCTCCATTATATAAACATAAAACACAACAAATATATGTTCAGTAGAACCAAATTTTTGTAATAGTCTTTGATATTAGAGTATACTGACCTATAATAGAACATAAAGAGAAGAACATGGTCTGTGACTTTACTGAGGCTTTATACGATATTCAATTTATAAGCTAGTATAAAGCTTTTAATAAATGTAATATTTTAGTTAATCATAAATGGGTTAACATATAGAAGATCGAAAAAAACCTTTTTGTACATTTATGAAAAATACTCTTACACTTATGATTCATTTAATATAATGTTTGTAGGCATTTCTGTTTTTTTATTACAAATATAATAACATAAGATAGAAATAAAAACTTCAAACTCAAATGTCCGAAAGATATAACAAACTATTTTATAACATAAAGTGTTATAATCCTTTTAACCCTTTAACTGAGTGGACATTTATCAAAAACACTAACATGAGTATTACATATTGTTATTAAATGATTTGATCTGCTCCAAGGAATAACAAACATTTAATTTCAAGTTTTAAAAAACATACTGTCTGTAATTTATAATGTTATAATCAATGAACTATGGCCATTGGCCTTATCCAGAAACAAAAATTTATTGAAAAATGAAAAAAAAATGCAATATATGTATAATAAAAGTAAAGTATTAATATTGGTCTTACAGCACGACCGTAACCATTTTTGCTCATTACTAGGGCTGGCCAATCTTGAGTCTTAAAAATCATTGAGAAATTACAATAAAAGTTATAATCTTACTTTTTTTGTTTTTTTATATATACTATCTGTATTATATGCACAATGCATAATACGAAAATAAGATAACTGTAAAAAATCCATCGTTTTTTATTAGTATGTAAATAATTTTAAATTTAAATTTGTATTTAATTACCAATACAATTAATGTATATTTAAAGAAATTGGAATGTTACATTGGAAAAACTGTAAACACATTATCGCTTTAAAATTTGTATACTACGATAACTTTTAAATATTGAGCTATGAGGTCTGACATAATGAAAAAAAAACTATAATTTTCATATTTAAAATACACAGCAATTGACTAGTGCATTATTGCTCAAAAAGTTGATTTCATTCAAATCTTACTCTCCATGCAAGTACAGTGTCGTATACCGCATTTTCATGGGTATCGCTCTTTACTAATGATAAACAAAAAAATATTAGTTCAATTATTTAGAGTTAATAAGTTAATAATGCCAAAGGCCTTTATTAATAAAACACAAAATAAAATGTGGTGTCGTAGTCTCTACACATACATGCTTCAATCGAAACATACACACTCTGTCCCTTTCTCGTTCGACCGGCTGTCTTAAATATTAATTTACAGTATGTTACCTCAGCTCATTTGCTTCACTGGCCTATCTTACTAATAAAGATTGTCTATTTGACCATTTTTATAATAATTAAATTTTGGCATATTTGGCACATACAACAATTGTCTATACATTACAAATAATAATTTTTTTAACACTCAATGGTCATTAATAGTTGATCTCATTTACTTTATAAGATCAGCTAGAAACATATCTTACACTATATAGTTCAATTACTAGTATCGAACAACAACTTAAAATATTGAATTGATCATAGTTCATACATGGTTTTTGTGATACTCTATTTTTCTAGTTAATGCAAGCAAAACCTTCTTTTACTTTTTCCAAAATATAAACATAAAGGTAGTAATAAATCATAAGATATAGTTGAAAAATAAAGAAAAAAAATTCATATTAAAATAATGATCACAAATCAGCAGTTCCTAATGGCTTTCTGTATGTGTCATGTAAGACATCTAACCATACACACATAAGGAAATGTGTGTTTGTTAACAAACATTACAATTTGACATAATATATTTTGTAAGCAATATGAAATTTATACCTATTCACTTAATCACAAAAATAAGAACATTTGACAATATTTGAGAACTATAATATTATAAGAATTTACTTTGATATCTCTTGGGAAATTAAAAGACATTATTCCAAATGATGAATAAAACAGTTGTTTCATATCATATGGAAAGAAGTAATAAGAAAAAAAAACCTCAGAAAAACAAGTACATAAATCAACCGATTGTTATAGCTTGCCGTGTGTGAAACGTCTGTCAATAACTACACAAGAAAATGTTAATATTCAGATGAAGACCATTTATCAAGTAGAATATTTCACATTAATGATAATAATTTAATAAAACTTAGTTGCTACATGTTTATATTTTCTTTTAAATCATATTACAACCTACAGTAGGAGTAATCCTAGGGGTAAACAAAGAAAATCCTGCTATCTATACAAGTAAATATTAAAAATATTAGGTTATTTTACTGTCAATGTCCATTTTTTATTCAGTTTAAAAGGTCAATCAGAAATTTATCATAACCTAATTATTTGTCCAAATAAAAGTACCCAGCAACAACTTAAGAGTTAATTGAACGTAACTTCAGATGGGATTTGTAACATGTTTTTTTGCGTTGTAAACAAAGTAAAAAATTCTTAAACTTCTTCCAAAATTTAAATACATAATATGGTATTTTCATGCCATAAGGATGAAAAATTAAAGAAAAAATATAAATTTTGAAATATTAAGTACACAAATCAGCCTTTTAATATGGCTTGGTATTTGTGTGACATATGACTATATCAACATAAGTTAAAATGTATATAATGAGATACAGACAATATTTAGAGTAAATTATTTCATTTAATCTAAGTTCAAACTACAATCTTATTGAACTTAGTAGCTAAACATCTATCTTTTCTATGACACCAATTCTAAACCTAACTATGTTTACTTCTGGTGGTACAATAAGAAAGTCTTATCATCTGTAGATTTTTACATTACAATTTAACATGATATATTTTGTACGACATAGGTCAAGCTTAATAATTTAAAAATAATTAAATGAGCATTTGAATTTGTTATAGCCTATACAATTTCATGTAATTCTATTTAACTTCAAAACTATTGCTTATTAATCATTTGATTTTCTACCTCTATCTACACCTGGGAAATAAAAATACCATAAATCAACTCACAGAATCAGAATACACTCAGATTATACTATAAGGGTTTTCAAACAATAAAAGAAATACGAGATATATAAACCAGCCAACAGGAACAAACACTTTTTATATTATAACACAGAATTAGACTGTCACTAATTGCAAAACACATTCATAATTGAATATACTTGCGTTCGACATTCTTGAATATGGAACGGTTGTATGGAATACAAATCAATCTGGTATAATAATACTGTTGTAATTGCTAATAAATATGAGTTTAGATAATATATGATTTCTGAACTATTATTCTGTAATTATTCACTCGATATGATCCACACACTTGATGTAGCTATAAATAGTGTGGATGATAGATTTGAACAGCTAAAAGAACATAAAACAATTTTTCGATTCTTTATAATTTTAAAAAAACTAAAAAATCTTACACATGAAGAATTATTAAAACACAATTATAGAGATTATAATGAATAATCATAACTACTAATTCAGGGTATACAGGCAATTATCAAGTTACATAATTAAAAATATAAAATAATCGATAAAAATGATTACAAACTAGTTTAAATATATTATGTTTTTGGGTATTATAGGTTCTAGTAACATTGGTTACATTAAATATTTAGTATTTGTAAATTATAAGTATATATAATTTGTCAATTGACATGGTGGTAATTGAATGTATTTGAATTGAATAACGTAATTCTGGATTGAAAGAAAAACAAAAATAACAAGTATATATTTAATCAATAGTATTAAACTATAAAGTATACAACTTTTATAAAAAATTATAGTTGATAATCATAGTACATACTCTATTTGTATTCTTTATATTTAAAATGCATATATGAGGTCAATACTGTTACTTATTAGTTAATACTTTAACAGTTACAAATTTAATCTCTTTCATAAAGTATAATACATCTAACATATATTATTTGAATTATTGTATTTTATGACTTTACTATATACTTTTTCTATGTATTTAATTAAATAAATAAATATTCTAAACCTACTCAATAGTGTAGTTATATAATATATATATTATTACAATAAAGACATTATTATTATGTATTCTTTTCATTGACAATAATAACAGTAAAATGTACACAAATCCCAAGAACTTTGTAGAATGGATATAATTAATTTGTTAAATCCAATTATTAATGCATAACAATCTTTTCTTAAGAACTTTGGTATTTATTAGAAATAATCTATTTAATAAATTGTACTTATAATGTAGAAAGACTGCATAACTTGTATTGAATAATCAACAGAGTTGTAATCAATTCAATTAGTTTGTTGAAAAATCATTCTGAATAATAAACGACAACTTAATATTATTGCCAACAACTTTTTTATACATATTCAATATTTTATAAAATACCAACTACAATTTATCTTTGACTGATATAAGATGATTGCCAAAAATGTATTGCTTCACCAAAAATATACTAGGATAATTGTGGGTTGAGAAAAAACCTTCAACTATCAATTAAAAATACTAAAAGAACCATTATATTATTTTTCTTGAAAATTTAGAATCAAATAATTTTACTTAACGGTTTAAAAACCAACAATAAAGAAAGAAATACTTCGCTTGTCTTTTTACCTACTATTAATTTACGGTACCCTAATGGTGAGATATTGTACATATAAAAATGAAATATACTTAAAATACAAACAAAATACCACTTATAGAAACATGAAAAATTTATTAAAATAATACAGAGGTGAATAATAATGCTGAAACTGTTTGAAAAAGAAAATTTATAGGAATATATGTTCGGTACTCTTTATTTGTGATTTTGGTGGCAGAACTCATTTCTCAGTATAGTATTGCTCCAGTCTATGAACAATAAAAGTTATTTTTAATAAGTCTGATAAAATATTTTTAAAAATAGTTAATTTTTATTTTAACCTCGAATCGTAAAGTTATTTTAGTTAATTTTGCTGCCTTCCTCGATGCACAATATTTTCAAAGTATTCAAAGAGCAAGGAAAAGAGCAACAAATGTCCCTATGCTTTTGGTACATTGAATGAAAATCTGAAAAATAAATGTTTAAATTTAACCATATTATACCAATCCAACCAATTAATTACAACCATCCTATTTAACACAGAACAATGTCACACATATTATTAATTGAATAAGAAATATAATTCATTTACCTTTAGATACTCCATAGTATATTCCAGTATGACATACCATGAATGTAGCCTTTAAAAAATTTACACCACACATGAAATATTTTTCGTTCCAATTTAATTCACCTATAATGACAAAAGCTATAATTAGATGATATTTTATTTTAATAATTTGTTTGAAGTATTTAACTAATTTTAAGATAATAAAGAACAATGTTAACATAATTATATATATATATATATATATATATATATATTTGACAACTATTTGAAGTGTTGAAATCTTTTCTAGGGATTTCTTTTTTAATTGTGCAGTGATAAATAATTAAAATTTATAAGGCAGAAGGAAATGTAGAAAAAAGCAATACTGTATACAAAAGATTATTACTAGTATTATAAACTTTTTCATTAATGATTGGATTCCCATTTGTTATTACTATGGTCATAGTAAGGACCAGTAATAGACACATCATTACTTTCCTGAAACATAACAGAAATTCCATTTAAAGACGGTTGAAAATAAAAAATATTATTTCTTAAAGAAATAATATTTTTACATAATCATTTTCTAATTCATTCGTAGGAGTTAACTGCTTGCAAAATATTTGTTGCACCAAAATACATTTTCATTTTAATCCATATTAAGTTTTATAGAGTATTGTGACTAAATGCACTTTGTCAATTTACTTACATATTTAATTTAGCCATGTTTTCAGTTTGAGTGAGCTAAAAATATAAAAATTGTATTAGTTTGGCAAAATACTATTATGGATGAGATATTACTTTTATCGATACCTACATTTTAAACTATATAACCACATACAATGTTACATAAGATTGATAATTTTCTCTTATTTATTTAAAGTTTTGACATGGGCTGATTCTAAATAAAATATATTTCATTTATAATTTATCATATCAAAATTTTTCCAGGATGGAGTTTTGGTTGTATTTAAAATGTTCCCTTTGTTAATATATATTTTCAAGGAGATTAGGAATAAAAAAAAGTACTTCCAAACATAAATATAACCTACATAACTATTTTATTTGTAACAATTATAGGGAAATATTAATCATTTATTATTAATTAATTAATAATACAAAATGTACAAAAGTGACTGTACAATTCTTTGTGATATTACTTAATAAGATAGTGCTATACATTTAATTTTACTTTAATAGTTGTAGAGTATAATAATTTATTTTAAGATGGATTAGAGATATATTTAAATTACAATTTAGTTCTAGAAATCAAATATTGTGCACCCATGACACAAGGTCTGGCATAAATTAAAATAACTTATATGAGTAATATACCATAAGGAATTTGTATATAAATACTTAGAGTCTGATTTTTGATATAAAAAAATGTTTTTAGCTCAGACATACTTTCCATAATCTACAAAAAAAATTTTTTTCTTTTTATTTCTTTAATGTCATTAATTCAAATCTCGAAGAATTACAAAAAGGTATTTACGTCAGTTATTTGTTAATTAATTTTCAGACTATACTGATTAATATGTACAAAATGGATTCCGAAAATGTATATTTTATTAGATTTGATTTCACAAAAAGGAGACCCATAAGATGTTATAGCTTTAGGTACTTCGAACATGATGTTTAATCGTTGATGAATGTTTTATTTTACACTAGGTATTACCATTTACCATATTTACGTTGAATAATAAGTCAACAATGAACGCTAAGGTTAAAATATATTGTATACAACTTTAACCATTAAAAATATAAGACTTGAGTACTTACTGGAATTATACGTTATCTGAACACTCGACTCGATCAAAACCTTTGTAAAGAGCGAATACAAGTTATCCGTACAAACACAAAATCGATGCGACACGAAGAAAGATGAGCAAAATAAAACGCTAACACGTTTGGAAAATAATAATGTTACAATGAAGAACTGAAAAGACGTGTCGGCTGCGTCCGAAAAGAGAAAGTTATGCGTAGTTTATTTTTTCATCCTGGGAGGCGGGAACGTGCGCGTACGAGAAAAATGGAGACAAAAGATTTTGGGTCAAAGGTGGTACCAGTAAGATGTTGCCAACTATTGAACCAATATTTTGAAATCTCGAACGAAAAACTGAAAATCAAAATCACTAAGAGCGGGAATTCAAAAAGAACTGGTATTGTGCTGCCACCATGAACATCATGAACATCATTTTCACGAGTCCTTACGATAATGGCGCAAACAATTTCCGCTACACGTAATGCCATTTCAGCATTAAAATACACGTTATCGATATGGTGGATTTAGAAATGTTAGAGATGTTTGCGAGTTATGGCATCAATTACTACAAGATGATTTTTATCGTTTAGTCCAAATTCAAACGCTCATAATGTTTTTTTTGTTAAAATAACCCTCAATTGTTTTGTTATAGCCAGGAACTGAATTACATGGGAAACTTTGTATTACATTTTTATGACTTTTTGTCCATCCAAAAGAAATAACGACGATATTTCCTGTCAAAGACAACCCATTATTGAAACTCAAGAGTTTATTAACTAAGTACCTGCATACGATTTTGAATTCTTGTTTTTTTTATATATATGTTAATAATAAAAGCAATACGATCTCTGCGTCTCATCCGACCTAGGATTATCGCCCTTTTATACATATTTAAGTTTTTGAGATATATATTATAACAGAATATCGATTGGAAACTAAATATTAATCATATATCTCTTATAAATTAACTTTAATTTAACTATCTTGAAAATGAGTTTAAACAGGGCCCGCGGAAGGCACGTGCGACCTTTGCGACCACACAGGGCGGCAATTTTTTTTGGAATTGTTTATAATTATAAATAAAAATATAATTAACTGTTTAAGCTAATCCGCGTAACTGTGTGTCGACTGCGAAGACGTTCCTTATCTGGTTCCCGCTTTTCCCATCCATAATTGTCCGTGTGATGTAATCAGTGTCTTTACTTGTATTGTAAATATTTAAATTAACTTGTACTATTTTTCTTCTCTTGCATGTTATATAATATTTACAAATATTTACATATAAATACGTCGGTTGTTGCTGTAACACCACATTTTCTCTTGCTCATCGTTTTTATTTTCTCCTTTTCTCTCGCCATTGCGGCAGAAATCTATCAAACCTGTTTTCTTTTTCTTACTACGTCATTGACCATTGCGGCAAAATAAACAAATACCGTTCAAGTTCGTTGTGTTCAAATCTTTTATATGTGTACTCTCATTTTCATGTTCCCCGTTGCCCATTCCACGGCATGTCAATTTAACTGCGGTGAGTAAGCATTAAGTTGCCTACCCCAAACTAAATCCCGGAGCAACTGACATCTTCATCAAGGGTCATTGAGACATCTTTATTCTCAAATGGTTGATCATTCTCAATCATTTTGCAAACACACAAATTAGAATTTATCTTTACATTGAAAAATTATAAGCATTCCGAACTTGTATGACCTATTTACAGGGACAAAACAAGTAGTCTGAAAAATGTAACATTTTCATTTGAGATTCAAACATAATATGACTTAATATGATCTTACCAAATCTTAATTGAAAAATATTTGATGTATTCCAATACAGGTGATACATGAAGTGACACAAATTCTGTTTATAGAAAGATATTAATTCAGATTTTAAAATATTGATTGTTATCCCTAATTTGTTTGATATAAAATAAAAAAAAGTTGGTTTCATTAAAATAAAAGTCTGATACCATCAATATAAATAGTTTGCCTTTAAACACTGATTACATTTGTGCACTAAAGGAGTAACATTACTCATACACACTCCAAAATATTTTGTGGTCAATTTTTAGAACGCAAGAGCTGCATAATATTGATATTTATTTATTTATTTATTTATTTGGTGTAAACGCCCAATTGGGCTCAAGTACAGTGACAAAAATATATAATAATAACATTGGTAGAATAAAGATACAAGTTTACAATAGTAGTAAGAATTAAGTACATAAAATACAATTACAAGATAATATAGATAATATTAGTGATATGACAAGCTGCTAAAAACGCACGATCCGTCTATAATAATAATACGTTCCTATACATGTGTACGGAGGGCTAAGAAACAATGATAACCGCTGATGATTGCATCGCGCACCGGTGCAATTGCGCTGTTGCACTCGTCGGGAATAGAGTACCGCACTATATATAGTTGCAGTCCGTGGTCATGTTTATCACGTGGTACGAATTTCCCAAAGAAGACACTAGATAAACAAACGTTATCAGATACATGGACTAAATTATCACCTATTGGACACCGACAATATGAAATATTGTTCAAATAAAATATTTTAAATTATCGCTGGTAAATTAAATTATTATTTAGGCTTGAACCTTATATTTGATTGATATAAAACTTATTACTTAATTATAAGACGGAGAATTCTCATTTTTATATAATAATAATATAATAAAAATAATTGTATCATATTGATAATAGTCTAATATTGATAACGTTTGTTTACTTTTTCTTGTTCTTTGCGTATGGCGTCGTGTTTTAGATCATTTTGTAGTGGTGTCTTCGAAGACGGGCGACGGCTATCTAGTATCAGTATATATCTATGGGTCTAACTAACCGTGTACGTCCAGCTCTAGCGTCACGTGACATGCAGATACCGCGGTGACTTTTTTGCGGCCAGTGATAACGAGCGCTATAGCGTATAACGTCGTCGTCGTCGTCGAGAGTAGCCCGTCAGCGCGTCCGGACCGCTCGGTTGGCGCACGTTTTCCGTTATTCCGACGACACCACTCGGGCCCTCAGTTGGACGCCACCGCTGTTGCTTTTTCCGTCCGCCTTATCCGACTGCTCGCTCGTTATCATCCTTGATCATCATCGTGTTACATCGCGTGATATAACACGTCCGTAGTGCCGGACATGCTTCAAATCGTAATATGAGCAGCGCCGAAATGTATCTGGTAAGTTAGCCGCTGCCCCTCGACTGTTTTTGCTGTCGTCGTCGTCGTCATATAGCTACCATAACTGTAACACGTCCTATGCATCGTTTTGATTGTTTTCAGTTCACAGAAGTGATACAGACAATTTTGTTAACAACTTTTTACTATGTACTGGCCGTGTTCGGCCAGTTCAAGTAATCGGATTGTGATCCCAGTTGATCAAGCGTTGGAATTATTCACTGATTACAATATAAGCTTCCAGTTACCGAAAATCTCGAGCTCAGTCACACCCGGCATTGGTGAGTGTTGGCAATTCGACATTGAAGTTGACATGGAGCCATCGGCCGATAAGTAAGAACGCATTTATACATCATTTTCATGATTCAAATGGTTTTCTCTCAAAAAAACATAATAGTAGTATTCAATATACCTGTAGTGCCTCTTTTATTTCATGTTCACCAACATAATAGGAGTGATATAAATAATAAATAATTTTTTTATGTTTAATGTTATTATTGTTGTTATTTTATTGACTGTAAATAACAGAATATGAGTTTTTTCTAGTCGTTACATGCTATTTTAAACTTAACATCCACTCCATGTTGTTCTTGTGTGGTCTTATCGATTTTATTATACATTTATTGTGATTAACAGATAATTTAACACAACACATAAAAAAAAACAAAAATTAATTGTTCCCTCTAGCATAGAAATGAAACATTTTTGTAAATTAGAATTGTTTTTCTATCTTTATCTAAAAAAAGCAGTGAATTGCTTTCAAATTCAAACCCTACTGATAAGTATTATAATATAATTTGAGTAAGTTGTTATAATATCAAATACTTATTAAATAAATCAAATAGTAAAATTTTTTTTTAGAAACATAATAAATTAACTTAAATTGAATTTAGTATTGAATACATGTCGGTTAAAAATTATGTATATTAATGCTTGTGATATACATTTAAAAACAATTATTAGTACCCGCAATTTATTAGGTATTTTTCATAACTGCTTTTTAACAAGTTGATGAAATTATTTATTTTATTATTGATTTTATTATTATTGTTATTGATATTGTAATTATAGAATAGATATAGAGGTCTTGATTTAAAACTGAATTAATATGTAGGTGCCATTATAGAGTATGTATATAAATTTGTTCTCATCTGTACTTAATACACGTGATTTAATATCCGTGTTTTTAGTTTTATTCATGAGTATATTAAAATACCTAAATATGTGTACTTGTGAAATAGAGAGCTCTAATATTTACCAATATTTTTCACATTTGCTTATTCTATGTAATTTATTTTTAAATTTAGATGTACACCATCAATTTTGCCTATGCTACCGTTTTTGGTTAATTATCCCGATATATCAATAACTCCTGCTGTATTAAATTCTAATGCTGTACCTACATCTCCAGTTACTACTAATAACCGAGTACCACAAGGTATGATATCAATATTGAAATTATTTTAACACATTAAATATTCAAAATGATTAATTCATATCTTAGGTGTGCAAGTATCTCCATCTGTTTCAATGGTACCACTTAATAATCAAGAAGTAAGTTTTTTATATATAATATTATTAGAAATATAATTTGTATACATTTAAAAACAATATCTGATACCTGAGTATCCATTTAAAATATTAAAGTTATCATAATATATAATATATATAATAAACTTGATTTTTTTTTTTTTTTAGACAAAATGCAATGATTTGAATGAATCTAAAAATACTATAAAAAGAATTGCATTAAATCCAAATATAAATAAGTAATTTTAAAATACATCAATTATTATTATATTTTTAAAATTAATAATATTAATGGTTTGTTTAGTAGGCCAGCAAAAATTAAAAAAAATTCTACCGAAATTCCAAAAAAAAAAGAAAGAAAAGTGGATCGTGTTAATTTATTTAACTCACCTAACCCAGCGTCAAGTTCTATGACCAATGTTCCTCAAGAATTAGCAAGTCGACTGACTTCTAAGAAATCAACTAATTTAGATTCAGAGTCGTATCAAATACCAAACGGGATTGAAAAAGAATATCAACTTTCCTCTGATGGTAAATTAAAGGTTAACCATTTTGGCTATCCAAGAAAAGATGACACAAAGCCTACAAAGTAATTTTTTTGTTTTATAATGTTCGGTATTCAAATATTTGGTGATTTACATTGTATTTAAGGACTTAGTTGGTAAGAAAATATTATGTACATCCAAAGTTGAAATTTTAATCAATTTCTTGATTTAAGAGGATACCACCCTCTTAGAGGATACTCCTTCATGTATTGTCTATGTCTTACAAACATACAACATATCAAATTTATGTTCAGTAGTTCGAATCTTGTGTTGTTATATTTAATATTAGAGTAAACTGACCTATTATAAAAAAAACATAAGGTAAAGAACATAATCTTTGTTTTAACCGATATTTTAATTTTTAAGTGAGTTATGAGTTTTTTAAATTTTAACATATAATGATTACTCATTCAAAAATTAAAATATCGTAAAAAGCCGACAAAAAAAACTTAGATAATATTCTTTACTTAATATTTGGCAATAGGTTAGTTTCTTATATTAAAGCTAACAACACTATATTTCAACAACTGACCACAAATTTGGTATGTAATATGTTGGTGAGACTGAGATAACACATGTGGGTATGGCCTCCTCCTCTTAATAGTTAATTTATTTTAACAATTTACATTTTGTTTTTCAGTGATTTTCTAGTATTTCACACAAGGCGAGAATCAATTAAGATTGAAAGCCCTGAGTTGGTGAACAAAATGATTTATTCTATTAACTTGGCCATAAGAAAGGTTGGTCACAAAATTAAAAATCATTTTATTATTATTATTATATACTTATAAAGAATTAATTTTGAACGTAATCAAATCTTTTTTTTCTCAGAATTGCACACCAGAACAGATTGATACTTTTGTAAGTCAGAATTCAGAATTTTTTCAGAGTTTTCATAATGACAGGTAGATTTTTTTTTTACTGTACCCAAATATCTTACTAGTTATTTATATTTCATTACCATTGTTTAGTATTTCTGAAACTAAAGATGTCCTGCTGACTAATTCAAAATCAAACCCACCTAACCTTAATAATGTGTAAGTTACAATATAATTAATACATTCTTATATTTTTTATCAATTTTAAATGTTTTAATAATAGTCAAAAATGTTTTCCTCCTACTTTTCAATTTTTTTCATTAGTTTGGACACCAAAAATAAATCTACCAATCAAATTCAACCACAGCAAGTGAGCCAACAACCGTGTACTTCTAAACAATCAATAGCTAAAACTATCAATAGACCATCAACTAATAATAAACAAGTTAATGCATCTCCAAAAATACAACAGATTAATCCATCTCCAAAAATACAACAGATTAATCCATCTCCAAAAATACAACAGATTAATCCATCTCCAAAAATACAACAGATTAATCCATCTCCAAAAATACAACAGATTAATACATATTCAAAAATACAACAGATTAATCCATCTCCAAAAATACAACAGATTAATCCATCTCCAAAAATACAACAGATTAATACATATTCAAAAATACAAAAGAATAATACATCTTCAAACATACACCAGACTACTAAGCAATATTATATAAAACCCAATGTATCTTATGTCCAACATTCTACTATGGCTGCAATTAAAAAAATTCAACCTGTAAACAAGCAAATAATTGGAAACCAACAGCCAAAAACCTCTAAATGTACTACTTTAGTTTCAGTTAATTCATCTGTAACTAGTAAGAAAGTGATTAGTTTACCGGTATGTCAATTAAATTATTTTAGATCATTTTATCATATACAAATTTAAATGATAATTAATCAATTATTTTAGCAAAGTAAACCAGTAGACTTAAAAAAATGTTCCAAATGCCAAAGTATATCAGAAGATGGGGTATGCACTTCTTGCCGAATGTCTTCTCAATTTAAAGATGTTACCATGGCACTAGTAGATATACCAGTGGCTCCAGTAGATAATAAATCAATTATTGTAATTGGTACATCAGATAATCGAAAACCCGATTTAAGTAACGCTACTATTGAGATTCTTGATAGTGATGACGATGACCACGAGATCCCTGAGACTGTTAATATTAATGAGCCCATTGTTAATAAAACTGAATCAAAAGAAATGTTAAGAAGACACATTGAAAAAATACGCAGTATGTATATTTATATATTTATAACAAATTATTAAAAAAGGTTATTACTACATAGTATTTATTATATTTTTAGAAAACCCTAAACTTATAGAAGAAAAGTTATGGAATAAAGAATTGGGCATTAAAGACTATTTCAAATTTGAAAATTGTAATATTATACAAGTTGGAAATTATGATACTGTAGCATCTGGTGATGTATTAATATGTTTGCATGGAATCCGTATGATTATTAATGATTTTGGTGAGTGTATAGATCATTTATTATTATTATTTAAAAATATGGTCCACCCGTTATATGTGTTGTTAGCTTCCAGCTTCTATATAAGTTAAAACTTGCCTATTATCTAACTTAAAAGGTAAAACAATATCTGTGATTTGCATTGGTTTTTTACAATATTTGAAATTTTAAGTGTTTTATGAGTGTGTTACAACTAGTTAACCTATTAAAATATTGTAAAAAACCAACATGCCTAACTATTAGACAATGTTCTTCCCTATACGTTTAATCAGGCTACTCCAATATTAAAGCCAACAACACGAAGTTGGTCTTACTGAATGCAGATTTGGTATGTTGAACATTTTCAATTGTTCCTTGACTTCTCGTGAGCATTCAAATTAAAGAAACTTATTATTAATTTATATAGTTACTATCCCAACTACTTGTGAACATCCTAATTTCCTTTCAATACGAATAATGAAAGGTTATTTTCTCTTATGAGAAATCACTTCTTGGAAGAAGTTTTCTTCTTCAATATCACTTGTCACAACTATCAGTGATTGTACAAGCTCGAATATTAGTCAACTAATTTAACAAAAATAGCTTTACCCCTGTTACATAAACAGATGTGAGTGTTTACAAATAGACTATATAATCAACACTTTATTAACAAAAGTTAGTTGGTTGTAAACCCATCACACATATATCACTGAAGACCTTTTTTTGTCTTACTGTTTTAGACTAATGTTAAACCAATTTTTTAATTCTTAAATGCTAATTATTTTCTTACTAATACTTATTGATAAATGATTTTATTGTTATTTTCTTAACCACCATGTAGGGCAGTGGCTTATAACTATTTCATAAACACTGCTGTTTTCAAACATTTTATGGCAGATGTTTCAACTATGAACAACTGTTAGAAGTTTTTTTTTAGGTTATAATATATTTTTTTTTAAAATGTATGAAATGATTCTCTTCATCTAAATCATCTTTCGAATTTTCTATAGTTTTTTTTTATTATTAAATCTGGATTTTGATTTGAAAACTGATAATTGTTATGAGAAAAAAAGTGAACTGTTGTCATTCCAATTTCAAGAGTAAATCTAATGACCCGTAAGTCAACTTCCTGTGGTACCTAAACTCTACATTCTTCCATATTATTTACAGTACCATTTATAGCTAGTATTAAGTAGCATCCAGTTTGAAAACCACTAATGTAGGATGTCCATCATGTAATGCCAAATTAAAAACTCATTAAATCTATCATTTTTTAAAAAGTTAATTTTTTTTACTTTCATCATATTAAGTAACTTCTCCGATTTAAACTTGAAAAGTAACATCTAAGGAGGTGTAGCATTGAAGTATGTGGTTATGAAAATTCTGTTTAAAAGTATGTTTATCTCTACCAAGTATTCTAGAATTATTAATTTTTTTTTACTTAAATTCTTGACTCTGAAACTCCCACAAAATAAATAGTTCAATGTAAGAACTCATGATCGGGCTGCAGTAGTTTATTAAAGGAATAAAATATTAAAAGGAATAAAATAGGTACACTTTTAAAAACATTTAGAGTTGATTCTCTTGCACCTTCAGGCTTTTAAGTCTTAGAACATAAGCTGCTGTCTGACAGGTCATACATTGCAACATAGAGAGATAATTGCTTGTATTGTCCATTTAATACAGCCAGTTTTTCGCAGGAGGTGTCTCATGTATATGTCTCATACCATCCTGTTAGAATCAAAAATTATGCATACCTTCAAAAACTACTCAAATAGCATGCTTCTATAACAATCATTGTTCACAATGACTGCAGATTTTTCTTGTTAACCTTTTAAAAAAAAACCGTCAACTTCTTCAGTCTTCAATACAGTTGTATAATGATACATGTTATTTTTCATACATAAACTTAATATCAAACTAAATATTAAGTATGATAAATGATCACAGTTAAAAATAAAAGTTTTGAAATAAGTGTTAAGTGTCTCATTACATTTTCTAATTTGGTGCTATATCCTAGACAACCTAGAGTCCTAAACTATGAGTTCCTTGTAAAAATGGGTACAAATCCTGTGATTTTTCTGTTTTACTAAACTAAGTACATAACGTCTACTTTTATAAATTAAAAATATTTTGTGATGTTTTGTTTATTAGAATCTAATCCAGTGACTGTTGATATAAAAATGGAAAATATTACAAAATTTTTTGGATTCTTCGAAGATCAACCTTTTATTATTTTTTACACTAATAATTTAGCAGCTACTGGCATTCGATATTTATTGAAAATGCATGATAAAACTAAACTACCTTTTGATCCTCTTAGTGAAGGTATATTTTTCTTTTTATATTTCTATTTCTTGTTTAATATTTTCATTTATGGTTATAGATTTTAAAACCAGAAAAATTTTATGGTCTTTTAATTTAAAAAACAATGAGGCACAACAATTGGAAAGATTAATGATGAAGTTACCTAAAGATAAGTATGAATTTTTAAGTTCGGCTCAAGCCGAAAATATACAAAGACTCACTTTTCCATCACTATATAATACTGAAGTGAAGGTATGTTCCTTTTTTTTATTTTTTTATTTATTATAATCATAGATAAATCAGGCTAGATGTATATATACATATATAGCTACGTGAATTAATTATATTTTTTAAAATATTTAGTATTGATTTTTTTTTCAAAGCTTATCATTTTATATAATATTTATCTCAGATAGACATTTTAAAGTATTAATCTCTTATCTTATATATTTTGATGTTAAACTATTATTACAACACTATTTTTGAATTGAATTAGTCAAATTATGTCATTAGGTTTAATATTCCTTTATACCTTTATATTACTGTTGACTTTCGATAATTCAAAAACCTCTAAATCAAACTACACACCCCTAACACAATCCCCAGAGGAAATCTCTGTACTTCGAAGAAAACACATGTATATTTAGGTCTCCTCGATAAATACTATTTGAATATTTTTGGCCAGAAACTCTATAATAGTGTAATTTGAAATTTTTAGTTTCATATAAGCTAAAAATAAATTAAATTTAGAAGTGTGGTTCAAATTAAATGCTCATATTCAGTAAGAATAATTATAATTTTAGCTTAATAAATAACTTATGATGGCGGTGATGTTTCAGGGCATGGACCAATTGCGCCTAAAACAAAATTTTTATACTAGGGTTAGTGTACCAATTGCGCCTCTTATATTTTAGGGTCAGTGTACACTTAACAGTAACAATTTATAATTTTTCAAATTGCTGTAATCAACTCTAATTGTTTCATTTATCACCACTAAAATCCTCAGTAATAAGCGAATAGTTGTCACAATAGACCAGACTGGCCAAAAATATATAAAAATAAAAGAAATGATTTTTTAAAATTAAATTAATGTAATAGTAATAAAAATGTTTAAAAACACATTTTTAATCAAATTTTTTCTCATCAATAATTCAAACTTTTACAAAATCAAAAACTTCTTTAAATTAAATTTTCAACTTTGCCCCTAAATTTAAAATAATAGAAGAATGGATAGGAAGCGGTCTTTGATGTCAGAGAGAAACTGTAAGTTTCAAAGTCTCTATCTTCCACTGAGGGTAATAACTAATAAGTAATAACTAGTAATTTATTAGTTGGTTAAAAAATCAAAAATATGCCAAAAAAATCTTTATTGTGTACTTAAAAAAGTCATGACAAATAAATTATATTGTATGAACTATTACAATTTACTATTATTTATAAATTATTATTGATTAATTATGTAAAATAAATGCAAAATTAACAAAAGAAAATATTAATTTTGAAACGAGTACCAATACAAAGTTATATAATGTAAATTAAAATTTTCAAAAAGGAAGCTTCTACGGTTGTCAAATAGAATAGATTTTAGACTTCTAAAACTAAAAACATTCTAAAAACTTCTATCTTCGTTATAAGAAACTATTGACGCATATTTAAATCAACATTTGTCTTCAGGTGACAACTCTGCAATGCCTTCAACTTTATTTATTTCTCCGCTTAATATTCCTTAATTTTTTTTAATTTGATTTGATTTGATATCTCGCCAATACTAGTGATAGTTTAAGTTTAGCAAATTTAATTTTTATTCCTCCTTCACTTTATTTATTTTCAACATTTTGTACCGATACAAGACTTTCTCTTAGCGCCAGATTTTTCTTATTATATGAATGGTTTCTGTTGCACTAAAAATTGGATAGCATTACTGCAAGTTAATTTCTTATTGAATTTACTTCAAATTGAGCCAAGTTATCTAAACGTTTAAGTGTCAATAGGCATTGGCGACAAAAATTAGTGCTCAAAAAACTTTTGGATGAAGAGTATAACCAGGGTTAATTAATATGGTGAATGTAGAATTTATAAATAGTTAATAATAAAAATACAAACATTTAAATAGTTAATATTGTGAATCTGAACACAATTCCAAAAATATTTTTATCTAATTTATAAAATATACAAAAACAGAAATTGACTATAGGAATCTACATATAACAAAACGTGGTGAATTGTAGACCCTACTATTAAACTTCATTGCAGAGTGAGAAACACACCTTTCTTTCTTTCACATTAAAAAACGCAGCTAACTTTGTTATGTTTATTGGCGTTGCCTATTCATTTTTCTATTATCTGCAATAATATTTGCTATATTTGTGGATATTTTTTTTTTTTGTTAATTTCGATAAAAATAGTTGTAAATTTTTCTTTGGATCAAACTTGACCTTGTAATGATAAATATTTTAATTAATCATTGCATGAAGGGCATCGCTTAGTGGTTGATTGTTATAATAATAGTCAAACTATAACAGCCCTCAGGGGTCCTAAAATCTCATAATTAAAAATATTAAAATGAATATGTTGTAATAATATCAAATTAGTAATTCCTTTCAGGATACTGAATAACATTTTTCATATTGATTATTATTGTTTATAAATTGTAATTAGAAATCTTATTATAAGTTACCTTTCACTCCAATACTAACCATTATTCTATACTTCTTTATCACATGTTGTAATACAGTAACGCTTGCCCCTGAGTTATTGATTTCATTATACTATATAAATATGACGTTGTGAATTATGAATAATAATCAACTATAATAGCTGTAAAACTACTAAATTAAATAGTAATTGTTTTTATTTGAAATTTCATTTTTAGAAAAAATCACAATCAGTAAATAAAAAATGTATTGAAGATGATTTGCTAAATACTGTGTAAGTTAATAATCCTTTTAATTTCATAATTTTTTAATCAATATTTTTATTGATAAATTTGTGATTTTTATTTTTTGTTTGTTTGTAGAATGTTTAGCAAAACTTATTCTGATAAAAGAGTAGAGTTAAAGGTTGTGGATTATGGCATGCTTTCCGCGAAAGAATTTTTAAATGATAAACTTCTTGAATTTCACCTGAAGTAAGTGCACTTGAATTCAGACTTCACAAATTATAACGAAGGTCTGAATTGATATTCTCTAAAAATGCCTAAAATATGATGCTTATATTCTCTAAAAAAATATTCTCTTTTTATTCTCTTAAAAATTAGAAAAATATAATAAATTATGTAAAAAATATGTGTTTTATTTATTAAATTGAAAGATATTTTAAATGAGATGAGTTTTTTTATTTTGTTAAATTTTTGAAAACATTAAACAAAATATTTGGATTCTGAAAATTTTAATATTTAACAAGCAAATACAATGTTCTCATCATTGTGTAAGAATGACAGACAACATTACAGGTTAACTACCATGGTTAAACATGGCCATACCTTAAAGTACTGTCATCGCGTGTTAAAGTAATAGTAATTGGTAAATCCATTTGCTGTAGTAAATGGTCCCAAAAAAAAAGATTTTTTTAGCTACCTCTATTAAAATTATAATAAATAATCACTTTTTTTCTCACAATTAACAAAATATTCCAAAATTTGCTAAATATTCCTTAACCAATGAAATATTTTCAAATTTGTAAAAAAAACTTTTTCCTGTGAATGTATGTTCAATGAATCGTCTATCATTTTTACTCTCGTTTGATTGCATATTATACTCAGTTACAATATGCAGTAACATATAAATCCAGACCCTAATTGAAACTAATATAAATAATGTGGTTAAAACTTTTTTGTATTGCAGTTATTGGTATGCGAATATGCTATCTACTGAGGACTATGACCGTACATATGTATTCAGTACATATTTTTATACTTCATTATCAAATAAAGGACTCGCAGATGACTGTACAAACTCATATACAAGATTTCAGAGAGTTAGAAAATGGACCAAGAATGTCAATATATTTGAAAAAGATTTTATTGTTATACCTGTAAATGAAAAGTAAGCATTTGATTTAATTGTTCTACTCAATTATTATAAAATAATTTTTTTGTAGTTATCATTGGTATATGGTAATAATTTGTTTTCCATACCTCGATGGTCCAGTTTATTGGGATGGAACTCCTGCACAAGAACCAACTGAAAATGATGATCTTATTGGTAATTAGAAATTAAGCTTGGGTTCAAAAATTTAATGTTATGTATATATATACGTATATTTATTTTAAATAAGTTACAAAATTTGACTTCAATTATACCAAAACAATTGTTTTAATCTAAATTTACTTTGTCTGGACCCTAATTTAAAAAACTTCTTTTTCTTATTTTCTTTTTTATTTTGCACTACTTTAGAAAGAATAAAAACAAAGAAAGTTTTCTTTTAGCTCTGGGGACAAGGTCCTTTTAGCTAGTTAAGCCTGTAATTTTTCTTGTGTATATATAATATAAACATTTTTTTGGATCAAATTAGGAGATTTTATTATATTTCCAATTCATAAAAATAAATTAATTTATCAATATATTTTTGATTATGTCTTATTTATTAATATTTTATGGGGTTCACAAAAACAATTTTTTTTTCTGCTCAATGTTAAGGGATGTGAACATCTCAAATGTGGTCATGATGTATCTGTTTCATTTTCTTGTTTTTACATTAAAAATTTTTTTACAGAGAAAATAGCTGGGGATTTCTTTTTTTTGTAATTTGTGGAGTTAAGAATTCCTAAACTACACTTCCTGTATTATAATACTAACAGTAATGCTATAAAAATAATTGACAATATCATGGTGTAAAGTATCTAAAAAAAATTGTTTGACTGAAACAAAAATTTGTTGGACATGTAACTCGTTTGAATATTTCATCCTTTTCTTTTATGTAATTGTTGTTTATTCTGAATCTTAGGAAATTTTTATTTGGTGAATGATTAAGTTTGCTTCATTTAAAAAAAAAAAAACCATTTTATTTGTTTTGATAAAGTCTTTGGTACTAAGACAATTTTTTTCTAATAATTTTTTAATAAAATAGGGAAGAAAGGTAATAATTCTTTAAATTAATTTTTTTTTGTAATTGTTCCGTACAGATTTGGCCAATTTCAATTTTTAACAATCTCCTCAATATTTTAAATTAAATGATATGGTATTATTTTTATTTTTACCTTAAACTATGATACAGAATACTCGAAACTCTTACGAAGCAATAGACTATTTTAAAATTAATTTTATTATTATCTTTGTGATGAATAAATAAAATTATAAAATAATATAATTTGAATGTCATTTAGTATATTAAAATCTTACTACTTTTAGATCGCAATTTTAAATATGCATGTGATCCTCCAGAACGTGATGAAGCTGATGGGAATACTGAAGATCTTTGGTTCTATAATGTATGTATTTTGAACATATTATATATCAATATTAGTTAATAACTACTACTTTTAATTGTGATGGTTTAAGATCAATTGATTTGAAGCTGAAGAAATAGTTTGTTTACTATTAATTTACTTAGTAAACAATAAATAAATTTGTTTAAGATATGTAAAATGTCGCCCATTAATATCACAGATCTTAATTCAGTTGATGGTAGTAGTAGCTAATATTTATAAGTTTATGGTAGATTCGTAGCTTATGATTTTTGTGTTGTACACTCATTGACTTGTGGGTTAGTATTTCAAGTAAGAACAATACATTGGAAAGAATAAAGTTTAAGAATATTGAATGAATTAAATTCATTCCAGAATTAGGTTTAGTATATATATTTATATATTATGTTAGGCTGATTTGTAGACTAACTATTACAAATTTATTTACTTCAATGTTTTTCAATGAGTTTTTTTTTTGTTACCAACTTTCAAATATCAATTCTATACCAAATGGCAAAAATGCTACAATTTTTTTAATTAAATAATGGTAACAAATAGTGCTATAGAAATGTACCTAATTTTAATTGAAATTTATTTTAAAAAAACATGGAAATTACCAGGAGATTATTAGGTGTGTTCAATAAATATCCAGACAAAATTTATTAAAAATTATATTTCAAACTTACAATTTATTTAAATGGATCACCTTCAAAATAGTGTCCTTTAGCTTCGATACAATGATCCCAACGGTCTTGCCACTTTTTGAAATACCATTGAATGCCATAGTTATAGCCTTTTGCTCTTGTGTCGCGTTCTGGATAGTTTCATTTTGTCTTCAAATCTCTGGCCTTGAGGGTACTTTTTAGTCTCGGAAACAAAAAAAAATCATATGGAGCTAAATTAGGTGAATATGGAAGGTGAGGTACCACTGGTATATTTTAGATGCCAAAAATTCCCTAATGGAAAGTGCTAAATGCGCTGGTGCATTGTCATGGTGCAAAAACCACGATTTTGATTTCCACGCTTCTGGCCTTTTACGGCATACTTTTTCTCTTAATCTTTCTAGTACTTGTTTATAAAACACTTGATTAACTGTCTGACCTGTAGGTACAAACTCATAATGGACTAAACCAAAAAAACCACGAGCATTGCTTAAAAATGTTTAACCGGACCTGTCGACATTTTTTTGGACGAGGTGAATTTGCGGTCTTCCATTGCGATGACTGAACTTTGGTTTCGGGATCATATCCATACACCCATGTTTCATCACCCGTAATAATTGATTTTATAAAATTTGGGTGATTAGAAACCCGATTTTTTAGTTCCAAGCACACTTCAATGCAATGTTCCATTCGCTCCTCGATTAACAATTTTGGCACTAATTTTGCGGACACTCTTTTCAAACCCAATTCATCTGATAAAATCGAATGACAAGTACCAATTAATATACCAACTTCATTGGCTTACGTTAATCAAACGTACCTGCCACAATTTCAGTGATCCTTTGTGTCAAAAATTACTGTATTGTTAGATCTGTACTTGAATTTGGTACTGCATTATGGAATCCTCATTAATTGTATTTGATTTATAAACTAGAGAAGGTCCAGAAAAAGTTTCCAATTTTTTTACGCCTTTAAAATTAACTTAGTTTACCAAAGCACTGAGGACATTAAAATGTTCGCGGGTTTAAAGTTGGTTAAGACCAGAAAATTATTATTTGTTGCTAATTTTGTTTAACGGTGTTATTGACTGCTATGAATTATTACATAAAATTTATCTTAAAATACCATCTTTAAATTCTAGACAAAACTCTCCTTTGGCTATACCTAAGTCTAAAAATAATTATTTTACTAATAATCAGTTGTGTCACCAAATTAATAATTTTGATTTATATTTTTCATTTTAATGTTATTTTCTGTACTCTTATTTTACTTAACAATATTAGTTGCTTTTAAATTCACTGTACTCTTACCCCTTCAGGTGTTATCTAATTATTGATTTTTAATAAACAATATAATTAAAACTATTAAAAATTCGTAATTTTTCAAAACCTGCTGTTATTGTGATGATTGGAGTAACCCTTTTGGAAAACTCATGGTTTCACTCAAAATCTAAAAATGTATTAATAAAAGTTCTTTCCTGGAGTATTTTTGTCTAATATGTACAAATATTTAAGACTGGTTTTGATTATAAAAACCATCATTAGGTTTAAAAAATGTACTCTAAATTATAAAAAATTATTTACATGTTTAAATTTTTATACAAATTATTTTTTACATAAATCTGATTTTTTTTTGAACATATTTAGATTAACTACAAAGAAAAATTGGGCACTAGTTACCACAGTGACGTCAAAAAAATATTGGATAGACAAAAACAAATTAAACAGTAATTTTTTTAATTGCTTAACTAATTTTCTAAATTACTTCTAAATTCTAAGTTTAACTTCTTTTTACAGGCCTTGTATATTAGTATTCGATTCATTGTCTGGTGGTCCTAACCGAGCCAGGGTTACAGCTACAATACGTGGTTGGTTACATGAAGAATATCGGGCTAAACATAATAATTCTACAAGAGACTTTTCTAAAAACATTATGAAAGGAGGTGTAATTAAAGTACCTCAGCAGTACAATTTTTGTGATTGTGCTCTCTTTGTGATGCATTATTTCGAAAAGTTTTTCGAGGCAAGTTTAATTTATTTGAATATCATATATAACTAGACTAAATGTAACATTTTTTAATTTTAGAATCCAATTGTGGATTATACTTTCCCAATTACACATTTGGAAAATTGGTTCAATCCTGATGAAGTGTCTAAGAACCGTCAAAAAAGAAAAGATATGCAAGGCTTAATATTAAATTGTGCAGAACAATTCGGATTTGAGTTACCTCCAGGATCTTCTTTACCAGTCCTTCGCTATGTTTCAAATAAAACGAAATCAGCTGCCCCCAATGTACCTCAGAATAATAATCAGTTACATCAAAGTTATAATTCAACTACCGACGATTCGGATGATGATATCGAATCTTATATTGATGATGAGGATGATGAAGGTCAAGACGATGAAATAATGGATGAAGAAGAGGAAGAAAACAATATCATAGAATATGATGAAGAAGAGCACAATTTAATGGATGAAGAAGAGTATGAAGACGTTGGTCAATATGAACAATATCCTAGAAATGCCTATTTCGAGTTTGATTCACAAATAGACCCTACTGAATATTTTCTTGGAGAGGTTGAACCATCATGGTCTGATGAGCAGATGCATGAAGATAACCATTCAGAGTGAGTATAATTGTTTATAAGTTTATTACAGTATTATAAGACATATTAAAATTAATAAAATCTGTACCTCAAAAAATAATTGTTAGAATTAAATTATTCATGAACATCCTATTACCTATATGTACTAACTTTTTCAACTCACGTCGCCGTTTTGGAACTGAGGCTATCTAATGGCGCTGTTGATCAAACTGGAGACCGTTTTTTTAAGATAAAAATGATTATATCATAACAAGACAATAGTCGACAGCGCGGCGCCCTTGTGAAGACACCAAGGCTCAACAAGTCGCCTCGGGTTCTATATTATGATATTCCGGATAAAACGATTCTCAGCCATGTATTTGGTTGGTTTTATATTATCATGTGCAGTAATTTTGGTCGGATATAACGATATCAGTTATAACGATAATTCGGATATAACAATATTAATTTGAAATGAAAATTTGTTTTTTTATTTACCACAAGTTTTTATTTATAACAAGAAAATGGATTTCGTCCGGTGCGATAATTCGTAACGTCACTGAAAACCATTTCTGATGCTCATTTCGTTTAATGGAATAGAAGGAGGAGAAAATTTCAAACTAAATACAAAAAACAGCGCTCAAATTCAATGTTTTTTTAAAATAAAAAGGTAATTATCAAAAAAAAAAAAATTATACAACTCGTATTAATATTATACTACAGTATACACTGTTACACACATAGTTAAAATATTAATAAATCAAACATAAATATATTTTTAAAAAAGTTATACAACTTGTATTCATATTATACACTTTAAGGTTTTGCAGTTAAAATATCAATAAATCAAACAAAAATATATTATAAATATTATTATTATTATATAATATATAATTATAAATTTTTTTTTTTTTGTTGAATGCAATTTGAAAAAACAATCCAAACAGAGGTGTTTAGAACAGCCTGGACACTTCGTTAGTATTTTACGTGTAATTTTTTGTGCGTGTTCCCTTTCACCTTGTTGAACCATTTCGAAATAACAATTTGAACATCTACCACGATTAGAATTAACAATCTTATGAATTTCTCTTTCAGTTGGTTTGGGTATCATTGGTATGTTGGCTTTCATTAGTAAAGCTTGAACTATATTTTCTCCTTGTTGTTCGGGAGCGCATAAAATATTTCATTGTGAGAAGTTTAAGATGACGCCACACCGAAAGTGAAACGTCTACAACGACCGAGAGAACACGCTGTTAGGTGTTTTCGCGATGTGCAAGCACGCGCGCGCATTCGATGACACTCCTATTATTCGTAGTCGGCGACCGCGGACCGGTCCGTCGAGCGCGCTAGTTCGGGAGCTCAAATTATTATTTCATGAACCTTTGTCGTATACTCGTATACCGTGTGGTGTGTACGCAGCGCGTAGATATGAAATTCATACATGCGCATACGTGCATACGAGTAGTACACATAGACATAGTACTCTGTTGCAATATTTTTAATGTCCGCGGCCTGCGCCTACCTAACTAAGATGTATAGCTACTGTTTACCTATTTGTATTCACCAACCTATAGATTATAAAATCATTATTAAAATATATTTTAAATCATGTTTAACACATTTTTACTTTTTGAGTTATAAATAAAATATTCCGAATGAATAAAAATTAAATAATGATGACTTGATACTTATACAACATAGCACATTCAAACGGAACACATGCAGTTAGTCATTCACACTGATACAATATTTTTAATCATTTTTCTCAAAAACACATTTCTCCGCAAAACACCGATTTGTTAGCTTATATGAACACGAAAAATAAATTTTGAAAAAGAACTGCATAGGAAATACAGGATATATAATAAATGTATTCTATACATACCAACAGATAAACTTCCACTAACTACTGCTTTGTTAATTGTTGTGTAATTATTGTCTGCCTGGTCTTTTTCCGAACATATTAAACTGGTTTCACCACACATTTTACATTTAAATGTAAAATCTGATTTATACCCTCTTTCATATTCCGATTGGAATTCTATATTAATAAAGGAACAGCCATATGCTAAATTATGTTTGGTATTTATAATTTGGTTGAAAAAGTAGGATATATCTACAATCCTTCTTCCTTCGAGTGTGCTATGAATTAATATGTATGATTGTATTAAAATAAATTGTACATATATATAATATTTACTATCTTTTTTATTTCTATCGAATAGCCAGTAGGATATAAATTTGACCAGTTCAATAATATTATATTTAAAATTAAATTTATGTAAATATTATTACAACAAATAGGTTCCATTTCAAAATTTAATCGACTTAATCGAAAACTGGGTTGCGAATATTTTATCATTATTTCATAATTTTGATGGTTGTTAAATTATTTTTATTATTAAAAAGACATTAGAAAAAATGACCTCACCTATGCACCAACTAGTCCTAAAATAATGAAGAACATACGAGTAAGTACACAATATACATCACACATGTGACATGTACCTACGTCATACTTATCAGTTATCACCTATGACCTATTAATTATTATAATATACGGTTTTGTTTTATGTATTTACAAATTCAAGAAAATGTGCGAATTATTTTAGTTAGAATTTCATAAAAATTTTTCTTTTTAAATCTAAGATTTGAAAATATAACACAAGATTGTCTACCTCTATCAAAAAAAAAATCTAATACCAAATCAAATCAAATTTTTATAAGCGTTTTCATATATTTACAACATTGGATATTCACTCGATTTAAAAAAGGTTCCACTTTATTCATAATAAAAATATCAAATATACTTAGTAATATCATAGGTAGGCTGACTGACCGTCTATATAAAACATTATAGATACATATTAGATAATCCTCTTGGTAGGTCACATACTAACCTCGATTTTCGCTCGATAGGTCACATACTAAACGAATACCAAATTTTTATGAATGTTTGAAATTTAAACTTTTACGAAATTACGTAAAACAATGATTTATCCTCAAACGATTTTTGATATTTGTTTTTATTCAAAAGTATAGTTAGTTAAAGTAAAGTCGTAGAAACATAAAACTTCCACTAGTTGACATTTTCTTTAAATAATTTTTTTTTCAAAATATTTCGTTAATTTTTTAGCTATTTATAGGCATTTGAAATATACGTTTTTTTTTGTTTTTTTTTTTATAAATGTCAAACATTTTTTGACTGAGTTAAAATACTTGAAAATCTTATATAAGGTGTCACATAAGTTTATCTACAAGTGATCCAAAAATTATCAAAATACATAAGCACAGTTTTTTTTCATATCCGTTTGAAGTTCAAATATTGACAAAACTTGTCAATATCACGAATATTTGCAATTTATTTTTTTTTTGTTTTGTTTTCATAGCTAAGAATTGAAAATTTAACACAAGGTTGTCCATATACAAATGATAGGAAATGCATTCAAATTGAACACATCAATTATAGTGTCTTATATTTTCGAGGTTCCCAACTAGTAGGTAGTCCTACTTGCTATTGACAATCATTATTTACTTTACCTACTTAATTTTACATAAAATAAATCATTATTCCTTTTTTTTAGATACATTAGATATTTATTATTGGTTCCAGACACGTACACAGAATCAAATTTTGGGGCGGGGGGGGGGGGGGTTTACAAAATATAGCAATATAAATTGTACAGCAACATAATAAAACAATTTCTTCCTACTTACTTATTATTTTTAATGTGACAATTATAATGCTAAATTTTCAAACTTTATGTATGTCATTTATTCAGTGTTCAGAAGTACGTATATTTAGGAAATAGGAATTTTAGGAATAATAATAGTAATAATAATAAATAAAACTTTAAATAATATGTATTATGAACGTCGAACAGAACAGAAATGTATTTGATTATTATATGCACATACAATTACCTAGGTATATTAAACTTTTAAGTAGATAGAAGAAAAAAATCAAAAAATGTATATACATATTTTATGTAAAAAAAAAAATACAAACTAAAGTATAAAATCCCATTTTCGTGGTAACATAGCAAATCTATCGATAATTTCTTCCACATTTAAATCAATATTTCGGTATATGTTTAGTAAGGCCAATCCAGTAAGTCTCGTTTCTCCCATATTGTTTACTAAGTATGTTTTAAGTTTTCGTAGAGTTGAGAATGACCGTTCAGCAGTAGCAGTTGTAACTGGCAATGTGGCCAAAATTGTTAAAAGTCTGTGAATGTTTTGGAAAAAATCATAAGACATTGCAGACAAAGTAGTCAATGATGTAGTTGGACGGTCTCTATCAGACACATTTTTCCATTTAGCTAGCCATATTTTAATTTCTGCGTCAAATGTTTCATAATTAGGTAAAATATCTTTATAAAAAAGCGCTACCTCTTGAAAATCTTTTATAGCGGTTGTATTTTTAAGAAAATTTGGAATAAGTGATTGTAGTTTAGCCATAACATGATGATGATTAGTAAATCTATCTTGTAATTGACAAATAAAATGATCTAAAAAAGGTAAAAATATTGATCTTTTATTATACTGTTCCGGAGTATCAGATGGAATATTGTTACGTGCAGTTTGTCGACCTACAGTTCTTGGTACCTCAATAATTCCTTCTAACATAGACTCTTCTGAATTAGAAAATATTTGTTTAAACTCATCATCGCCATTTTCTCGAATTTCTTTAAATATTTGACATACATCTGTTACTCGCTCATAACAATATGACAAATCAATATTTACTTTTTGTAGTGCTATATATAGTGGTAAAGTTAAAGAAAAAAACTTCTCAATCACGTGTAAAGCTATGATAAAAACTGAGTTATTAATGGAATTTAAAAGTTGAATAGCTGTACGTGATGTTTCTACATTTGAACACTCTTCTTATTTTTTGTAATGCATAATAAATAGCTTTATATAATTCTTTAAATCGAATTAATCTTTCATGTCTATCTACCCATCTCGTTTCACACATTTTTATTAGAGTTTTTGTTCGACTTTGTGACACACCATCAACATATCGTTCACAAAAAGACATTTGTTCTAACCGAGATACGTCTTGTGTTTCGTCTACTAAAATAGAAAAATATTTTGCATTTCTGATATTTTTTAATATATTTTCTTGTATCAAATTGTCACAAATAGTAATAATTTAATTTATGAACATTATTTATATTTAGGACTCGTATAAGATGCAAAAGAAGTTGCGTTTTTTAAATGTTTGGTATACTATATAAGATATACTATATTATAATTTATAATATTATATACTTACTGTATGTTTTGTTGATTGCCCCCACGAACTTTTTTCATACGAGTACTTAAAGTTACTCTTCACGTAAATCTTTTAATAGTTCTATTTTTTATGTTTTTCAAAATTAAATTTCAAAAAATTGATTAAATTATATTAATAACAATAAGGTATTTGTAATTACGAAAATTTTTGAAAACAGTTAACAACTATATTTTGCTATTTTTATTACACACTTGACAAAATAGAGTTGTGCCATCGGTTGTAAAATTTATATTGTTTTTATTTAATGGTTGAATCCACTGTGAAATTAAATCTTTTAATTTAGTTGATGGTGTTTTCGGCATTATGAACAAGTAAAAACAAGTAACTATTGAAATATAATGAAACTATAATATATACCTATGTCAACACTACACGATACGCGACACTGCAGTGTTGTACCGTAGGTACATGTAGTAATACCTAATCGAACGCCTGGACCTAGCTCTTTTTGAAGTGTACCTAGTAATAATTCCATTTCGTTATCTTAGATAAGTCACTTATCTACTACAGACTATTACAGTACATTACTAATGTAGGGCATAATGATCATAATTTATTTAATGTATACAAACGTTTGTATCGTTTAACTTCATATTATTAAAATAATAAATAAATAATTAAAAAATATAAATAATACATTTGATTTTATTATGATGCATAAATTAATTATTAAAAATATTATATCTTCAAGAATGTTATGTTATTTTAAAATCCTATTTTGGTATTTTTGCGTCATTTTTCGATGCTTATAAGTCATTATAACACTTTTTTTGGGTGCATTTTTTAATCATTTTTAGGTCATCAAGTTCCAGGCCCTAAATTAATGATAGATCTTTAATTTAATAATTTTTAAAACAAATTTTTACGCAGTACGACACTCAATTGACGAACGTATTCATAATATATAAACGACATACACGTGCGATTACAAACATAATCGAAAAATTTTATTACCGGAAAATATTATTTATAAATACATATGTACATACATACGTACATACTACATAATACATATAGCGATAAGATAATTCTCAAGCCCATTCGGATTATCGCGTCTTTCGGATTGGCCTGTGTTCGGATTATAGAGACCCGACTGTAAAGGTAACACACGTAACTGCAAGCTTGTGAATCATGCAGATACAATCTTTTTGTACAAGCATGCATAATTTTCCTTTGTCACCACACGGCACAAGCATGCTTGAAAAGCAAGATCAGTTTATGTTGTAAACATGTCGAGTTCGGACGATGACGCTCTCGCTCTAGCTGCTTTTGCTATAATTTTAAAAAAGAAAAAATTTAAGAAAAAACGCGCTTTGTGGTGTAAAGATTGGTTCATGAAAAGAAAAACTTTTTCTCATATCAATTTATTAAATGAATTAAAAATATATCCACGAGATTGGCACAATTACCTTCGAATGGACGAAGAAACTTATTTAAACCTTTTGTCACTAGTAACACCTTTAATTAAAAAACAAAATACCATAATGAGAGAAAGCATAACACCACATGAAAGATTAACGGCTACATTGAGATTCCTCGCAACCGGAAGAAGTTATGAAGACCTAAAAAATTCTACTCTAATTTCACCACAGGCTCTAAGTTACATGGTTCCTGAAACGTGCAATACTATTTACAAGGTGCTAAAAACACAATATTTGAAGGTATGTATAATAAAATTATATTATATTTATTTAAAAACAAATTATGTCTTACATTATTATAATTAAATTTATTAAATACATGAATTTAATAATAATAATCAAATGCACCTAACATTAAAAATCGCTGTAATTTGAAATATAAGTTGATATAGAATAATTAGAATTCTCATCAGAAGAGCCATGTTCTTGTACATTAATATGAGTATCAAAGTTATTACGAATATCTTTTATTTGATTATTATACCCGTTGTTTGATTGCTGATATTGAATAATTGATGGCGGTGGTAATTGCATAAAAGATGTTATGGAATATAACATGGTTAACTGACCTGTTTCCGCCATAAATAGAGCTTCATTTATTATTTTTTCAGCGAACAATTTTTGATTGTTATCTTTTATGTCCTTCATTTTTAGAGCCACATGTTTTCCCATGACATCATATCTATCATCCTTTATTTTTGGTTTTTTGAAATGATAGAAATCACCAATTAGTATAGACTTACAGATTTATCGCCAACGTCATGAACAATATTATCTAGACAACTAAGATATGAGTGCTAGCCTTGATGGAGAAATAAAAAGAATAATATTGAAACCAATCAAAACAGATAGGCACAACTCGAACTTCGACTGTATGAATTTATGGATATCGGCGAGCCATTAACGAAGTGTAATCGGACGACACACGAGATTAGCACGATCGTATCGAACGAAGTCTTATAATGCGGCAAAGAATGTTGATAACGGAGAGGCGCAACAGAACACACGGCACACGTCGTTCAGGAACGAAAGTCTGTACTGTGATATAAATTGTTGTCATCGTTATCATCAGACTACGGATTTTGAAGGCATTTGCATTTTTTTCTATTGTTCTTAAACGAAGCTATGTCAACTACAAATTCGATTTATACTACTATACTACTATGCACGACATTTTATTTTGCTTTTTTTGGGCTTTTCATGAAGATTTAACATGTGATGATTTAATCCATTAAAAATTTGCTCCAATTTCATATGTTGACGTCGAACGTTGTTTTTCAAAATACAAGCATATATTGTCTGATCGTTGTAGATTTAGCTGCTTTTCGTGCTCGTGACACTGTAATAGGGACTGTGCCAATGTTGGGTTGCCTACTCCCAGGAACCTCGGTGCAATAATGTGTAAGCATTAGGTTGCCCACCCCAAACTAAATCAAGGCGCAACTGACATTTTCATCAAATGTCATTGAGACATCTTTATTCTCAATTGGATGATCATTCTCAATCATTTTGTAAACACTCACTGTAAATCTTAAATAAAAATAATGCTTATTTTATTATTTTGAATGGTCCTGTGTCATTTTATGTAGTACCTAAGTAAGTACTATTTGAAGATAATTTAATGTGCTGGCTAGCCATTAGCATTGTTGCTCGGCGTGTTTCGCGATTTTCTTTGTGGTTTCCAACTAGCAAACATGAACCGAATCAATTTACGATAATGTTCCCCAAAAACGTATGTACAATAATCAATAATTATCAGTGATAAAAACTAGTTTACTTGTGACAAGTTACAACTATCGAACCATACGTAGACAATCGTAGTCTACTGAAGATATTGTCTTTAGCTTTGAGCATTTTAAAAACTTTATTGAAACATTTCAACGAACTAAGATCAGAAGAATCTTTTCAGAAAATGATTTTAGATTCAACAGCATTTGCAACAGAAATGGGAGTAGAATCTGTTTTTGAGAACTCACTGGGTAGAATTAAACCACAAAGTATACGCAAAGACTTTGATTATGAACCAGTTATTGAACCAGAACAGCAATTCAAAATACATTTTTATTACTCTACACTTGATGTAGCTATAAATAGTGTGGATGATAGATTTGAACAGCTAAAAGAACATAAAACAATTTTTCGATTCTTTATAATTTGAAAAAAACTAAAAAATCTTACACATGAAGAGTTATTAAAACACAATAAAGACTTACAAATTCTTCTTACTGATGGTGATCAAAAATTGTTGTGAATAATCCACGGAGTTATAACTTTATTATAAATGTATTCAATTAATATGTGGAAACATTGTTTATATTTTCTATGACAGCAATTCATAGTGCGTTAGATACTTGAAGTTAATATTGATATAAGTATAAATTACAATCTAAATTTAGAATAATTATAGAGATTATAATGAATTATCATAACTACTAATTCAGGGTATACAAGCAATTATCAAGTTACATAATTAAAAATATAAAATAATCAATATAAATGATTACAAACTAGTTTAAATATATTGTGTTTTTGGATATTATAGGTACTAGTAACATTGGTTACATTAAATATTTAGTATTTGTAAATTATAAGTATATATAATTTGTCAATTGACATGGTGGTAGTTGAATGTATTTGAATTGAATAACGTAATTCTGGATTGAAAAAAAACAAAAATAACAAGTATATATTTAATCAATAGTATAAAGTATACAACTTTTATAAAAAATTATAGTTGATAATCATAGTACATACTCTATTTGTATTCTTTATATTTAAAATGCATATATGAGGTCAATACTGTTACTTATTAGTTAATACTTTAACAGTTACAAATTTAATCTCTTTCATAAAGTATAATACATTTAACATATATTATTTGAATGATTGTATTTTATGACTTTACTATATACTTTTTCTATGTATTTAATTAAATAAATAAATATTCTAAACCTACTCAATAGTGTAGTTATATAATATATATATTATTACAATAAAGACATTATTATTATGTATTCTTTTCATTGACAATAATAACAGTAAAATGTACACAAATCCCAAGAACTTTGTAGAATGGATATAATTAATTTGTTAAATCCAATTATTAATGCATAACAATCTTTTCTTAAGAACTTTGGTAGTTATTAGAAATAATCTATTTAATAAATTGTACGTATAATGTAGAAAGACTGCATAACTTGTATTGAATAATCAACAGAGTTGTAACCAATTCAATTAGTTTGTTGAAAAATCATTCTGAATAATATACGACAACTTAATATTATTGCCAACAACTTTTTTATACATATTCAATATTTTATAAAATACCAACTACAATTTATCTTTGACTGATATCAGATGATTGCAAAAATTCATTGCTTCACCAAAAATATACTAAGATAATTGTGAGTTCAGAAAAAACCTTCAACCATCAATTAAAAATACTAAAAGAACCATTACATTATTTGTTTTGAAAATTTAGAATCAAATAATTTTTCTTAACGGTTTAAAAACCAACAATATAGAAAGAAATACTTGTCTTGTCTTTTTTACCTACTATTAATTTACGGTACCCTAATGGTGAGAAATTGTACATATAAAAATGAAATATACTTAAAATACAAACAAAATACTACTTATAGAAACATGAAAAATTTATTAAAATAATACAGAGGTGAATAATATTGCTGAAACTGTTTGAAAAAGAAAATTTATAGGAATATATGTTCGGTACTCTTTATTTGTGATTTTGGTGGCAGAACTCATTTCTCAGTATAGTATTGCTCCAGTCTGTGAACAATAAAAGTTATTTTTAATAAGTCTGATAAAATATTTTTAAAAATAGTTAATTTTTATTTTAACCTCGAAAGTTATTTTAGTTAATTTTGCTGCCTGCCTCGATGCACAACATTTTCAAAGTATTCAAAGAGCAAGGAAAAGAGCAACAAATGTCCCTATGCTTTTGGTACATTGAATGAAAATCTGAAAAATAAATGTTTAAATTTAAATTAGCAAAATAATATAAAAATGTATAACAACAAATCAACCATATTATACCAATCCAACCAATTAATTACAACCATCCTATTTAACACAGAACAATGTCACACATATTATTAATTGAATAAGAAATATAATCCATTTACCTTTAGATACTCCATAGTATATTCCAGTATGACATACCATGAATGTAGCCTTTAAATAATTTACACCACACATGAAATATTTTTCGTTCCAATTTAATTCACCTATAATGACAAAAGCTATAATTAGATGATATTTTATTTTAATAATTTGTTTGAAGTATCTAACTAATTTTAAGATAATAAAGAACAATGTTAACGTAACTATATATATATATATATATATATATATATATATATATATATATATATATATATATATACTAGCCGACCCATCACAGCTTCGCCCGTGATTGGTTGTTTATTTTGCCTTCGGACCATGATATGTAGAATTTTTTATTCAAATATTATTGTTTAATGTGATCGGCAAGTAAATATAAAAAACGGTTAATGAAAACGGATTGAAATTTTTCTAGCGTTATAAATGATAAAAATAAATACAGATAAAAAAGAAATAATTTATGGTTGATAAAGAATTTGATTGAAGTTGATGAAGAAAAAAAAAGAATTAAAATAAGAATTTTATAAGACTTCTGAGTATATGATGTTTTTTGTTATATTTCCTGTTGAAATTAAAATCATAAGATGATTCGGGTCTCCAGTTCGAGAAAATGCCACGTATAATTGCCCATGTGAAAAGCACTCTGTACGAAGATATACGCCAACGTACTTGAATGTTTGACCTTGTGCTTTGTCTATGGTAATGGCAAAAGAAACTTTAACCGGGAATTGAAGCCGTTTGAAAGAAAACGTCAAGTCAGAGGGAATCATGGGAATTCTTGGAATAAATGCAATTTCTCCTTTCGCTGGCCCTGTAAGAATTACGGCTTCTATAATATTATTTCGCAACGATTTTATTTGTAATCTTGTACCGTTACATAAGTTCGGTGGTTGAAGATTACGTAATAATGTAATTGGAGCACCAATTTTTAATTTTAGTTTATGAGGAGGAAATCCCGAAGGAGAAAGAGAATTGAGAAATTCTTGTGGATAATGAATAGCATAATCTGTTGATGTAACTGTATCAATAGATAGATATTCACGTGAGTGTCCATCGAATTTTAGAAGGATGATATCATTAATTTCTTCTGCTGTTACATTTCTTGGAGAGATAATAGCTCTTTCACATAACCACTGATAAGATTTATTGGACAGATTAAAAATGTCAGGATAAACTGTAGAAATCAACTCTTCCACGTTATTGACCACCCGTCCAATCGTGTGATTGACAGAAATGTAACCATTTTCATTTTCTAAAGTTCCATTTCCAATTTTCAACAACTGTGCTGGAAAAATATCGTCCCCTCCGCATAAATAAACTCTCATGTTTGTTCGCAAATAAAGTTTTTCAACATAGTTCCATATAGGGGAAGATTTTAAGCAAGCATTAACGACATCAGCTCGAGTACCTTTAGGGATTACTGGTAAGGTTTGACGGAAATCACCAGCGAAAACAAATGTTATGCCACCCATAAACTTATTATTACACCTAAGATCTTTCAATGTTCGATCAATTGCTTCGATATGTGATCTGTGACTCATTGTACACTCATCCCACACAACGAATGAGGTTTCTTGAAGAATTTTTCCAAGAGGGCCATTTTTACGAATCGGACAAACGTATTCTGTATCAAATAATACATTTAACGGTAACTTGAAAGTCGAGTGAGCCACTAAGGAGAGTTGCTGCTATACCAGATGAAGCTACTGCTAATGCAACTTTACCTGAGGATCTAATTTGAGCCAACAACAAATTAATTAGGAATGTTTTTCCTGTACCACCCGGAGCATCTAAAAAAAAAACTCTTCCTTGATGATTCATTACGCTTTCTGTAAAAACATTAAAAGCATATTTTTGATAATTTACTAATTTTGGTAAATTGATTTCTACAAATTCTTGTAATCGGTTATTATCGTAAGAACGCAAAATTGAGAATTCAAAAGGATCAGATGCATTTTCATTTCGAACAGGTGAGTTCATTCCAAATTCAGTTAAATATTTTTGAGACAGACAAACAACTTTATCTTCTATTTCAATCAAACCTCTATTAAATATTTCATCAGAAAAAGTAAATTGCAAGTCATTTAATCGAGTGCGCTCTGTATGAAGAATATCTTCACAAAAATCATTTCTGAACTGTTCCCACAAAGATTGAGGTTCAGACGGTTGGCAGAAAACTATGATTATTGCGAATAATTCTCTTAATTTTGAAGGACTTTCTGAAAGAGTTGCCTCCGCTAGAGTATTTTTCCATTGCTCGTCATTTTCTAAAAGCCCAAGAGCAAAACAGGTAGCTTTAAAAGTCGCGTGAATGACTCCATCAAAGGCCTTCAAGCTTTCAAATGAAGTAGGACCTTGTACATAATTTAGTAACAATCTTAAATGGAAGCACTCACTTTGATTTGGGTGAATCGTGTAAATTCTACCAATGGCAGTGTCCATTTTTATTCCTGGCCAACCTGGAACATCTTTTCCCCGTCTTCTCTTTAACCAGCCTCTGCTATTATCCCAGGTGTAATAAGAAGGAACTTCATGATAGAACAGTGTTTTCGCAAAATCATCATGTGAACACAGTTCAAAAAATGCAGTTAGTGTAGTTTTTCTTGGATTTTCAATAACTTGATGAAGATTATTAGCATTAAAGAAAACACGCTGTCCATTTTCTAGATGAACAGCCAAGTGCTGAACTGTCGGATCTCTATCATGGGTTTCAAAATTGAAAATTCTCCAAAACGCTTCAGAAGTACATATGTATTGACCATTCAAATAATTTGTAATCTCATCGTTTTCACGATTAACAGAAAAAGTAGCTCTATCTGATCCTTTATTAATATATTTACATATGTATTTTATCGCTTTAACCGAATGACAGTATTCTACGTTAATATGCGCATTAAAGCACCTAGATAGCACTGGACAATACGGTACAACCCAACGGTTGTCAACCACGATTTCTGTTTGACCACGAACTTTTAATATTGCAGTATAACCTCCATCATCTGGTGATCTCCGTCGGTAAGTCGGATAACCATCATCTCCAGTTTGAGTATCCTTGACCAATTTGTGAGGGTATTTCTTACTACATTTTCCATTATTCATACATGGCGATCTAATATTTAACTCGCCGCATGGGCCATGAATCATATTCTTGCATACTATTTCATAAAGTATAGGATCTCTGTCTTTGTTTGGTATCTCGGCAGAAATAATTTTATCAATTTCATCTGGCTGAATTTTCGTTTGTAACCACAAAAGAATGTGGCAGTGTGGCAAACCTCGTTTTGCCATTCAACACTGTAAACATAACAATTTACATCTCCGAAAATATATTTATTTTTTAATACATGCATAAACTTTTTTAGTTTGAGATGAAAAACTCTAGAGATTATATCGTGTCTATCAAACGACTTTTGCTCTTGAAATAATTCATTTTTTATTTCCGGCCATTCCGGGTTGCATGTAAAAGTAATAAATAAATCTGGACGGCCAAATTTACGAACATAAGTCATGGCATCCTGATTTTTTTCATGCATGTAACGTGGGGAGCCAGTAAAAGAGGAGGGAAGAATTACTTGTTGCCCCACGTTATTAGCATTAATATTTGCATCATTGTTAACAGCATCTCGGAGGTGAACATAATCATCCGCACGTAGTTGTTTTTGATGGTTACGAATAAAGTGTAGTCTTTCAGAAATCATTTTTGCCATCATATCTACGGCGAATCGGCTGAATAATGTTTTGTAATAATGTAGATGATTTAGACTTGTTTCTCTAACCATAAACCTATAAGAATAAAATTGCATGCAGGATACAGTTTTGGTTCGATTTTGGTTATTTTCCTGTAATATATTAATGTGATAACCGTCTTCGCCTCTAGTATACATCAATGGATATTGCAGTGCATCATAAGATCTATTCAATTCGGAAACTCTACTCAAGTGTCCACTCCGACCATGCAGAACTATATCTCTGGGACCTTTATCTTCATTAACTAATAATACAGCTACTTCATCGATGGTAGGTGCATTATATTGACCTCTGTGTTCATCTTGAGGAACTCTGTCAGCATGAATAATTAACTTAAAGTTCTGCAACTCATCAAAAGACCTCGACTCCAGATTAGATCTAAAGCTCTGTATGAGGTGTTTATTTTCACGCAAAACTGTTTGCAATGATTCAATGAGACCTCTTTTTAAATTTGGAATCATATTTGTTCGAATAGATATTTGATCCGACTCTGACATAAAATATATTTGTAAAAATTTAGCATTATTTCCAATTTCGGGTAATTAACTACCTATTAAATGATGCACTTGACCCTGAATTTTAAAAGAGGGCATGAAGTTCCCTTCACTTATTTCGTTTGCTCCAAACGATGTCATTTGAAACAGAGTGTTATACCGTCTAGAATTATCAAAGAAATGTTTTGATAGAGGGTGAGAATTATCAATTAAACTTTTAATTAGGTCTGGAAGATCCTCAAATTGGTGTAAAACAACTTTACCGTCAGCGCAGCAAAGTCCATGGGTTTCATCTTTCCATTTTTTTGCATGGCACTTAGGACATAATATAGTCATTCGTCCAATTTGAAGCGCTTTAATATTTAAATAATCAATCTCGGATTGATAATTAAACGCTGATTTAATACTTAAAGCGTTACGTTGGTCCTGTGCAAGTGTTTGAGAACGTTCTGGTGAATTATCTTTTTGCCTTCTGTTATACATTCGAGTTGCTCTTGGCGCTCTCGGCATGATGATGAATTGGCCACTTTGATGCCACGTGCGGTGAGCTATGTGCTATTAATGCTAGATAATAGCGATTAACAATGTAGGTATACAAACACATAATAAAAATAGATATACTGACATATAAATATACATACTTGTAAATAATTGTTATTACCAATTGTAATTTGTAACTAATGGCAACTTAGTTGCCGGGTTGTTATAAAGATCAATAAAAAAAAATTAGATAAAACACTATGTGTGGAAAAATGCGTATAAAAACTTTTATGAACTTTTTTTACTGACAAAAGTGTTACTAAAACCTTCAGCAAAGTGTCAGGTTTCAGCCAAAAAAAATTTCAGCCAAATCGGTCCAGTAGTTTTCTCGGTTAGCGCGGTCGAAGAAAAACCCTTACAATTTTATATATAGTATAGATATATATATATTTGATAACTATTTGAAGTGTTGAAATCTTTTCTAGAGATTTCTTTTTTAATTGTGCAGTGATAAATAATTAAAATTTATAAGGCAGAAGGAAATGTAGAAAAAAGCAATACTGTATACAAAAGATTATTACTAGTATGGTAAACTTTTTCATTAATGATTGGATTCCCATTTGTTATTACTATGGTCATAGTAAAGACCAATAATAGACACATCATTACTTTCCTGAAACATAACAGAAATTCCATTTAAAGACGGTTGAAAATACATAATCATTTCTTAATTCATTCGTAGGAGTTAACTTCTTGCAAAATATTTGTTGCACCAAAATACATTTTCATTTTAATCCATATTAAGTTTTATAGAGTATTGTGACTAAATGCACTTTGTCAATTTACTTACATATTTAATTTAGCCATGTTTTCAGTTTGAGTGAGCTAAAAATATAAAAATTGTATTAGTTTGGCAAAATACTTTTATGGATGAGATATTACTTTTATCGATACCTACCTTTTAAACTATATAACCACATACAATGTTACACAAGATTGATAATTTTCTCTTATTTATTTAAAGTTTTGACATGGGCTGATTCTAAATAAAATATATTTCATTTATAATTTATCATATCAAAATTTTTGCAGGATGGAGTTTTGGTTGTATTTAAAATGTTTCCTTTGTTAAAATATATTTTCAAGTAGATTAGGAAAAAAAAAAAGTACTTCCAAACATAAATATAACCTACATAAGTGTAACACAATACCCTACATACATTATACAATTGTAGACACTAGAGAGACTTAAAATGTGTGTTTTCATCAAATTGTAAATACTCGTATTAAAAAACAAAGACATAAATTCTGATTTTTATATAATTCACAGTTAGTTCTTCGGAAATAAATAACGAACCTCCCAAGTCTTAGGGAACGATAGCTCTCACTGTTTTCAAAAGCATATTGTATGTCGGATAAATATTGAAATTCTTGTAAATTTCTCTTAAAGTGTTACAACTCACTACCTTACTTAACATAACTTTGTGTTCTATTACATACATTTCTGTCATTCTTTATGTATTAAGGCGCGAATTAGTCTAAAATATTATAAAAAGCATAATGGCCCTACCTTAGATAATCTAAATACACGATAAATTTATGTTGGATTGAATGATAAATTCCTGTAAAAAATAAGATATTGAAATAAGTGAAGTTCGTTTGAAATTGATCACGGAGCAGAATAAATGCAAACAGCTGAAAGATGAAATCAAAAATAGAACTTCAATATATGCTGAGGAATGCAACAAGATTCAGAAAAAGAACAATGCTCTTTAGACTTTGATATCAAATCTGCTGTAGGTGTAATCAAATACTATATGTAACTTTGTACAAGTTTTATCATAATTTCGTTAATAAGTTCTGGCTCATAAACTATTTTTTTTTTCGATTCTTATACTTGAACTTTTAGTATATAACCTACTATGTTTATTTTTTGTGCAAAAACCACGTAATATATTAAAGCCGTATTGATTAAAACATTAATAGCAGTAATAGCTACACAATTTATTTTACAGGGAAAAACCGTTTATTAATTACTGAGTCAAACAGAAATATTATTATGAAATACGATTTGAACATTGTGCTCAATACCGCAGCGATACATTGGTTTTTAATTAGCTAACTAATCCATGTCAAATCGCTGAGTAAAGTATAGTAAGTAAAGTAATCATAAAATCGTTAGGTCATTAAGATATGAATTTGGAAACTGCCACCATGAAACAGCAAAATAAAGCCGAATTTAAAAAAAATTTATTGTAATTAAAAAACTGTTATTTTAAAATGAAAACCAATGCAAAATTCACAAATAGTTGAAACACCCAATCTGCACTCATCTATTATCGTGACAACATAATTCATCAGAAAAACAAAAAAAGACAAATATTATTCATAAATTATTATTAACACTATATTTTTCACTAGATTTATTGTTATGCTTGTCAAATGAATATGGGTATGATATGGGTATATTAATATGGGATACTCTTTATGTAGAGTTTGTCTTCTTTCGTTCATCTGAAAAAACATTTTACGATAGTAACGATTTGAATTTCTGAATTAAATTGTGTTTTTTATACCAAGAGCGCAGCGTTACGACGTGTAGTATTTTACTCGGGCATTACCTTGGTTTATCCAGACTAAAAAGACCCGATTGTTGTGCTGCCCCGGCCATCATATGATATTAATTTAAATTTTGTACGGCATCATTAAGCACTTAATTAGGTAAAATTTGCATAGCTCGTTTTATTGATTTTTACATAAAAACTGATACATTATATTATTCAATGTAAAAATAATTTAACTAGCAAATAATCTATAACATATACAGAGTATCCCACCGAGATAAATAACCTAGCACAGACCGATATCTCCTGCCTTAATATATATTACCGAATTCTGTTTTTTTTTTGAGCACCACCGGGCAAAGGCATCTTTATTGACGATTGTTTGGTAAAAATAAGAGTATTATTAAGTTATAAAATTAACTTTTTATTTTCTAATTAATGGATCAGTCTGAAATTTGGCATACAGATAGCTATTATGATTTAGGCATCTGCGGAGAAAGTAGTTTTCGAATTGAGCTCTGGGATGGACGTTTAAATTTTTAGTTATCTAGAAAATATTTTATTTTGTTTAATATGTTGATTTTATTCATTATCGATTGAGGTATAAGGTAGGTATATATTAACTCCGCATTAATATAGTATAGTTAAATTAAAATGAATATCATTAGTTTACATACGACGATTGTGCGTTGTTTTCAACCTAAATTTTTCTTATGACGAAATAGAAATTGATCTTATCTAAAATAGTAACATATCTCCCGGGCGAGGCCGGATAATTCAGTTAGTATGATTTAAAGTGAATCTTTTTATCAAATCACAATAATGATAATAATATTATTGAACTTAGTTAGCTTACTATTTATATATTTTAAGACAGAATTTTACAAACTTAGTGCCTTGGATTCCTAAATCACATAAGTAGTTCAAATTAACACACAGGCCCTCGGTTTGTGACATTCCGCTGGCCTTAAATTTATAAACAACAGGGCATTTCTTTTATTTGACACGGATGATTTGTTTAGCATAAAAAAACATTTTACGATCGTATGAATTTGAATTTCTGAGTTCAATTGTGTTTTTGATACCAGGATCGCAGCGATACTATGCGTAATATTTGACTCGGGGATCGCCACGGTATATTTAGCCGAATAATAACTTATGGCTGAGGAGTAATTTAAGAATTGAGGAAAAAAATAGAGACTCTTTATTAAAAGCACATGCTCTAAGCAATTCCTTAAATTAATATCAATTTATTGTTAATCTTTTTGTTTTGAGTAGCATGCTTTCCATGACACACAATATGTCTGAAATGCTACGTAAGCGATATACTATGTAAGCATTGTAAGCGATGAAGAAGTTCTTAATAAGTTTGCTAGCGTGCCGAGAAACCTTGATTTTGTATTATAATTTTTTTTTTTATTTATTAATTATTAATTTGTTGGTATACCTCGTATTTAAAATGTATAATATTCGTTTATTCTTGTAAGAAAATATGTAATTAATTTTGAGTAACTGTAGTAAAAAAATTGTTTACTGCAATGAAGAGTTTTTATACATACACGACGCGTAGTAGTTATCTCTGTTAGCTAGTGCCTGTGTTAATGTAATTACAATTAATATAATTTTTATGTAATCATTAAAATAATGTAAATAAATAATCATGTAAATAATTATAATTTTTATGCCATAATTTAGCACGTAAGTTATATGAATTTGCATAACCCGTTTCAAAATTAGCACGATACTGGTTTTGCTGCAAAATAAAAAAAACAAAGGGTTGCTTGTATAATAGTAGTAATAATTTGGTATGACCAAATAGGACTTTGAATTTTGTGTGGACCGGATTTTTCATCAAACTTATTTTAATTATTTGCGGTTTTATTTGCTCTTTATTTGATAATCACTGATCGAAAATGAGAGATACAAATTTTTTATCGGTTCATTTTCAACTTAAATGATTATTTACTTAAATAATCTATATGAAAAATAGTTGGAAATCCGTGATTTTGGTGATTAATGCAAATTTTTTTATCTTACTTAATTGGTGAGGTATAAAGATGTTTTTTAAATGAATAAACTTTAATGAGTTATACTTGTTCAGTACTACGTTTTATTAAAACTTTAAATCAGCATAGAAAAACAACTGATAATAATAAGACGTTGATGATAACTGAAAAACATGAACATTGAAGATTCATTTTTAAATAACAGTTTTTAATTACAGTTTTCATCTTTTAATTTTCTTAAATTGGGCTTTTTTTATTATTCCATGGTGGCAAACTCTAAAATCCTCTTTTGATGACATAATAAAAAAACAATAAATATTATTAGTCTTTATATTTCATTCCATTTCTGTGCTCAATTTTGTTTTCAATACAAGGGGCACAGCGATAAAACGCATAGTTTTTGTCTGGAGCAACAATCGTAAAATATACATTCGTCTGTACGAGCCACGGCTTTGCCTCAGACAAACACTACTCGCTGTATTGCTGCAATCCTGGTATCAAAAAAGAATTGAGCACAGAAACAGTTCAACATTTATCGGAACAAAATAAATAATTATCATAACAATAACATAAAATATTGTCTTATCGTTTTAGAATTCACCGACTTTTAATTTGCAGATGGACAAACGGATGCATTGCCCTAGCATATACTATGCAACTTATCGCTGCGCTCCTGGTATCGAAAACGAATTAATTAATTAATTAAGCTCAAAAATGTTCAGATTGGTTTTCAATTAGCTAATCCATGTCAAATCTCTAAATAAAGTAAATCATAAAATCGTTAGGTCATTAATATATGAATTTGGAAACTGCCGCATGAAACAGCAAAATAAAGCATAATTTAAAAAAAAATGTATTGTAATTAAAATACTGATATTTTAAAGTGAAAACCAATGCAAAATTCAAAATGGCAATTCACAAAAAATTGATAGTTGAAACCAGGGACTGGTACCTTTTGGTTTTTTCGGTTTTGGTTCTGGTTCCGGTTCTCAATTTTTTTATTTAAAGGTTCAGGTTCTGGTTCTGGTTTTTGAAAAATTCAAAATAAGGGTTAGGGTTAGGGTTCCGGTTTTATACGGTTCCAAATGTTATTTTTAAAAAAAAATTTTTATAGTAAGACGTGTTTCATTTTTTGATATGTACCTATACATAAAATAGTTGTACATGTGTTACGATAATAGCAATATCGATAATTCCATCATCATAACAGAATAACCATTCACAAGTCAATGCAAATAATCCTTAAATTATCAAGGTATTATATTATAATATACCATAATTATAAACAGAGTAGGTAATACGGTACAAAAATACCAATTCATTTATATATGAATAAATGTATATCTGAAAATAATATATACATTCCTATATACAAATAATAATTTTTATTGTATATGCCCTAGACTCTGAGCAATAGATATGGCATATAATATGTATGAAAATACATGTAATTCGAAATAACATTCATTAACTCTACTGCAGTCAATGCTCGCTCAAGTTAAAAGCAAGCCAAGAAAGACACATAAGTTGAGGCAGCATTTTCAAAATCGTGATTCATACATTAATTTTATAACTGAAACTGTTTACTATTTGTCGAGCTATTTACACTGTTAACAGAAATAAATTGTAAAAGTAGATAGTAGATAGGTGGTATACGGATTATTGTTGACAGTATAATACTATAATATAATATAAGAACTCAATCACGTCATATTCACAAGAAATATAAATACAACAATAATTCCATATACACAAATACTATTATTAGATTCAGAGCCGTTTTCATAATACCACGTATGAAGCATTACTTCACCACCAGTATGGTCATACGTCGATCTCGATGCTTATCAATGGGTATTCCCTACTTTTATTATAATATATTTTAAAAGTAAGAATTAAACTAAAAATTCAATATTTTAAGAATAAATGAAATGGATAGTTTTTATGAAACCTGATATTTTTCACCTTAAGTATAGGTTCCGGTTCGATTCCGGTTATTTAAAAAGTTAAAAATTCGGTTCCGGTTAGGTTCCGGTTCTTAATATTTTAGGGGTTTTTGGGTTCCAGAACCGGTTCTTTTCGGTTCGGTTCCAGTCCCTGGTTCAAACACTCAATCTGCACTCATCTATTATAATGACAACATAATTCATCAGAAGAATAAAAATAGACAAATATTGTTCATAAATTATTATTAGATAAATAGAGTTTGTCCTAATTCGTTCATCTGAAAAAATATTTTACGATAGTAACGATTTGAATTTCTGAGTTAAATTGTGTTTTTGATACCAGGAGCGCAGCGTTACGACGTGTAGTATTTTACTCAGGCATTACCTTGGTTTGTCCAGATTAAAAAGACCCGATTGTTATGTTGCCCCGGCCATCATATGATATTAATTTAAATTTTGTACGGCATCATTAAGCACTTAATTAGGTTAAATTTGCATAGCTCGTTTTATTGCTTTGTACATAAAAACTGTTACATTTAATTATTCAATGTAACAATAATTTAACTAGCAAATAATCTATAACATATACAGAGTATCCCACCGAGATAAATAACCTAGCACAGACCGATATCTCCTGCCTTAATATATATTACCGAATTCTGTTTTTTTTTTGAGCACCACCGGGCAAAGGCATCTTTATTGACGATTGTTTGGTAAATATAAGAGTATTATTAAGTTATAAAATTAACTTTTTATTTTCTAATTAATGGATCAGTCTGAAATTTGGCATACAGATAGCTATTATGATTTAGGAATCTGCGGAGAAAGTAGTTTTCGAATTGAGCTCTGGGATGGACGTTTAAATTTTTGGTTATCTAGAAAATATTTTATTTTGTTTAATATGTTGATTTTATTCATTACCGATTGAGGTATAAGGTAGGGTATCAGGTATTTGTGAATGAAAAAATAATCGCACGGTTAATTAATAATAGATCATTCAATGAGGAGTATGTTTAAATGTTATTTTTAGAAGTTGTCGTCGGTGTCTACACATCTTTAGATATGCGATTGTGTTCCTTCCGAGATTTCCGTCGAAAAGTTAAAAAAACTTAAAATCTATGCGTACATCCTATACTCGTTTTATTTTATTCAGTACTGATAACGAGATAACAGACAAGTCATTGATAATAATATCGGAGGTTGTAAAACAGAATATATGAAATTAATAATTTCATTTATTCTGTGGTTGTATATACTTGTATATACTTGCATATACTTGTATATAATTTTATATACAAGTATATACTTGTGGTTGTATATACTTGTTTTATATACTCGTTGTCACAATAAAGGCGGCAAAAACCCTGTTTGAAATTTTTTTTTTTCTAATATTTTTTTACGATGTTTTTACTGCAAAATGTACGTCCTTAAGGAACCCTTATATAGATTTTATTAATTTCCTATATATAAGATAGCGGCACTCATACCTTTATTAACCTTTTTTTGTTTTAATTTATGATAAAATTATTATTTATTAAAAATATTTACTTTTCTTCGTGTTTTTTTTTCTCGCTTGAATTAATTTCATCAATATAATACAAGAGGAATGCTAGAAAAGAAATAATAATTTGTGTTCTCAATAGACGTTCTACAAACTAATTGAATACATTGATTTGAACAATTTGTTATCGCTAAGAAAATTAGAAGTACTACAATTGTGAATGGATTTAGAAAACAATTAAATTAATCATGAAAATTGTCACTTGCCATTTACTTATTTATGTTTTACAAGTGATGAATATTTACCGATAAGAATTCGAATTTACCTTTTCAATCCATTGATTAGAAGCAACTTAATCGCGAATTGTTGTACCCAAGTAAAATGAAAAAACCGGACCCACACAAAATTAAAGTATTTTTCGGTATTACCATAAAACTCATTACTCAAGCTTTGATATTTAGATTTTGTTGCGAAACCAGTATCGTCCAAGTATTAAGCTGATCAGGCAAATTCAATTCAACAACGTGCTCATTTATGGTATAAAAAACTTTATACGAATCCACATAGTGAAAGGGGCTACGTTCGTGTTTTTTCAGCTGGACAAACCGTGGCATTACTCGAGACAAATACTAAGCGTCGTATTGCTGCGGTCCTGTTACCTAAAACAAAATTGAGCTCAGAAACGTCCACTAAAACCAGGTAAAATCAGGTAAAGAAGAAAGGTAAACTAAAGTAAAGGTGAACTGAATAAAATAAAGGTCTCCTTCCAAAATAATTATAAAATAGTAGTTTCATATACCAGAGGAATAAAATATTAGGGAAAAAAATGAATTTTAGGAATTTAGGAACATAAATCAACCGTTTTGTTTAACAACAATGCACTGATAAAAAGTACGTTTATGATTTGTTTCTGTTTGAACTTTTAAACTGAACAAATTACTTAATGAGCATCGAGTGTTTAAAAAAACTAATATTTGTAATGATTACATGTATGGATAGAAAAATGTTCTGTTTGTATCACCACTTGCTTGCGGTACTTCGGGTACTCGTACTATACATTGTAAAATGCTGTGATAGAGAATGGTAAATAATTATCTACTAAAGTCAATTAAATTGATGACATTATTATGATATTATGAAATTTTTATTTTTATAAATTGTTTTCAATTTCTTATATACATCTTAGTGATGGTGAGACGTCATATACAATGCACGAATAGCATATACTGCACTAAAGGCTAATTTGTGTACTTGAAATTTTAATATTGATTATTTCATATTATTTATTTTCTATAATAAAACAATTAAGAAAAAAACAAACGAGAAATATTTGCTAGTTACATAGCGCGGCATTGCCCGAGACACATACTACGCGTTGTACTGCTGAGTTGTAATGCTGAGCTCCTGGTAGACATTTTAAGTAGACACATTTTACGATAGTAATGATTTGAATTTCTGTGCTCAATTGTGTTTTCGATACCAGGAGCTATTAAGCTGATTAGGCAAATTCAATCCAACAACTTGCTCATTTATGGTATTAAAAACCTTATATTAATCCACATAGTGAAAGGGTTCGTGTTTTTACAGTTGGACAAACCGTGGCATTGCTCGAGACAAATACTAAGCGTCGTATTGCTGTGGTCCTGGTATCTAAAACAAAATTGAGCTCAGAAATACACTAAAACCAGGTAAAATCAGGTAAAGAAGAAAGGTAAAATAACTAAATAAAATAAAGGACTTCTAAAAATTGAGGACTTATGAAAGATTGAGTTCTAATTGCAACTGTGAAGTAGCTGACAAACATACATGTTGAATTTAAGATCGTCGAAGACCACTTCACTACATACCGGTCTATTGCTAAACTTTTATTATAAACATTTTAGTAGTAGGATATAGCCAATGAATATGCCAATGAGGCAAATGAGCTAAAATAATTTGATTGTTGTCAAGCAGACTTATAAAAGATTGAGTTCTAATATCAACTGTGAAGTAGCTGACAAACATACATGTTGAATTTAAGATCGTCGAAGACCACTACACTATACGAGTATACCAGTCCATTGCTTTACTTTAGAATGTGCCAACAAAAAAACTGCCTTTATTATAAATAATTAAGTAGTAGGATATAGGCCAATGAAGCAAATGAGCTGAGGTTTTGTTATTATATTTATGGCCACAGGAAAAGCGCAACCTGGGAGAGTGTCAGTTTCTGTTTGAAGTACATATGTGTATTGTGACACAAGACTACCATAAATTTTGTTTCTTTTGTAATATAAAAAGTTTCTGTTCCATGAAATTATTTCTTGCACTTTTAAGTAGTTAAAATACTTTAAAATAGTTAAACGATAAAATACTTTTAATTAATATTTATTAATAATTAACTTCTAAGTTCTAACTAAACAATTTAGGATTTTTTGATGGCATGCCACTTCTTTGATCACTATTCTAATAAATAATTTTACATTTACGTTACGTTTAAAATAATTCCCAATTTAAACTCCATGGATTAAAAATATAAACATTTATTTATGTTGAGAAACTGTTGTTCTTATAAAACTATATCTTATTTTGGAAGTGTTCAATGCATTAGTCTTGGATTTCAATAGGGATCAAAATAACATACATTAGTGTATAGCTTTATTTAATAATATCATAATAATAGATATTCAGTTTCGTAAAAATGAACTTATTTTCATCCAAGCAAAGTGTCATTTTATTTCTGTTTATCATGAAACGTCTAAAAGATGATAAAAATGAGATGTAGATTGTTACATTGTTTAACTTAGCTTATTTATTATATCCCGTGATTTATTGATTCAAAATATCTACTAGCAGAGTGTTTAGTTATAATGCGTATAGAATCCGAATTTTATATTCTTTAAGGATACATTGAAGTTTAAAGTTCTTTTTTGTACAAGCATGATACTTTTCTGTAATATTATATTTGGTAAAGGTGGCAAAGCTTGTAACAACGGGCCATCCGAATTCAAGCTACATACGGACTAAATGATGGCATAAAAATGTAAACTTAAACAATAGACAGCGGAACTTTCAGCTAGACAAACTGCGGCATAGCCTGAGACAGATATTACGCGTGGTATCGCTGCGCTCCTGGTATCGATAACGAATTGAGCACAGTAATGTTAAAATCGTCTTGGCGTAAACTATATCTGTGTAAAAGTAGATCGTAAACCTCAATACAATTTAATTTTATAAACGATATTTTTGTGTGTCGTACTATTAACATATTATAAGCATCGAGGACAACGCCAATTCGTAGCTGTTGTACCTTGGAATTAATACCCTTAAAATTATAATTCACGTTATTATCAGAATGTATTCAGTGAATTTTTCGAGTTCTGTCGATTAATATTTTAACAATCAAATCATTAATATCGTGTGTAGGTGGGTTATTTTATATAAAATTACATTGACATATCCAATTTTATCAAAATTTCATTTTTTAAAGATTATAAATCATTTAATTGTAAATTTTCAGTAAAAAAAAATTAATCACTACAAAGAAAATCTTATGAAAAATCGTGAATATAATTTTCAATCATTTAGTATTAATAATGAAAGTTTTATGAAATCAAAAACGTTGCCAGTTTTTATTTTTTGCTGATATGAAATAAGCAAATACTCAAAAAATTTATTTTGAAATAACTTCCATATTTTTTTTCAAAAACCAGTAAGGAATGTGTATAAAAAACTTTTTATTACATTTTTGATTTTTTTGTCAAACTTTTATAATTTTATCGCAATTGTACGAAAAACTTGGAATTTTTATGATGTGCGTATTTTTACGATCTGTAACTTTGTAAGCCAGAGACAATAGCATATGGGTTTTTAATGGTATCAAATTGTTTAAATTAATGAATTTGGCTGTTTTAGAATTATAATATAGAACATATTTCATATGTGGAAAACTATTCAACCCGCATTTCTAATGTTCATCGTCTTAACTGAAAAATTAAATATTTATTATAACAGATGCTCTAAAACTTCTTTAATTTACATCTGCTCTAAACAATAAAAAAAGGTCTCAATATTCTTATTAAAATAGTTAAATTAATAAAATTAACATTGAAAAAGAAGAATTTCATATATAATTTTTTAGTATTGCATTTTTGATGTATTGTTTTACACTCGTGTACAAATAACATCATATGAATTTTAGATTTTGGTAGCAAAATTGGTATCGTGTTAATTTTGAATCTGATCATGCAAATTTAAGTTAGTTAATACGTGCTAGATAATGGCTACAAAAATTATATAATTATAATTAATTCACATTCAAACTACGTTTGTGTAATTTTTAGGCTGGACAAACCGCGGCATCCCCGGGGACAAATTAATACGCGTCGTATCGCTGCGATCCTGGTATCGAAAAGAAAATTGAGCACAGAAATGTTCAAATCGCTAGTATCATAAAATGTTTTTTTTCAGCTGAACAAATTGCGGCATTTTCCATGACAATCTACGAGACGTTTCAATGCTTTGTTTTTGACAAGGAATAAAGTGCAAAAATGTTCAAATCGTTTTACATGTAGAAATCGTGTAATAATCAGTGTAGAGTTATATTGTAAAATCGTAAAATCATAATATAAGGTATATTGTATATAGTATAGGCTAGTTTAGGAATACAGTATACGTAATATAAATATTATTAATAGGTTATAATCAGTGTTGTGCATTATCTAGATAATTTTATCTAGATGATTTATCTAGATAAAAACATTTATCTTTTTATCTTATCTAGATAAAAATAATAGTAAATATCTTTTTATCCATCTTTTTAAATATATGGTTATCTGAGATAAATTATCTAGATGATTTTGAATAAGATAATTTTTTTTTTTGTATGGCAAGTGAAACTAGGAATAAAAAACACTTGGTAGTACCTATGTACGTTTAAATTCTAAATATACATATTTTATAAACGATGCAGAAGGTATTGTATTATATTATTTATACAGAAACATATTGAATAAATATCATTCAATTTTTGAATGATATACCTTTTTTCTTCCTGTTTAATCGACGCCCGGAAGAAACCAGCTTGCACTCAGACTTCAGAGTATAATAATATATAAATATAGACAATAATTATTGTAAGTGTAAACACAGACGATGATATTTTCTGCGTATCCCGTATACGTTATTTTATCGATTAGATCAGTGACAGCGATATTTGTACGTTCTTACGAATCCCATATTGCGGGAAAATCCCGTATTCGTAAAATTTTGACTCGTTGTCGCGGTTGTCCTAAGACCTAAGTTATAAAACAGTCATAAAACGTCAATCTCTGGCTGGAACTTTCCAAAAATAACAACATATAAACTTGGATTATCGTGTATTGCCGGTATTAAATAATATATATTATATACATCAGAGACCAGAGAGCAAAAAAACGCCATTATTGGTATCCTACTATCCTACATTCAAACTTCATAGTTCATACTATATATAATAGCATTGATTATAAATACTATAGATCGCTCACTGCAATTCAAAATACGCTGCGCGGAAATTATTTCCGATAGAGCGCGGTAAGGTATTATTTTTGTCTACAATAAAATTAATATTATATTATTTTCTTATCGCCCACCGCATTGTCGTCAACGCCAACCGCCGTTGCACGTGTTGTGTCGATCCGCGACCCGCATTCTCATGTCGAATAATATTATTTGTGACTGCGGGGCAACACTCGAATCAAACAAAAATCAAAATTAAAAATAATTATAATCATCGTCGATCTCTGGCCGCACGGGCGCAACTAGTTAACATTTTTTTCAATTTTTGGGAGGGCATATTATTTTAAATACAACATATTATTTATAAGCTATTTTTATTTTATAATATACACAAATATTAGGATAACAATTAACATTATAACAACATTTAAATCGTATTGACATGATACAATATGTCGGTACAAATGTACAATAGTACAATACAGATAAAAAGGTAGGTACTACTGGTACTAGGAAAAAAAATGTATGATATTTTAGGTATTTTTATTATAAAAATATCATTAAGCCTATGGTAGTTCTGAGTTATAAACATGTTTTAATTGTTTCGGAATATCTTTAATTTATCTGCCTGTTGAATTTCTTTATTGAGAAGTTTTGATGTAATCCATTTGCATTGTTTATACATTTTGGTTCTGAAAAGTACCTCTATTATGTATATATAATGATCTTTGCTCGGAGAGTTTAAAATGTCGGTGTGTTTAATAATTTTGTTGGTAGCATCGTTTACAAGTTGAGTGACTATTTTTTTTCCAATTTTGATGTCTTCAAATTTTCTTTTAAAAATAGCAAGACAAATATTTGATATTGTCAAAAGTGTGGATGAAGGCATTTTTAAACCTTTTGTATTAGTAAATATATTATCAAACGTTTTATAAGTTAATAATAATTGGTTTTTATCATTAGGATCTTTTTCAGTAATCAAATTAGAAAAACAATCAAAGCACTTAAATTTCTCAAGACATTTATTTGCTAAATATCCTGAAAAATAATTAATAAACAATGGAACATGTTTCCAGTGAAGTGGGTATAGGGCTATAGTCTAAAGATATTGAACTGATTTCAGAGGAATTATCGGACTGTAAATTATTTTGTTCGTCATCGATATCGGTTTCTATAAAATATGTGTGTACAGGATCAATTAAACATTCTTTTAAAACATCAATACTTAAATACTCATCGTCATCTTCTTCACAGTTGCATTTATCTGAACATTTGATCAAGCTGTATGAACAGATGCTTCCAAAACAACTTCTTAAAGTGCGAGCTGTTGGATTTCTATTAAAACCATTTTTTTGTCTGATTATTGAAAATAAATTTTCCAACGGATCTTGGGTTAACCGATTAGTCATTAAAAAAATTTATTTTCTGGATATTTTTGAGTCATTTCGATAAGTTCTGACTCGTATAGTTTAAGTAACGCAGTTGAAGTCCAAACTATCCCTGAAAAGCACGGCGGAATACTGGAAAATGATGAAAACTTAATTGCTTAAACTGCCTACGACTTTTTTGGCAATCAAAATAGTCACATTTGCCACCAGACATTTTATTTTTTAAAAAGTATCACAAGAACAAAAATTATACAATAGGTATCAAACTATCGACAACACGACTGAATCGACTATTCGAATGTACAGTTTATAAATTCAAAACAAGTAACTTGAAAATAAATACCTAGTGCATTTGTTTATAAATAGAATATAATACCATATAGTATTTATAATCAATGACAGAGCTAGAACATAACAATTCATAAGTAAAAATAGACAAAAAAAACATATTTTGTCTCTCACAACAACTAATTTCAAAATTATTATGAAATTAAATATTAATATACACCAATACCTTTGAATGATTATTGATTATAATTCTTAAATTATTTATTAATGCCCTCTCGGCCACCGAGCAATTTTGATATAAATAACTGTATGTTTTTTTTTTTTTTTTTATTTAGTAACTTGGTGAAAACTAACTGTATGTTAATTATATTTAATAATTATTATAAACAAAATGTTATTGACTATTGGGGTCACAACTTTTTGGTGGTAAATGTATTATAATATACAAATATACCATTTCCCTATACAGGGTTTATTGTTTTTTTACAATAGCATGTAAAGGATTAATATCAGCCTCCAATACTGGAAAAATAATATTCGAAAATGAGTAATTAATAATAAATATTATTTATTTCATCAAGTGTTTGTCAAAAAAGCAACGTGATGCGTAATCATTACGATCGCAAGCAAACGTATCGTTGTTAACAAATAGGTAATAACTAATATTGTAATTTGTAATAACATTATATAATTGTCTACAGTAGTACAGTCTACACTTCGCGATCCGCACACGAGTTTACGTGATATTAATTTATTTTGGTGGGTGGGACTAATAAACCGCACTAGCGATTCAAACGTGAAACGCCGGTACTCATATCCAACTACAGCGGCTTCTAGTGGCAAACGCCGCTGAACAAGCAGAGGATTTTACCCGGCAGTGAGCGATCTATAGTATTTATAATCAATGATAATAGGTACATTTTTTATTATTAATTATTTGAATTATAATATTTTGTTTATTTTTTAATTCATAATTTTGAATTTTAATACTAGGTCTTGTAAACTGATTAATAACGTAAAATAAAAAGGAATAAAAATAGTTAATTTATAATATTTATGTTTAAAAAATTATAGTGGGTATTAAAAAAATAAAAATAGGTTCATGTACTAAATTAATGTACTAATAAAATGTACTTGAGTCTAAATTAGCAAAATAAATGAATATTATTTTAAACCAAATAAATCATTATTAATGAAAATAATTTTTTATTTATATAAAATAATCATATTACAAAATATGTTTTTTTTTTTTTTGTTTTTTATTAGAAAAAATTACAATCTGTTTAAAGTAAAAACAATAAGTAATATTGATGACAAAGATTTTTAGTCGTGTAGTACGTGAGTGAGGAGTCTGTCCTATGACAGACCCTCTTGACAATTATGTACGTAGTTTGATTTAATTTAAATTAAGTTTAAGTATATATTACAATTACAATTATATTATATCAGCATGTCACGACACCACCGCCTTTTTAGTCTTTTTTTTTGGGTTTCCAGGGATGTTTGCTGATGCAAGACCTTGAATTAGTGGATTGGTGTGATTTTGTACTTTTAAGTTGAATCGCCTGTAGAAGGTTTTCGCTACGTCAAGGACGGGTGGGACGGCAAGGTCGTTATGTAAGGTTTGATTCGATACGTAAAAAGGTGCTTTTGCGATAGCACGAAGGGTTTTTGACTGGAAGCGCTGTATTCGGTTAATGTTTGAAATTTTTGCGGAACCCCATAGCTGGATACCGTACGTCCACATTGGCTTCAGGTACAGTTTGTATACTAGTAGCTTGGTTGGTAAACTCAAATGGCTGGAGGTTAGAAGAGAGCGGAGAAGACGGTAACGATTATTTAGGATAGCAGTTTATCTCGGAGATGAGGAGACCAGGTAAGCCGTTGGTCAATAATAATGCCTAGGTAGCGAGTGCTCACTGCGGTTGGCAGAGTATGTTCGTTGAGGGTAATAGGTGGGCATTTTCCTTTCCTTAGGGTGAAGGTACAGTGTGTCGACTTTGTTTTATTTATTTTTACTCCCCACTCCTTATACCATTTTTCAAGGAGTGAGAGATGTTCTTGGATGAGTGCCGAAGCAACAGTAGGATCATGACTGGTAGCTATAAGTGCTTTGTCGTCAGCAAAGTCGGCTATGAGACTCGTAGGCAGTGTGGGTTGGTCATATAGGAAAATATTAAATAATAAGGGAGCAATGACTGCGCCTTGGGATACTCCTGCTTGGATTGGTTTTGGAGAAGAGGTGGCTGAGCCGTAACGTACCGAGAAGAAGCGATCTTCTAAGTAGGATTTAATTAAGAGGTAGTAATTAGATGGTAGGATGATTTTCAATTTGAATAGTAGACCTGTGTGCCAAACACGGTCGAACGCTTGAGAAACATCTAAGAAGGCTCCAGTACAATATTGTTTTTCCTCTAGAGAATAAGATATTTTATCAACTATTCGGTGAATTTGATGGACTGTAGAGTGCTTGCTGCGGAAGCCAAATTGTGAGTCGGGTAGGACTTTTGTCTCATCTATAATACTTAGGATTCTTTTAATTAGAATTTTTTCGAATACTTTTGACAATATTGGGAGTAGACTAATAGGCCTATATGATGACGGAAGGTCAGGTGGTTTTTTTGGTTTGAGAACGAGTATGATAGAGGAGTACTTCCATAGTATAGGGAAATAGGATAGACGGAGCATTGAGTTAAATATATAGGTTATTAGAACAATAGTTTTTTGCGGAAGTTGTTTTAGTATTTCTGAAGTTATTAAATCGTAGCCAGGGGACTTTCTCCGTGGGAGTTTGGAGATGGTGTACTGGACTTCAGCAGGAGAGGTATGTTTTGGCGGGAGGGACATTTGTAATGGTGAGTTGAGAAATTGTTCAACTATGTTAATTTTTTCTGGAAGGAGGATGCTATTATGAGGTTGAAAGGTTTCAGCGAGGTAGTTTGAGAATATGCTAGCTTTGTCCTCGTCGGAGTGTACCCAGTTGCCATTTGTGTTTCGCAGTATAGCTGGAGGATTACGTATACGAATAAGGTGTTTGGTAGCCTTCCAAAGAGAACTGTCTTTTGTCGTGAGTGATTCTAGATGTTTTGTATAGGATTCATTTCTGTAGCTAGCTATGGCCCGTTTTAGTTTTTGTGCAAGCGCATTGTACTGGGATTTGTCGGAGGGATAATTTGATCTTTGCCATAAGCAGCGGGCGCGACGTTTTAGTGATATGAGGTTGCGGATATATAAAGGAAGAATTATATTGGATGTGCGTGGTTGCGATGGTTCTGCTGATTCCCATGCTGAAGCTTTTATATTGGATGTGAGAAGATTTACAGCTTCATCAATATCGTTTATTGTTTTTAGGCGGACTTTTAGACTGGTTTTTTGTAAAATTGATTTGTGGAAATTATCCCAGTTGATGTTAGTATGTAACGGTGGCGGGTTATACTGATTAAGTAGAGGCTGACAGTCTATTGAGAGTAATACGGGGGAGTGGTCTGAGCATGGGGCATGGATGTTTACAATTGAAGAGTAGAGTGTGTTGGGAATTTTTATTACAAATATGTCTAGTATATCTGGTCGTTTTCTAGGAGATGTTGGCCAGTATGTGAGGTTTGGAGGAGAGATGACTTTTAGATTTTTGGTTGTTATACTATGCAAGAGTGAACTACCTCGAGGATTTGAGACCCGGCATCCCCATTGGATATGTTTGGCGTTTATGTCGCCACCGACTATAAAGTTGTAGTTAAGAGTATTAAAATAAAGATTGAATTGTTCGGAGGATATATTATGTTTAGGAGGACAGTAGATGGCAGCTATTGAAACAGGTATATTGTTGATTATTATGGATACTGCGCACGACTGTATATAGTCGGTTTGGAATTTTGGGAGTGGATGCGATGTGAGAGAAGACCTAACATAGACAGCAGCGCCTGCGTGAGCAGTCTCGTCCGGATGGTTGGTATGGTGCAGACGAAAGCCTGGTATGTTAAGTGAGTAGTTATTAGTGAAATGGGTCTCGGATATTAAAGCGACATCAATTCGTTTTTCTTGGAGTGTAATGAGGAATTCGTCTTTATGGTTTTTTAGTCCGTTCGCGTTCCATGAAAGGATCGTGATAGAGTTTTGAGTGACTGAATTATTTGTTGTGTGTGTCATTTAAAAGTTTAGTCATGAGTGCTGTGATGAGAGAGATAAGTGGGTTAATTAGACATTTTAGTTCTTCTAAAAATTTTGCTATATCATTATTATCAGGACTGGTTATAGGTCGGGTGTTGGAGGAGGGGGTTGGCGGTGGTGCGTTACCTGTATTTGCTGTTGCTTCTGCGTATGATTGGTTTGTTCGAGTATTTGGATTTTTTGTTGATGGTTGCGGATTTGGCTGGTAATAATTTGGTTTCGTCGTTTGGTTGATTGATTGCGGTTGATGATGTTGGTTGTTATGTCTTGAGTTGAATGGTAGGCGGCGACGTTGTTGCAGCTCCTTGTATATAGCACAGCCTTTATAGTTGGCTGGGTGTTCGCCATCACAGAGAGCACATTTAGCCGGTAGGTCGGGTGATTTGGCGCAAGTTGTGGTGGAATGGGTTCCGCCGCATTTCACGCAGCGAGGAGAGTGTGAGCAATAGCTTTTTGTATGGCCGTAAGTCTGGCAGTTTTGACATTGAGGAATTTCACGGCGTTTATGAGGTTCCTCAACTTTGATTTTTGTGTTAAGTAGGGACGTGATGTTAAATATTTCCTTACTAATAGATTCAGGAGCAAGGTCGACGAAGAATATGGGCAGTGGTATTTTGGTTTTTTGATGTTTTATGTTTATCACTTGCCTTACGGTGAATCCTATTTCTTCGAGTGCTGACGTTATTTCAGTAGGATCGGTTGTGTGGTGAATATTTTTAATCACTGCTCTGAATGATTTTTCCGATTGAAGCTGAAATGTATGGTATTCTGCTTCCTCATCTTTTAAAAAGTGGATAAGTGTTCTATAGCTATCGGGTGTATTTGTTTGGATTTTTATATGCGCGGTGGTTGATTTGCAGATAAAGCTATCAGGTCCAATTATATCGGTAATTGCATTTCTAAGTTGATTGTACCTTTTACATATATTGGTGGTGGTAGGTCTATTTTTCTTGTTTGAGTAGTTACGAGCTCAGGTTCGTTTTGATTATAAACATCATTATTGTCGGTAATATTGGGATCGTTAGAAGTTTCATCTACAGATAGTGCGGAGAATCGGTTTGGTGAGAAGAATAATTTTGTTTTTTTCTCCTGGTTGCTGACTGGAGTAACAGGTGAATTAGGAAGGCTACGTTTGGAAGACTTTTGTTGTTGCCATTCAGAGTTTGATAATGTAGAATCATTATTAATTGTATGGGTATTTGCTTGTTTTACTATCTTAATTGGCGGTACAGTTTTGGGTGGTTTGTTTTTAACTGAATTCTCGGGCATGGCGCGATTGTATAATCTGTAGTCCAAAGGTCACCGTATTGACGGTGCCCGAGGATAACAGATAGTGATATTTTGCGTATTTTTAAATACTAACTAATTAATTATTTTAATTTTTAATATCACTTGAGAGTTGAGATGCGGTGGTTGCTGGCACAGGTGACTTGCAAGTGTGTGTTTGAAGTTTGTTATGTATATATATTTTTATGTAGAGTTGAACACAAATTAGATTAAAATCCGTTAAGATTAACGAATATTGCATAAAGCAGCTCAGGAACAGCGTATCGTACGTGCGTACTGTGTGGATGTCCGTGCTGTACTACAAAATATGTAAGTTCCGAATGATGAAACTTTTTAAAATTATCTGTTTTTTATCTAGATAAATGTAGTTATATTTTATCTATTATCCAGATAAATATTGAAATAGTTATCTATTATCTTATCTAGATGAATTTATGATGAATTATCCGTTATCTTATCTAGATAATTTTTTGGTTATCTATGCACAACACTGGTTATAATGTTATTTAAAAATTAATATCCTACCTAAATACCTGTCACTTGATGGCTTACATGCGTATTTTATTTTCCTCGTTTTTCTTACATGTTAATTATATTACTTATAAGTTAAAAATTATAATATAGTTATAATACGATTACTTTATAAATCATTCTTAACAGACTTATATAATATTTTTTAGTTTTAAATTTGTTTTGTTTCAATTTGTTAAATATTTATAGTCAAATTTACCAAGTATGGATACCTAATTTGTTATTTTTCACTATGTCTGTTATCTAACAGATTGTAAGCTAGCTATCGAATGTAAATTAAAATAATACATTTTATGTATACAAGGTTTTTAATAATTTCTAGTATTTATCAAGAAATTAACAGAGAAACAATATGATTTTCGGTTTTATTTAATACATTTTTATTCATTTTTCTTAATCTTTTCTTACCAAGCAAGATTCTTAAATACACCACAATCGTATTATTTGTATTTTATAAATACAGCTTATGCTCTTTATACCATATACTTTTATATTGTATAATTTTCGAAATATAAAACAAAAAAAAAATTTTACCTTTTTATTACTTTTAAAACGTTATTATTTTTTTACCGTATTACTTGACATAATATTATTAGTATCGATTATAACGTCAAATCTTATCCATTGTAACTTAGAGTTTGTACCATTGAATACCTAGAAATTACTAAATTATCATAGAGAAAAATATGTTTTCTCCTTTCAAGCCACGAGAAACACTACGCTCCGCATTGCATCGCTGCAGTCCTGGTATCAAAAATTAATTGAGCACAAAAACAGTTGAATACGTTTCGTAACACAACAAATAATTTGAAATGATTCCAATTATCCTATAAAATACCCAGTGTTTTATAGTCATAAAGAAGTTTCCGTTTAAAAACCACTAGAGTTAACGTACAACATTATTACTAATACAAAAAAAATATGCTTTCGGAACCGATCGCATAACAATTGACATAACAATGATTGTTTTTCAAATCAAACTATATTTTAGATTCGGAATTTTCAAAAAAGATTGAGACTCATCAACCTTACAACGAGTGTTATACTATTTTTAGTTCTAAATCCATTCCCACCTGTGTTACCTCTAATTGTCTTGTCTTAGAGCAGCCACATGCAGTGTCTCCATTATATAAACCTAAAAAATAGCAAATATATGTTCAGTAGAACCAAATTTGGCTTTGATTTTAGAGTATACTGAACTATAATAGAACATGGTTGCTGTCGAACGTGCTCTGGCAATTGTCGCTTCTGCAGTTCTTCAGATAAACTATCGTCTAACTCTAGACTATTTGTCGAAAAGCTCACTTGCGAGTTGGACAATATCATTAGTCTTAAACCAGTAATACTATGACAGTCCAAATTACTGAGTTCTTAGTTATCACTTATAATTATTGTGATATGATAAAATGATTCACTTTTTAAATTGTCTTCATCTCTTTATATTCATTACCTATGATAGGAATTTTTATATGTCACACAAATGGAAAGCCATAACAAAACGGTTGATTTGTGTACCTAAATTCCTAAAATTCATTTTTCTCCTTAATATTTTATTCCTCTGGTATGAAACTACTATTTTATAATTATTTTGGAAGAAAACCTAAATTTTATTCAGTTACCTTTTTCAGTTTTCTTCTTTACCTGATTTTACCTGGTTTTAGTGGATTTCTGAGCTCAATTTTGTTTTAGGTACCAGGACCGCAGCAATACGACACTTAGTATTTGTCTCGAGCAATGCCACGGTTATGTTCACTGTGTGGATTAATATAAAGTTTTTTATACCATAAATGAGCACGTTGTTGGATTTAATTTGCGTAATCAGCTTAATAATTGGACAATACCGGTTTCGCAACAAAATCTAAATATCAAAGCTTGAGTAATGAGTTTTATGGAAATACCGAAAAATAATTTAATTTTGTGTGGGTCCGGTTTTTTCATTTTACTTGTGTACTACAATTCACGATTAATTTGCTTCCAATTTGCTTCAAAAGTAATAATTATTAATTTAAATAATCTTACCTTAACCTTAACCCTAACCTAACCTTTCAAATGAAAGACAACGTATACGAGAAACAAGGAGTAGGAACTACGTAATCTCGAACGAGGGTTTTTTACACACAAACACTCAGAATTTCACTATATTTAATACATTACTTTGAAATTCAAAGGATATAAAAATACTGGACTGCCGATCGTCGGTCTTACCATGGCTGACGTACGGGCGCTTCCAGGCAAAAAGTCTAAGTCAGCAAATTCCAATTATAAAAACATTCTTTATACTTTGTTTAGTTATACGTTTCGTATTACTACTGTAATAATACAGAGTCAGGGATTCTTAACAATATTCAGATTTTTTTTTAAAACTTGTAAAATGTTATCGACATTTTACAAAAATATCAATCATTTAAAAGAACTGTTGGTAGCTAAAAAAACTGGTTAACACCTTTAAATTTTATAAACTTACAACATCTATAGCGAACAGCCGTGCAATGTAAATTTCAAGTATATACGATTGTTATTTTTTTAGTAGTGATTAAAAACATAATTCGATTTTTCAAAAACAAGTGTGCTGTAAATATTGTTTTATTTTTTACTTTTCATCAGTGCATTGTTCTTATTCTTGTTACAAAAAAAGAATTGAAAACCTCAAACATCATTATAAAGCCAATAACTATTTCGCTTCACTCCGGCGTAAAAATGTATAATAGTTCACACTGGGGGCAGGGAAACGTTCGTGTTTTTTTCGGCTGGACATACAATGGCAATGCCCGAGACGAATACTACGCGTCGTATCGCTGCGCTCCTGGTATCAAACAAAAGTGGTTTTTCTTGATTTTTTTATCAAAGATGATTGTAAACTGTAGTGGAGAACGTTCATTTTCCAAGTTAAATTTATATAAAGAAGAGCTTTGAAGTACTATTAGCCAGAAACGTTTAAACTCCTTATCTTTAATGAGCAATGAGCATTGAACATGTACTACTATTAAGGTCAGATTATGAAAATATTATAGAAGACTTAACAAATAAAAAAAACTAGGAAGAAACCATTAAAGAGTATTTAAAAATTGACAAATTTATATCAATATACATAATGTTTTTTTATTGTTTTTTAGTTTTTATTTTATGAATTACATTTATTTTTAATCATAAACATCTTAATGTATAAATAATTAATATGTTACCATTCTCATTAGTAGGATTGTATTTTAGTATTTTTTTAAATTATAATAAACACTTAAGTATCAGAGATTTAAACAAAAATTCACTTTTTACTAATAAAGTAGAATATTTAATAAATAATAATACATTATGTGTTAAAAAATGTAAGTATCGTAATTTAGTATTATAAGGCCCCCGAAATATGTACGGGTGTTTTAAACCTAGAGCTAGACATGTCGCTCAATTTTCATGGTAGTGTTATTAATGGTGGTTTAATAAATAAATAATATTGTTGTGATTATTTAACTAACTTTAAACATCTACTCAAACTTAAGTTACCATTTTAAACAAACTATCTTCTAACTAACTTAGTTTAAAATTTGGAAAATTTCAGAAACCAACTTATGTTCTAGCTTGGTTAGTTTTAATATTAAAGTAACATAACTTGAACAAGTTGAAAAAAATGACTAACTAGTCCGGTTTTATTTTAATCCACTTAACATACAGACACGGTCTCAGATTATGCCATTTCGCAGGCCTTATATAAAATAACAAAACCTCAGCTCATATGCTTCATTGGCCAACATTATAAAAAAAAAATATTTCAAATAAAAGCAGTTTTTGTGTTGGCATGTACAACAGCTATACTCTAGGCTTATTTAAAGTTTGTATGTAATAATATGAAGTCCAGTTCAATATATACGGTAGTGAGATCTTTGCTGTTGACAGTAGAACTCAATATTTTAGAATGACACCGAATCATTTAAAACTGTAAAATGTAAAGAAAAGATTACGAATAATTTATCAATACAAATATCATATAAGAATAGTTACATTTTTTTTCACGAAGAAGATACATTTTACTCTGGAGGTGAATCGCGGCTCAGCAGTGTTGGTCATACTGTCGACATGTAGTCGGCTTTGCATTTAAATCAGTAGTAACATATTTTGACAATTTGTAGTTCTTCATTATCAGATAAAATTCAAAAAAGCAATTGGTCATTCATGAATACTGATCGACGCAATATCTAAATCGAATATCATGACAACCTTCAACATAATTCAACAAAAAAACAAAATATGTCAAATATTGATCTTAAATTATTAACACATGAAAATAACTCACTTCAACAATAAGGGTCGAGTCAAATATTTTCATTCATCATGATTCGAGCATCTGAAATAATGATGTTTGATTATTTCCGCAGATCAAATTATCTAAAATCAATCCACATATTAATTATTTAAAAAATGGTGTATACAGGAAAAAGGTAAAAAGTATATGATAAAATAATTGATTTAAAATAAATATTATCATCCATACGATACGTTTAAACATGATATATCTTATAATAATATTTAATAAATTGACACCAAAATAATCGTAAATAAATCTATTGAATACTATATCTAATACACTTGGAAAATTAAAATAATAGAATAAACCGGTTACTGATTAGTAATTAGAGCAGCTAATATCATAGGCCAGTGTCGGGACTTTATGCACTTAAAAACAATGAAATATGTGAAGATATATGCTCTGAAAAAACTCAAATAGGCAGTATAATTTGCAACGCATTTTATTGTGAATATATATAAATATGTAACCTCACCAAGCCTGAAAACCGACTGATTTCCGCATCAAAATTGGCATAAAACTTACGATAATACGAAAAGTACTAATTATATTATTAACCAATATGAGATTATAGCTTATGACTGCTTTAAACGGTTGACAAATGACAGTCGATTTAATTTATTTTACCAATGTTTGTGTAGAGGCCGACGGTTTCTGGTAGAATGTAATTATAAGTTATGCGTCACTTTTTCACATAGGATCGATCGTTATTATTTTATTATTGGCGTCGGTATAAACAGAAAAAACGTCTAAAATGTGTCTAGAAATGTATTTCATGAAAGTGTACAATTCCACAGCTAAGATTTCGAACGGAAAATCATATGTTATTCCACGCATCGCAGTCACCGAATGATCGGATTTTGAATCGAGATAAAAGCGTTGACGAATCGTCATTGCGGCACACGATACGGATGTAGCTTATAGCGCTTGCCACCGATACCGAGGAACTTAAAGTCACTGGAACTATGCCATCTGCGCGCTCGATAGGTCGTACCGATATCTCGTCACACCTGCGGAACGTAATCCGTTCGAAAAGGATTTTTACGAATATACGATCCGTTGTAGAAGGGTATAGCTAAGTGGTGTGCACTAATGTATTTAAATTATTTCTCGATCAAGAATATTAATGAAATTTGTATAAGATATTTGCCAAATATCGAGTGAAATTAATTGAAACGAAATGCGGTATTGAACTAATTGAGTCGCTATACTAAAACCTAGAACACAGGCTTGATATTTGAGATAAAGACGCAACGGGAAAATACCCATTCGACAGTTTGACAATTAAAAAACCCTATAAATAAAAACCGATTCGTAAAAGCGAGGGATAATTATATTTTTTTTATAAAAAAAATAGAAGCAGAGCAAATGAACAAGTGTCGGGGAAAATAATAAGTACGATAAATTAAACTAACAAATATAGAAATTGCCCGTTAAATAATGACGTTGTCTCTGTAAAAAATACACACGAAATATATAATCACATACTAATAAACCATCGAATACAGTAAATTGTTTTGACCTAGTTTCCAAATTCATTAAATGTAATAAGTAGGGGATTTCATCGCACTAAGTTGGAAACCTCAACGAGCCTGAATACCGACTGATTTCTGCATCAAAATTGGCTTAAAACTTACGATAATACGAAAAGTAATAATTATATAATTAACAAATGTAGAAATCACCCGACAAAAAAAAAAAAAACAAACAAACAAAAAATTAAATTTAGTTTTTTTTTGTGAACAGTTCCATCTTAGCGATGTTTTATGTTTATATTTAAGGAATTAGAAATTGGAGGTTAGGGCTAGCTTTTAAATGAGAATAAATATAATCATGTAGCATATAATATACGTATTTTGAATAATAGCTATCTGAGCCATGGCGTTTGCATGCGTTGTAATGGATTTGGCTGTCCCGGCCCTACTGCTAATTATTATTAATTCGAGTAAATACTTATCTGCAAATATTCCAGATGTTGTAGATATAGAGGTTTTCTTGACAAACCCTGTTCCATATTGGCTCTCCGGGAATGTGAATAGCATACATTTCTCCATCCGACACCGGTACGCGAGAGACGTTGAAAACGAGCTACGCGGAGGAGGACTGCATGGAAAGAAGCGCACGGTGCAAATGAGCGTTGGGACGATCTTGGTATCGCACGGCACTGCCGCGACGCTGGCAACGCGCCCCGTGACTGCGCGCGCACCAAACATTTTATTTTTTACACCATAACTCCACGCGCACAAGATTTTTTATTTCTATCGAATTCATCATCATCTTTATCGCTATTAATTAATAGGGTACGGATGATGATGTAGAAAAAAGACATACACAAAATTCATAAAATAACTTTGCATTTCACAACTTATCGTTGTTCTATATTTGATTAATCTCATCCACAATCGGGCACGAATAAAACACTTTTGAATAAACTACCTACGCATAATTTCCAGACGTGTGTAAAAGTATGTTATTCTCACACCCATCTATTTACTAGTTTCTAAGGTTTAATAAATAATTGTATAAGCTGAAAATATGTACAAGTGTACATAATATAAAGTTTTGTGCGAATTTTGAATATTTTGAAATTAACTATTTGATATAAACATACACTCACGAGTTATCAGTTTACATGTTAAAAAAATGCCATTATGTGCTCAAACGAATATCACCGGATATTTAGATGTACTTACCTACCAATATATAGAATAACACTTTCATTTCCTAGCAGTAAGCTCTATCGTCATTGTATTTTTTTTTTTGCATTTAGACCTCTTGTTTGTTTTCCGAAATATCGACAATCGTGACTCTCAATTATTTATTGAGAATATCCCAAATGAAAGCAGAAAAATATCTCATAAAAGCGAGACAGTTATAAATCGTACAAAATATTGAACAATAGACCAAGTCTTTGTTGCTACTAATGGTCGAGCCATGTCAATTACGTTTGACGTTTTTCAGTAATCTCGATTTCGGTAGAAATCGTTGTATAGTGTGTTTATACGATGTATTATATTATGTACAATGTACATACATTATAAAGGATGCTGATGACAATGATAATAAGATGGCGTATGTACCTCTTTTGTCCAGTCAATACATTTTTAAGTGCAGTGTCCCTGGAGCCTTAAACCCGACCATAGAAATTATAACAATAGTTTTACGAAAAAAATTCATATCCTAAACGAAGAAATAAGTAATATAAATCTAAAGAAAATTACTTTTTATGGACGTATAGGCTACACGAGGATTAAAATGGCTACACGTGCGATGTCCGTGTCTACAGGCGTAAGTTATATTGTGTCTTAACCGTCGCAGATATTTCCACGAAACGAACCCATATGGTTAAAACCTCTGCGGGTATATAAAATATAATATATTTTATGATATACACAGTACGATACTAATATAACAATAAGAATGTTCAAAAGAAGTACAAAAAGGACTCACACGTGGGCCGATAGCTGTGTACCTAACCACGACCCTCGTCGGCGGCCGGTGTTCGAGGAGATTAAATCGCCCTTCTTGGCGGCGTCGTGGCGTGCATTCTTTCGCTCCTTCTGCACGATGGTAGTTGCAGCTGTCGCGACGGTGGCGGTACTACACACAAAAATAATGGAACTCAGATAAAAGCGTTAACCGTTTGTGAAGGTCTTTAAATTTATGTGTATCTTACTGAAAACTTTTCTCACCCCCGTGGCCTCATTGTTATTACAATTCCAGATAATAGGTCGAAGCCAAGAGGGACCACGCATTGTACACGACAAATGGTAACATAATGGACACGTACAAATATTGCGTAACCGCTGATAATTAATTATTATTTATTACGCTGGCCATACTCGTACTTTGTAAGTTTTAAACATTAATCCATAATATAATGATAATAGCATGTTATAATGTATGGCGGTGAATAAAGTGGTAGTGAAGCGCTTCGAATCGACCTTTCTCCTGTGCACAGATATTTATAAATAATTAATATTTGGATACGAATTTATGAATGACTGTCACATCAATAAGGGCTCGCAATCACGATTCATACGACAATCCGGACAAAAAAACTCGGGCGCCGGGCCTTTATATGAAAATAATTTGCACATATATAGTAATGTTAAGATGGATAAAAAAATCTTGCTAAGGTAAAGGAGGGTGCCTGCAGTATGTGTGTATTATACATTATATATAACTACACTACAGGTTACTGTATAATGTAACCTAAACGATTCTAATAAAATTTTTGTCTGAAATGCTGAATTGAGTGTTGGGAACTTCAAAAAAATTAGTTCATATTAATTAGGGTTTTATTTCTGCAGTAGGACGCAAATGTATAGGAAACAAGTTGCCCAGGCCCGTGCGCAGGATTTCAAAATGGGGGGTGTTTTGAAAAAAAAATGTATAACACAGATACATCAATAATGATTAGCAAATAGTATTATAACATATATTTTATATTTATTATTAATTTTGTAAGTATCTATATTAAAAATGTTTTTTAACAATACTATAAAATACAAATTTTATTGTCATTATATTTTATCGATAACGGCAACTATGATGAAAGTCGATAAACAGCAAACGTGAAGACAACACTATATCAAATTATTATAGTATTGTACTATTATACTATGCATTATTACTTATTACAAATAAGATTAGATAATACTACATATAGGTGATAGATCAATAATGAAAAACACAATTTTATCGACCATGGGGGGGGTTTGAACCCCCAAACCCCCCCTTTGCGCACGGGCCTGAGTTGACCATGGGTTTGATTCGAGATAAATGTCCATACATAAAGAAAAATAAATGCTCCGTGTATGTCAATTGTATACGCTGATGTCTTTAAAACTACCTATATGAATAATATTATGCAATGTTGATAGTATTTAATCAATATACCAGATAAAGCGTCTTACGCACCTACGATAAATTGTTATTTGTTAGGTATACGTATTGTGTTATATTCATTGCTTCGGAAAAAAATTGAATAAATTCAATGCATTTATAATATGGTCGAAATTGTAATTTTTTATCACGCGTGCACACATACAATTATACATCGACTTATACAGACATTAGACTCGTTAATAATTCATATTTTCCAAACCCACGAGTTCAGATAGGTCAAGCCTGATAGTATGTTCACTATACACGAGACATTTTGGGCAGGATAAGTGTGATAGTACCTATGTAATATTTTAACATAAACGAGACTTCAAGTTCACATGTGAATAATATAATGCAATTCATTTTCAAAGCCTTATCTACCTATTTTACTTTACTGCTAACCTGTTGTACAGCAATACTGTTGTATAAAACACATAATTATATTTTGTATTGAAACACTTGAAGAATTACAAATGTTATGAATGTTATGATAAATATTATATTGTACGTAAGCAGTAATAATATTTTTCTATCTACAGTTTTATAGTAAATGTAATTACCTTATATCCACCACAATAAATAATCTTTAGTGTTTTCAGGTATCTAGAACTACTAAACAACCTACCATAAAAACATCTGATATTTTTCGAGTGATTTATACATCGACTTAGATTATATACTAAAAGCGTGTTCGAAGTAATCTTCCAACTCGGGGAAAGAAAACCCCATATCTGCATACTTATGTATCGGGCGTACTACATTTCCATACGAATTAAATTAGGAAAATGAGATAATTTAAGTAAAACCTATTACATTTATGTACCCGACGCGTCTCATTTATTTTTTATACTCAGTTTACTTGTTAGATTAATAGCTTATAAACACACACATACACACACACACACACACACACACACACACACACACACACACACACACACACACACACACACACGCACACACAAACACGCACCGATGTACTCGGTCCCATCAACCGTGCGTAGATTCAGTTAATTTTAATCTTCCAAGAATTCGATAATGGATTTAGGAGTCGAGACTGGTTTCTTTGACTGAAATATAATATACAACATGTTCAGTGTTCACCACAGGCAATCCCGTGTGCAACAAGTATTATTCGGATACAATCTTCTTCTGTTAGTTGTACAAGTTATAACACTGCGGTGTTCTTCACAGCGGGATTAAGATCGCTACGTGAGACCTTCTTCAGGGCGGGTATTATAAACTATTATTCCAGACGGTCGGGTTCGGTCATTTCATTTTTCATACGGATTCTTTTTGTTATTATACGAAATTGAATATCGTGGAGCCGCCTCTGCCGCCATCGCTGCGCCCTGGAGGGTACGATAATATAATAATAAATTATTATGAAAAAAACTTAAGAAACCCGACTTTGTAGAAAGTAATAATCATCTATAAACCTTTGCAACACAATACAAATACAAGGGTACGCAAAAGATAAAACTTCTCTCTATAACGATATATATTTTTGAAATATGCAAAAAAGTCCGCAAAAATATCGATTATTTTTTAAAATGATTAAATAATTAGTGGTCAAGATCCCAAGTCACAGTAGAAATAAAAGTCTGGGCTATGAGAACCTTTTCCTGTACTGGTTGTCGGAATACGTGTTGAAATTGAGCAATTACAAACAAACCTAAAAACCTAGTGAACTCGTAAATTATAATAATAATATTATAATAGGTTCCATCATCACCACCACAGCACCACCACTCATTCAGACCAGTCAGAATAGTAGCGTGTTCAGGACAATATTGAAATATGACAATAATATTTATATAATTTATTTATACATTTTTTATACAATTAATTTGAAGCTTAAAAACCTTAAAATAAGTAGCAAATTAAATTATTATAATTTAAAATTTTTTATTCGTACATTCAAAAGACATTTTTTAAATGCCGTAAGTCTTTTAATTTTTTTTTACTAATTTGACGGATTGTTATTAAAAATAACTTAATTTTAACATATATTCAATGCAAATAAAACGTAGAAACAGTTCTCAACTATTCAGGAACGTTATTTTTCTTTTCATAAGTATACGGATTTCAAGTACAGCAAATATATGAACTTAGTTTTCATAACAGCCGTAAACATTACTATACTAAAATATCATTTCATAGATACTTTTTAAATACTTGCAGATTATACAATTGGGAACTGATATTAGATAACATATATGGTATATTGTATACTTATGGTACGTTGTAAAATATTTTGTAGTTATAAATTGATATAATAATATGCAAGGGCACAGGGCGCAGGCACATGGTAATTACACGTTTGCCTTTAGTTTGAACCACTTTTTTTAAAATAAATTTACACATTAACAATACCACATTATAGGGTAGAACACTAATCATATTATACCTGGCTGATGTTGAATTGATGAATAACATTATTTTTTCACTATATATGTTAATTGATTTGACTCTCCGTTTTATAAAATATTATTAAAAATGTACTACCCACATTTCAACACAATCTTATTTTAAGTTTACTAATTATAGCATAAAAAGTAAGTTATTTTTCATATAGAAATACTAGAATAGGAATCAATTGAATAAATTGTATTTTTACTTACAACGTTGTATACTGTGGGTCTATACTTTATAGCAGGGATAGCGTACCTTTTGATAACTGTGTGTCAAATCAAAATGTTTGGTTTGATTTTATTTGCCTTACGTGTCAGAAACTTTTCAGAACTTTTTTTGTATAAAATATATATAATATATTTAAACGTTACAGAATTTACTATTTACTATGTACTATAACATATTAATATAACTTTACAGCGATTTCTATTAAATATTACATATTAATATACAACACATAATTTTTTTAATTACAAAAATTAGTTTTTAATGTGAATCTTGCTATATATTATATTATAATTTGTAGATTTTAATTGAATACATACTGCACTAATATCTGTTCCAAGACGATTTCTCATTAGGGTTTTAATAAAATTCATGGAGGAAAATAGCTTCTCGCATGTATATGTAGAGCCAAACATAATTAATAAGGAGAGTACTATTTTTTTTTATGGAGATAAATTAATTTGGTAGACTTTAACCCATTCAATATGCATAAGGTTTTCGGCTTTAATATTACTATCAATTTCATAATAATATTTTTACAGTTCGCTGTTTAAATTAATAAATCTATCTCTGTAAATTATATTTTCCTGAAATTCTATTAATTCTATTTCCAAGTTTTCGATATTTAACCACTCAAAATATGCTAGATTAAGAGGACGTCTCACTGAAAGTGAAACATATACAACGACCGAGAGAACTCGCTGTTAAGTGTTTTCGCGATGCGCAAGCACGGGGCGCGATCGATGACACGCCTATTATTCGTAGTCGGCGACCGCGGACCGGTCCGTCGAGCGCGCTAGTTCAGGAGCTCAAATTATTATTTCATGAACCTTCGTCGTATACTCGTATACCGTGTGGTGTATACGCAGTGCGTAGATATGAAATGCATACACGTGCATACGTGCATAGTACACATAGTACTCTGTTGCAATATTTTTAATATCCGCGGCCTGCGCCTACCTAACTAAGATGTATAGCTACTGTTTACCTATTTGTATTCACCAACCTATAGATTATAAAATCATTATTAAAATATATTTTAAATCATGTTTAACACATTATTACTTTTTGAGTTATAAATAAAATATTCCGAATGAATAAAAATTAAATAATGATGACTTGATACTTATACAACATAGCACATTCAAACGGAACACATGCAGTATGAGTTAGTCATTCTCACTGATACAATATTTTTAATAATTTTTCTCAAAAATACATTTCTCCGCAAAACACCGATTTGTTAGCTTATATGAACACGAAAAATAAATTTTGAAAAAGAACTGCATCGGAAATACAGGATATATAATAAATGTATTCTATGCATACCAACAGATAAACTTCCACTAACTACTGCTTTGTTAATTGTTGTGTAATTATTGTCTGCTTGGTCTTAGTACTTACTAATTTATATAACATTCTGTTTGTACTTATTTAATTTTAAGGAAATTCAAATGTCAGAAAAAGAATATTAATTTATATTAAACATTATCTAATGTAGAATGTTGTATGCTTTTATCGTTTTACACTTATCATAAAAAAAAAACAAAATTTTGTTATATATTCTTTTCAGATGATTTGATGAGCAGCTAGTAATATCGAATAGCTTTATATTTTGGTAAGCTCGAATAACAAAGACTGGAAATATTTAGCCTTACTCCATCAAGACAGTAAGTACTTTTGGGTGTTACACATTTCATGAACAATGTCATATAATGTTTTTCTGTTGAATTTTGTTGAAATTTGTGAAGAAATTGGATTTGGGTGCTTCAACTTCAATATCCATGTTCCTATGTTTTGCTGCTTTGAATTTCAACTGATATTGAAAAACTATAAATTGACAAAATATGTTTTCCCTGGTTTACTTGAAAAGTCCAGGCAGCAGAATACATATAAGTATTCTTCGATAATGATTGTATATATAATATATTCTTAAACTTTTTTTTACTCTTTACAGATTTAATTTAATTGTTGTCAAGCAGACTTATAAAAGATTGGGTTCTAATTTCAACTGTGAAGTAGCTGACAAACATACATGTTGAATTTGTGATTGTCGAAGACCACTCTACTACATACCAGCTCATTGCTTAACTTTTGAATGTGCCAAAGAAAAACTGCTTTTATTATAAACTTTTAAGTAGTATGATTTAGGCCAATGAAGCAAATGAGCTGAGGTTTTGTTATTATATTTATGGCCACAGGAAAAGCGCAACCTGGGAGTCAGTGTCTGGTTGAAGTACATATGTGTATTGTGACCTAAGACTCCCATAAATTTTGTTTCTGTTGTTATATAAGAGGTTTCTGTTCCATGAAATTATTTCTTGTACTTTTAAATAATTAAAATACCTTACAGTTATATCTGATTCCTATCTGAAATATGTTGATTTTTGGAGAATTTTTTTTCTTAAGTTTATATGTTCAGTGTACAATTAGTCGTCACATGTACAGCAAGCCATATCGAATAGCTGTTGTGTGTCCTTTGTAGTATATAATTTGTACTTTTTCCTTAATATTTCATCGTATGATAGGAAACTTCCATTATATTCATAATTTGGAAGTAGTTTAGGCATTTTTAATTGTATTAAGTGGGCAAAGAAAATGTTACAGAACCAATGTACTTGTATTATTATTCATGTCTTAATTTGTCTATAGGTACTCCAATTAGATTATAAAATGAGTGTAAATTGGGTCTGACTATTTAAACTGCATCAAATCAACTTGTTAAGCATTGAGTGATAAAAAAACAATTATTTGTTAAGAAATTATAATGTTGTACATGTTTAAAGACTAAAAATAGTGATATTTTCTATGCGGACCACTTGTGGTGCTCGCAAATTAAATTGAGCAACTCTGTCATGGATAATACAAATATGTGGCTATCAGATTCAATAGAATTGTTGGCTTTCTACAGACATTTCTAAATGTTTTAATTCACTTAAAAAATTGTATTCATCTCATTATATACAATATGCCGTATGTATGTACAGTTATATGTCACTAGTAGGGTGTGCCATGTCGAAAAGCTCATTTGTGTATTTAAAAGTTAATAATTTGTATTTTTTCACCATTATTTTATACTTGTGATATGAAACCACTATTATCTTCATACTTTGGAAGTAGCTTAGGTATTTTCAGTGGCCTAAACTTAACATTGAAAATATCACAAAACCCATTTATGGGCTACGATTAATTGAATCATAAGTTGTTGATGGATATTTTTACTAGAGCAAATAATTACAGTCTGGTATGTAACTGACATTTTAAACTGAACCAAATTTATTTGTTGAGCATGATGTGTTAAAAATACTATTATTTACCTCAAATTACATAATATTGATTCAATGTGGTAGCAAAGAGCCCAAATTTATCCTAAGGCATTATAAAAATGGCTATTTTAACAAATTTTTGAATACTTTTGATTTAATAGCCTAACAGATATGAATAGATTTATTGATGTACGTTTCTGCAGTTGAGATACTTCCCAGTATAAATTGCCATAACTTGTAACTTACAGAAGGTTGCTGAATACTGTAATTAAATTGCCTAACTGTTCAGAATGAGGGGTACCGCTAAGGGACCAATTAATGCTAAATTGTTTATTGTCATCCGCAATTTCATTTTTACGTCATTTCCACATATAAGAAGGTTACTGTGTGGGACTGGTGGTTCAATTATTCTTCATAACAACAATATTCGGTTGATCAGATATTTATAATTTCTTTTGACGAACCAAATTTTATCTAATGCATTTACACATCAACATTCAACCAATTTTGTTCAATATATTTTAACTTTATAATGCATTTATAGTTTATACTATTTTTATAACTGTAATTACCTCTTTGCCAATAAACATTTTTATTATTATTATTAAAATATCATATGGCCAAAAATAGATGAGTGATTGAAAACATATATGAACTTAGATCTGTTACCAAGATTACTCATAAATCAAAATATTATGAGTCAAGTCATAAGGATAGTAAGAAGAAAAACTTTCATTCGTTAATTTTTTAAACTATTACAGAATATTGTAAAAATATTTTGATCTACTTATAGAAAATAATTTTACCTGAAGAATGGAAGAAGATTTCAGTAACTTCGAGGATGAACAAGAATTACATGAGGACCTCGAACCTATCGTCTCCAAACCGGTCGAATCAGAGACAGAAAGGGCGGAAAAAATAAAAAGAATACATGAGCTGAGAAGATTAACAGACGAACAATTAATCCGGAAAAACTTATTGATGGTCAAATTGGCAAATGTGTATAATAATGGTTTTGTGAGTAATTTGCCATCGTTAGTAATGAGTAATGACATATCCATGTTAACATGTTATAGGAATATGACCCAAGCTGTAATTATTAGAATAATTAGAATTATAACATATTAAATAAAATAAAATATTTCCTTAACTCCTAGGGGCTTAAAAAAAGCCTATGTCGCGAATAGACTTTAATAGACTAATTATATGAATATTGGTCGTGCCGTTTCGGAGGAATTCTATGACAAACACTGTGACCGGATAATTTTATATATATAGAATATTATATATGGGCCAGCAAGTTGCCATGTAATGAAAACGTAATGTAATGTAAAATACATAATATGTGGTCAATACTATGCGAATTTGAGAATTAACCGGTTTAAAAGTTAAAATAAACAACCGTTTACTGACAAACTCAATAACTATAACTATTATCAATGGTTCAAATAACAATAATTACTGTAGATCTCTCTAGTTAATTTTAAAACTAATAAGCTTAGTTAGAAAAAAAATATTATCTCATTTTCACGTCCGGAATAGATGAAGTACTGTATGTGCATCTGAGGTATGGCGAATATATGATAAAATATTAGTGGTCATCCTTGTGTCTGGAAACGCTTATTAATAATCTAAACACATTTTTTAACAGAATAATTAAACTAATATTATTTTTTCTTTATCCATTCGTAGTATTGTTTAACCCACGTTCCTGCGTTGACATCTCGAACTTTTCAAATTAATTATTAACTGTATTTATTAAATTGGTATTTAAGTTTCTCAACATTTCTTCTCGGTGGTTATCATAATAATTATAATGATAATAAAACGACTGAATACAAAACTGAATAATTGTAAATGGTGTGTTTAATTGAATTTTATGCTTTATGGTAAACATGGTCATATTAATTCTGATTTTGAGTATTTAGTACACAGAAAGTTGTTAATAATTTTCAACTTCTGACTCGCAGAGGTCATATAATTGTTTATAATTTGTATTTCTTTATAATAAAAAGAAAGTTTGAATGATTTTAAGCACCACTCCTAAGCACATTTTTCCGATTCCATCAAATTATTTGATCACGCATTGGAGATTAATGGTGCACTAGGAACACACATTTACGAAAAAGTTCCAAATATTTCTTCGGACTACGAATTAGATAAAATTAAATTGTAATGCATTTAATTTTATTGCCAGTGTTTTGTTGACAGGGCCAAACTGATGAACATACCAAAACGGGTACGAAGGAAGAACTGAATGCGTCGTACGAAGAGTTGTTGAAGGAATTTAAAATAAAAAAAGAATCGTGTATGAAACAATTGGCAGAAGTGAGAGAAGAGTTGGACGAAAAAACAAAAAGTTTAGAAATAAAAAAACAGAAATACACGGAGCTCGCTGAAAACCAGTACAAATTGGAGTATAAAAACGCAGTGAAAATGATCGATGACAGAACATCGAAAAAACTATCGCATGAAGTAAATTTAAAATTTTTAAATTTGTTCTTCGGAAATGAAAAAAGAACCTTTCAAGTCTTAGGGAACGATAACTCTCACTGTTTTCAAAAGCACATTGTATATCGGATGAATATTTAAATTCTTTAAGTGTTACAACTCAGTATCTTACTTAACATAACTTTGTGTTCTATTAGAAACATTTCTGCCATTCTTTACGTATTAAGGCCACGACTTAGTCTAAAATATTATAAAAAACATATTGGCCCTATCTTAGATCATCTAAATACACGGTAAATTTATGTTGGATGGCCCATGACTAATATGTAGAAACACATACCCTTTGGTTACACGTACATGAAGAATGTATGTTATGTGATTTTAGTGCACCATCCGGTCACCGACGATTATCACCATGTATTTTATAGGAAGTTGAAAAAATGATAAATTCCTGTAAAAAACAAGATATTGAAATAAGTAAAGTTCATTTGAAATTGATCACGGAGCAGAATCAATGCAAACATCTGAAAGATGAAATAAAAAATAGAACTTCAGTATATGCTGAGGAATGCAATAAGATTCAGAAAAAGAACGATGCTCTTAAGGCTTTGATATCAAATCTGTAGGTGTAATCAAATACTATCGTTAATAAGTTGTGGCTCATAAACTATTTTTTTTTTCGATTCTTATATTTGAACTTTTTGTATATAACCTACTATGTTTTTTTTTGGTGCAAAAACCATGTAATATATTAAAGCCGTATTGATTAAAACATTAATAGCAATTATAATATTAGAGTAGTTAACATTTCGTTTGCATGTGTTTTTCAGAGAAGATAAAATGTCCAAATACAACGATGTTATCAATAAAAGTTTAAACACTGATTATTCTCAAAAAGTGAAAGATTTGACTGAGAAGGAAAACAAACTTAAAGATACATTACAAGAGCTCAAAGACGTAGGTTTTATTTGAAAAATACCATACATAAGTATAATTACTGTTTAAGGTGTAACACCGGGTAATATGGAGTTGGAATTTAAATAAATTATAAAAGTTAATCGACCTCTTTTTGCCATTAAATTTTAATTTAAGCTTTCGGAATGAACAAAAGCTTATATTTTTATGCTTTTGCTGTTAAAAATTTGAAAACCCCGAACACCGTTGTAACGATTATTTTTAATTTAGGTCTGGAGCCATCACGTCAATATGAAGTTGAATGAAAAACGTAAGAATCGTAAATAGTGGAATCGTGATGGCAAATCTCCCTTCGCCGTTTATATTATAAAATAAAATGTTTATTACTTATTCATTTATATTTCGATGACTAACTTATTGTCGGTGTTATTTTTCATATGATTCAAATAATTTATCTGATGTAGGATTCCTATAAATCCAATATGCCGTTAATTATTGTTTTTTTTCTCAAAATTACCTATACACGCAAAAGCCCTCAAAAACCCGAACATGTTGCCAGCTAGCCTCCACCCCCCAATAAAAAAATGGCAAATAATTTTCTCATCGTATTTCACTATCAGTTTTTACTTTTTTTTCCTTGTCCGGGAGCCGGATAAAATTTGTTCACGGGCCGGACGCCATTTGGTGACCACTGCTCTATATATTGTTTATTAAATTATATGCATAACATATGTTATTGCGCGAATTAACGGGGACCGTTGCGTGAGAGCACTTGTAGTGCTGTTGGCGACAGAATGTCACGATGGCATGGATAGAAAACAGATAGCAGGATGGTCAAAGAGTCAAGACAAATGTGCGGTTAAAAAGCTTGAATTGTATTTTTACGGTAAACAATAAACTCAAAACTGTAGGCAAATATTCACTTAATTAATTAATTTTTGTTAATTAATCGCTCATTCTTGACCGAAGTGTGTTTTAATTTTGTGTTAATTTGTGGTTGTTGGTTTTCATTCTTTATTTCATTTTGATTTACAGTTGGGTTTCTTTCAAGTTTTTCGTTGGGTATTTTAAAATATTTAAAATCACGGTCTTTGTTTACTTCGATTTGTAATCAACGTTTTATAACACTCTACACTGATATCGAGTTAATAACGTACAATTCACGCTGATTATTTGTAAAATTTAGGTGACTTGAGTTTTTATTTGCTCCCACTCATTAATCAAAAATGTAAATACTATAATTATGGACAATATTTAAATATAAGGATAATAGACATTATATTTAAATAATAAAATTAGCATGATTAATGAATTCATTGCATTTTCGATACCAGGATCGCAGCGATACGACGCGTAGTAGTTATCTCTGTTAGCTAGTGCCTGTGTTAATGTAATTACAATTAATATAATTTTTATGTAATCATTAAAATAATGTAAATAAATAATCATGTAAATAATTATAATTTTTATGCCATAATTTAGCACGTAAGTTATATGAATTTGCATAACCCGTTTCAAAATTAGCACGATACTGGTTTTGCTGCAAAATAAAAAAAACAAAGGGTTGCTTGTATAATAGTAGTAATAATTTGGTATGACCAAATAAGACTGAATTTTGTGTGGACCGGATTTTTCATCAAACTTATTTTAATTATTTGCGGTTTTATTTGCTCTTTATTTGATAATCACTGATCGAAAATGAGAGATACAAATTTTTTATCGGTTCATTTTCAACTTAAATGATTATTTACTTAAATAATCTATATGAAAAATAGTTGGAAATCCGTGATTTTGGTGATTAATGCAAATTTTTTTATCTTACTTAATTGGTGAGGTATAAAGATATTTTTTAAATGAATAAACTTTAATGAGTTATACTTGTTCAGTACTACGTTTTATTAAAACTTTAAATCAGCATAGAAAAACAACTGATAATAATAAGACGTTGATGATAACTGAAAAACATGAACATTGAAGATTCATTTTTAAATAACAGTTTTTAATTACAGTTTTCATCTTTTAATTTTCTTAAATTGGGCTTTTTTTATTATTCCATGGTGGCAAACTCTAAAATCCTCTTTTGATGACATAATAAAAAAACAATAAATATTATTAGTCTTTATATTTCATTCCATTTCTGTGCTCAATTTTGTTTTCAATACAAGGGGCACAGCGATACAACGCATAGTTTTTGTCTGGAGCAACAATCGTAAAATATACATTCGTCTGTACGAGCCACGGCTTTGCCTCAGACAAACACTACTCGCTGTATTGCTGCAATCCTGGTATCAAAAAAGAATTGAGCACAGAAACAGTTCAACATTTATCGGAACAAAATAAATAATTATCATAACAATAACATAAAATATTGTCTTATCGTTTTAGAATTCACCGACTTTTAATTTGCAGATGGACAAACGGATACATTGCCCGAGCGTATACTATGCAACGTATCGCTGCGTTCCTGGTATCGAAAACGAATTGAGCTCAAAAATGTTCAAATTGGTTTTCAATTAGCTAACTTAATCCATGTCAAATCGCTGAGTAAAGTATAGTAAGTAAAAATTCTTATTAATAATATAAACATTAAGAAAAAATAATATATTTCTTTCTTCATCTTCATCTTCTTCTTGCCTTTAAGCAAAACAAAAAATTTTCATTTATACATGCATATTATTGCGTTTTTGAAATATCAAGTGTTTTACAATCGTAAAATATAGTTATATTCGTCTGTACGAGCCACGGCTTTGCCTCAGACAAACACTACTTGCTGTATTTCTGCAATCCTGGTATCAAAAAAGAATTGAGCACAGAAACAGTTCAACATTTATCGGAACAAAATAAATAATTATCATAATAATAACATAAAATATTGTCTTATCGTTTTAGAATTCACCGACTTTTAATTTGCAGATGGACAAACCGATGCATTGCCCGAGCATATACTATGCAACTTATCGCTGCGCTCCTGGTATCGAAAACGAATTAATTAATTAATTAAGCTCAAAAATGTTCAGATTGGTTTTCAATTAGCTAATCCATGTCAAATCTCTAAATAAAGTAAATCATAAAATCGTTAGGTCATTAATATATGAATTTGGAAACTGCCGGCATGAAACAGCAAAATAAAGCATAATTTAAAAAAAAATGTATTGTAATTAAAATACTGATATTTTAAAGTGAAAACCAATGCAAAATTCAAAATGGCAATTCACAAAAAATTGATAGTTGAAACACTCAATCTGCACTCATCTATTATAATGACATGATGGAAAATATACCTCGATCTTAAGGAAACACCAAAATGTACTATGCGACTGTGCCAAATAAAAAACAGACATGATAATATAATTATTTCAGCATTATGTGTATTATACGTTGCGTATTGAAAAATAAATACAGAAAAGCTAAATTTTTTTTGGATTCACCTTAAGTTGTAAGAACTTTCTAACCACATCTCTCGTTTTTTTCTTGGCTTGGCAAACCGCAGCATTGCCTCAGACAAATACAACGCGTCGTATCGCTGCGGTCCTAGTGTCGAAAACGAATTGAGCGCAGAAAAAATGTCCACTGATAATTATCTAAAAGTAATATCGTAATATCGTAAGGTCATAAAAAGAGGATTTTGGAATTAGCCACCATGGAATAACAAAAAACAGCCCAATTTAGTAAAATTAAATGATTCAAATTGTAAATTTTTAATTAATCTAAATTTTTCACGTATTTCATAACCAAAAACTATCTTGCTTCACTTGCAATCTAAAATCAATAAGAAACTATGTAGAATTGTGAGTTTGAATTACAATAGAAAATTTAGTTGGATGGAGTCCAATATAAAATATGCAAAAGTTGATGTTAACGGTTAATAACTGGGTATCTGTTATAAATGACTTCTATTTTAATTCAATATAAAATAATAAACACTCAACCTGATACTAAAATATTGTATGTTTTTTCATCAGTTTTTTGAATAGTCAAATAAATAAGGAAATTGTATCTTGGGGTAACAAACATGATTTCAGAGTCACAAGTACTTGGGATGTAGTTTCGCAATCGCCTCCAAGTTAAGTAGATTATAGAGATCACTAGCGATAAAAACGCATTGAGTGAAACATCCGTTATTCGTAAATAGTTTTTGTATTTACGCGAATTCTTAGGTACATTTTATACCATAAAAAAGAGTCCTATAAAAATCTTTTTTTTGTTTAAAATAGTTTAGATAACTTTTTTTCTACTATTTACTTGACAATATATTATAATGAAACAATATTGTTATTTAATTATATATTTTAAAAATTAATTTTAAAGTTATAAATTGGGCATTTGTATTTTACACTCGTAAAAAATGTTTTCTTCTGTACGAGCCACGGCGTTGTTCGAGACAAACACATTACGCTGCACATCATTGCTGAGATCCTGATACTAAAAATGAATTGAGCACAAAAACAGTACAAAAATAATATCGGGACACAATAAATTATTGTAAATTATTGTAATTCCCAAGAGTACCATAGAATATCCAGTGTTTTTATAGTTATGAAGAAGTTTCTGTTTAATAACTAATAATGTTATACGCAACGATTTAGAAATAAATGTAAGAAACCTTATATAAAATTCGATTTTTCGAATACCAGTGAATTAAGTATGTTACCAGAGCTACCAGAGACACTCTAATTTTTAGTTTGTTAAAATACAAAAAATGCTTGTTCTTGTTAGATATTTTTTTTATTTCGTTTATAGTTGAAAACCCTTATAGTATTATCTGATTGAGATCTGTAACCAGTTGATTCATGGTATTTTAATTTCCCAAGTGTAGATAGAGATAGACACGCGAAAGATCATCACACGATTATTTTGGAGTCAATTCATTAAAATATGTAAAATATGTAAAATATTAAATAGTGTGGTCCTTGAACTTAGTCAAATGCTCTTTTCATTGTTATAAAGTGTATAGAATTTACTTATTTCTTACAATATATACCATGATAAATTGTAATGTATGTATGGAGAATAAGATTTTCTTTGCGTACCACACTACTGGTACTCATACTTCAGATTGAGAATTGCAGTCAGAGAGAATATAAATATTTAGATTTCAATAAGATTGTAGTTTTTATTTAGATAAAATGAAATAATTTACTTTAAAAATTGTCTCTATTTCAGTTTACCTTAGGTATTTTCATAGGTCACATACGCGACAAGTCATAACAAATGGTTGATTTATGTACTTATTATCTTAAAACTTGTTTTTTTTCCTTAGTATTTCATTATCATGATGTTAAACTACCATTTTATTTATATTTTGGAAGAAATTAAGGATGTAAGATATATATTAAGGTAGCATACTGTAAATCAATATTTAAGACGGCCGGTTGGATGAGACCGGGGCAGAGTGTGTGTGTTTCGGTTGAAGCATGTATGTGTAGAGACTACGACGCCACGCTTTATTTTGTGTTTTATTAATATAGGCTTTTGGTGTGAATTATTGTTTTATTTTGAAAACCCATTAACTCTTAATAATTTAATTAATATTTATTAGTTTTGATTACTAAAGAGAGGATAGAGCGATAACCATGAAAGTGCGGTATACGACACTATACTTGCATGGAGAGTAAGATTTGAATGAAATCAACTTTTTAAGCAATAAAGAAAGCACTAATCAATTGCTATGTATTTTAAATATGAAAATTATATTTCTTTTTTAATAATGTCAGACCTCACAGCTCAATATTTAAAAGTTATAACAGTATACGAGTTTTAAAGCTATAATGTGTTTACAGTTTTTCCAATGTAACTGTCCAATTCTTTAAAATATACATTCATTTTATTGTTTAATAAATGCAAATTTAAATTTAAATTTTATTACATACTAGTAAAAAAACAATGGACTCTTTACAGTAATCTTATTTTCTTATTATGCATCGTACATGTAGTACAGATAGTATATAATAAAAAACAAAAAAAAGTACGATCATAATTTTTATTGTAACTTCTCGATGATTTTTAAGATTCAAGATTGGCCAGCCCTAGTAATGAGCAAAAACGGTCTACTCGATCTTATGGAAACACCAATATATACTATGCGACTGTGACAAAAAACAAACATGTCCAACACAAACATTGAAAATATCCTGTTTCTATAGTGCAATAAGCAATTATCGAATAACATTTGTAAAGGTTATTTTACTTAAATTGTTCCTTTTTTACAAACGGTTCGAGTATTGCTTTACTACTCTGACACATATTTTTTTTATTTTACCTATACATTTTGAATATTTTGAATTTTTAAAATTTTGCATTATTTCTAATTACGGAAAAGCTGTATATTTTGGGAGTTTTGGGTATGTTTTAAAAACTAAGTAATAACTTATAATAATACTATAATAATAACTTATAATAACTTGTAGTTAATTTTGACAACACAAATATAAAAATCAAACTTCATTTAAAACATTTATATGTCAGAAAAAAACGTATTTTTATAAACGACATTAAATAAAGTAGGTAGGATATATGATTAATAAAACTGTAAACACTTCATGGATATAACTTAAGTATTCTTACAATTATTTGTATTTATTTATTTGGAGTCCATATAAAATAAAAACTTATTCAATTTTTTTTTTTATACCAAGACATTTAAATATCTTTATTAATTTAAATAATTTAAACAAACATTTTTACAAAATAATTGTAATAAATTATTAACAATAAATTTTAATAATATCCATAATATTCTTTATAAATGATTATTTTAAATGAATGCAAGTTTGTCTTCAATTGTTCTGTATATTGATATCAGTTTTCTGGTTTGATAGTATGTCTAAAAAAAAGTAAAATGTTTGTATATTATTATTTATAAGTTAAATTAACTTGGAATAAATAATATGATAATAAAACTGTACTAAAAAACAAATTTGAATTTTTTGCTTTGTAAATCCTTCACCCGTTGGATATTATATGTGACCTCAAACCTATTTACTGTGTTTGAATGCCTGGCTCTCCAAAGATCCCGTATAATATTCCTATTTAAATGTGTGCGTATTCCTCACGTTAAATTGTTGGGACTTCTTACTATACTCAACCTTCCCTCTTGTGATGATCATTATAGTTAATTTAATATGCTATTACGGTTTCTCCACTTTGTTAATACACTAGTACACTGTTGTTGTATTAACGCTTATATATTATTATTGGTAAATTATTTTCCTAGGACTCAAAAAAAAAACATTGCAGCAAGATATGTAGGTACTCGTGTATTATACGTTGGGGTATTGTAAAGTAAATAGTAAATACGTAACATTCAAAATGTATTTAATATAAAAATCCAACTTCATTCTTATCTTATATCTATTCTTATAAGTCATAGAAAATTTATTAAAATTGTTTTAAGAGTATTTTATTAACAATATTGAAGTATAAAATAGGAACTTTATAACTACCTTTACAATCAATAAAATTAGTAAAAATTTAATATTTTTGGCTTAATATTTGAAATACATAGGTACCTAATAGAAACAAAATAAATCCACATAATATTTCTTTTGAAATATACGACTAATAATTAGTATTCGATCATTGTAAACACGTATATATTGTACTTCACTATTGTCCCTAGTAATAATGTCAGGATGCACCATATCAAATAAATAGACCTTTCTTACTCTCATTCACCACGTCAAACTGTGGTCTGTGTGTACACTGTACAGTCCCCGATGGTGTCCAATTGTACTCGTGTTGCTATCTTTACTTAATACCTAAATCCTAGTTCATTCTGACTCAATCCTCAACAATTCCTATTCAAAACTGAACCAGCGAATGTAGCATATTATAGTAGTCCCAATTCAGAAATAAAAGTATCATTACACCAATCTACTTTTTTGATTAAAAAAATGTTGTTTTCAACACAACCAACTAACGGTTTAAGATTTTGTTTATTAGAAGCGTTTTCGATTCCCTAAAATATACATTAATTTAACATCAAAAGCTACACTTACCTTCACAAACTTTTTCAAAATTTGGTAGTTTTTGGACGTCTGTGAAAATGGAATCAATTATAAAAATCAAAAACGTTTATTGATTAAAAATACATTAGTTAATAATAATATAAATATATAAACGTTTAAAAATAACATAAACCTACTTCTTATCAGAAGAATTAACGCTAAACTCACTTTTTTCTTCAAGATACTATAATAGCTCATGAGTCATGACTAATAGTTAATTATTACCCCGAGCTACAGAGGCACAAGCCAGGTGGCGATCAGAGTGAGTGAAGTAGTCAACCGGCAGGTATTTTACTATTTTAGATTAAAGCAATTACTACTTCGATAAAAACAAAAATTTAGGATGGAAAAGCGCATAACCGTCGTATATTCTAATAATATAATTAAACCTGAATCGGTATTTTTTAAATCAACATATAAAACCAAATAGAATTTTCCCATTTTTCCAATTTAAAATAAAAAAAAATTCTTTCAGTTTTATTACAATATTTACCCTTGTTAAATGTGTAACTTTTATTGATTGAGTTCATGTAAAGTTGTAACTGTTCTAAAATACATAAATAATATTAAATTAAAATTAATTAAACTATTGTAATTTATTTCTGTTATGAATTAAATTAAATGAAGATTGAAGATTGAAAATAGTGGCTTATTTCAAAACTGAACTGATATAATATGCAAATGCATAATTAAAACATAATGTTTATAATAATAGTGATAAGTTTTTAAAAATATAATTATTTATTAACTATTGAGCATTAATCAAAATCAAAACCAGAAAATAAATAATTGTAAAAACTAAAACAGTTCAGATTTTACAGCACATTTAGCATTTGGTAAAAATTCAAATTTACTGCTCTCATCATTTATGTTTATGATGAAAACATGTATGTAAAGAAGATCAAATGTATTAATTCTTAAGAAATTAGAATATATTGTTATTGTTCAATGACAACTATTTATATATAAAATATTTCCTACACTGTCGATTATATTATTTTTACATTAAATTGAATTCTTAAAGATGGCGAGGGACACGGTTCGGGTGAGACACATGGAAACTGATTGATGTACAAATGATGAAGTCAAATGATTTTGATAAAATTTAAAGAAATTAGTTTCGGAAGACGATTCGATTCAGAGCTAAGGAGGACAAATGAATCGGCCTATTTATGCCTCAAGAAGGCTTATATGTAGTATTAGTAAAAGTATGAAGTAGGAACTTAAACCATAAATCATAATGAGCTTTGTAGTACATAGTGTTTTTTTTATTGTTACAAGAAATATACAATCTAATAAGCATAATAAGTATATGAAAAAAAGGTTATAATAGCGACACTTAAATTCGGGATTGAGCAATCATCCATTAGTAACACTTAGCAGAAGGGAGATTAATATTATATATTTAATCTATACTTTAGACAGAAACACAAGAGATATGAGAACAAGAAAACAATGAAAGGATAAAAAAAATTGATAGTTTTGTTTTAACAGAAGGTCTCTACACCACCTCCTTTTTATCCGACGATGAGGATCGTCGGGCGGTGTTGGGGTTTGTAATTTTCTGCTGAGAGGATTGTTTTATTATGAAAGTCACTGTGGAGGGTCAAGTTATAAATTTAAGGTGAAGCGTTTGTGATTCTGGTAAGCCTGGATTTTGTTAAGATTCGTATTTTAGCCGCGCTCCATAGTGGTAAGCCGTGGGTCCAAATGGGTTTCAACAATGAAATATAGATAGTTAATTTAATTTGTAAGCTTGTAAAATTGTTTTTCGATAATATATTTTTTAGTGTTCGAGAGCGGGAAATTAGGATTAATCTTTTTGACTTAATATGCTGTTTCCGGGTTAATCATTTTTCGAGATTTTTCCTAAATATTTGGCTGTGTTTGATAAAGGTATAGTATACTGTTCACCGAAACAGATGGGCAGAATCCATGTTTTAGAGTGAATGTCTTTTATATGCATTTGTTCTGATTCAATTGAATTCTCCATTTAGAATAGGTACCATTGCGATATAAGATCTAGATGTGCAGGTAAGTACAGAATTTAAAAAAAAAAATCACATTTAATACTAATAAGACTTTGATACAAGCAATTTTGTAATAATCGTTAAAATGATTTTTATTTATATACCTGTAGATAAAATGTCGACTAAACCTAATAACTAATATCATATACGTATTTTAATCGAACAAGTACCTTAGAACTGTTTACTAAGAACTCTTTATCAAGTATTAACTGTTAATTCTAAAATTTAAAATTACTTACTCTTTCCTTGATGCAGTTTTAGGTCTAAACAATAAACAATTTAAAAAAATTAAATTAAAAACATGTCATTGCATATTAAATGTATTACTACCTAGTCATGTGATGTTAGTAGGTACTACGAATAATACAACATAACATATAAACAAACGAGTGCAGTTAGCTTAATTGAACAATTAAAAAATATAAAATAAAGCCAATATAAAATCTAGAACATTGACTTAGTAAAACAATATTAATGTATAGTGTATACTTAACTAACAAAGGATAACGCTTTCTAAAATGACAAAAATAACAAGTCGGAAAACGATGTGCGTTGTATTCATACCAATATATAGTATATAGTATACTATGTATATTAAAAGTGTTCAAGAACTATGTATACTTATAATTGATTATCTAACTGAAAATTTTCTATTGTGTTTTTACAATCTCAGATAAATAGTTTGGTAGCAAGTTGTTCCAAGGTAGACTGTTATTTCTATGTGTATCATTAGACATCCCAAACCACAATTGATACAATATATAGTGAATATATATACAATTTTTTTTTTTTTTTATAGGTATTATTAACAATAAAACATATTACATAGATACATATCATATTATATTAGTTATTTATACGTGTACCGTAACTTTAAACAAATAACTTGGTTACGTACCGACATTATTATAGGCGTGATCGAGAGATCTTCTTTTGAATAGATTCTCTAACAGTAAAATGTGTTTAAAATAAAATAATTTTATATTTATTAAAAATAAAATAATTTTATATTTTAAATTGGAAATTAATTCATTATTTTCATTATGACATGTATTGCTCTATGTATTTATTGATTAAAATTTAAATATTCCCCAATTTCACATAAATTAGTTTATAAACGTTCTTGTTTTTTCAACAATTAAATTTTAAATAGCTTAGTATTATCTAAGAACATTATCTCTTTCAATGTTCAAATGTTTTCAATGTAAGCTTGTAAAATTGTTTTTCAATACAATTTTTTGTTTTACCTATTTATATACTCTGTAATATTTTGGACATCAATAACATTTATAAATGTTTTACATGCATAGGGACTAATCATCAATTTTTTTACATACCTAACCTTGTTAATTCATTTAGAGTGTTGTCAGTTTCATCTTCCGAATCTTCTAAAAGTGCAAAATAAAATTGTTTTTGTAGCATTCATAGAAACAATGTAACAATATATTTTTTATAACCGCTACTAATGTCTACATTTTAAGCAGTAGCATATAATAATTAATAACTGTACCCATATAACATGAGTTTATAGTATAGATTTATTAGTCTTTATTCGTAGTATTTTTTTTAATTATGATATCAATATATTAAATTACATTCCTAATATTAAAATTTTAAAAAATACCTATTTTCAAAAATAACTTAAAAATAAAAAAAATTGACATTTGAAGTAAAGAAAATAGTATATGGAATGTTAACTTTTTGAGAAATAAATATATTAATTTGTTCTAAGCTTTGAATCATTACTTCATATAGACAAAAAAATATTGACTTCTTCATCCTTGCATTAAAACAAACTAAAGTATTTTTTACATACTAAACCTACTAAATTTGTAATTTGTACGTGCTGCACTTATTTGGTACATGTTCACTAAAATAAACAATAATAACAATTAATTATTATCATATTAGTTATGTTATTATATTATTATACATAAGGAGTTTAATGATTAACGACGGAATATTCAAACAGTTGAAAAAAGTGCTCAAATTAACATCATACCCAGTGCACTTAAACTTGTTACGATATTCACATGGTATTTCAATTACACTCACTATCGAATCCAGCATCTATCAATTGACCTGCAATATGAATATTTAATCACTAAACAACCTAACTATAATAATCTTTACTTAAATATTTCATACCATTGATTTATATTCTCATTCCTATTATTATTACAAATAACCAACTATTCCGTGTACATTGCAATGTTCCATCATTCAAGAGATATTAAAATTAACTAAAATTTAAAGAATCAAAGCTGAAAGCTCACAGAAAATTAATTTAAAAAATGATCAAGATTTATAATTTATTTTAAATTCAATATACTGACAATTAAATAAATAGCTTTCATATTATAGAATTTAATTGAATACCTACTTAATACCGCTAGTAATGCAAAAAATGATTATTAAAACATTAACGTTTTCATAATGACAGATCATTTTGAAAGTAATTCATTTACCTAGCCAAAACTGTATTATTTAAAAAAGGTCTAGTTTAAAATCGCAACATTTCCAAACTGCCAATGAAATATATTTAAGTTATAATACTCCAGGTGTAGGTACTTGAACTCAATAAATAATGAGACTATAAATAAAAAATAAGACTTAAACGATACAAAATATATACTGATACTTACTAAAACATTCATTACCTATAAACACAAATTATTCCAATATAATAATCCAGCGTACTAGTATTGTTTGGCAAATCTTTAAACCGCCATTATAAGCATTGTTCAAAATAACGTGTATGATTAAAATGTACATCTAAAAACGTTATTTATACTTTTAAATAATACAATTATAATTCTAAGTTTCTAAAATTACTTATCAGTAGATTTTAATACATTTTCTACGAACGTATGATGATAATAAATTCATATTAAAATGTATGATTCATCAAATAATTATAGATTTGGTCACGATGGCGTTTTAACACTAACCTGCCTTTTCTCCATCTATAAAAAACGATTATAATACAATTTTTAGCGCATCTATGTATCTCATATATCATTATGTATCACTTTGAACATATTCCACAAACATTTATTAGAGATCATTGAACAATATTGACCTGCACCCAGCATATTGGAAGCTAAAACAATTAAAATAAATAAGATAATATGTATACTCGTATTATACGTATGACCAGTGGCGAAGCTACCTATGAGACAAAGAGACATTGTCTACCCAGTTTTTGATTGCATATTTAATATACTATAATATTGTATATTGTAAATGCACTGGCATTTTACATTTAATTTTTCATAATTCCATCGTTAAATTATGTTTATCCTATATTAAAATAATATTAATCATATAAGTATTTATATATACAGACACAATAGGCATATTATATAGGTTTAATTTCGGCCGCGGAGCAACAAGTCCAAACAACCAAGATAAGCCCTCTGAGACACGGATATAGTATGTCTCATATCCATGGCCGTGTGGTGTGGTGGGCGACAAATAAAGGGGTACCTCATGCAAGCCACTAAAGAGACATGTCTCACGAACAATTTAATCGATTAATAATTGGTTATCACTGTATTAAGAATTTTCCTATTTAATATATTATATAATATTATGTGCTTTATCATCTCATAATCTGTAACGATAATGTACACGTTATTACTATCGCTATTGTGATTGAACCGGGATATCCCCAAAAACAAAACGTAATCGAAATTTCAAAACCAATTATTATATTATATTATTAGACTTCTTCAACAATATAATAAAATAGAATAAAATAAATATAATAAATAGTATTTGTCACTTGTCAGTTATGAAGTACATAAACGTCATAAACTGATAAACTACATACTGTAGTAAACAGTAAACATAATTTATTTATGTTATAATACATTTAGTTGTTATTTCCCGTTGGAACGCGAAGTGTTTTAAATTTAATAATATGAAGTGTTCGGATATAATTAGTGAAATTTTAAAAGTAGGAATTCACAACTATTCTTTCGAACATAAACTTCAATTAAAAACGAAAAAAACCAACACCACGTTTAAGTTTGGAAACGGTTGATGGGAAAACAATACGAAAATTTCAAGTATCATGGTACACAAAATATGCATGGTTAGCTGGAAGTGAAAATCTAGGTAACGACTGGGATCCAATAACTATAAATATGGCATATGGTTTATTGCATAAGCTAGCAAATCTTAAATTTGTATATATTTAAATTTGTCTACCCTAATCCCGAACCCAAGCTTCGCCACTGCGTATGACCGTAATGATTTCGGAATAAGAACTGATACACCCAGGGGCGTCATTTCATCATTTTAACTGGGGTGGCAAGACCTACCGAGTGGTAAGGAATACTCACTGGTAAAAGGGGGTCCGGGTGACCTCCCCGACCTATTTCCCGAATTTTTTTTCAAAAACTGGCTTTAAATTTATTAGTTTATGAAACTTTCAGACTATTTCTACAACAATTTAAGTGCTAATAATTTATCATAAAAAAAATAATTTATAATGATTTGAATTATTAACTAAACCACATGTAAAATAATTATCATTCACACACAACTTAAAAGTGTGCCTAATTTTAATTTATGTATGCCTTGCCCATTTGTTTATAAAAAAAATGATAAATAAAGTAAACATTATACATAAAAAAAATATTTTAATTTATATCATCATACATAAGTTATTTTCACACAAAATTAAGTCTTCTCTTCTGGCTTAAATTAAATTTGTACCAGTAACGAACTTTGATCTAATATAGTAAAAATAGCAGTTATACTATTCGAGGTAGAAACTAAAAATAACCGATATTTCTCAAGGAAACTAGTACCGACGTGTGGTATCGTTGTCGCGACGTTGATAATGATTATTATATTTGTATACATTTTGTATATACATTTATATGTTGTCGTAGTAGATGAAATTATTCTAAAAATATGTTTCTATAGAATATTTTATTAATATTTTTATCATCGACAAGAATCTTACTATATTTCATATACAGAGTATTTTTCAATTAGGTATCTATTTGTCAATTATTGAGACTTATACTTCAAATTTCTGGGGTGGCAAAATACTGGGTTTGAGAAATCCTTGCCACCCCCAAATTACGCCTATGGATACACCGAACATGTTTTTACAACCATTGGTAAAATATTATAAGAACTTTAAATCAGCAATATATTGCAGATGGTAAGTAAATTTTTTAATATAATGTTATGTTATTACTTATATCAATTTCACTGAGGAGACCATCAAAAAATATCAGCGCCATCGCTACATAAATTATATATAAAATATTAATAATTTATTTTCAAGTTGTTTTTTATGCCAAATTATAAAAACGTAATTAAAAGTCTCTTCGTATTAACTATTAATTTCCTATATTAAAAAAAGAGAACAAACTTGATGAAAAAATTGATTAAAATAGTTATTGAACAAATACATTTTTCTATAGAATAAGTGGTAAAATAGTAGTTGGGAAATTCAGTGTGTCTAAACTCCGAGGATTCAATAATAGTTTTTTACGAAAATATTATATGAACAGAACACGTGATACATATTATACAAAATTATTAATAATATTATAAGAAAACTTACGTTTTTCTAATTTAGAAATCTCATCTCTATCTACAATAATTAAATTAAATATTCGATATTTTCTAATAATTTAATATAGTAATTTCTGTAATGAAAATTGTAACTAGTATGTTATTGAATATTAAATAGAATATTTAATTCAAAGTGTTAGAAATAGAAAAAGTTGGTGGAGTTTAAAATAATTAAATTAATTACTTTTTGAAATTTTAGAAAACACTTACTAGTTTTTAATATTGCGAATTCGACATAATTTTTATACTTTCCACTACCTTATAAAAATTCAAAATGATGTAAAAATTAAATTATGTTGACACAATGATCAGTGAAATATAGATAGGTACATCGATCGGATGTACAACGAAGCTGGTATGTTTTTCCTTTTGTTGAATACACAGGAAGTATATTTATGTTATTAGGTCGTAAAATGGTTATGACTAACATATAAGGTTAATTTAAAACGATGAATCTGAATATTCGTATTATTCGTCAAATGGTGATTTTTTCTAGTTATATCTACTATACATAAGTTTGGAATATTCTATATTCTTATAATATTCCCGCTGTGACAATCCGTAGATATTAAAGTATATTCATACCACCAAGAATTAACAAAAATACCAAAACATGAGTATTTAATTAAGATTAAAACCAGCTTATATTAAAAAATAAATCGAAATATAAATAATTTATTTACAAATGTAGATATTTAATTCTTTTAGATTTCTTCGCATATGTTTATTTAATTAAAATATTAAAATATTTTGGTTTTTTACGCAAACTATGATCTACTTTATACTACAGTTCTATACTATTATCATCGCTGACGTCATAGTCAACATTTAAAGATATTTTCTGTAGATATTTAACCATTGTTAATAGCTATACTCAGAAATGAGAGAATTTATACCATACTCAAAATTATAGAAAAACTTTTTTTTATTATAATATATACCCGTATGAAAACTTAAATAGGTACAATCAATGCGTTAGTACTTACAGCCGAATACTTCTTTTAACTCCTCTATTAAACAAAATTCGTTATACTATATAACTGTGCGTATTGTCTAGTGACTACAAATTACATAAATAGTTCATCTACATGTATGTGTGCTTAAAACCGATAACTGACCCAATACTTTATTGCTTTAGTTATGTGGATAGATATTAAAAACATAAGTAATGAGTAATGACTAATGAGTATACAATAAACACTTATTGGAATTCATCTAATAATAATCAAATACATTTTGAAAATATTTTAGCGTACTCTCGCCTTTAAGGTTTGCAAACTATAAATTCAAAGCAAAATCAAACTTACGGACACATGGAATATCTAAAAATTAAATATTTTTTAATAAACTTTATTTAAATGTCGTATAAAACTATGAAAATATACATTTAATTTTTTGGATTTATTAATTATTTAAACGTATTGTCAACTTCTAAGAAGTGATCTTGATTGAATTAGAGACTTGTTTGACCTCATTTAGATCATATACATTTTTCAATACTATAATACGTTATGAAACCTATTTGACTACGCTGAACAACAAAGAAACAATACGTAATATACTATATATAAATAATACGTAATATTTTTTCTAGTACATTTATGTAACATTTGTGCAAATATTAAGGAGGCAAAACAGAAATCTAAATAGTTTAGTCATTTAATTTTAATATCCATTACATGACTTACAAGTTACAACTAAAAATTTAGTTAAGATATGATTAATGAATTCTGTGTGTTTATTTATTCCTACACTCTCACATAGTAAGCGCACCGATGAGAAATCAGGTGAGCGCTACCACCTACCTCAATAAGTTTAAAAGACCTACAGTCTACATCTACTCTAGAACCTCTGTGACCCCAAATGTTCCCCCTAAACAAGGAGGAATGTATAAACTCCCATTACCCCGTATATTCCCCTCCCCACTTCTCTTATTCCACCCACGAAGAAAACATAAATACGTATTTCAAGGAACAGAACATATCATTATTGGAAAATCAAAAAAAAATTTATTTAATATTTATGCTACTACTAAACATACTGCTATATGAATTTGAATGAATACATGTGTAAGCGTTACAAAAACATAAGAGATTTATTATTGTACTAACCTACTATTGTTTATAAAATTATAACGTTAATGATAAAAAATTATGTAATTTGTATTATTCATCATTGAATTAAAATTACACGCGTAATAAACGATTGATGGTCTGTAGTATTTTATGTTATACAGTAGACGCCGCTTATAAGATTCACTTTGGGACCAGCACAAAGTGAGTCTTATAACCGAATGAATCTTATAGGCAAAGTGGAAAAAAAAAAATTAATTACGTATTTATAAATTTTATTTTACTACATATTTTGCTTTGATTTTAATACTTTAACACATATTACATATTACATACTTTATTATTGAATACATTTAATAATCCTGATAAAAAAACTAAAATTATAATAGGTATTACATATAAAAGTATTATAAAAATTATAAAGGATGTATTACGTATAATGTATAATGTATATACGTATAATGTATGTATGTACGTATAATGTATTTAGCGACTGATCGTTCATTGTACAACAATATTATACCGTTGACTGCAATGATAACTGCGTGTACACGTGTGAACGTGTACGTATGTGTATTTATGTGTACCCGTAATTACAATAACTGTGCAGCCGCCAGATAATCAGATACCTCACTATAATAACGATAATCGTTGCGATAAATGTGAACTTTATTCTGCGATAAAAATTATTATACGTTATAAACTTATAACAGTGGTTGTCAACCTTTTTGGGTCCACGTCTCCTTTTGATTTTGAAATAAAATATACGGCTCCCATACGAACATTTAAAATAAACAATGTACGTAGCCGTAGCGCATGTAAATACAAATAGCGCATCTGAATACAAAGCATACAGCGGTGTGCGTTTTACAACTTATAGATTAGATTAGAGGCAAATCATTAAGTACCTAGTACCTACCTAATTATAAATAGTAATCGAAATATGCTATTACTCGATATTGCAAACACGTTTATCGACGGCTGATCTGTCTCACACATGCAACATATAATATGTATTGGTGCGCGGACATTTTATTTTTAGTTTCTATTGCGAACGCGGCTCCCTAGATAATAATCGGCGACGCCTTTGAGAGCCGCGACGCACAGGTTGAAAACTCCTGTGTTATAAGGGACCAACAGAAACTTGAAATAATCAACACGAATATTATTTAATTTTTCAATACTAATTTATTTCTGAATTATAAACAAAAAAGTTTATTTTCTACTATTTATTTTACGAAATTTGAGTCTTATAACCGAAGGTTGAGTCTTATAACCGATTTTTTTTAATGTATTTGGATACGTCAGGACCGTTCCAGACGATTTTGAGTCTAATAAGCGACTGAACCTTATATCCGTGAGTCTTATAAGCGGCGTCTACTGTATAATGAAACACGAATTGTTCCTTTTTTACAAACGGTTCGAATATTGCTTTACTACTTTGCCACATATTTTTATTTTTACATTTTGAATTCATTTAATTCTTCAAATTTGGAAATGTTTCTATTACAATATTGTCTTCAAAGTTTGTGAACTGCAACTGCATTGTAAATAAATTAAAAATCAAACTTGCACGCACATCGACTGTCCGTCAATAATAATATTTATAATAAAATATTATGTAGTTATCAGGTTTTACAAATATTTATCAGTATCTATTTTAAATGATATACTATTGTGTATAGTTCAGTATATATTTTTACATTAATTTCTTAAAAATTAATATGTTTTCATTCAGCATAAATTCAGAAGCGTATTTATATATTTACCGACTTGAAACGTGAGGAAATTTAGAAGACCTAAAAAATTTAATTTAATGAGTAGGTAGGTAAGTAAAACAAATGATGCTTAAATTTAAAATACTAAAAAACATAATAATTGGAGTTAAAAAACAAATAAAAATTTTTTTTGGTACTATTTAATTTTTAATACAGTATAAAATTTAAGGTAATAAAATAAAAAAAGCTGCCAGCAAAATACTTGTTAAATAGCCAAGTGTTGGTAATAATATTGTACCATTGATTATTTTCATTTGTTGTAAATATGTACTGTAATGTACCTACTACGTTTTACTTTATGTAAAATTAATTACACATAAACGTAACAGGTGTACGAGTATGTATAGAAGTTATTCGATTGGCCATTTTTTACAATATTTTCGATTTCAGTTGTGTAGTATAATAGCTATAATTTACATTTGAAATGAATTAAGTAATAAAATAATTTAAAAAATGTACGCAACAACTTAGAAACATATATGAGAAATCTTGTATACAATTTATATATGTAACTGTTTAACACGGCATAACACTTTTTATGATTCTTATACCATTTAATTTTGAATTAACTAACCTACACGCACGAGTGGCAAAAGCTACTTGGTCAGCTAGATTAAATATACATTTAAACTAATCAACACAACTCGACAAAATTACGAAACACCTGAAAATAACCAAAGGACAGACCAGAAGTTCAAATATCATATATAATGGCTCCGAATCGACACAAAAGTCTGACGTATATTATCATCCAAGTCTTATTATTATCAGTTGTTTTTCTACGTTGAGTTGCTTATAAAGTGTTAACAAATTGTAATACTGTAAAAGAATAACCAATTCATTTAAAAAGTAACTTAATACCTGAACACTTTAATATTGTTACTGCTGGTACTATAGATTGCTCATTGGTCAATTTAATCGACGTCGTAAATATTCCCGACCGACGGCGATAAGAAATTTTAAAATTAATAAATTCGAATTTAATTTATAATCAATACCATTATTTTCTATAATTAAAAATGTGCACCTTAGGCACGTGACTATAGTGCCTGCATTTAAATACGCAACTGCATAAATTAATGCCGGAAAATGAATTATTAAAAGATACGTTTTTTATTTTAAATTATTTTTTAATAGTTATAATTTTCTAATTTTTATACACAGGTGTAATACAAACCATACGAAAAAACTGGACTCCAATTCCAAGCACTAATTAATAATAGATTTATTGTAAATGTATTTGATGATAAATTCCATATTAAATGCATGTTAATTATTCAATATTCAACAAAATAGGACGAAATGAAAGCAATCTGAAAACGCTTAATACTAAAGAAAAAATATTGTTGACAACAGTATAAAGAGTTACACATATATTTATAGTAGAATAATTGGAACACCTAACCAAATATTAAAGAATAAACAGATTACTCATTTGTCAGATAATGCAGTTTACGTATTTATAATTTTTTTTCTAAGCATTATCATTATATAAATATTGCGCATATAATTTTGCTTTAATGTAATATTTATCAATTTATCATACATGGAAAATTTAAAATTGATTTAATTATATTGCATACCTAATAAAATATAAAAAAAATATTATTAATTGGTTTAAATATGCTTGAAGAACAAATAACTTTCCTTCGTAACAAAACCCGTTTCTGGAATATTCTTAAAATAGTAAGATCTGATTTGGAAGTCTATAACTCTTTAATATTTACTAGTGTGACGCCCGAAAATACACATTTATAAGGTAATGCTGAATTTGTTATCTAAACATTTTTTTTTTTATCTTAAATTATGTGTTTTATTATATATCCTGAGTTATGATATATTATAAACAATTAAATATTAATGTTTTCCCTTTTCTCAGATTCTCACATTTTAATAGAAATAGGACAATAGTATATTTAATACCTACTTGTAGTAATTACATACGTAACATATACTATATAATATAATAAGTTAATTATATTAAGTTATTTTTATTATTTATATATAGGTTATACAATATGGGCATTGGTCATATCTAAGAAGAATCTATTTAAATTGTTAGTTATAGAATAAGCCGTTTATTAAGCCCTGATTTTACTGGATATATAAGGTTACAATTAGTATTCATAGTCGATCTTTAATCTTTAAAATAATTTATCAAAATATATATTCTTATATTTTAATTTATAATAATAAATTGTAATAATGTAAATAGAATAAAAAACTAAATTAATCATTTTTTATTATTTTCCTTATTTTTCTTTTGTTGTGAAACATTACAGCAATGCGATTAAGTTAAGAAAAATTTATTATTATTATTTTAAGAACTGTAGTAATACTATTTACCTCAACAATTAAAAGTATACAAGTTTAAATAATAAATACACAAGGGAGTTATTAGATTGAGTAATATAGATTTCCGGAGAAGGTAAATCATATATTTCAAATAGTTTTTCTAGATTATTTCCAACAGGCCATATAAACTTTGCTCTCGACTAACTTACAGTCTCTGTTGGCCAAATTGACAATGTCGAATTAGGAAAATTTAAAAAAATTCTTTAACCATTTTATACCCGTTAATTAATTTTCAGTCCAATAAATTGATACTAATATATTTAACTTGATAGCAAATTCAAAAGATAATTTCCTTACATCTTTAGTACTTAATTCATAGTGCATATCCACACAATTTTTTTAGTAATTGGTTAACATGGTTTATTGGCAACTGTCAACAGCTCTTGTATGTGGTTGGTAACCATATTTAGGTGGAGAACCACCAGACTCAATGGCTTTTAATTCGTTGATATATCGATTTAAACTGATATAATAAAATATCAAAAACCTTTAGCCACTGATCCTACAGATTTACTTTCATTAGAGCAAATTCCAACAGCTTGTTTCCTAACTGCATTGTCCGTCCCTCGATATGAAATTCTCTTTCTTATCCTTGGCACAACTATAATAAAAAATATAAATTGATGTTTGCTTACAAACCTAATGAAATAATGATCAAATATTTAACGTTACTACAATTGTTCCCCTATAAACTTTTACGCATGTCCCCAGTAAATATTTTTTTAATAACTGAAATAATAAGAAAAATACTTACTGAACAATACTCTCTAAAACTACACCGGTGTTTGACTAGCTAAACGCGAAGAAGATAAGAAAAAGTATATTATGCAACACTCTTGAAAAAAATCAATAACGCACGTTTATTTTTTTTTTATTTGTAATTATGATATCAACTATTTGATTAGGAGACATTGATAACCGGTGCAGCGGGACAATGATCGTATTTATTTGACGTTTTTGTATTGGTTGTGGGGCGACTTATTGCTAAAAAAAATGTTTAAACCCCGTTTTAAAGATTTTTGGAAGTTTTGTAGAGCCTCGTTTTAAATGCTTTTCCATAGTTTTTTAGCGCTCTAATATCCGTACTGTTTTCATAACTATGCGAAAGCTGCGCAACAGCTCGAGACAATAACAGTAAAAATGTGTCACTACGGCGTTAAATTAGTTGTAAGTAATATAATAATACCTAAGTATCGGTTCATGTTGATTGTTGGTGATAATTTGTTTGTATTATTTGTATCGTGTTCGTGTTCAACATATTTTCTTACAGCCCTTACGAAACCTACGTCAAAGAAATTTATAAAGCCCATCCCTTTCTGTAATGTAATTATCTAATCTTCAATACTCCAATTCCTTATTTATGATGAACTTTTTGAAATAATTTTTAGAAATTATTAATAAGTATAGCTTAAACTGTTCACATAATAAAAAAAATAATTTATTATCATTAAATTGAGGTGTTGAAATCTATTGACAAATAGATTTTTTAACAGATTTTATCTTTGATTTATATTTATCTACATCCTTTTGATATACCTATTATAATGTCTTAAAAAATTATTTACACACTAACTTGAAACATAATTCCATGATAAAACCCTCGATTTAAAAAAAACCAATATTTCAAAAGCTACCAAGTCATTTATTTATATTTCTTAATTTTCATTGACTAAAGGTGCTATCTTGCTGCCACAATAAAGTTTAAGACCTAAATGATTTTTTTTTCTTTAAATTATTCATATTATTATATTTTCAAAATATATAGTTAATATACCTATATTAGAATATTAGTAATTAAAAATTGAAGACTTTTTTTATAATTCCTCAGTGGAAGAACGTAATTTCTAGTACTGATTAGTTATAATTGTATTTTTAATAAAATAACATTATTACCAAATTTCTTTTTTTATTTAAATAAATCTTTCCTTACATAAAAATATGCAAATTATTTGTTTTTATTACCATCTTAATATTACCATAAGGCACGTAACAGATTTAAAATATTAATTTTGAGATTTTATACCTATCGCACAAGAAATAACTTTAATACTAGATGATATCTTTGATAAACCACTATAAGTTATTAGGTCTGTGAAGTCTTAACTTATTTCAACACATATTTAATTTGTAAAATATAAAACTAAGTTTCAAACTTCAAATAAAATATTAAAACTTACTTTTACAAACTTATAACCAAAGTAGTATAGTTGCAGCCCTAATAAATATTAAAAATTGCGCTCAATGTCAAAACATGCAGATAAACATGTTAACATTTTCTTTAAATATCAGAACAGTTAACTTATAAATGTATAGCACTGTATAAAAGCAGGCATTGAAATATAAAATATAATACAATTATGCATGGAATAAAAACAAAAAAATGTTAATAATAAACATAACTTTTAACTCATGGTAATATAGTAAATTAATAGTACTAGGTATTACATATTATTTTTTATACCAATATATTTTATCTTCTTTTTCTTGCCATTTCCAATAAATTTTAACATTTAATTTAAAAGTATAATATATAAAAATACTGAACAAAATAGAAGATATTATTTTTTTTAACTACTCAATTTTAAAAAAATTATTAGAAAAAATGTAGTGGTGACATGTATATAATATATATAATATATATAAACCATGTATAATTAAACGTTAACCCTTAATAGTAATCACCAACTTAAAAATTGATATAATATTTATTTATTACTATTACTATACAATAAATTGTGTCCACTGTTCTCAAGTTATTCAATTTTTAACAAGGTGTATACTTTATTTCTCAAACAAATTAATCTGTGTTTATTACATTGATACAATTATATTAATTTATAAATTACATTGTCAAATGGCACATAGTATTATATAATATAGTTATTGCTTTTAGTTTTTGCGATACTGTTATAAAATTACAAACAATATCAGATTTAATGTACTGCAGTCCTTAAATTAATTTATCTCATTTTACAAGGCTTAGTAAATCGTAATGCTAAACAGTTGTCAAACAAATTAGTTATATTTAAAAAGAAATCTGTGAATAGTTTGAAAATAAAAAAAAAACTTTTGAACACAATAATAATATATAATATAGGAGCTTTTAAATTAATTTATGGTATAAATTTCTTTTTTTTAAAGTAAAAAATGTAATTAGTTTTGGCATCGAATAATTAGATCTAATATATCAGCACTCATCAGTACACAAAATAACTTTTTTAAATAAACTTTATCTAATTCATGGTTAAAATTAATTTATGAAATATACATGGTTTTCAATTTTCCATTAATAATTAATTTAAATAATAAAAAAAAATTAATGAATAAATATAATGATAGAAGACAATGCAAAATATATCATATTTGTTACTTCTTAAAGATATAAAAATGCCAAAATGTATTTAAAAAATGTATTATTTTTATAAGCGGTCATTAAAGATTCTTTTTTTAATTAACTTAATATTTCAATATAAATTAAAAAAGTACATAATTGAATGCGTATAAAATAATACTAATTAACAATACATTTTTTAACCAAATTAAATGCAGACACCTATGTGTTTAATAAATTATAAAATTGCATGCATAATAAAATATAATAGTTCGCAATACAACTAATGTGGCTTACAATTCTTTATATAAAAAAAATATTAGTTGTATTAAACTCTTTTACGATCAGTAAGCACTCTGATGATACTACCAGCTCCTCCACGTACATATGCTTTTTCATGCCACATGAGAAGATGACTGCTTTTCTTTTCATTTGACTTTTCAAACCCTTTGTAAATATACTTCATAAGAATATCTACCATATCAACATCCAATTGAGTAATAATATCATCTATTTGAGATAATTTGGTGGCCAGCAGAACTTTCATTACAACGTCTAATGCATTGTCCTAATTAAATTGAAGATTAAGTGTTAAAAATCTTAGAAAACATTTTTATTCAACTTTATTAAAATTATACATACCCTCAATTGTTGATTTTTTGACCCTAATGGTGCATTTTTCAAAGCAGACTTTAAAGCATCGGCAAGACGACCTCTGTAATTATACTTTATAAGGAATATTTGACACACAATTATTATAACAAATGTCAGTTAAGTCATATTATCATATTTATATTTACTGTAAACACGTTCAACATTTTTATCTTCATAATTAATCCTAACAAGGTTCTTAATTCAACTATTTTTGTATGTTTTAATGAGGGAAAATTGACAAATTGGCAGTCGACCACAAGAAATGTAAAAATAACATATAATCTTACATTAACAGTGTTTTTCAGAATCATAAGACATGGACCCATACCATCCATACATAATTGCTACAAATCTAGTAAATTATAGTAAATACATATTAAGCATGAAATTTAAAGATGAACTTTTTAAAATGAACTTATTTAATTTAAAATAATTGCGGAAAATATCAAATTATGCAAAAAATATATATTTATGATGAAATATGTAGAAATGTGTAATATCAAGGATGGTTTATTTTATGGTTTATTACAAATCATTTTAAACAAATTTATCACTTGCCCAAATGAATTTAACAAATAACAGTAAGAATATGTATTTATAAATAAAGCCCTAGTTATGACATATAAGTAAGACTGGGATTTTTATGCAATGTTATCTTTTTATTTGCTATACCAAAACGTTGGTCCGTAAGTAAAAACTGTATTTTGGATTATCTAACTTTTTTTTTTATTAAATTTATTTTGCTTTTGATAGCGACCATTACATCTGATTGAAATATTTATTTAGCATTTTTTGACAAATTTTACCTTTAAGGACATTTTTAAAGCTTTTGGAAGATTTTATAGCATTTTTTTAGTTTTTAGTGCATTGACACAATTAGATTACAAAGTGAACAAAAATTGCTTTTGATGAACAGGAAACTTTCAACATACTGCCAAAGGTACGAATAATAAATTATATAGCACGATAAGTTATTGTCAATAAAAATGTTATCATAACTAGGACTTTCCGCTCAAACTATTGCTGAAAAAACAATAAAAATGTATTTTTTAAATTATTATTTTAGAATGAATGATTAAAAAATCAGAAGACCATTAAACTAAACAATGTACACTACAATAAAAAAAAACCAAAAAAATACACTGAGGTAATATAAATTTTTAGCTGTGGTAAATAAATTTAAATGCATATTCAGAGATTTTTGTAGGTATTAAAATTCCAGTCCTACTTATAAGTAATAAAATAACTAATAACTTACAATTACTGAAAATAATAACCGTTGTTTTGGTAAATAAAAATATACAAAACAATGATCCTCACTGGATTTTATATTTTTCAAAATTGTAGTCAGTTTATACAAGTTAACTAGTAATGAAGTAATTACAAAGAGTAAAAAATATAATGATAGTGGCTTGGTTGATTTTAAGTACTTACTAAGACTGTTTTATTTTTTACACTTGATGTGCAAATAAATACCAAAAAAAACATAAAATGAACTGAACAAAATAAATACTTTTATTTCAATAACAAACTATACTTTTTAACCATGTACATTTTATTTATTTCCAATACTTAGTAGATTACTAATTATTTGTTTTTGATAATTATTAAAGCACCTTATGCAGTGAAGTCTACTAAATGAGACAATTTCACAACAAAATAACATATGTTATAATATGTTGCTGGTAATATAGATTATCATTATGTATAATGCCTAAAATCACTAGGTAATGTACATAATTCTTACATTTCCTAGACATTATATATCACGCCAAAAACAGAGTAGGCAATATGGTATATATATATTAATTTTAGAATATACTTTATTCATACCAAGATCAGTAATATACTACACCATATCTATGATGACGAATAACAACTTTTTTCATTTATTGGCATTATAAATGTTGACATATTGTGCACTTACACATAATATATTAATTTCATGTGAATCTTTATCATCACAGTGAGTGTTATAATAATTAATGCTGTAATGGACATCAAGTGAACATTTTAGAACAAGTTACGTAGGTTTTTTTATCCAATGAAAAATATGACGAATTAATAGAAGCTATTTTTAAAACCTAAGATGAAAATATAAAAACAAACCAAAAGATTTTTTTAAATTAATCAAAAAGAACAGGACATTGGTTTTTTAAGTAACAAAATAATACATTCATTTGTGTTTGTAATTTATTTATCTGTCATCCAAAATGTAATTTGCTGCTACATGTTGCAATAGGTATCTGTTATAGTAATATAAATAATAGTAAGTAATAAGTTATAAATAATAAGTCTATAATATTTAATAACAATATTGTGTTATACCTAAGTAATAACATTAGAATAAATAATAAAATGTTAAATTTAACTTAAATATTATAAATTAATTGATTTTCTTACTTTTCTTAAGACAAATATAGCAGTTATATATGTCAAGAGAATTTATATTGTATTTTATTATGTAAAATGTACGTTATTCACATTGCATAAAAGCAGATGGTATAATTTATAATGCCAAAACATAATACTTAAATTATGCATACTGCCGGTATCATATATATATATATATTTTGGAAATAAAATCAAAAGAAACTAATTTTGTTCACATTAAAATCATTTCAACATCAACAACAATGAATTCATTAGAATATATTTAATCCATTTTCATAATAAGTATATTTAAAACATTAAACATTTTATTATAAAATAAAATTAATTTTTGAAGTTTAAAAATGACCGTGTAAATTATGTCAAAAAAAAAATATCCTTAACATTAAGATAATATAAATAATTTGTTATAAATTGCATAAATTTTTTCAGAAATCACTAATTAGAATTAAGTATAGACACTAATCAAGTATAGTATTTAGAGAATAATCTAGAAAAATGTATACACATTTGAAAACAGTAGAATTATGACAATTTCGTATGCCACAATACCATAATTTAATACTTTAATTTTGACATTGGAGAAATTATTATTAAGTAGGTTGATCATAATAAATAAATTTAATGAATAATAATATAACGGTCGATTACTCTAGTCAAAATAATATCTATTAATGTTTCAAGAATAATAAAATAATAATACTAATCACTTTAACTCATAACCATGTGTACATACTACAAAATTATCATAGTAGTACATGTATAATTATTTAATGTTTTTTTTCTGACTAGAACGCCAGTAAAATATGTCCGATTGGAAACAAATACTTGCAATTTAAATTATGTTGATTTTAACTAATGATGAATCAAAACAGCTCCAAACCAATACTTATTAAGAACTCAATGGTATTACGTTTACGTTTAAAACTGTGTACACACGTTAGTACCCACTGCTCACCGACCCGTATTAGCCGGTATGTACTGTTCTTATTGCACGTCAAATGCATTCGGCGAGATGAACCAAGAATATAATCTACGTATGACAAAAAGGATACTGATTGATCATGGTTGTGATCTCCGATTCATCTGGAATGGCAGCCGTTGACGGGCACTCGGATTGCTCGTCATCTTTGAAGTTCTCGTTGAACTGGTCAACGTCGATCTTCCTGAACGCCGAGCTTCTCGTGTTCTCAGACATCGCTGCACTACGACCGGCCGTGTGGATTACTTTTCGGGCGAGACGAACAAGTCGCGGGCGTGATCAGCAGCAACTGACCTTGTTGATAACCGACCGGCAGTGTTGCGTTGAGCGAAATATGCACGGAGACGATCGCGTTCCGGGCAAATCTAATCGGTGGTGAACGCGTCACGGTTTAATATCACAATGTTACACGAACGTTCGGAAGACCAAACCCGTCGTTCGCCAGACGTGCAGCGAGCGAAATTTAAACAAGCACTCGCGTTCGATGTGATTATTTTCACTTATCACCCGGACCGCGTTACTACTGATAACAGGTTGATAATACACGTATGGCCGAGGTACTCGATCGTTTCACCGCTCGCAGACCGTACGGACACGGACGGGTGGCAACGAGCGAATGTTGTGTAAACCAGCGGTTCCCAGCCTCGGAGCCTTTTTTTAAGGAAACATTTCTGGTGTAAAATTTAACGTAAACTTGCATTTGCCTGTGTTGGACATGTACGAAGAAGCATAATTAACGCGAACTGTACGCATACATGCGGGAGTCGAAACAAAATTATGTTTACGAATAAAGGAAACAATAGTTTCAAACGAACTGGTGAAAATATCGTTTATTATTATTGAAACGTACAAAATTATTAAATGTTTGTGGTGTAACGTACGGAGCCCTTGGGAAACCATTGCGGAGCACAGTTTTGGGAACCGCTGTGTTAAACAAATATACGACGTGGGTGCTTAACGCCATGTTAATACGTTGCAACGATATCGGTTAACGATGGTTTTAATTCCGATGACGGTTGTCGATCGCCGAGGACGTGACTAATCCGTGGAGACAAAAATATTGTTGTGTTCGCGCCGGATAGTGATTCATTCGAAAAAACCGTGGGTCGACAATTTTTTTTCCCCACCGACTGCTCAACAGTACGCGATACCAATGCCACTCGCGTATTGTTTATTATTTATTATTATTATTATTATTATGGGCAGTGGTTTCGGCGGACGACTGGACCGTGTCGGCGGTTTTCGTCGAGTTTTAAACGCGTCGGCCGTAGTGTGAAAATTAGTTTAAATTTTTTTTCCAACATTTCTCATGTACTATTCGACGCTGAGAACGAAATGCGCAATCAGAATTTGGTCGGACCGACTTAGGGCGGCGACTGGAATGTCCAGACTTAAGAGCCGTACTCGTCGGCACTTCGGTGCGAGATTCGCCCGAATCCGGTTTGGACACCAATGACCGATCCAATAATATTTATGAAATTTCACGAGCAATACGAATAATACGATCAATGTTTATAGACTTTTTACTGTCAACGATCTATATTACAGGTATTGACATTTCTACGAAACATCGCTGTGACAAGCGGACACAAGTCGAATGTTATCGACGAACTCGAGTTTCGACGTAATAATTATTATATCTTGTGTCAACATTCGATCGGTTCCCCGGCACGACCGATAAAATCACTGTATTTACGAATGACCTCTTATTGGATAGTTTTTTTTTTTTTAATTTTCCTTATTCTCTGCAAAACAAAACACTTAAAAATAATTTGTCGTAGAAGCCAGAAGGTAGAATCACTTGAAAACTCGCCGCGTTACGCCTTGTTCCATTTGTTCCGATAAGCTCTTATCTCCGAGGAACCGGACGGACGTGATAAGTAGGTCTGTGATTACGATTACTTAAAATTTCGAAAACTGTGAACTCAACAGTCAACATAATATTATGGTAATATTACTAATCGACGGAAATGTAATTAAAGATTTTGCGATCTACTCCGTAACAAATGAAACAGTAGTCGAGTAACTTTGAAAGCCATTGCGAAATTATATCGTATGCCGTTCCTTTCTTCAGTAACAGAACTCCATCAAAATGGATTAACCATTGTTGTTTGGTATACTTAAATTTTAAGATAAAGTATGTCTCTCGTGCAATTCGATGGTATACTCGGTAAAAATGTATTACTTAATAATACCTTATGTTTTAGATGCTTTTGAAAATATTAAGTCAATTGATCAATAGGAGAGAAACCGACTTATCGTTGAAACATTTATTTTGATTAATGATAACATTGCCGGTATTTTAACTTATAAACAGGTTTGTGTTATATTTTAATTATCAAAATAATTGAGAGTTCAATCAGTAGAAGACGTCTGCTTAGTATTTGTGTGATTTATAATTTCAAATTATTTTCTTAAGTTACCTTTTGAATCTAAATTACTAAATTGACTTATTTGTTTATTTGTTTAACTTTAATGTCCCTCCTTCAACAAATAATAGTCATTCCAATTCAAAATATACTCTACTTTTTAATGATATCATATTATTTATTTTTAATAAAAATCTTTTATTCCGACAGAGAAGATTGTATTAACATTCTACGCTTATATGTCACTAAAACATTTAATTATTATCTAGTATTATTTCCATGTCTTATGTCTAAACTGAGATTATTTTTTATATATAATGTATTGTACTGAAGCTCTGAGAAGTAATTTTTGAAACCATTACATTCAAATTGTTTCAAAGATATTTTGTAAGGTACACTGGATTCATATTTAAAATTATATTTTGTACTTATTTTTTCTTATCGGTTAATTGTTGTATGTTGGTTCCTTACCTTCCTAACTAGAGATTTAGAAAGCTGGTGAATAGTCACCACTCACCGTTAAAGTACCATTATCTAAATTATCAAAAGTATATTAAATTTATAAAAATAAATACCTATCTTTATCAACTGTTCAATCTCTTAGAGACTATAGAACAATTGTCAATCAATAAATTCATGCTCTCAAAATGTCTAAGAACAATATAAGTTCAATTTCTTATCCGTTTTCCAAAAGAAAAATTGTATAGATCAAAAGCAAGGATATTGTATTTGATATATTTATAAAAGTAATCACATGTTGTATTGTTTTAGTGTATTTGTTTATTTAAATATATGAATTAATTTAATTGTCCCTACAAAATGAGTTTTGCTAGAGTCAAATAGTTCATTAATTGATATTAGAGACGTACATCTATTCAATCGCTAATTTAATAGCTGTATTATTCTATATAATATCATATATGATAATTTTTTGAGGAACACAAAGTAATTTATTCAAGTATGTCATTGTAAATAATAAAAATTATATTTTTAGTAAAATTCATAAATGTGAGCCAAAAAGTTTCTTCAAACATAATTCAGCTATGATAACATAAAATAAAAGGAACATTAAGTATCAAAGCTGTTTTGACAACACTAACCCAAACAAGGTATTATTCAGATATATTAGTATTACAATATTATTTTATATAAGTTCTTAAGTTATTTATTTTATATTTTAATTACAGAAATGTTGTACAATACACCATCAAGAATTATTGAATTACCAACCAAGAATATTTAGTAGCCTATAAAAGTTCATTGAATACGAGATATTTTGGTGGTGGATTTATGAAAATATTTTGCTACAACTTTATAAAAATTTATATTTAAATATCTACTCTAATATATATCTCATGTTTAGTATTTATAAACACTAACTAGTACTATTTTTGTTATTGTACTATTATAAACATAAATATACTTATTATAAATAAGTAAATTTATATAAACATCTATAAAATGTTTTAATTAATGATTAATGAAATCATAATATTGATACATTGTTAGCAAATAAGAAAAAAAACGTACAAAATTCCTAAGTAGAATGAGATACAGTGATGGGTTGAGATTTTCATAAGCAAGGTATCTCAAGATCAAATATTTTTATTAATTATAGTAACATTTCTGTAATGGGTTGGATAGTTCTGTTGGTGATTAAACCCATTTATTGATATTAGATAACACAACCTAAATACATACTGTTGTCATTAATATTTTAAACAAATAATTTATAAGTATTATTCAGGGTTTGAGGACTATATTATTTTAACTTAAAGTAAGACATACTAATAAACTTATTGATGTAAAACCTGTTAAAATATGTGATAAAATCATTTCAAGAAGACCAAGGATTTCCAACGTTTCCACCTACTGAGTAGTGAGTGTTCAATAACAACTCAATTGATGATGCATTTCCATTCCAAACGTCTGAATAATTATTTTATTACCTCTTTAATAGTGTTGTTCCTTTCAGACACTACAAAGGTAAACCAGTTCTTAAATTTTCCATATATAATCTACTTCAAACAATTATTTGACTTAGGAAAGTTGTTGAAACCTGTCATTTTTTAGTAATTAAAATAAAGTTCAGGTTATTATTGTCGTACATTGACACTTAATCAATTTTGCAAATGCAGTAGGCCACTAAAAATAATTTGAACTTGGTTACTTTTCTGCGTTGTTTTGTTAATTCTACACTCTACTATACTCAAAAAAGTGACCAATTGAGTGACTAAAAAAAATATTTGCTCAGGTTTAAATAAAAATAGTATGCATTGGTGTTAAGAAAATTGCCTATCTATATAAAAATCAAGGTTTTAGAATAATGAATAAAGATTGTGTTATAGTTAGTCAAATGAAGCTTTTGTTAATATTTTTTGATATTTTGTCCACTAGAATACAATTTCAAAAAAAATACCTAAGGCTTTCTTTTTGCAAAAAACTCGATATGAAAAACCATGCTCATCGCAGCATGCTCATTTTATTAATACTTATACATATAATACAATATGGTAACAATATGGTTTTCAATGGAAATATTTTTATAGATTTTACAATAAAATCATTTGAATAACATTGTATTTTTTTGCAGTTTTTCTGAAATTATTTAAATTATATTTTAGATAATATTGCTTTAAGTTATCTTTGCATATATTGTTCATGCAAAAAAATTACAAAACTACTAAATTGATTGAAAGAAAATTAGAATTTTGACATGCAAAGTTTAATAATATATTTCTTTTCATTGTGTATTAAGTAAAGAAAATAAAATTTTATTTATTTTTTTATTACTTTATTTATATTTCCACAATCTGTTACATAGTTTGAACAATAAGTGAAATTGATGAAATAGATAAATAGCTATGGCGTGAATGACGGATTAAAGATACCTTCCAGTGAAGGCACTTTTACAGTTAATGTAAATAAAATAAAATTTAAATTTAGTATTATGAAATAACATAGGGTTGCCAGATTTTAAAATCACCAAACCGGGACATCATATTGAATAACCTTTTTTTTTTTATATTGAAATTATAATATGCATTATTTTATTTTTTAATTAGAAATATAAATAAAAAAAAAAAATTTAGGCAAAACAACGTTTGCCGGGTCAGCTAGTTTTCTTATATATGTATACAATTTAAAATTATTTATAATTCTTAAATTAAAAAGGTATTTTAAATTTATATCAATATTCACCGAAATATTACTTATTTACTAACAAGTTTTTCGAATGAAAATCGTTTTGGAGTTTGTTAGTGAAGCTGCATAATCGTTTTGGAGCCATAATGTATATAGGTATATATATATATATATATATAGAAATTCGTAATTACAACACAATAGTAACACTAAGTTATTAAATTAAAATGGGGAAACAACACAAATTCACAATACATAGAACGTTTGACGTAAGATTAAAGAGCGAAGACTGTTAATCGTCAATTCTATAAATTGTACACGCGATGAAATATTAAATTATCGGTCCTCGGCCATCTCCGAAATTTCCGACAGTTGTTTATTTTTAGTTATTAACGCATGACAACAATAATTCGGGACTAATTTTAAGAAACCGGTACATTTCCATGTCCCGGCCGGGAGTTGAAAAATATCGGGACTGTATAGTGAAAACCGATAGTGTCCCGGCGAAATCGGGACGAATGGCAACCCTAAAATAACACTAAGTCGTCAGTCGGTCGATATAGTTCTTACACCAACTTGTTTAAATAATGTTAGATATTATATTTTATTCTCTACCTATTAATATTAAGTATACAGTCGGGAGGACTAGCATTTATTCTGCGGTTCGTGGTTTATGGTGTATCTGAGTTCTACTTTTAGCTGCAGCGTTTAGTGCTAGTATAAAAATAGTAAGAGCAAATCAAAATAAAATATAAATTACATAAGTGAGACAGTAAATAGTATTGCTGTAAGACATTTTGAAACACGTAATATAAGTATAATAGTCTTACCTAAAGTACATATTTAAAATACTGCATATGTTAATCTAATGTTAAAATTAGCGAACATGTTCGAACGTGATTGCAACCATTAAAAAAGTAAAACCCATTAAAAATATGACTTTAGATATACTGTAAGCAGAAAGGGGAAAGTATTAAAATAGTCTAGGTACCTGTTAAAAATACCTACACTTCAAATGTAAGAGTAATATCTAACTAAACAGTTTTTTAAACAATTCGTTTTGCGACTGGCGAACTTGTCTTAAATGCATACAGGTAATATTGATTATGATTATTTTTGGCCTGGTTAGTACTAATTTTCCATATAATCAAACTCAGATAACAAATTAAACGCCCAAGAAATATTAATTAAACATTTTCAACTCTCTTTTGGGAAAGTATAATTCATTAATCAAAACTATAATTTCTCTAAAAATATATTTTCAATCAGAAATCGAGTATACCCACCTATTTACGGTGCTGGCCTAATTAAAAATATCGCACTATATTAATAGGTCCCGGACTTATATGAATTTAACAGTCCAAAAAGTAGCAGATAAGCTACAAGTTTTAATTATAGTCTATAGATTCGAAACATAAAGTTTAGTTTTGCCATTTTTTGACATGTAAAGTAACGTAGGTACTGCATATTTCTATATTTCATGATTTTTCATTGCATATAGACGGTTATTAAATGCATGATGAATATTTTTAATATTTTGGTTATTAAGTTTTTGGTTATTTGATTAAATACGTATAAACCTATTTGATATTTTATTTTTATTCAGTTAACTTAACGACTACAAGAAAAAGTATTAAAAGTAACATTTCAAACAAAAAAACAAAAAAAATTAATAATTTTTTTAAACCTGTCTAATTAAAATGTTAATTAAATATAACCATGTATGTATTATTTATATTCTTTAATAATAATAATTATTAATAAATAATTATAATACATAGTGTAATTCATTTTTTTTATACATATGTATCAGTAAAAATGTAAAATGCAATAAGTAAAAATCCGCCGTTTTCGTTAATCCGGCAGTAGCGTGGTCTGATATGTGTCGGATTACCGAGATTGTACTGTATTTATAGTTATATTCATATAGTCCATGGCTCCATGCCTCCACGAACTATGTAGTGCCTTAAATTTCATGCCTATGTGCTATGGTTCTTAACGAATTTGTTTCCATATCTTATTTTAGTAGGTATATTAATATATTATACATGCTGTTACCTGTTACCTTATTCAGATTGAAAAATGGTCGAAAATACCATAGAAAATGAATCCTATGTACTTTTACGTCAATATATTAAAAATAATAAAACCAATAAAAGAACATTTTTTTTAAATTGTTTTTTGTTTTCTGCATTTTTTTTTTTTTTTCAAGAGTGTATTCCAATAAAATAAGAGCATTAATGCATGTATACTGTATAGGCAAAGACGGTATCAACATATGATGAGATGGAACAAATCCCCACTGCAACTACAGTAGATAATGCAATTATAATAATGAGTCATTAGGGTCGTTGTAGAATGTCATGGCTATCTATAATATATTATATCTTATTAAATTACATTTACTGTGATCACGTTTTCGAGTACCTGGAGAATATTTTTGATCGCGATTCGGTTCATGAAGTCTTCGGATTTTATATCACATGCAATTAATACATTACGTTTATTAAACCTCATAATACCGCCGTGAATAACTTTACAATATTATTCTTTATTTTTCTGACCATATATACCATATATACTATATATATATAGATGTAGGTAGATGCATTTAAGTGTAAACCAAATAGAAAATAAAAAAGCATACATAGGTATATACTTTTATTATTATTTTTTGTTTGTCGAGAGATAGATTAAATTTAATTGAACAAATAATATCATTTTTATGTGGGTACCTACTTAACTATTTAATCATAATATAACCAGTAGAAGTATTTTTTATTTTAATTACAGCACAGGCCGAGGTCCAAAGACAATAATAATAGGATAGTTATAATAATATAGACATAATATATTCATAAAATACATGATAAATGAAGTAATAAGAAAACGGGTAGGAGACCTGGTTAGAGATGATTTAGAGGTAGTTTAAGGCGTGGATTTCATTTCAAAACGCATAAGACGATACATATGAGAGGTTAACAAACAGTTTGATGAGAAAAAAGGAATGTTTCTAGTAGGGCGAGGAGGGACTTTGAATTTGAAATGTATTAGCGAAATGAGCATAGGAAAATGGATTGAGTAATTTAATATTTTTGAAAGAAGTGATAGGTAAGCATTTAGTCTACGATCTGCAAGGGTACTTAGAGTTGAAAATGTAAGGACCTGGGAGTAATCACGAGGAAGATGAGGGATCTTAAGAAATCAAGAGGTAAAATGAATACTGATCAGCGACTGCGGATAACCACTGTATCACATCATTACCCGACCGTGATATTTTAGTCAAAACTCATTAGTCATTAGCAGTATGCATTATAGCCAGAGTTTTAAGACTTAATTTTTAACGAATATTCTAATTTTAGTTTTAATGAATATAATAGTAATTTAAAAATTGTATGATTCGTATTCGTGTATATTTAATATTATATTGTACCTAATAAAGTTATAGTACAATAGACTGGTATCAAAATAATAATGTAAATACCAAGGTTTTAATAATGTATACGAAAAAAATGCTATATTTTTGAACTTATCTCTTATATTATAATATTGTGTAAGGTAACTAACTACTCTTCATACTTCGTATTTCACTCGTGGTAGGTAGTCGTGTCTAATATTTAAGTTTATTATTAAGTCATAATGGTTAATTTTAATTTTTAATAGATAGGTAAACGTACTTGACACTTGTTATACAACGTCTGCAACCTAGGGATTAGTCAAAAATAATTGAGAATCAAACAATCAGTTTTTTTTTAATATTTTGGATATGTATAAGTCATTCAAGATACATGTTTTTTTAGTTAGTTTAGTCTTTTTTTTAATAATCAACTGACTTTCAAACGTACTTAAGCATTGGGAATGTTCTCATAGTTATTAAATATTTAAATAAAACTTTTAATAGTTTTACTACTGTACTTGTTTACAAAATATAAATATAATAAATGAAAGAATCTAGCTACTTGAAGTATAATTTTGTCAAAATTGGTACCTATATAATTTTAAATTAGTTTTAGTCATAAACAAAATAGAAAAATAATACCCTCGTAAATATAGGTACTGCAGGTACTCAGTTGGTTGAAGTGGGTACCTAATATTTGAAAATTAGTCAATGCCGCGAATTGAAATAAAAAAAAATGATTAGGTACCCATAATTACTTAATCGTCGAGTTGTACGCTGTTAAAAGCTTAAAATAGTATTCCAAACATTTAAGTTCTCCACAAAATTCAGCTTTATTAAGTATTTCTTTAGAAATCAATAAAAAATAAGTGTAATAAGCATTTTTGTTTGAAAAAAATATGTATAAAATTGTACCTAAATGCTTTTGGGACACGTACGAATCCGGAAGCTAGCGACGCCGGACGGTGCTCAACCGCAGCACTGATCAGCGACTGCGGCTAACCACTGCCCTATGCTCCAACCGCGATATCATAGTCATTTTATATATATATTAGCAATATGCATTGCAGCTCGAGTTATTGAAACTTCGTTCTCAACGAATATTGTAATTTTAGTTTCAACGAATAGAATATTATAATTTAGTAATTGTATATTTCTTATTAGTTTATGTATACAGTATGATATAATATATTGTACTAAAGTTCTCGTAAAATAGGCTGGTATAAAAATAATAATATGTAAATACCAACTATTGCATGTATATAGGTCCTAGACACTACACGCGTGTACACTGTTATAAAACTTTTCGACGTCGTTGTTTATAATATTTCGGTCAACCTTTTATCATAATTATGTTTTTACACAATTCAAGGTGATTAATAGACAGACATTTGTAGTGTAGTATCATGTCAAAAGCTCATAAATATATTTGTTTTACACGAAACAAAAGTCCCGTGCTGTACCCACTGTATGAACAAACCGTGGAAAACACGAGTAATTAAACATGAAATTCTAATAAGATGGAAACGTTAAACAAATTTATAATCATGTTTTCTCGGAAAAAAAGTATTTAAAAACAAACTATTATAATGACTCAGCGTATACTTTGG